>CM062816.1:1835622502-1836822502 GCA_031772625.1 Pinus tabuliformis | reverse complement strand
CATTATAAGTGACATATACCCATGGTATTTACCCACCCATGAAAATTACCTGTGGTATTGTAACTAAGAAAGACTATAAATAACAAGTCGCATTTTGTAAAAGGAAAAATTGTCCACCACAATGTAGATTTTACAGTTATTCTATGTTTTAATAATAAAAAAGAAGTTTCTTTGTGGTTTTGTTTACTGCGTGTTCTCCCATTTTCTTATGGCATTTCAATTTTTTAGATCTTGGGGTCCTCCCCCCAAGATGCATATCACATATAGATTTATTACATTACTCATGGATGTTTAGCCTTAACACATTTGTTTGGTATACATGCATTCATCTTTTGTTCAATTGGATAAGATGAAATTCTTACATGTATTGTTATTATAGATGTCAAAGAATAGAGGGTACATGTGAATTCCCATTAGATTTTGGTGGCTCTTAATAGTAAATGGCGATTCTTTCAAGTATTTAGTTTCTCAACAAACTAAAATTTGTCTAATTTCCCATGAACATGTTCTAATTAGTTGAATGAGTACCATTTCACACTTTGAAGTGAATATCAACATGATGCTTGAGATTTTTGGAGATGAGTTGTGTATGAGATTTTGAAACATTTAACATTTTGAGTGGGCACTTCACCCACTATCAAGAAAATATAAAGTTGAAATAATAGAAAAAAATATGGACATCAATCAATTCCTCCTCCCAATGAAACATCTCATTTGCCTTATTCTCTTAGAATTGATATATGTGCTTTCTACATTATATCCCTCAATGAAACGTCTCATTTGACTTATTATCTTAGAATTGATATATGTGCTTTCTACATTATATCCCTCAATAAGTGTCTTGGATTTTGAGGTAAATCTATATGGGGAACCTTTTACGTGTGGCATGGTTGTTTAACCATTTTTTTTAATGTTCATTATTTCCAAGACTACATCTTAGGGTAATTGCATTCCCAAAAGCTTCTTATTTAATTGAATTTTATTTTGATTTGTATTGATTGATAAATATATTGATAATTGCATGGATAGGGATTTTTTTTTCTTTGATTGTGATGTGTGATGTGCTCATACCTATCCAAATTTGTTAAATGATGATTGGTGTTTTGTAATGATCCATCCTTCTTTCTTTAAGATAAAAAGGTCTACCATGTTGGAATTGTTGCAATGATGATCCTTTAGAGGCCTAAAAAATATGAAACAAAGGAGTACCAATGGCATTGATTATATCTCGAGAAAAAATATGAACATTCGTTGAGATCCCACTTAGGAGGATAATCCAACTTGAGCTTTGAGAAATGGCTAATTTTGTCTCTCCTTTTGGTTTGTTGCTACATAAGCAAATGAGTGCCACACGCTAATTAAATATAAAAGCATTAGAATCAAATAATTATATGTATAGATTTAGTACATTACTCGATGTTTAGCCTTAGCACATATATTTGATAGAAGTGTATTCATCTTTAGTTCAATTAGATAGCATCATATTCTTTCTTGTATTATTATTATAGATATCAAGGACTAGAAGGTAGTAGATGCAAATTCCCATTGTATTTTGGTAGATCTTAATATTAATGGTGCTTCTTTCACATCTTTAGATTCTCAACAAATAAAATTTGTCTAATTTCCCATGAACATGTTCTAATTGAATGAAAAAGTACCCTTTCACACATTGAAGTTAATATCAACATGATGCTTGAGCTTTTGGGAGATGAGCTGTGTGTGAGATTTTGAAACATTTAACATTTTGAGTGGGCACTTCACCCACCATCAAGAACAATCAAGATGAAATAATAGAAAAAAAATAGACATCAACCAATTATTTCTCTCAACACAATGTCTCCTTTTCCCTACTCTCTTAGAATTGATATATGTGCTTTCTACATTATTTACCACAATAAATGGATTGGGTTTTGAGGGAAACCTCTATGGGGCACCTTTTAGGTGTGGCACACTTGTTTAATCATTTTATTTAAGTTCATTATTTCCGAGCGTGAATCTCAAGGTAATTGCATTCCCAAAAGCTTCTTATTAAATTGATATTGATTTTGATTTGTGTTGATTGATAAATATACAACCGGAGAAGACATTTTCTTTATGAAAGTTATGTTTTATTGTGATGCATGTTGTGCTTGTACCTATCCAAATTTGTTAGAAGATGATTGGTATTTTGTAATGATCCATCCTTTTTTCTTTAAGAGAAAATGAAATAATAATGCAAGGTTTACCATGTTGGAATTTGTGCAATAATAATCCCTTAAAGGCCTGAAAACTATGAAACAAAAAAGCACCGATATCATTGAGTATATCCTAAGCAAAAATATAAGCATTCATTGAAAATTCTTTTGTAATGGTAAATAACAATAATAATAATAGAGAATACAATTAATAAATAAATGAAATAATAAATAATAAGGGAACTATTTTATAAAAAGAGAGTAAATGAGTAAAAGTAGCAAAAACAAAAATATGAAAAATATCAAATTAATAAAAATAAAAATAATTAAATAAGAGTGAGTAAATAATGACAATTAAGTTGAAAAAAAATATAAAAATAGAAAATTGTATGATGGCACATGGATTAATGGATGATGATTTTCTTTACATTTTTTGAACAAATTGTTTTATTTAACGGGTGAGGAGTATATTGTGAGCCTACAGTTGGGTGGGTGGAGTGTCATCAACGAAATGTTTTTGAAATTACATGTAAACTAATTCTTCGTTCTAAAGATAATTTCTCACCACTCATGATTCTTGTACTAATTAATCGAAATTTCTTTATATTGATGATTAATGGTTTTAAATTTTTATAAATATTTTTTATATTTAATTATATTTCAAGTCCAGACCATTACATATGATATCAAAGCTACATTACAACTTTTAAAACTTATAAACCTTTATATAATCATATACATATTAATATAATTAAAAATCTTTACTTATAAAGATTTTATATTAATAAAACTAAGTTTCCCCACACACACACATATATTCTCAAACAGTCAGCTACCAGAGTCAAGTAACATTGCTCTATTGGTTTTTGTTACACAACTCTTATCTATTACTATGTGTTTGAAAAAAAGCTAAATCATATCAAAACTTCATTAGTTATTTTTGAATGTCTTTGAAAACAAGCTAAATCATAGAAAAACTTCATTATTTATTTTGAATGTGTTTGAAAAGAAGCTAAATCATATCAAAATTTTATTAGTTATTTTTGAATGTAAATAAAGTAAATTTATTTAATTTAAACATAATAAGAAGGGAAGTAGCCTATTTATAACTCAACATTTATAGACAGAAATATAAGCATATACAAAATGCAGACGGAAACAACAACCCATATTTTAAGTAATTAATATTTTCATCCCTGCCATTTGCCTTTGCTCAATGTGCAACATGCGTCCTCTTAGAAAATCAGAAAGGCAGTAAATATTTTCTTGATCTTAATAATTACTTGTGATGTTTCTTATTATTCAAATTATTTATATCTTCTTTCTTTAGTTCATCAAGAAATTACCAAAAACATAAGTACATAAAACAATAGACATCATATGTAGGCACATGCCAGGGCAAAACCCCCTCGAGGGGAAAACCCAGTCAAGATAATTCTTCCTTTCAATAATATTCTTTGAGACTCTTCACCCTAGAACAAAAGAAGACCTTCCCTCCACACCAAGTCAACCTCCCAGAATTTCGACCTCTTTCCAACAACTTCGACTAGGGAAACAACTCATGGAAACTAGTAACTTCCGTCAACAACGAAACTTAGGAGGTTTCATTCTCCCAATATAGAACACGAAACAGAGAGAGAGAGACACCCAATTTTCAATTTTTCCTTTACCCTTAGACTTCCCCAAACTCACATTCACTTCGTTAGACTTCCCCAAACTCACATTCACTTCGGCTTCCCAGTAGCATACTTCACACCTACAAGAGAACTTCACACTTTTGCCCAGCAATAAGAGAATTCGAACTTGATGAGAGAATGATGCTCCAAATGAATCGATGTGCTTCCTTTTATAGGTTTCTTGTGAGGTCGAATAGGGTCCTTAGGCCGACTTGAGCTTCTCTTAGGCCAACATGGTGTGAAGGTTACATAATTCATATTTGACTCAATACTTAACCTTTTTACACGATTCAAAATCCCAAGAAGGGTCTCTTTAAATGTACAATAACTTTATAGACTCAAAATAAATCCTAAAAGTCCTCAATGGGGGCTTTGACCTAAAACATGATGACCCAAGCATGAAATCCATACTTTAAGAAGTCACAATAATAATAATAATAATAATTCTTTTCTTTATCTTCTGACAAATGCATTACATAATGACTCAAGTACATTATTAAAGACCCAACATAGTTGCATTTTCCAAGGCATCCTCATTCTAATTTGTCGAATAAAAAGATACACAAGCCAAAATACATTTGTAGATTGAAAAATTACATCTAAATTTAAAGGCTAGCCAACACCGATGCCAATCCCACACCCTATTTCATAGCCCGTCATTACTTGCCCCATTTTCAAAGTAAATGGATTTTCCATTCCTTGCTCCAATGTTGGTGACTTCGCTTTTAGTATTCCAAGTTTAGCACTGAAACAATGAATTTTTGAGGCGTTTTAACTACTGCTTTCTAGATTTTCTAGATTAGGGATGTTTTGGGGCCTCTTTGTCTGAACAACTCCACTTTAGACTAGGAAGTAATTTCGATCTTAGAAATGTGTAAATGAAATGAATAAATAACTCAAGATTCTCTTCCATTTACAAAGAGAAACTACCAATGGTCTATAATCATATACAAGAAGTTTTATCCTTCAAAAAGTGATATGAATGATAATAAACCATTCATTTACGAGTCTTATGATATCTAGCCCATAATCTTTGCTCAATTCCACTGCACTCTCGAATCAAAATCAGAAAGCTCAAAATTAGGACCTTCAAGTCAGTATAATTAGAAACAATGAAGTCTTTAACAAGGGTAGAGTCACTTGATGGCAATATTTGACAAAGATAGCTTCATTGGAGATGTAAGAAAACGCATAGTCTAATGCTTGGAAAGTTATGGAAATTCCGGTCTTATCTAGAGAAAATCTGGCAATGATTTTTGTAAATTCAAGTTATAGTTCTTAAATTTCAAAATTTTAGGTGTCTTACACATTTTTGATGGTGCTGAATCCATTTCCATCATCAAAAAACACGATTCAAGCACTCCCTCTACAAATTTTTTGAATTTTTTTGCCCAAATTTCAACGATTTTTAAATGTCCAGTAATTCCTCTACCTCGTTAGACAACTCAGTAAGAAAACAATATAACAAAAACAGAACAGAAGAATTCTGTATGTTTCGAAAATGATAATTGTATACAGTTCAAAAATGATAATTCTATACTTGACAGGTGACATATAACAAACTGTAAATGATAATTGGTTGATTTTTAACCATTCAAGGCTGATGTTTATTCCGGTAAGGTTGGGATACGGAAAAAATTTCAGAATAATGTCTAAATGATGTATGTAAATTTTTTTGACTTTTATCTAAAAAGGATAAAATCAGAACGTGTTTTCGAATGTACTGAACTTGAATGTAAGTACTTTAAAAACATTATTCATGCCAGATTAAATTTCGTTTTGGGGCACACAATAGTTTGAATGTAAGTATTTTAAAAACGTTATTCATGCGAGATTTACTTTTATCAACTGTGAATAAATTGGAACATAATTTTAGTTTGGGGTACACAATAATTTAAATGTAAGTACTTTAAAACAACTATTCATGCGAAATTTACTTTTAGCACACAATAATTTGAATATAAGTACTTTAAAACAATTATTCACGCGATATTTACTTTTATCAACCATGAATAAATTGGAAGTCAATTTTGGTTATGTAAGTATTTTAAAAACATTATTCATGCCAGATTTACTTTTTATCAACAGTGAATAACTTGGAACTCAATTTTAGTTATGTAATTAATTTTAAAAAGGGGGCTAGCTTCCTGAAGAAGTTTTATATTGATTATTTTAACTATATTTACATATATACAAGTCACATTAATCAATCACATATTACATCGATCACTGCACGAAGAAGTTGTGCAACGCCATATTGAAGAGGTTCGATGGCAGACGAGGTGCGAGAAAACCGACATCCCCACCGCGCAAGCTACCCACAGATGCTCCTGAATACAATTATGTAAGTACTTTAAAAAAATATTCATGCAAGATTTATTTTTACCAACAATGAATAAATTGAAACTAAATTTCGTTTTGGGGCACAATGCTTTGAATGTAAGTACTTATGAGAGATTTACTTTTATCAATCGTGAATAAATTGGAACTCAATTTTATTTTGGAGCACACAGTGATTTGAATGTAAGTACTTTAAAACAATTATTCATGCGAGCTTTACTTTTATCAACTGTGAATAAGTTGGAACTCAATTTTGTTTTTGGGGCATACAGTATTGCCTAGCTTTTCAATAGTCAATAACATCTCGTCTAGTGCCCATTGCACATGGAATAAACTTCCTTTTGTATTGATCATATGGAGTTACGTTTGTTATATTATTGGTTTCACAAGTATTATTATTATTATTATTTTTTTCAATCCTATTATCACCTCTTCCACCTCTTCCATTTAGTGGCCATTGCACATGGAATAAACTTGTTTTCGTATTGATGGTATGGAGTTAATTTTTTTATATATATTTTTTTTTTCCGAAGGTGGTAAAACCTATCAACTCAGGTGTCAAACCAACAGTGAGGACAGCCATCTCTGGCTGCTATCCGCGAATGCTGGGTTTGACTCATCACTGTTAAATAGGAAAACCACGCCACCTGGCATAACCCTGCTGGTGGTCCGTAATCGGGAGCAGGCTCTCACTCCTGCCAGATGCCTCTGGGTCTTGGGCCGTTAACCTGTTTCCTTACGTCCGAGGAAGACGAGCTCTTAGCCAAGCAGAAGCAGTTTTACGGCATACTCCAGGCCGTAGTTAATTTTTTTATATTATTGGTTTTGTAAGTATTATGATATTATTTTTTTATTTTTTTATTTCAATCATATTATCACTTTTTCCGTATTGGAAATTATCATCTTTTTCATATTGGAAAATTGGAAAATCGATACACTAGTGAAGCTTATCAAATTTAAATTTGATGATACACTATGAAATTTTACACATAAATTTGTCACGATGTGTTTGATTGAGGGTAATTCTTGATGTTTTTAAAGTGGAAAACCCTTTTGCAACTTAGGTTTGCAATAATATTAAATTACAAAGCTAACAAACACATCATAGTATTTCAAGAAAACTAAATATGCTTACCAAGAGTTGCTGTCCACCATAGATTATGCAATTCACTACATAAATTTACATAGAAGTTTATGGAGGTTAGTGCCCACCAAAATTACACTTAGATAACTAAATATGTTTACCAAGAGTTACTATCCACCATAAATTATGCAATTCACTACATAATTTTACTATGCAATTCACTACATAAATTTACATAGAAGTTTAGGGAGGTTAGTGCCCACCAAAATTACACTTAGATAACTAAATATGTTTACCAAGAGTTACCATCCACCATAAATTATGCAATTCACTACATAATTTTACATAGGAGTTTACTGAGGTTAGTGCTCACCAAAATTTATGCAAGTTGTGGCAAAATCTTTAGATAGAAGAATTATTGACTTTGTAAAAAAAGATAACCTATCTATGTATACAAGAAGGTTGTAATTTCCTAAAGAGTTAAATCCCTTTAAAAATAAAAAAATAAAAAAAATAATAAATTAAAAGGTTATGGCAATTTAAGTGGATCTTTTGCAAATTATTTCTTAAAAATTAAGATTAACATTAATACAAAGAAAATATATTTTCTTACAAATTCATATAGTGACAAGATTTAGTGAGAATGCACAAATGGATTGGTAATATTATATAGTTTGAAATTAGTATGATTTAAATTGAAATGAAATAATATATATATATATTTTGATGTAAAGTGTGTTATTTATGTACTGGTTAAATTTTGATTAAAATGGATATGAATAGTTTATAAAAGATAAATAAATATAAAATTGATTGATAAAAAAAAAGGGTATGAGAAAAAAGAAATGAAAGGTTAAGTTTATTGACCTATCCATTACCTTTTGTACCTGCACTCTCAAAGGGAAATTTGGTGGAAGAGTATGCTCAAAGAGCTAGATTGTCCAATTAAAAACTCAACAACCATTTGGAGTTGGTTTCCATTTTAGTTTCCAAGGTAAATATTGTGTTCATTGTACCTTGAATGGTTTGATATTTCTATGTCTAAGAAAGAATTATGCTTAGTGAAAGCTCTTCTTCATATTTAAACTACTACTTGAAATTGAATTAATGGCCATTTGGTGAATACACAAGAATGGTTCCAAATTTCTTTCTAGATTAGTATTTTGAAGGCCACCAAGAGCGAACTAATATTTGAGTATATTAAACCAATTCATTAATTAAAAATTTGTAGGTTACATAAGAGATCACACATGAGAGGATTTAATAGTATTAGTAATGATCATTTACATGCATAGTAAAAGAAAAATTTATGTCTATCAATTTAATATATGTGTGTGAGTTGACTAAGAGAGGAAAAGTCCTAAGTTGCATTAATAAATCTCGTATGGAACGAATAATTGATACAATTCAAAATGGTGAAGACGCGGGGAAATTGAGGTCGAGGAGGATCATCACAAGGACCTCCTACAAATAACCCATTGCCATCACCGGAGCTGGCTCTCATCTTGCGTTCCCTAGAAGCAATTAACAAGACTTTAAGAGGGCGCCAAGAAAATGAGGTGGAAGTGGAGTACCCTCCATCAGGGTTTGGAAATATATAGGGATCAAGAAACTCTGATAGAGGACCTCAAATCGAAGACATTACTAGGGAGCTCCAAAATATTAAGCTCTGAGATTTGCTAGAGGTCGTGCCAATGAACGAGAAAAAGATTGGTTACAAGAAATGAGAAGGTTCTTCACACTAAGAGATTATAATTCCAATTCAAAAGCTAAAATATCAATATACCAACTCAGAGATAGTGCTATGAATTGGTGGAAGAGTGTCAACTACACCTCACTCCAGACACACTTACTTGGGAGTTATTTGAGGAGAGATTAAAAAAACTACCTACCAACATATTATGAAGAACAACAGGTAGGAGCCTTCCATGCTTTGGTGCAAGGAAACCATACGGTAGAAGAATATGAGATTAGATTCATGAAATTAGTCAAGTATGTCTCCTACATGGATACTGATCAACACCAAGCATATCGTTTCATTTATGGATTGAACCCTAAGATTAGGGCAATGGTGCAGATGTGGAAACCATCCTCAATTGCAGAAGATCTTGAACATGCTCGTTATGTTGAAGAGAACTTAGATTTAAAAGGTGGAAACACAACCATTTTTCCACAACAACCAAGGTTTATGGGGAAGGCTCCTTGTACCTTCCCCAGGGGAGGAAGTTTGAGGCCACTGCCATATGGAAATAGGGTTGTCCCTAGAGCACCGACTATGGGGATTTCAATGGTTTCCAGAGTAGCGTCACCGAAAACTTCGCGGACTCATGAAATCATGGTCAGGCACGAGGAGCCACAAGCAAGGGAAGATGTCTCAGGGGAAGGAGTTATTTCCAAAGAACTCCACAACATTTTGTTCAGATTCTACCTCACATCACTTGTTGGGGATGTGGGGGACCTCATTACCAGCACGACTCACCTGAGTTACAAAATGGTAACAACTGTAGAGAAGGAAAAACACCATTGGGAGGAGCAAGCATCCACTATCGAATCTATGCAGCAATTGATGACCAACAAGTTGAACACCAATCTGTCATGGTAGAAACCTCAGGTATGATAAACAAAGTAAAATTTAAAATTTTGTTTAATTCTGGTGCTATGGATAGTTTCATTTCACTAGTTGCATTAGAAAAATGTAGGTTGACAACTTATGAGCATGATGACTTTAAGCAAGTTGAAATGACTTCTGGGATAAAACAAGCAGTAAGACCTAGTGTTGGCCAATGTCAAGCTAACATCGGGGTGTGTATAACTAAGTTGAAGGCATACTTCACAACATTGGGGACGTATGGTGTAATCATCAGAATGGACTACCTAGAATCTCATCGAGCTTTGGTAGACTGTTTCAAAAGAAGGTGATTTGTTTAGATGATGAAGGTAGATCAATTGAGATTTGTGGTATCAAGAGAAGAGTGTCCCTACGATTCATCTCCACGATGAAGGTAAAATGTTGTCTCCAACAAGGTTGTAAACTATATGTGGCCAAGGTTGTAAGTGACCAGAAAGGACCCTCCCTATATCAGCACCTCGTTTTGTCAGAATTCAGATGTTTTCCCTAAGGAATTGCCTGGATTAATACCTGTGAGGGAGATCGATTTCACAATCAACCTAAAACCTGGTGCATAACCAATCTCCAAGACACCCTATAGGATGACAGCTCCAGAACTTTGTAAGTTGAAAATGTAGTTAAAATGTCTTTTAGAATTTGGATTTATTAGACCTAGTATTTCACCTTGGGGTGCACTAGTGATTTTCACAAGAAGAAGGATATTTCCTTAAGGCTATGCATAGATTATAGGGAATTGAATAGAACCACGATAAATAATAGGTACATGATACCTAGAATAGATTACCTATTTGATTAAATGAAAGGAGCAACAATTTTCTCAAAGATCGATCTACGATTTGGATACCAACAATTATGGATTAAGGAAGCTGACATCTCAAAAACCACATTTCGAACATGGTTTGGGCACTATGAGTTCGTAGTCGTTCCATTTGGTTTGACCAATGCACAAACAGTATTCATGAACCTCATGAATTGTGTGTTCAGGAAGTATTTGGACCAATTTGTGCAAGTATTTATGGATGATATTCTTGTGTATTCCAAGAATGAAAAGGAACATGAAGAGCACTTAAGGGTTGTATTGACTTGCTTAAGGGAAAATTAATTGTATGGAAAATTGTTAAAATGTTCCTTCTTTCAGAAAAAAATTCATTATCTTGGGCACATCATTTCATGAGAAGGGATTTCAGTTGACCCGGAAAAGGTAAAGGCCATAATGGATTGGCCAGTACCAAAAAATGCACATAAGGTGTATAGTTTTATGGGGCTAGCAGGTTATTATCGTAGGTTTGTGGAAGGGTTTTTGAGGATTGAAAAACCCATCACCACATTACAACGAAAAGGGGTCAAGTATGAATGGACATATGAATGTGACACTGCATTCACTGAACTAAAGAGGTTACTAACTAGTGCACTGATCCTTCGAGTACTGGACATGGAAAAATACTTCACTATTTTCACCGATGCTTCGAAGCAGGGATTGAGAGCAATGTTAATGCACAAAGGTGCAATAAGAGTTTACGCATCTAGAAAATTGAAGAAACATGAAGAATTGTATGCTACCCATGACTTAGAGTTGGCAGCAGTGATGCTAGCTTTGAAACTTTGGAGACACTACCTCGTTGGGAGAAGCTTTGAGTTAAGAACAAATCATCAAAGCTTGAAGCACCTCTTCACCAAGAGGGATTTGAATGTTAGACAGAGGTGGTGGAGTGAATTCATGAGTGAGTATGATTTTGGGATCTCATACATTAAGGGAAAGGAGAATGTGGTGGTTGATGCACTAAGAAAGAGGCCACAAACCTTCTCCCTTGTACCCTTGAGGGTTAATTTGAGGGAACATGTGTTGGAGAAACTCTTTGAAGATAGTTGGTATCTAAAGTTTATATCAGCACTCCAAAGTGGGAAGCAGATAGAACCAAAGTTTGAGGGATATTTCCTTGAACCAGATGGACAATAGTCGAGTTTGTCGCCAAATGTCTTGAATGTCAACAGGTGAAGGCTGATCATCACCATCCAACGGGACCCCCACAACCACATGACATACCTATGTCTAAATGGGAGGTCATTTATATGGATTTTTTTGTGGGTTTTCCATTCACTTCATAGAGGCACAATTCTATATTAGTTTTAGTTAATAAATTGATCAAAAGTGCCCATTGCATCCCAGTAAGAGAAACTTACGATGTTACTGATGTAGCACAAGTTTTTATAAGTGAAGTTATTCGACTACATGGGTTGCCCACAAAGATAATTTCTGATAGAGACTCTCACTTTAAATATAGGTCTTGGACAAGTTTATAGTCAATTTTGGGGACTCAGTTAAACCTGAGCACTAGATATCATCCAAAAATAGACGGGCATACTAAAAGAGTAAATTAGGTTATGGAAGAAGTTAACACTCCTTTGTTTTCCCAAGGTTGAGAAAGGAAACCAAAGAGGTAACCTTAGACCAAATTTGGACTTAGAAGCTAGGCCTACCAAATCAAAGATGGCTCTCTCTAAAATCAACCTCACAGCCGATGGAAGTGACTAGAGAATACTAGGGTTTTAGGCTATTATCAGCTCAGTAGGGTTTTGATTTAGGTTTTGTTGGATACAAAGCAATAGGTTTAGGAACTAGGCCATATAGATAAAAAGATCAGTTGTAGTCATTTAAAGGAGGCACGATAGATGAAATCAAGGAGACAAATGGATCTATTGTAGTAGTATGGTGATGAGGAAATCAGATAGAAGGAACTAAGTGAGCATACATGCATGAATTCACTTATCTGAAAGGAAATCATTTAAATGCTAATCTCAAACAAAACAGAACATTGATATAATGATTTCTGTTTAACAATCAAGAGATAAAGCATAAGAAGAAATATGAATAGCTACTGAAAGTATCTAACAATCATATGCATAAGAAAAACTGGAGGAAAATAACGTCACTGACCACAACACATGAATCCTAGAAAAATAGCCGCAACAGTATATTAATTCTGTCAAAAAATCAAGTACACTAGTTCCAAAATGTCAGAGCTTCAAGTATCCAAAATATTTCACCCTGACATTCATGAAATATATGCAATTCAATCATCCCTGGACTAAGGGAGTCGAGCTCAACCATCTCCCTAAAGATAGAAACAATTGCATTAAATTTGGCACTCCCTGCTAGGAATAGGGACCGAATTTCTGAAAATAGGGGTCAAAGATTAACTCGTATCTCTTGAATCATGACATATATTACAAAAATGAAGGAGGGTTTTGTATATTAGCTTGTTTTTGAGAGAAAAATATCTCTGTTTTTGAAGATTCATCTCCATATCCTCGGAATATGTGCCGAAAAATCATGACTAAAATAGGAAATCATTAAATGTTTAAATCTGTAAAACTAGGCTGTAAAGATCCAGTCAAATATTCCAATCCACGACACCTGTGAAGAAAATGAAAGAGGTTTTTGATATTTGGCTCATTCTTGACAAAAAAATCCTTGGTTTTCTCAAAATTCCTTTCCAGATGTTAGAAACGAGCGCCAAAAAAAATTACTAAAACAGTAAAACAAATTCAAAATTTGATTTTTTGAACATAAGCCTCAAATCTCATTGCATATCTCCCAAATCATAACACCTGTGCATAAAATGAAGGATGTTTTTGTTCTTTGGTCTGTTATTGACAAAAACATCTTTCACTTTTGTAAAATTCATGTCCATTACTTCAGAAACTGATTTTGAAGTAAAATTGTCCCTGTGTGCAACAAATGACCTCAAAAGACCCATGAGATTTTCTGATGATACTTTTGATGATGACCATGACCTTAGGCTTGTGATGAGAGTAGCATATACATTATACATTTAGAAATTGACTCAAGACCCTTTTCCAACCAAGAGAGATGTCAAATTTAATTTGAAAATATTATAATTTGACCTAAGACTATAACCAATAGTGAAAAGAGTAATTTTGATCACTGTGACTATAAGACTCTAACATTGGCTCCAATGGGGATGACAACTCCCTAGGAGGTGTCAAGAAAACCGTAGACCAGGTAGCCTTGTTCTTTGGGAAATGAAGTCACTATAGCTACAGTCTTAATACTGACTCAAATTAAATTGAAAACTAAACTGTACCATCAACTGCAAACCCTATTGGAAATTGACATTGAAAAAGATGCTCAGAATTTTGAGCTTATTCATCACACCTTACCTAATCTAACTGATCCATAAGCGATCTAATCAAGTGAAGTTGAAGATCCAGTGTAACCAATAAAGTACGTGACTACTTGACTGATGCTTGTATTCAGCTCCACTAGGCATAAAGAAAGATTTAGAAGATGATAACTCAAAATCATACCTGAGTCCAAAACCTGTGTTGGTGAATGAAATAAACTCCACTTTTCTAATGCTTGCAAAAGATTGCCCATGGGGTCTTGAAAATGATGAAACATTACCTCTTGTTGATCAACAAAAATAAGGGAGATGCTTTCAAATATAATGGTTGATTGTCCTTCTTCATTTGGTTGATCCTTCTTAAATGGAAATGCAACAATGTGATCTTCCATACCATCTAGATCAGAGACAAGATTTGTATTATCTTTCAAATCTTCAATTGAGGTAGCCAAATCAACATCAACACAAATATCTACAAGTGGATTTTCATGTACATCAGAAAAATAATTGTCTAGGATTTAAAAAAATTCTATATCTTGATCATTTGAAGGCCGATGAACATGTTCATCAAACTCAAGACAACAAACTTGTTGTACACTGTTTTTGACCTCAACGGATAAATCATGACTCTTTAGAGTTCCTATACAAGAAAACTCAAAATTTTGATCTGCACATATTTATTCCTGAATTAAAAACTCGGAAGAGGAAAGGAATGAAGGGAAACTAGCAATAACTGTCAGGCCAGGCAGTAACTCCATTAGGTAGAAATAATTTGACTGTATTATTCCATCAGGTAGGTCCTCATTATATACATGACGGAGAGACTGTTCAATTCGTCTCCCGATGACTATTCATATTTCCTATTTATCTATTTACAATAATTCACCCAATCACAAGGATTAGGTGTCAACATTCCCCCCCTTAATCTGAAGGGATGTTGGTGAGTCCAAGCATCATTTTGAATCGTTCAAGCTTTTCCCTTCCAAGCGCTTTGGTGAAGATGTCTGCAATTTGCTCATTTGTGGAACAATGACGAAGATGGATAGTTTTGGCCTCAACATGATGTCGAATCAGATGATATTTAGTATTGATGTGCTTCGTTCGATCATGGAACTTTGGGTTCTTGGCCAACTTTATTGCAAAGGTATTGTTAATCATGAGTGGAGTTGATTGTACTTGTTTTACTTGCAAATCTTCAAGAATTTTCCTGAGCCACACAATTTCTTTTGTTGCTTTAGCTGCTGCCACGTATTCTGCTTCTGTTGTGGAATCTGCTGGAATTGATTGTTTGTGTGATCTCCAGGAGACAACTCCTGATCCAAGACTCATAGCATATCCTAAAGTTGATACCCCAGTTTCTTTGTCTCCATCGAAGTCTGAATCAGAGTATCCAATCAAACTGAAGTCGTCCACCTGTGTATACTTGATTCCAAAGTCTTGAGTTCCCTTCAGCCACAACCTTGATTGAGAGCTAAGAATATGGAGCACCTTAGAACTCTTTTTGCAGCAGACCAATGTCCCTCACAAGGCTTTTGCATAAACTTGGAGAGGACTCCAACAACAAACAAAATGTCTGGTCTGGTAGTAGTTAGGTAGTTGAGACTTCCTACAAGCTGTCTATACTTTGTTGCATCCTCAAATTCTTTTCCTTCCATAGATGTGAGCTTTAAGTTTTGTTCCATTGGAGTAGCAAGAGGATTGCACTATGTCATGCCAAACATGTTCAACAGATCTCCAATGTATTTTTTTTGAGAAAGAAATATGGACTTTGGATGTTGGGTTACTTCAATGCCAAGATAGTAATGAACATAGCCCAAATCAGTGATTTCAAAACTTTTCCCCAATTCCTTATTTATGGATGCAATGTAGCTTTCATTGTTCCCTGTCATCAAAAGATCATCTACATATACCACAAGATATACAATTGTTTTGCCAACTTTCTTGACAAATAAAGTTGCATCATCAATATCAAAATGTTTGAAATTGAGTTTCAGAATATGCTCAGTTAGTTTTTCATACCAGGCTCGCGGTGCTTGTTTGAGGCCATACAAGGACTTCACAAGTTTGCATACTTTATGTTCATGTCCTTTCACAGGAAATCCTTCAGGCTAGGACATAAAAACATTCTCTTTTAGATCTCCATTCAAGAAAGCAGTTTTTACATCCATTTGATGGACTTTTCAACTGTTCTGAGCTGCTAGTGCAAAGTGTGTCCGGATGGTAGCCCATTTTGCTGTGGGGGCAAAAGTCTCCTCATAATCGACCCCTTCCTTCTGTGCAAAACCTTTTGCCACAAGCATAGCTTTGTTCTTGTCAAGTGAGCCATCAGCTTTATACTTGTTTTTGTAGACCCACTTGCAGCCAATTGGTTTGGTTCCAAATGGAGGATCAAACAGCTTCCAAGTGCCGTTCTTTATGAGGGCATCATACTCCTTTTGCATCGCTTCTTTCCATTCATCATGAGAAGCAGCTTCTTTGAAGGAATTTGGTTCAAAATCTGTAGACAAGTTAAATTCACAATCATAAGAAACATCCATATCAACAGGTGAATTAGAGTCATCTACATCACCTCCATTTTGCCAGTTTGAATTTCTAGTTCCTGTCTTTCCAACTTCATCAGGATGAACACTTTCAAGTGTCTTTGTCAGCCACTTTGGGGGACCTTTCTCAGATGGTCCAGGCTGCTCCTTTGATTGAGTTGGGACTGAATCAAGATTGAGTCTCCCAATTCTATCAATTACATCACTTAAAGCATCATCGTTGTTGGAGTTTCATGTGGGGGAAAGTGCTCTTCAGAAGAAGATTCCACATGTTGATCTAGTATAGGGATCCCCCCTTCAAGATGTGGAATCTGATTATCAAATTCTTGAAATGATTTTGCTTTTGCGAATCTATCCAAGTGATCAAGTTGCCGCTCAACAACATTGTCAGTTTTGGATGATTCAAGGAAAATTACATCTCTAGATACAACAAATTTCTTATTTACTTCATTATAGAGGCGGTATGCTTTGGAGGTATTTGAATATCCCAGAAAGATACACTTACGACTTCTAGCACCAAGTTTGTTTCTATGTATCTTTGGTATCAAGGCATAACAGGTGGAACCAAAGACCATGAGATGCTTTACCGAAGGAACATGTCCATACCACATTTCATAAGGAGTCTTGTTTCTAATAGCATTAGATGGACATCTATTTTTTATATATGCAGCACAGAATAGAATCAGCCCAAAACATTATCTTTACATTCTTGAAGAAGAGCATAGATCGTACCATATTTAAGATTGTCCTATTCATTCTTTCAGCTACACCATTCTGTTGGGGATTATAAGGTGTTATCACCTAGAACTACAGTCACATGTATATAATTTTTGTCCAAAGTTCACTGTCAAAAAATTGGTGTCAAATGGGTTTTTGTCCTATGTTTCTTACTTAGGGGTCATGTTTCTTAAGGGTCTTGATGTGAATCATTATCTAATACTATTGGTCATCCTCCATCATGATTGCATAAGCCATGTCTTATCTTGTACATGTCACTGGTCCTTTTCGTATTTTCGCAGCGCAGTCTTATTGGTTGATTTTGTAGCGCAATTATGTTTTAGCCTTTTCACAGCGCGTCAGCATCCAGCCATTTTGCAGCGCATTTTGCTGATTTATAACTATTTGCGCTACGAAATCGCAGATTCGGGCATTTTGCAGCGCAGATTCCTAAAGGGTCATGTCTGGGGATGATTCATTGTCTCCGTCCGGTTATTGTCAGTTAGCGTACCTCCCAAACACTTATGAGCCATCACTCCACCAATAGATCCATAGGCATGCACATAAAAATCATTCTAACGGTTTTATCATGCATAGATGTTTTATGATGTTTGTAAATGATGCATAAAGTGGCCAGCTTGTGTGATAAGATATCCGAATTGCAAATGAGCCCGAGTTTCTTTTTCAAGCGAGCCTGCGTTCTAAAAATTTGAATTTGCCATTTGAGCTGAGGCTGGAGGTCATTCTCTGTGCAAAAATTTCAAAAGCGGAATGGAGAGAAAGGAGCATAGGTCTGGAAGATGTCAGAGAACGGAGCTTGAAGGATTGGACCTTGCATTGAGAGACGAAGGTGTCAGGAAAGCTTTCAAGGATGCTGGCTGTTGGAATTTCTGTGAGAAGCTGCAGGGTGGCCATGCTCAGGTAACAAAGGAGTTTACCTTGAACTTTACAGGTTTAAGTTCTAAAGTATCTATGTTAGAATTTCAAGTATCTCCAGAGGCAATTGCTAATATAACTGAGATTCCAAGAGGGGGGCAGGAGTGGTTTAAGAACTTTAAATTTGATTTGAACCCCTGCAAAGAATTTCTTAAAGAAGCATATGTGAATGAGGATTTAACAAAGGCTGTGCCTAGAAGCTATGTTAAGGAGCACTATGCTCTGCTTCTTACATGTATTCAAAAGTATTTAACCTGTGAGGGTAGATATAACAAGGTTTACTCCTATCACTTTAAGTTGTTGTTGCACTTTACTGGTAAAGCATCCATAGATATTCCATTTTACCTGTTTCGTAGTCTCAGCAAAATGTGTGATAAAGTGCAATTAAGAAAGGATGACTGTGAGACATCATTATTTCACCATGGTTTAGTGAAACTGTTAGTGCTGGATGGTCTTCAGAAAATTGGTAGGGATTGGAACTCTTTTATTTTTATGGCTGGTTTTCAGAGTAAAACAGGCCTTACTCCACAGCCGGTTAGAGAAAGAGAAGAATCAGTTGAGGAACCCACAATAGCTGAGCTTAGAAAGGAGGTAAAGGATAAAAAGAAGACCAAGACTAAATTAAATAAATCAGTGAAGCCCTTGGTTATTAAAGAGCCACCTCAGCCATCATCAAAAGAAGAGGTCAAGCACAAGAAAGATGTACCTGGATCAAGTGGGTCAGAAAAAGTATCAAGAGTTAAGACAAGGAGTCAATTAAGCAAAGAGAAGGGCAAATCAGTAGCTGTTGAGGAAAGTCCAATATCTAAGGCCAGTTTGAGTGATTTGCTTGAGGCAATTGAGTTTGAGCAGGTTGAACCAGTGCACATTGAACCAATGCACATTGATTTAACTCAATCATCACCGGAGAACACTAAAAAGTCCAAAGCTTCAAAGAGACTAAAATTTGATGAACCTGGTGAGGAATTTATTTTCAAACCACGAAGGCCGGTTACAAGGAAACAAGTCAGAGAAGCTGAGAAGCTGCATAAAGGAGAGAAAGTTTTAAAGATGCCCAGAACAGAGGTAGTTGAAGAGCTGTCTAGAACAGAGGAGGCAAAACAAATCAAGCAAAAAGGCAAGAACAGAACAGTCATTATTTCCCAAGGGGGTAATATCATAGCCATAAAGAACCAGATGGAGGCAGCAAAAGATGTAATTGCCAAGGCAAAGAATGTCACTAGGGAGCTTGCAGTCAGGTATGCCAACTATCGAAGAGCTGTGTTAAAAGGTAGTAAAAACCTAGTGGGTCAAGTAGATTCAGTGGCTGATGTATATACATGGACAGTTCCAGCTCTTAAACAAGCTAAACTCATCAGAAAAATGAACATGCGTTTAAGAGCTGAAAACAAAGCTTTAAGGAGAGAGGTTGCAGATTTAAAAGCACAGCTAGGTTAACTGGCTGCTCATTGATGGTGAGAAAGGTCATATTCTAAATTTTGTCAAATTTTGTTTAAGTTCCATCATTTTGAAGGCATGTAGACCCTGCTATACATATCCAAAGTAAAAAGGAGTTTTGCAATCAGGTGGCAGAGCAGTAAAAATCTCAAGGAAAATGGAAATTGTTTAAAACAGTTTCGCAGTTTCGTAGCGCGCTACGAAATTGCGAAACTGCTGTAGGTGTTATTTTTAAAAACGCAGGCAAACAGTTTGAAAGAAGAATCATAAATTTGCAAAGGGAACACCTCAGTGACATGAAAGGGATCAAAGGAAGCTGCTACAACCATTCAACATATGCCAGGTGTACCTTTAACAAAAGGTGAAATCTTTTAACCTAAGTTTAAGATTTTTGGTTATAAAGCCACTTTATTCTCGGTGATTAGGGTTTTGAGGGAGCTGCATATGAGAAGTTGGTTGGTACACCTGTTCAATCAAAAAAGCTTCCAGCACATTTGGGAATATGGTGATGCTCGTTATTTTTGGGGTATTAAAGAGCTGGGAACATGCTGCTTAATTTTTGAAGAATGGTGGGAGACAAGGACCGGAAAAACAGGGGTTTTATCCTTATGATTAATGAACCATCAGCGCATTCAGTATCCAAAGCTAGCTTGTTCATTGCATCCTTCTCTCAGCTATCTCGGCCAAACTTTAAGGAGACATGTGTCAAGGATCAAGAAAGAATCATGCTACGAGGAGAATAAAATCAGAGTTTTAGTTTAGTTAGGACTCTTTGTAATTACAGCTCAGCACTTAATGTATTTAATGAGTTAGTTAAATGGTAGATAGGGGTAATTAGTAGCAGTCATCGAGCTCCCCTCATGCTGGAGGAGGAAGCTCAAATTAGTTAAGGGTGTACCTCTATATATAGATCAAACTTTGATGTAATGGGGGTGGGATGTTTTTGAGAAACAAAGTTTATTTTGGCTTATGTAAGAACTTGTTTTCAGTAATACAAATGACTGCTTTTTCTTCTCAGGATTCATACATTGTTTCAGATGCTCAAGTTATATGTGGTTTTGTTTTATCCTTTATGTTTTACAACTTTATAGATACACAATCACTCAGAATTCACTCTGCTGCTCTGATTTCCTGTGTGTATTTGTAAGCTGAGGTTTATTTGAGAGGTGTCTTGAGTGTTTAAACATTACATGCCCTGACTTCTATGAATGAGTGGTTTTATAGTTTGCTGAAATGATGATTAACTCCATGAGCCCAATGGAAATCTTTGTAAGGTCTGTCCAACCAATTTATATGTTAAATTTACTTTGCAAGAGTTAGCCATCTCATCAATATTTAAAATCAATAACCCTTTGAGAGAGCCCTCTCAGGCTAAGGAGGCTAAGCCTTAGTCAAAAGTCTGGTTTGAAATAGTTACACAGAGTCTGACTGATTAGCAGCCTTCAGTGCTTGATTTTGTGATAACATAAGGCACAGTTGTTTGATGTTTGATCCCATGTTGGCGAAGATAGTTTTCAAATTATTTTGATGTGTATTCTTTTCCATTATCAGTGCGAATAGACCCAATATGAGATTGTGCATCATTTTCAATCCATTTATGAAAATTTTTGAATGTTTGAAAAGCATCAGATTTGTTCTTCAATAAATAAACTCAACACATTCTGGTGTAGTCATCAATAAATGTCATGATATATTTATTTCCATTCGCAGAAGGAATAGGAATTGGACCACATAAATCTGAATGAATGAGTTCAAGTTTTCTATGTGCTCTTGAACGTGAATCATGAAAAGACTATTTGCTATGCTTTCCTAGAATGCAAGCATCACATTGCTTAAGTTTCCTAGGAATTGTAGGCAAACATCAACACCATTTTTCTTCAACAAGCGGAGATTGTCATAGTTCAAATGTCCAAATCTAGCATGCCATAATAAACTTGATGGAAGTGTACCTTCTTCATGATGAGAATTGTATGAGAAATGTTGTGCATGAGCAGAGGTTCCTTGTAGCTTGATAAGCCTTTCTTCTTCTATTCCCCTCATGACAAGTGAGTGGTCAGATGCTTTTCTTACCTCAAGCTTGCCATCAAACATATGAATGGAGTGACCTTGCTAGCAGATGTGGACCAAGGACATCAAGTTTCTCTTGAGCTGTGGGAGATATAGAACATGATGCAGAAGAAAGTCTAGAAGACTAGGCAGTTTAAGCCTGATTGTGCCAAGCCCTGATGGCTTGATTTTTGATTGATCTGCAAAGTATACTGCTCCATCAACATTGTCAGTGAAATATTCAAAAAAATATTTTCTATGAGTCATGTGGTAGGTTACTCCTGAATCAAGCAACCAATCATTTTTCCAAGAAGCAAGTGAAGCATTAAATAAATCTTCATTTACTCCAATGTTACATTGTGCCACAACATAGTGAGCGGATTCAGGTGCTTTACCTTTGTCTTTATCATCAGTTTTACCTTTCTGTTGGTTTCTTTTCTGCTCAATTTTGTCCTATGGTAGCTTGCATGTAGAGGCATCATGTGATCCATTTCTTTTGCAGTGAATATAGTGCAAATCTGCCTTTTCTCCTTGAGAATGTCTACCCCCCCTGCCTTTGAAATATCTTCCTCTTCCTCTTGTAGAATCTTGAGCAGGATGCTTTTCTTTATGAGCAAGGCACACAGCCTCTTCAGAAGATTCAGGGGCTATCTTGTTTCCAAAATCTTTCTCTCTTTCAACAAAATTTTTCACAAGAGAGTCAAAGGTTATATCTTTGATATTTCCATTTGCTTGCAATGACTCAAGATAATTAGAGTAGGTAGGATAAAGTGCCTTGAGAAAAGCAATAAGAGGAATATCCAATTCAACTTTAGTGGATTTGATATCATGCATTATAGACTTTACTTCAGATGCAAGAGCAAGAGGATCATTATTTTGCAGTTCAAGAGTGAAGAGTTTAATCATGATTTGAACAACTTCGAGTGCAGAATGTGAGTCATAGAGTTCTTTCAACTTTTGTAAGGCTTCAAAGGCAGTTGAGTATGAAGAAATATGGTGACTCACCTCTTCATTTACAGATCCAACGATTAATGCATAAGCTTTGCTGTTCTTGTTTTCCCAAATGACGAGATTTTTGTTTGAGGTAGGCTGTACTGGTTCATTGTCTCCTTCTCCGACACACACTCCTTTCCACAACTCATTGAAAATGAGGGTGTGTTTTATTATCCGGGACCATTAAGGATAGTTATCCTTGCCAGTGAGAACTATTCCCACCATAGATATGATTGAATGCATTGTAAAATCTGAGAGCTGTAAAAATACTTCTGCTGGCAAAAAAATGTGTTTTTGTGGAGAAAAAAAAAGCTTCTGCTGCTAAAAAAAATGAATCTGATATCAAAGTGTATTTTGGCCCCAAACAATATATTAAACACCGTCAAACATAGGAGCGTTAACTATGTTAGTCACTTTGAAAATAGCTTTATGAAAACAACATTATGGTAGCCCAACAACGTGGTATATATGGAATATAGTCTATATGAAAACAATAGCCACACCGAACATTATATATACCAGCGTATGTATGAAAACAAAAATGTATTAAAACCATCCAAAACCGGAGCAGGAATAGAATTCCGCTACGCCATTCATATACCATTGACCATTGAAAGGAACGCTACCACTGTCATAAAAATCTTCACCGCATATAACATTTTAATCCATTATATGCCATGTCCATCATATAAAAGGCAATGTGAAAAAAAGACTAACACGCATATAAAGTGGTATACTGTCATAGTTTAAATTTCAACACCATTCAAAAGTACCACCGCGAGCTCTACAAAGTTCCATCGTAGATTTGGAGCAGCAACAACATCACAATTTGTGAACCCTTCCACGGCCTCCATACCCTGTCGACTTGTTCTCTCGGCTCACAAGTTTCCATACTATGCTCCCATTCCAAGTGAGAGGCTGCATTCAGAAAATCATGAGGGAATTTTAGCAAACTATTCCGGGTTTGATGACAAGGAAGGTTTTGGCACAGAAGAGTCTACGTCCGAGTCAAATGACTACCACCTATAGGATCTATTACGGCAGAAAATTCTACCTTTTTTTTTTTTTTTAATTTTGTACGAAGGTCAGGGTGGAGTAAGGCGCACTAACAAGAACAGTTCGTTTCCTGTAGATGAAACGGAAGGACTGGAGGCTGCAGATGAGCGAAGGATTTCAGAACAAAAAACGTTTATGGACAGTCGCCTTCTGGCAGATAGAGAGCGCAGGTAAAGGAATATGGCAGAAAGAGCGCAGATAATGGAATATGGCAGACAGAGGAGTTACAAGGAGCATAAGAGCTAAAAAAGGAGCTAGCTCTGATACCATGTCAGGCCAGGCAGTAACTCCATTAGGCAGAAATAATTTGACTGTAATATTCCATCAGGTAGGTCCTCATTATATACATGAGGGAGAGAATGTTCAGTTCGTCTCCCGATGACTGTTCATATTTCCTATTTATCTATTTACAATAATTCACCCAATCACAAGGATTAGGTGTCAACAATAACATCTTTATATATATCTTGATCGCTTGAAGATTGACAAGACTACTGCAAATTATTATCAAATTTGTATGATGAGAGATCATTGTCATCTTTTGAAGAATTCTGCTCAAGTTCACTGTCATCCAGGGTAGAATCCATGATCTTCTCATGGTGGTGAAAATGGTTTTCATTCAAAGCATCCAAGAGTTCATCATCCATAAAATCTTCATCGCCATAAGCACTTTCCAACTCTTTAATAAAATTCTCAAACTAATCACAACAATCCTCAATCAAAAGAAAAGAAGGATATGCTTCTCTATACTTTTCAAAAAATACTGAGTGAAAATCTTTGAGAGAATAAATACAAGCAAGAGGAAAGATTTCATACCAAAACATGCTCTTTCATCTAATGTGATCATGAACATCTTCATTAAACAATCTTCAAGAAAATTAATCCTCAGCTTACGCACATGCATATGAAATCTTATTAAATGAAGTGTAGCATCATCACCTTTTCCATGTCTAGATTTTGGCAAGTATGTTTTCCAATCTACCCGAGGCATACGATTTGGAAATCTTGGAACATTTTTCTCGATGCATAGGAGCATACCTTCCGGATTGAGAACTCATTTCGATTTATGGATTCTGCTACCAGTGGAGTCTTTGAATCAAGTTGGAGTCACCAGGTGAATGTTTCAACCTTCATATGTGTGCGACCGCTGTCCACCATAAAAAATCATATCTAAACTTTGATGATATTTCTGGGGAATATGAAAATGTTCGCTCCTCGGCAATGGTGCCAAAATGTTAGCACTCCTTAGTTTTCCGAAGGCTGAGAAAGAAAACCAAAGAGGTAACCTTAGACCAACTTTGGAATTTGCAGCTAGCCCTGCCAAATCAGAGAGGGCTCTCTCTAAAATCAACCTCATAACCAATGGAAGTGACTGGATAATACTAGGGTTTGAGGCTAGTTATCAGCTCAACAGGGTTTTGATTTATGTTTTGTTGGATATGAAGCAATAGGTTTAGGAACCAGGTCAAATAGATCAAAATATCAATTGTAGTCATTTAAATGAGGCATGATAGATGTAATCAAGGACAAAAATGGATTTGTCATAGTAGTATGGCGATGAGGAAATCAGATTAGAAGGAACTAAGTGAGCATACATGCATGAATTCACTTATCTGGAAGGAAAACATTTAAAATGCTAATCTCAAACAAAATAGAACATTGAGATAGTGATTTCTGTTTAACACTCAAGAGATAAAGCATAAGAAGAAATATGAATAGCTACTGAAAGTATCTAACAATCATATGCATAAGAAAACATGGAGAAAAACAATGTCACTAACCACAACAAATGAATCCCAGAAAAATCGCTGCAACAATATATTAATTCTGCTAAAAAATCAAGTACACCAGTTCCAAAATGTTAGAGCTTCAAGTATCCAACCTTTTTCACTCTGAAATTCATGAAATATATACAATTATCTCATCCTTGGACTAAGGTTGTCGAGCTCAACCATCTTCCTAAATATAGAAACATTTTCATTAAATTTGGCACTCTTTTCTAGGAATAGGGACCAGATTTCTGAAAATAGGGGTCAAATATTAACTCATATCTCTTGAATCATGACATATATTACAAGAATGAAGGATTTTTTTGTATATTATATTGTGTTTGAGAGAAACCTCTCTCCATTTTAGCAGATTCATCTCCATATCCTGGGAATATGTGTTGCAAAAGCATGACTAAAATAGGAAATCATTAAAATTGTTTAAATCTGTAAAACTAGGCTGTAAAGATTCATTCAAATATTCCAATACATGATACCTGTGAAGAAAATAAAATAGGTTTTTGTATTTAGCTCTCTCTTGACAAAAACCGCCTTGGGCTTCTCAAAATATCTTTCCAGATGTTAGAAGGGCGCCAAAAAACAATGACTAAAACAGTAAAACAAATTCAAAATTTGAGTTTTTGAACATAAGCCTCAAATATCGCTGTATATCTTCCAAATCGTAACACCTGTGCATAAAATTAAGGAGGTTTTTTTTAATTTGGTTTGTGATTGACAAAAACCTCTTTCACTTTTTTAAAATTCATGTCCATTACTTCAGAAACTGATTTTGAAGTAAAACAGTCCCCGTGTGTAGTGAATGACCTCAAAAGACCCATGATATTTTATGATGATACTTTTGATGATGTCCATGACCTTAGGCTTGTCATGAGAGTAGCATATAAATTATACATTTAGAAATTGACTCAAGACCCTTTTCCAACCAAGAGAGATGTCAAATTTAATTTGAAAATATTATAATTTGACCTAAGACTATAAGCAATAGTTAAAAGAGTAATTTTGATCACTGTGACTATAAGACTCTAACATTGGCTCCAATGGGGATGACAACTCCCTAGGAGGTGTCAAGAACACCGTAGACCAAGTAGCCTTTTTCATTTGGCAATGGATTCACTGCAACTACAATCTTCAAAATGACTCAAATTAAACTGAAAACTGAACTATACCGTCAAATGCAAACCCTACTGGAAATTGACACTAAAAAAAATGCTGAGAATTTTTAGCTTATTCATCACACCTTACCTACTCTAACTGATCCATAAGCGATCTGATCAAGTGAATTTGAAGATCCAGTGTAACCAATCAAGTACGTGACTACTTGGGTGATGCTTGTATTCAACGCCACCAAGCATACAGAAAGATTTAGAAGATGGAAACTCAAAATGATACCTGAGTCCAAAACCTATGTTGGTGAATAAAACAAACTCCACTTTTTTTGATGCTTGCAAAATACTGCCCATGAAGTCTTGAAAATCATGAAACATTACCTCTTGTTGATCAGGAAAAAGAAGGGAGATGATTTCAAATATAATGGTTGATTGCTCTTCTTCATTTGGTTGATCCTTCTTAAATGGAAATGCAACAATGTGATCTTCCATACCATCCAGATCAGAGACAAGATTTGTATTATCTTGCAAATATTCAATTGAGGTAGCCAAATCAGCATCAACACAAATATATACAAGTGGCTTTTCATGTATATCAAAAAAAATTTGTCTAGGATTTGAAAAAATTCTATATCTTGATCACTTGAAGGCTGCTAAACATGTTCATAAAACTAAAGACAACAAACCTATTGTACATTGTTTTTGACCTCAACGGATAAATCATGACTCTCTAGAGTTTCTATACAAGAAAACTCAAAATTTTGATCTGCACATATTTATTCCTAAATTAAAAACTTAGAAGAGGAAAGGAATGAAGGGCGGATGTAAAGAACATCTTTATATATATCTTGATCATTTGAAAATTGGCAAGATTGCTGTAAATTGTTATCAAATTCGTATGATGGAAGATCACATTCATCTTTTGAAGAATTTTTCTCAAGTTCGCTGTCATCCAGGGTAGAATCCATGATATTCTCATGGTGGTGAAAAGGGTTTTCATTCAAAGCATCCAAGAGTTCATCATCCATAAAATCTTCATCACCATAAGCACTTTCCAGCTCTTGAATACAATTCTCAAAGTGATCACAATATTCCTCAATCAAAAGAAAAGAAGGATAGGCTTCTCTATACTTCTAAAAAATTACTAAGTGAAAATCTTTGAGAGAATAAGAAGGAGACAAACATTCATACCAAAACCGTGCTCTTTCTTCTAATGTGATCATGAACATCTTCATTAATCAATCTTCATGAAAATCAATCCTCAGGCTACGCACATGCATATGAAATCTTATTAAATGAAGTGTAGAATCATCACCTTTTCCATCTCTGAATTTTGTCAAGCATGTTTTCAATATACCTGAGGCATACGATTTGGAAAGCCTGGAACATGATCTCGATGCATAGGAGCATACCTTTTGGATTAAGAACTCATTTTTATTTTTGGATCCTGCTACCAGTGGAGTCTTTGAATCAAGTTGGAGTCGCCAGGTGAATGTTTCAGCCTTCATATATGTTCGACCATTGTCCACCATCACCAATAATATCTAAACTCTGATGATATTTCCTAGGGAATATGAAAATGTTCGCTCCCAGGAAACAGCGCCAAAATGTTTTCACTCCTTACTTTTCCCAAGGCTGAGAAAGGAAACCAAAGATGTAATCTCAGACCAACTTTGGACTTGGCAGCTAGCGCTACCAAATTAGAGAGGGCTCTCTCTAAAATCAACCTCACTTCCAATGGAAGTGACTAGAGAAGACTAGGGTTTTAGGCTAATTATCAGATTAGTAGGGTTTTGATTTAGGTTTTGTTGGATATGAAGCAATAGGTTTAGGAACTAGGCTAAATAGATCAAAATATAAGTTGTAGTCATTTAAACGAGGCATGATAGATGTAATCAAGGGCGCAAATGCATATTTCGTATTAGTATGGTTTTGAGGAAATTAGATAGAAGGAACTAAGTGAGCACACATGCATGAATTCACTTATCTGGAAGGAAAACATTTAAATGCTAATATCAAACAAAACAAAACATTGAGATAATGATTTCTATTTAACACTCAAGAGATAAAGCACAATAAGGAATATGAATAGCTGCTGAAAGTATCTAACAATCATATGCATAAGAAAATCTGGAGAAAAACAATGTCCCTCCCCACAACACATGAATTCCAGAAAAATAGCTGCAACAATATATTAATTCTGCCAAAAAATCAAGTACACCAGTTCCAAAATGCTAGAGCTTCAAGTATCCAACCTTTTCACTCTAAAATTAATGAAATATATACAATTAGCTCATCCATGGACTAAGGGAGTCGATCTCAAGCATCTCGCTAAAGATAGAAACAATTGCACTAAATTTGACACTCCCTGCTAGGAATAGGGACCAAATTTCTGAAAATAGGGGTCAAATATTAACTCGTATCTCTTGAATCATGACATATATTACAAAACTGAAGGACGTTTTTGTATATTAGCTTGTGTTTGAGAGAAACCTCTCTCAGTTTTCACATATTCATCTCCATATCCTCAGAATATGTGCCAAAAAATCATGACTAAAACAGGAAATCATTAAATGTTTAAATTTGTAAAACTAGGTTGTAAAGATCCAGTCAAATATTCCAATCCACGTCACTTTTGAAGAAACTGAAAGATCTATTTTATATTTTGCTCGTTCTTGACAAAACATCCTTTGGTTTCTCAAAAATACTTTCCAGATGTTAGAAAAGGGCGCCAGAAAACAATGACTAAAACAATAAAACAAATTCAAAATTTGATTTTTTGAAGATAAGCCTCAAATCTTGATGCATATCTCCGAAATAATAACACCTGTGCATAAAATGAAGGAGGTTTTTGTTCTATGGTCTTTGTTTGACAAAAACCTCTTTTCTTTTGTAAAATTCATGTCCATTACTTCAGAAACTAATTTTGAAGTAAAACTATACATGTGCGCAACAATTACTTCAGAAACTAATTTTGAAGTAAAATTGTCCCTTTGTTTAGAAAATGACCTCAAAAGACCCATGATATTTTTTGATGATACTTTTGATGATGACCATGACCTTAGGCTTGTGATGAGAGTAGCATATACATTATACATTTAAACATTAACTCAAGGCCCTTTGCCAACCAAGAGAGATGTCAAATTTAATTTGAAAATATTATAATTTGACCTAAGACTCTAACCAACAGTGAAAAGAGTAATTTTGATAACTGTGACTATAAGACTCTAACATAAGACATGCTTAGTGTAGAAATTCTGCAAATTCTCTACAAATCTTGCTCTAAGACTATGTAGACAATTTGACTGTAGATTAACTCGATAATTCAATATACCAAGGCAAAATACTATAATCTACTTCTACTATCAATTTGCGGAAGCTTAAATATTGAGCCGAATCAAAGCTAAACACATATAAATAGAAGAAGAAGAATCAATGCACATGAAACACAAAAAATACTCAGGGGAAAGCCTCAGCTAAAAACCCCACTATCTGTATTATCATACAAGTTGGAAATACATCAGACTTATGCAAAGCCTTAGCTCTCACAGCTAGCCAACTCTTAGTACAATCCTCCTAGATGCTCATAGGCAATCAAAGCTTCTCACAAGCCTTCTCCTCTACCCTCCAAGCTCCTATTTCCTTGTGCAGTTTCTACTGGGTGATCCTCCTGTTACCAAGTGGAAGACTCTCAACCAAGTGCAACACTAATCTCTCACACTGATCTCACACCCTGTTTGAACTGCGCAATCCTCCTGTGCATTAATCCTTCTGCATGCATGAGTTTCCTTTATAGGAGAAAACATGCAACTGATAGTACAATGTCCTTGACATTTAGCTCAATTGGGTCTTTCTCAGAATAGACATGCATGAGTTTCTGATGAGGGAATCTTCAGTTATTTGGAGTACACTGGTTGAGTGCATGCATGCATCAACTGACTGATAACTCACAATTAGTTCCTCAAATAGTTTGGAACTAATTTAACTGAACTTAACTTAGTAAACTAAGATAACTAATTACAACTCAAATATAACTCAATCTTAATTCCTTAATTAAGGGATAATCTCCTTAATTTAAGGGATAACTCTTGCATGACTTCAAAAAGACTTCTAACTTGAATTTCTCCAACTAATTAATCATAATGAATTAATTAATTATTTCCAAGCAGCTGGTGAGACTAAATTCAAATTTTAATTTACAATTTTAATTCAAGGAAAAATTAAAATTGGAATGTTCTTGTTGCCACATTTCAACACTCCCTCTCAACAAGAAAGGGATTATCTACCACCCCGATCCTGTCTCTATGGAACTCGAATTTACACTTTGACAATGCCTTTGTCAAAATGTCAACATCTTTCTCATATGTCAAAATATGCTACAACAACATGATCCTCCTCGCTACACAGTCCCTGAGATGATGATACCGGATGTCGATGTGCTTGGACATATCATGAAATAATGGATTCTCAAAGAGTTTGATACAAATCTGCTTATCACAATAGATCACAGTTGGATCCATCCTCTGATCAAACAAACCAACTAGGATTTTCCGCATCCAAATGGCCTCACATGCTGCCTGACTTGCAGCCATGTATTCAGCCTCTGCCGAGCTGAGTGCAACCGACCTCTGTTTCTTGCTGTACCAAGAAACTGCCACTGACCCAAGGTTGAAAATCCCTCCTAATGTGCTCTTTCGATCTGATGGACTCCCTGCCCAATCTGCATCAGTGAAGCCCTGTAGCTTCACTCCCTCTGTCTGTCTGTACCATAATCCATATTGAGATGTGCCTCTAAGGTATCTCAATACATGCTTTGTCACCTTCCAAAACATCTTGGTAGGCTGAACCATCGCTTGACTTAGCTGGTTCACCGCATAGCACAAATCTAGTCATGTGTTCACTAAGTACATCAGTGAACCCATAAGCTGCTTGTACATAGTCACCTCCACTACTTCTCCTGAAGTAGCATCCTCCTTCCTCTAGTTACCAGCTAGAGGAGTCTGCATGGGCTTGCACTTCTCCATGTGGAATCTCCTGAGTATCTCGTTGGCATACTTGCCCTGAGACACAAACAACTCCCCATCCTTCTGCCACACTTCCATGCCAAGGAAGTAATGCATGAGACCCATGTCTTTCATCTTGAATTCTCTTGCAAGGTATTCCTTGAAAGACACGATCAACTGATCATCAACAGTCAATATGAGATCATCAACATAAAGAACGATGATCAACAACTTACCTTCCACCATGATGATGTACAGGTTCACATCCACTTCACTCTTTGACAAACCCAACCCGGTGAAGTAGTTGTCTATCCTGGTGTACCAAGCACGAGGTGCTTTCTTCAGCCCGTACAACACTCTCTTGATTCGGCACACATGCGACTCACAATCGAAGGTATCAAAACCTTCCGGCTGCTCTATGTACACCTCTTCCTCAATCTCACCATTGAGGAATGTAGTCTTCACATCCATCTGATGGACCTTCCAACCCATCTGTGCTGATAGTGCCAACATAGATATGATAGATGAGTACCTTGCGACAGGTGCAAAAGTCTCATCATAGTCAATCCCCTCGACTTGTGAAAAGCCACGAGAAACAAATCTTGCCTTATGCTTCTCCACACTACCGTCAGCAACTTGCTTTACCTTGTAAAGCCAATAGGAACTCACAACTGACTTGTTCTCCGGTCTTGGAACCACATCCCAAACACTATTACGAACTATGGAGTCATACTCCAACACCATAGAATGAACCCAAATTGGCTGCTTCACTACTTCCTCAAAGGAAGATGGCTCGGTCTCAACACATTCAACAGAAAAGGCCATGTATCCAGTGTACCTCTCAGGTGACCTACTCTGTTTGTGCTGAGAAAATGGTGCTCCCACATGCTCTTGTGTGCTTCCGTGCATCTTTGGAAGACTTTGCTTGAGTGGATGTATCCACTCCTACAACCTCTACATGCGGCTTCTCTGCATCAGTCTGCTCCTTCTCCTTAGGAACCAACAGTTCCTTCACAACATGTAGTTGGAGCTCCCTCTCAAGGGAAACTCGCATGGCCTTCTGCTCATCAAACTTGAGATCTCTGCGAACCACTGTCCTCCCACTGGTAGGCAAGTACACCCGATAGTTTTCAGTTGTATCAGTGTACCCCACAAGTATCCACAACTCCGCTGTCGGCTCAAGCTTCTTCTGTGCATCCTTTGTCACATGGCAATATATCGATGAGCCAAAGATCCTAAAGTGACCCACATCTGGTCCCTTACCGGAGAAAGCTTCCTCTGGTGTGTTCATCCCAAGTATGCAATGCAGGCTTCTATTTTGCAAATAGACCGCTGTGTTTCATGCCACAGCCCACAAGTGAAGTGGTAGGCCTTGGTCATGCAACATTGCCCGAGCTGCCCCTACAATAGTTCTGTTCTTCCTCTTGGCCACCCCATTCTTTTGTGGGTTATGAGGTGTCGTCAACTCTCATTTAATTCCTTCCACTGCACAGAAGTCCTTAAACTTTTGAGAGACATATTCTCCACCGTTGTCACTTCTCAAGGCCTTGATCTTATTCCCTGACTCTTTCTTGACCAAATATTTGAACTCACAAAACTTTGAGAAGGTTTGGTCCGTCTTCTGCATGAAATAAATCCATCATTTACGAGAAAAATCATCAATGAAAATCACATAATACCTTTGCTTCGCTGTGGATGCCATCGAGAATGGTCCACACATATCAGTATGAACTCGCGCTAAGATAGCATTTGCTCGACTGTATCGATCATGAAAGGAAGACTTGGTGTACTTTCCCAAGCTACAACCTTTGCATGTGTCAACTTGCTCAAGTTTACCTTTGGGAAGTCCTGTAGATATCTGCTACATTATCTTCAAAGCCCCATAATGCAAATGGCCCAACTGCCTATGCCATAACTCGCCAATTTCTTGGCTTTACACCAATTCTACTTTCATACTCAATGCTGCACAATCATCTACCTCTAGTTTATAGAGATTCTTCACGCGAATCCCTATCCTCTTGGTCTGACCTGTGGCTATGTGTCTTAGGAACACCTTTCCTTTACTAAAGACAACATCGTAGCCTTTTTCCTCCAACATTGCGACTGATACCAAGTTCTTCTTCAGTCCAGGCACATACTTCACATCTGTCAAGGTGATAGGAAATCCATGCTCCCTATGAAAAGCAACCGTGTCTACTCCTAAAACACTATACTTTCCGTCGTCACCCATCTCTATGTGCATCTTGAGGTCTTTCTCCTCCAAGGTACTAATTTTTTTTTTTTTTTTTTTTCACCAGTAATGTGGAATGAGGCTCCATTATCAATATACCAAACACAACCCATCATCGATGACACCATGCATGCGATGATGGTAAAGTCCATTTCGAACTGAGAGGCTAATGCCTCACCTTCTGATCCTTACGAGGATCCCTTCTTGGACTTCTTCGATGGGAAATTAGTCGCATAATGTCCCATCTCAATTGAAGTATGATACGAATTTGATTTTCACCTACAACCTCGAACTTCAAACTTCGAATTCTCTTCTCCGTATACTGTTCACTACTCCAATAAACTAGGCTCTGAGACCATGTAAAAATTCTGCAAATTCTCTACAAATCTTGCTCTAAGAATATGTAGACAATCTGACTGTAGATTAACTCGATAATGCAATATACCAAGGCAAAATACCATAATCTACTTCTACTATCAATTTGCGGAAGCTTAAAGATTGAGCTGAATCAAAGTTGAACACATATAATCAGACGAAGAAGAATCATGCACATGAAACACAAAAAATACTCAGGGGAAAGCCCTAGCTAAAAACCCCACTATCTGTATTATCATACAAGGTGGAAATACATCATAATTATACAAATCCTTAGCTCTCACAACTAGCAATCTCTCAGTACAATCCTCCTGGATGCTCACAAGCAATCAAAGCTTCTCACAAGCCTTCTCCTCTGCCCTCCAAGCTCCTATTTCCTTGCGCAGTTTCTCCTAGGTGATCCTCGTGTTACCAAGTGGAAGACTCTCAACCAAGTGGAAAATAATCTCTCACACTGATCTCACACCCTGTTAGAACTGCAAAATCCTCCCTGCATTAATCCTTCTGCATGCATGAGTTTCCTTTATAGGAGAAAACATGCAACTGATAGTACACTTTCCTTGAAATTTAGCTCAACTGGGTCTTTCTCAAAATAGACATGCATGAGTTTTTGATGAGGGAATATTCAGTTATCTGAAGTACATTGGTTGAGTGCATGCATGCATCAACTGACTGATAACTCACAATTAGTTCCTCAAATAGTTTGGAACTAATTTAACTGGACTTAACTCAGTAAACTGAGCTAACTAATTACAACTCAAATATAACTCAATCTTATCTCCTTAATTAAGGGATACTCTCCTTAATCTAAGGGATAACTCTTGCATGACTTCAGAAAGACTTCTAACTTGAATTTCTCCAACTAATTAATCCATAATGAATTAATTAATTATTTCCAAGCAGCTGGTGAGACTAAATTCAAATTTTAATTCAAGGACAAATTAAAATTGGAATATTCTTGTTGCCACATTTCAACACTTAGAATGTACGTCATGGATAATCAGACTCAGTGGGAAAGGTACTTACCATTGGTAGAGTTTTCCTATAATAACAATTACCATAGTCCCATTGGGATGACCCCTTATCAAGTTCTATATGGGAGGCCATGTAGGACACCATTGAGTTGGGAAAAGTTGGAGGACCGAGTAATATTTGCGCAAGAATTAGTTTAAGAAATATAGGAACATGTAAGACATATTCGACAAAGGTTAAAGGAAGCACAAGATAGAAAAAAAAGTGATGCCGATTCACATAGGAATGATCAAAGTTATGAAGTAGGAGACCAAGTTTTTATTCGTATCCGACCCAACAAAGCACCATTCGGTTTGGTAAGGGGACGAAGTTGTCACCTCGGTTTATAATATCTTTTAGGATCAAGGAGAAGATTAGACTAGTTTCCTATCATCTTATACTTCCACCCCATTTGCATAAAACTCATGATGTTTTTCATGTATCTATTTTATGACATTATGTTTCTGATGAATCTCACAAACTAGATCAGAGGGAATTGTAGGTCTCGGACATGGGAACCATAATGGTCCAACCATTATGCATATTGGACCGTAGGGTTTGACAACTCAGACGTCACATGGTGGACTAGGTTAAGGTCTAGTGGGACAAGCATAATCGAGGATCTGCTACCTGGGAGGATGCAAAGACTATACATCGTGATTACCCCTCACGTTTTGAGCATCTTTGATGTCCATTGTGACTTAGATAACTACTAAGGCTCTATTTGTAATTCCATGTTATTTTATTTATGAACACTTTGTAATATTGATGCATTTTAGTTGGACAAATGAAACTACTTATATAAATCATTAGATAGATTATGTATTTTTGATTGAAATATTTGATGTATGACCTAATGTATGACTTACTTGGTTATGATTTATCTAGTGTATGACTTATCAGAATTATTGTTGTTTGATGTATGGCTTAAGTGGTCATGATTTATCTAATGAATGACTTATCAAAATTATGATTTATCTAATGTAAGATTTATTTCCAGTATGTTGTAAACATACAAAATTAACACGTGGATATTAGAAAATAGAGATGGATTAGAGAAATATTGTGCACATAACACAAATTAAACTTGATACTTTTTTTTCCATCACAGGTACAAATATATAAGACATAAATTACTAACTTCGACACAACTAGATGACCATTACAACTCACATATTGGAAACAACGACTTCTAGACTAACTCCTCGTAACTCCTAATGACAACTACACATGACATGGAAACATTACTTCCAACACCCTCCCTTAATGCTTAGATGGAAAACATATTACAAAAACAATATGACATCTGTCTGAATGGTCTTCATCAACATTCACATCCACTTTGGAATCTCGCAAATTCCGCTCTTTCACCACCACATCTTTGAGCTGTCACTTGAACTCCATTTAAAATGTAATCTCCTTTCACCATCGTTGGTGAACTTTATAGGATCAACAATATTGATGACTCAGCTCACCGGGGCTTCCGCGATAAGAGCCATCAAATAATGAACCATCCTATGGACCAACAACCATCTGTCAGATATTTCGCTTTCGACTATCCATCAGTTAATAGGATGGAGGTATGGATATTGAATGTGCTCAAGAGTTTATCAAACAACTTGACCTTACACAAGAATTGATGTTTCAGATACTGGGGCTTCTAGTTTAAGAACCACCAAACCTTTTTATAACCATAATTACTACAACACAAGAATTGACGTTTCAGACTCTGGGGCTTCCAGTTTAAGAAACACCAATCCTTTTACAAACTGGAAAAATGGAAAACTATTAGAACTCACACTACAAACAAGATAAACAAATATTTTATGACTTCAAATATAGAATGAGAACACAAGCCTCGTTCATGAGCAGGATTTTTTTTTGGGACATGGAACTTTTTTGAAGTAAATTTAACAGTAATGGGCTTCCCCAAAAATGTTATAAAAATTATACTATTGCAAACAAACAATCCTCTCACTTTCCAGCTCTTGGCCTTCCAATCTACATCACCAAACTCTTTGACTTTGACCATTGTCGGCTGACATTGTTGTTTTTGACACCTCCCTCCACAAATAGTGATGCTCCAGATGATCTTCGGTTTTCCACAACAGCTAGATCTTAGATCCAACAACCAATTAGCAGATCTAGATCAACCGTTTCATGCTATGCAGGTCGATTTCACCTCAGATCTGATCCGTCGGCCTTTCATTCAAAATAATTTACTTTTGCCTTTGGAAATTGAAGATCTGATGGATAAGGCTGAATTAGCATGGACTTCCACTGTGGGCAACTTAAAATACACGTCTCAGAGATAGTGAGAGAAGAAATCACAACAGAGAAATCATGATCATGGCGTCTTTTCTTCACACATGATTTAGCATATGATTGTGCAGATCCATCCATGAACAACCAATTCTTGGCGACTTTGAAGAGACGTGCATCAAGTCGAGCAACAACAATGATTTTGGCAACAATGTGAGCATGGCTTTCGATGTGAGCCACTTCATACCAGATCCTGTAGACAAAAGCGTTCCAGAAATAGAATTTGACAATCAAATGCTCTTTGAATTCATTCGCAGAAGCCAATCAAGAGGAAATATCCTCCATTAAATTTTCCCAAACGTGTGGAGCTCCTTGAAGTTCTATTCACGATTCTTTTTTTCTTTTTTAAACATCAACTCCTCTTATTTGGAGATGTGACTTATACATCCTAATTTATCTTTGCCCACACGATTTTTCTTCCACGGAAATAATGACAACGTGGCGGCCCTCTTTTGAAGCTTCAGGAGTGCACGCTATCATGCTTGGTTCAGAGGCGAAATATGGAAAGGATTCATAACAATAGGCTCAACTCTGATTGAAATCTCACAACCAGGAATGCTTGCTACTTATTGCATAAAGATCTACAAAACCAAACTCTCACATAGATTTAAATAGGGAGAAATAAAGTTCACAATAGAAATAAAGTCTCACACAACCAAATTAATCTATCTGTACAGAACAATAACACTCAAGGCTCCCTCACATATTCCTAGCCTTCCGGTAAGGGAATCAAGCCAGAACAGGCTCTGATACCATATTAGAAAATAGAGAGAGAGATCAGAGAAAGATTGTGCACACAAGACAAATTACACTTGATACTTTTATTGATCATCATAGATACAAATATATAAGACACAAATTACTAACTTTGACACAACCAAATCACCATTACAACTCACATATTGGAAGCAACGACTTCTAGACTGACTCCTTGTACTTCCTAATGACAACTACACATGACATGGAAGCATTACTTCCAACAGTGAATACTATACTTAATAACATTATGTTTAAGATCACTTATCTATATATATTTTTCTGTTATGTATATGCATGAATGAGAACTAACCTGCAAATTGGAAAGAACTATATAACCAAGATCTACTCTTTCGATGGGGAATGTTGAGACATCTAATGAGGAATGGTATGATGTAAATTGTTCTATTACATTTTAAATCTACTGGATATGCAATATTATGACATGGGTAAAGTGTAAATGGTAAGTAAAAAGACTACCAGACTGGATTACTCGATGACAAGTATCCAGCCAATGCTGTAGTGTGGTCCATATTAGGGTGTTTACCCTAGTTTTGAGGAGGGGTAGAGGAATTTCCCATAGTGTAACCTCCAAACCTGGAATCGTGGGAGGGTAGTGGTGGACACACTTCCCTAGGCGTGTGATGACGATTACCAGTTGCTTGCTGGGGAAGTTATATCGATATAGTCAACGTTTCCACCATATTGGTTTTATCAGTGGTTAGATCGATATAGTCGATGCCATAGTATATTTCTGCAGAGGATGGATAGGGTGGGGACGAAAGTAGGTTAGGAAGGATAGGGGGATATAGGTTAGTTAGAGACTCATGATGGGAAGTGGTATAATTGCTTAACTTTCTCAATTTGACTACTATATCTCTCTCTAGTTTTTTATGCCTTATTGTCAAACTTCTTTCGAACTTGTGTCTTTTTCACTCTAACTTCAGGATGAAGTTTTCTGAAGGAGGGGTGTATGTAATTCCCTACTTGATCTTATCATGCTAATTTTGATTAATGTTTAATTAACCTGAAAATATTGACTTATAATTATTAAGTAATATTGGTATATACCTACACTTGTGAAACTGTAATTTTATTTTACTGATATGACTTTTATTATTGTTATTATTCAATTCCCAAGGTGTCTTCTCAAATTTACTTTTGGATAGGATATGGTCTCCTCCAATTTATTTCTAAATTAAATATCTATATTCCAAGGTGTCTTCTCAAATTTACTTTTGGATAGGATATGGTCTCCTCCAATTTATTTCTAAATTAAATATCCATATTCCAAGGTGTTTTCTCAAATCTACTTTTGGATAAGATATGGTCTTCTCCAATTTATTTCTAAATTAAATATTCATATTCTATTCCCAAGTTGTCTTTTCAAATCTACTTTTGAAGAAGATATGGTCTTCTCTAATTTATTTCTAAATTAAATATCCATATTTTTTTTCGAAAGTGTCTTCTCAAATATACTTTGGATAAGATATGGTAAGAAAAGTCAAGGATATTAAAATAAAATGATGAGGGGGTAGTCATGACATTAATGATAGGTGGTTCAGGTGGATGAGAGGAAGAGACATAAAAGGGAGGAGGATGAGAGGAGAGGGGGAGGATTCTTGGTCTTTGTTTTGGCATTAGAGGATTTTATTATGGGGGATGAATGTGGAGAAAGAGAAGGGGAGAATGGAGAGAAAAATGGGAGAACTCAAACTTGGATCTATTGGAGAGTGTTGGTTTTAACTTGGACACGTTACAACTGGTTGGACTTGGGCTCGAAGGGCTAGGGAACTTGTGGAGGTTCCATGGGCTAGGAATTCATTCCTAGTTGGTTGGGAGGTAAATTTAGTTGGGAAGCCAAGAGGATCATCCCAACAGAGTCAGGAGCACCTCAACCAAGCTAATAGAACAAGTATTCTTCCATTTGTTGATTACTTATGTAAATTGTTGTAATAAAAATTTAGTATGTTGTAAATAAATTTTACTTGTATATTATCATCAGATAAATATTGAGCTATAAATAGGCTACTTCCATTCTTATTGTGCTTAAATTAAATAAATTTAGTTTTAGTTAGAGGACCCTAGGTTGAATCCTCACACAAATTAACTTAGTTAACTATTACAAGTTATCATGAGATATGGAATTACAATTTAATAATTCCTAATTTAATTCAAGGAAAAAATTAAATTAGAATTTTCTTGTTGCATTTTCAACACTCCCTCTCAACAAGAAAGGGATGATCTGCTACCCTGATCCTACCTCTGTGAAACTCGAATTTGCATCTTGAAAATGCCTTCGTCAAAATATCTGCATCCTGCTCCTATGTAGGAATGTATTCCAACAACATGATTCTCCTCTACACATAATGTCATAGATGGTGATACCAGATGTCGATATTCTTAGATCGATCATAAAAAACTAGATTCTCAGAGAGTTTGATACAACTCTGGTTGTCACAGTAAATCACTGTAGGATCCATATGCTAACCAAATAACTAGAAAGGATCTTCCTCATCCAGATAGCCTCACAATTTGCTTGATTAGCAGCCATGTACTTTGCTTTTGTTGAATTAAGTCCAACTAATCTCTGCTTCCTGCTGTACCAAGAAACTGATGCTGAGTCAAAACTTAAGATTCCCCCTGATGTGTTCTTCCTGTCAGATGGACGCCCTACTGAATCTGCATCTGTGAGTCCTTGAAGCTTCACTTCTATCTGTCTATAAAAAAGACCAAACTGAGTGGTGCCTATGAGGTATCTCAACACATTTTGATCTGCCTTCCAATAAATTTTGGCTGGCTTAACCATGACTTTACTAAGCTGATTAACTACAAAACACATGTCTGACTGTGTGTTCACCAAATACATAAGTGAACCTCCAAGCTGTCTATAAATAGTAGCCTCCATTAATTCACCTAAAGTAGCATCTTCCTTCCTCCAGTTACTTGCTAGAGGAGTTTCCATGGGTTTGCTACTTTCCTTGTGGAACTTCTTCAGTATCTTGTTGGCATACTTTCCCTTATAGACAAATAGTTCCTCATCTCCTTGCCATACTTACATACCAAGAAAGTAATGCATGAGCCCCAGGTCCTTCATCTTGAATTCTCTTGCAATATCCTCTTTGCAAGATTTTATCAGCTTCTCATCACCTGTTAGAATCAAATCATCAACATATAATACTATAACCAACAATTTACCTTCAAGCACAATATGGTAAAGGTTCACATCTGCTTCACTTTTGGTGAAGCCCAACCCAGTGAAATAGCTGTGAATCCTGATGTACCAAGCACGAGGTGCTTGTTTCAGTCCATACAGTGCTCACTTGAGTATGAACACATGTGAATCTCTGTTGAAGGTCTCAAATCCTTCCGGATGCTCAATATACACCTCTTCCTCAATCATACCATTTAGGAATGCTGTGTTCACATCCATATGATGTATCTTCCATCCCATCTGCGCTGAAAGTGCTAGAATAGATATGATTGAAGATTACTTGACTACTGTAGACAAGGTCTCCTAGTAATTAATTCCCTCCACCTGAGAGAACCCTCTAGCAACAAATATGGATTGGTGTTTCTCCACACTTCCATATGATGCTTGCTTTACCTTGTAAAGCCGTTTGGAACTTACCAGTGACTTGTTTGCTGGTCTTGGGACCACTTCCCAATCATTTTTTTTGATAATGGAGTCATAATCCTCAACCATGAAATCAACCCATACTGGTTTCTACACTCTTTCTCATCAGAGCCATGGATCCAGTGCACCGATCTTGTGACCTCCTCTACCTACGCTATGATGTGGGTGTTGACATGGCAAATGTTTGCTATACCAACAAGGGGAACTAACTCGATCACACGCCCCAATTAGGCCTGTTTTTGTTTGGAATGGCTAGTTCCAACGGGTTTTAAAGGACCCCGTGAACTGTAATAGGTGTTGAAGGATTTCTTCTGAGAAGAAGACTTCAATTAAATAAAAAAAATAAAACAACTAACCTCTATGTATTAAATTCTATCTACGCTACTTCTAACTACTCTAATCTAGTCCTAGCTATCTTAATCTATCCTGTAGGAGAAAAATAAAAGAGATTAAACACCATAAATAAATTCCAAGTCCAAAAGAATCAACTACTGAGTTCATAGATGAACAAGGTTGTATTAGAGCTTGATTCCAGTCAGATTACTCATACATGAATACACATTCCTTTTGGTAGAAATAAACTAGCAACTGGTGTTTAATACGGTTTTGAATCAGAGATCGCTCATAAGTTAACCATGTAATTGAATCATATTCAATTAAACCAGACTAATCATGAACAACATGCCATCAATATGCATAAACACAAATCACATTTATATTCATGCCAGCAGCAACACCTCGCTTCAAAACACCTCAAAGCAAAAGCAAAATAAATAAAAAACTAAAGGCCCCTTCTTGAACTAGACAGTCCTATTTATTCACAATAAGTCAAAACTGTTCTTATCCAAACCAAAGCCCCTTCTCCTCTTCGAGGGTAATACTTACGCAAAAGCCCCTAACTCTCGGTCTTCCCTTCCTCTTCATCTTCCCCCACTATTTCCGATATACAAACCGAGTATACAGAGATAGGACCATCAACGTAGTCACTGACACGTAGAAAGCGTATCTGCTGGAGCGCTTCATTTCCTGAGGAAGTCAACAGATGTTGATAAGAAGGGTGACTGTGTGTCGCCTTTCCATGATAAAAAGCGAGACAAATTTTCTCTTGGAATGCACGAGCGACGCGTGGGATTCCGACCTGAAACACTTAAGGCCAGACCTTCAAACACAACGCTTCTACATACATGGCTCTTCGAATCCACTTCTGCGTCCTTTACTTCTCACCTGTAGAGATAACTATCATTAGCTTCATGATTGTGAACAATATAACATAAATATTCACATAGAACATAAACGCTGCCTTCATTAACTTTCATAAACTATGGGAACAAGTGTGAAAAGGATTTACGCATAAAACACAGGCAACACACAATTTCCCGCTCAATCCATAGTCTTGGCACGGTTTTCGAGGGCTTATTTTAATCACAATTGGGTATTAGCCCCTCTGCAGGTTGCAGTAAACTGAAAACCCGATCCCTTTGTTATTTCGGAAAATTTGGAAAACATGGAAAAAAAAAGAAAATCCCGCTCCGATCACTCAGGCAGGACCTATTATATATCGGGGTCTATAAAGATCGTCGGGTTCAGCATATCGCATATTGCAATATGCACAAGCCTGGGATTCCGTCGATTGCGATATGCGACGGGGCTTCGGACCTAACATATATATGAAATATGGTTAATAGTGCCATCGGGTCCGATGCCTTATGGTATGCGTTATGTGCCAAGGTTATATGCGATAAGTGAAAAGGGAGGATATATGTGTGTTTTGAGCATTTCCACTATAAAAGGCCACGACGGGAATAATGATGCGATGGGAGTTTTGTGAGTTAAACAAACAAACAATTATAATAAGGGTGGGGGTGATGGTTTGTGCGGGCACAAATGTACCATGCATGTTTGTGAAGATTAAAAGGTCCCGATGAAGGGAGTGAATAAAGGGCCAAGCTGTGTCATGAATGACCCATGCAGCAAAGGTTTATTCAATGGCTTAGCCATCAGGCATTGAATATTTGACTCAACAAGGAGTTAACATCCATGTGATAAAACAGATCATTCCGAAAGATGAAAGATCAAACTTCTAGGGGACCCATTGAAAATTTGCTATCAGAGCATGTTTTAGTAGGGTGGTAGTTGTGGCCACAAAAAAATGGCGAACTAGTTATCTTTGTTTCCAAAGAATCCTCAGATCAATAAAACATCAGGGTGTTAAGATAAACTTGAAATGCAAACTATACAGATGGACAAGCATCGGTTCCACTTCACCATCAATTGCTTCAAGTGGGATAGAGACAAATAGCTTCTACTTACTAATAGGATTTTGACAGGCATTCTCCAATGGTAGTGTTATGGGATTTATTAACCTTCCTTTACCGGTTTCCTACTTTCAAAAATCCTTTTGGGGCCATCACTGGTCTATCAATACCTATTTAGGTGTGTACCTTAGCTCTTTATTGTTAATCAAACTTGATGTAGATATGTTTATCTGCAATTTATATGAGAATTTCAGTGCTATATTTTCATATGATTGAATGGGGCGCAGTCATGGATCATGCCATATTTTTAAACTGCCATAGTACTCTGAGCCCAGCAACAATCCTTACTCTAACCAACTTCCCAAACAACTTGTCCTTCTAGACTGGCACAAGGACTTGACATTTCATTCCCTTTTTAAATAAGTCTTTCCAATTTCAGGCACAAGGACTAGAGCACAATTGGATTTGCCACAGGGTATATGACAGTGATCTTAGCCCATGAAAGGAGGTTTACTTGTAGATAACAGGTATTGGACAATTTAGTGTGGTGTATGGGACCATTGGAGAATGACTGTAAACCTTATAGGAAAGTATAGGCTAGGTTTGAGTGGGATTTACTTAAGATGCAACGTTCCTCCATGCCAGTCCAGCTGTAGTTACACATTTTTTGTTTTATAAAGATGCCCCTACATGCTCCAGATATCCAAGTTATCAACAGATCTCACATAGTTCCCAATAGATGCCAATGAGGGGTTTCGGTTTGCATTCCACTGCTGATTTTCAAGTGCTCATGGGTTGATAGAAAGTTTGTTTGATTTGCAGGGAAATGATGGATTCAGGAACAATAGAATCATCAGCAGGTTAATGAGGAAGGGAAAGGCCGAAAGTGGTGAATGAGGGAAAATCTGAAAGGTAGAATGAGACTAGAGGACCAAAATCAGCTGGCTGAAAAGGACTGTGATTCAAAACAATAGGAAAATAGACTTTGCAGAAAACAAAAAGAAAAGACAGAAATACAACTAAACTAACAAAAAAATGAAATGAACTCTAACCTACTTAGGAGGTAACCACCATGTGGTGGCTACTGGAAGTATCTCTTCAGATGCTGGCCATTAACAGGGAGCTTTTCAGTCTCTCCCTGTAACGTTTTCAACCTGTAAGTCCCTTGACCAATTTTTTCAACAACTTGGAATGGGCCCAGCCATAGGTGTTGGAATTTTGTGTGTTTACCCTTTGGCTCACTCAGCTTGTCCCATTTCAGGACTAGCTCCCCTACTTGGAAATCTTTATCTCCTGCCAGATGATGATCAAACCATTTTTTTACAATCATTTGGTGATTTTTGAATTTAATTCTGGCTCTATCCCTTAATTCCTCTAGCCTCATCAGTTGGTTGATCCTTTCTTGAAGCAAGGCTGAAGGGGTTCCTCTTGAAGCTTGGGAGAGCTATAAGGAGGGAAGGGTAACGTTTGGGGGCAAGATGGCTTCCTGTCCATAGACGAGGAAGTATGGGGAGTTTCCTAAGGCCACTTTAGGGGTGACCCTATCATCCCAAAGGGAATTTGTTAGGGCATTGTGTCAGTTCCTCTGGTTGTCAGCGACTGACTTGCAAATTATGCGGATAAGGTTTTTATTTGAAGACTCTGCAACTCCGTTTCCCTGGGGGTAATAGTTTGCTGCATACTTTATGTGGATTGATTTATCAATAGCAAACTCAGTCAGTTTCAGAGATGAAAAGTAAGAAGCGTTATAAAAAATGAGAGCGTCAGGGATGCCATACCTGTTGATAATGAATTTCTCAATGAATGATATTACCTCATCTTTGTTCACCTTCTGAAGCGAGATGGCTTCGGTCCATCTGGTGAAGTAATCAGTCGCTGTGAGTATATACTTATGCTACTGTGAAGAGTTTGGAGTGATCTCACCTATGACGTCTAGGCCCCATTGCTGGAACGGTCGATAAATCATAACAGGCCTGAGGGGAACAACAGGCTTTCTTTCTTGTCCTGCGGCGGTTTGGCACACCTTGCACTTGCAAGCATAGGCATGCGAGTCTCTAAACACTGTGGGCCAATAATATCCGGCTCTTAATATTTTGTGAGCAGTGGTCTCTCTGCCATAGTGACCACCTGCTGGGCCGTCGTGCATTTCTTTCAATACATGGTTGGCATCATCCTTCTCCAAACACCTCAGCCAGATTCCATCATGATTTTTTCTGTATAAGACACTGTTGGCCAAATGATACAGATTGGATTTCAATCTAAGTGCTCTCCTCTGTGATGCATCCATGTGTTCAGGACATGATCCCCACACTAGATAGAAGTTTATGTCATGGTACCACGACTCAGGGTCCAAAAAGGCTTCCAATGCTTCTCCCTCATACATCAGCACTACGTTACTCCATAAGGGCTCCTCCCTGAGTTCCATTTATGCATATTGCATGCTTAGTGTTCTTGATTCTTCGGATGCCCCTTTTTTTTCCGCCAAGGCTTCTACTGCTAGCCTGCAAAGTCCCTGCCCTCGAACTATCTGTGTCGGCTTTATCTCTAGGTTGAACTCTTGAAGGGTGGTTATCCAATTCCCTCTTTGTTCACCCATTTCTTTCTGCATGAAGAGGGCTCTTACAGCAGGATGGGGAACGATGACTTTGGTCTTGGCCTTTAGTAAATAAGGGCGGAAATGTTTTATGGCCTTGAAAACTGCATAGCCCTATTTCTCCACGTCTGGGTAGTTCAGTTCCACTCCTTGGAGATTTGAACTCATGTAGGAAATGGGGACTTCGTTGCCTTTGTTGTTTCTCTGAGTGAGTATTGTGGCATATGAAACATTAGAGGCAAAAGTGTACAAGAAGAACTCCTTGCTGAAATTGGGGCTGACCAATGCAGGAGCTTCAGTAATGGCTTCCTTGATTCGCCAAAACGCTTCCTTGGCTTCATCGCTCCATTTATACACAACATCTTTCTTCATCATCAATATCAAGGGGTGCACTATTTCTGCGAAGCCTGAGACAATTTTTCTAATGAAATTAATCTTCCTGAAGAAAGATTGCATGGCTTTTTTATTGGTAGGGGGTTGTATTCTCATGATGGTCTCTATTCTTTCAAGATCAATAACAATCCCTTCTTTGGAGAGGATATGACCCAGTAGTTTCCCCTCTGTGACTGCAAAGATGCTCTTTTTGGGATTCAAAGAAATTCCATACCTTCGGCATCTTTCGAAAATCTGTCTTAGGTGATAAATATGATCCCCTCTATGATATGAATACACAGTGAAGTCATCCATGTAAACCACTACTGATTTGTTCATCAACCCTCAGAAAGCTATGTCCATAGCTCTCTGGAATATGGCACTTGCGTTAATGAGCCCAAAAGGCATTTTACAATATGCGTAGGTGCCCCATTTGGTGTTGAAGGTTGTCTTAAGCTGATCCCCATGAGATACTAGTCCTTGATTATATCCTGAAAACCCATCTAATAGGGACAACATTTTAGACCCAGAAATGCATTGAAGGATGTGTTCCATAGAAGGGATAGGATAGTTATCCTTTTGAGATGCTTTGTTCAGGTTTCTGAAATCAATACACAACCTGATGTCTCCATTTTTCTTTCTCACTGGCACGAGATTGGCTACCCAGTGGGTGTGTCTGACCGGGAAGATGATTTTAGCATCTAGCATCTTGTTCAGTTCTTTCTTCACCAATGGTTCTAGGCTTGGATGCATCTTACGCAACTTTTGTTGGTAGGGCCTAGCCTCCTTTTCCAAAGGGATCACATGCTGCATAACACTGGTATCAAAGGTCTTTAGGTCTTCATATGTCCACGCAAAGACGTCCTTATAGTCTTTAAATAGCTTGACGAATGCAACCTTTTCTTGTGGAGAGCACCCAAGGCCCAAATTGACATTTTTTGGGTCTTCTTTGGTCCCAAGGTTGACCATTTCATACTTCATGGACGAGCTATGCGTTTTGCAGTTAGTCGGTTTCTTGAATTTATCATGCAAGTCATACAAGTGCTCCATCTTAACAACTGATTTTGGAATCACATTGGGCTGATCCTTTTCCTCATCTTCCCTCTCATTCATAAGCTTGTCATGCTCCTTTTCATTAATGACTGCATTCTTGAATGTCTTCTCATAGTGCAAGAACTCAAGGATTTGCTCACCATCTTTGAACACCTGCCAATTCGAGATGTTATCAAGCATAGATGGTCTGAAAATCAATTCAACAGAACATTTATTTTTCTTCAATCTAAAATCAGGAAATTAGTAGCCATATTGGCCATCAAATCAACATCTTGGTTTTTCCCACGAGGTATGTATGTGATATTAAAAGAATCAAAACTGTCAATTAAGTCCCATACCTCATGCTGGTACCTTACCAGGTGTGGTGAATTGCAATGTATCCTTTTCCTTACCTGATCTACGATTATCTGTGAGTCACCAAAAAATTTAAGATTTTTTACATTCATATCAATGGCTTTCTTCAGGCCTTGCAGCAGGCCTTCATATTCTGCTGTGTTGTTGGTGCATGCAAACTCCAACCGGCTGGCCATCAAATGTTGGTTCCCTTGCAGGTCAATGAGAACACTTCCAGCACCTGCACCTTCAAGGCAGTTAGAGCCATCAAAATAGAGTGTCCAGAATATAGCATCTAATGTTACATCAATTGAACTACTATCTAAGAAATTAGTCCTATCATCTACTATAGTACAGGATAGTTCATCAGTTGGATTATGGGAGGGAATTTCCAACTATGTGTATGTCAAAGTTTCTTCAACTGTTTTTGCATGAAATTCTCCAAAAACATTGAAACATTAGTTCCCAAGGACGGAGTTGATAAACATTACAGGTTCATTGGGATCATTTAGTTCCGTTATGTTATAGACATTTTTGTGCCTTACAGATCTAAGCATGAAATGTCCATAAACCAAGGGATCCTAAGTCCATAAAAGTGTTGTTCCGGCCCCTAAAGGAACAAGGTCAACAAATTACTGCTTCTCCCAGAAGTTCTCCACCCGAAACTGCTCAGAATCAGTCAAATCAGGATCATTTCAGCTGCTCCACTAGCTAGCTGCGTTGCATAGCACCCAAGTACACTAGCTAGGTGCGTTGCAACGCACCTAAATGCACTACCAGGGTGCGTTGAGCGGGAAACGACAAATGGCAGTGCCATTCCGCGAGGTGGAAAGACAATGGAAGCTTCCAGAATCTTCTCCAATGACACTTGCCTCACTGAGTTCGACCAAGGATGAGTAAGAGGCTCTCAGTCTCCAAGTGGAAGCAAGAACTGACAGAGAGAAGCCACTAGTCAAATCATAAGCTGACTCATCCTCTTTGCATACATCTATATATGGATCCCTCATCCCAGAGATCCAGAGGCTGGAATTTTGTACATTGCAGAGAATTGCTGTTGGTTTAGAGATAGATATCAGAGTATTGGGTGATTTATGCTGGGAGGTTGATGCTGGATCAGGAATCATCGGTTGTAACTCCTCTTGGATCTTCTTGTTATATCAATAAAACTATTTGAGTTTCTCCTACATGCTTGTGTATCATTGATGTTTGTTACATTTGTATGTTTAGCTTAAATCGGATCCTAAGCTATTTATGAATATAAATCCATGTCTTTGTGTAGTTTTCTTCTTCTGTGATCTTACAGGAACTTGGTGAAGCTGGGCAGTAAGGGAGCAGGTAGCTGGAAGTTGTCAAAGAGGAGAGAGATTGGATCAAAGGACTAGCGCAAGACACAGGTTGGTTCATCCTATTCCTCTTCGTTTATAGTTCATAAAGAAGAACACGAAAGTAGTTTTCTCTGTTTGTTTCTAAGGTCACTGTCACGCCTTAGTGGGATAGGGTCGTTCTGAGTAGACACTTTTCCCATTAACAAAATGGCGACTCCACTGGGGATCGTGTCTAATTAGTTTGTTTGTGTTTCTCTTGTTGTTTGTTTCATAAACATAGAAGTAGCAATCGAACTGCATTTGCCATTAACAAATGCAAAGTAGACATCTGCTACTTCAATCCATTCACTGGATCTGTTTATGATCTGAACAGATGATTCACAAATGATCTGATTTCCCTTTGCGATAGCTCTTACACCTTCTTTAAATCTACCCTTTGATTGTGCATTAATGATTGCTTTTACTCGGCCAAAAACCATAGATTAAACTGCAAGTCGTGACCCAGAACCCGGATAGAATTCTCGTTTCTGCCCCAGCGCAGGCTCTGTGAAGAGATTCTGCATTTCAATGCAGTTCCCAAGAGGGCTACCTGCGCTGCAATCCAGTTTCTCTGTGTAACAGGTGCGCTGATCAGCCTAGCCTTGTGCAGCTGAGGTTCTTTGCTTCATTTTTTCAGTTTTTGTCTCTGATTTTTGCAGCCTCTGATCAGTGTATGTGTCTGTTTAAAAACCCCTTTTCTTTGCCTTAATTCTGCCTCCTTTGTACAAAAAGACTGTAGATGTTTTTGTGTGTTTGTTACATCATTTACAGTTTTCCATTGAAAAAGTAGAATAGTCATACTGTCGTCCTTTGATTTAAATCTGTCGTAAGTGTCGATTTTGATCTTAGGAGAAAGTTTATTTGCTGCTGACAGTCGATTATGCTTTTACTTTTTCCTTTGGTTTGAATTTGTGACTTTCTAGTGTCGAAACGAGTATTTATTTCAAAATCATAAAGTGTTGTAATCATCTCTACCTTTTGATTTCGAAAAGAAGCTTGTTTGTGTTTGTCACTTGAAAGCAAATTCAGATTTGTACATCAACTTTCTTTTTAGGCATCAATATTAAGAAAGTGAAAAACAAATACATGCACATGTGCATTTGCATATTGATAGTCTATTTGGCTTGATTTAGGAGAAGTGCATTTACAATGTGCTCTTTGCTCTTTGAGAAAAGATTGTGTCTTTCTTTCCCCTTGTAGCTAGGATTTTCATTGCTGAAAAGAGATAAAAGTTTGCTTATCATCTTTAGATTGCATTTTAGGAATTACATCTACATCTCGTGGTGAACCCAAAAGGCAAACTTCATAAGAAATATCAACTTAAAATAAATTGAATGAATCTAACAACGCTTTGGAACTTAACGCACAACATTTAGAGGTCTAGGCTAGAGACGTATTCTGGCGTCGTAAAGCCTGGTAACTGTTGTCCTCACTGATGGTTGGGTGATTCCTCCACTTTGAGACGATAAGTGCCAGTACGGACTTGTGCTCCCACGTACCGTCGAGTATATATTGGGAGATGCCTATAGGCTTAAAACCTTTTATCCATAGGAAGCCGTGTCGGCCGCCCTACTGATCGCAATGCACCGAACACAGCATTCGGGAAGATTGACTGCCGTACCGTAAAAAGTATTCTGCAGTTTTGCGATTGGTTTGGTATTTCCTCTACCTAGATCTCCAGAGCAGTCCCTTTCGTTCCTTTTCAGACTCCTTAACGAAAAAGGTCCATCTGAGCACTTGTCACTTCAGGCTCATTAAAAATCGAAGGAGACTAGAGTCATCTTTTGTTTTTTCTCGACTCTTAAAAACTGAAAAAACAAGTTGTGTCAAAGCATCTAAAAATTTATTTTAAACGGAATATTCATACCCTTTTCCTACGTTGATCTTAGGTTGAGAAAATGGAGTCTACCAACCAAGAAATTCCCCTTGGTGGAAATCCTAGTCCCTTCTCCTCTTGGGGAGATGTTGGTGCACCCCATATGGCCACATTGTCGCTTCCAGGACTGACAATTGGCTTGCCAGTATGGCTCTTCTCAACCAATGTTGTTCAGAACACCACTATTCCTGAACAATCGATTCAGCAACCAGACGAGTCCAGAGTTGCCCACCAGCCTTCTACTTCCTCTAATTCTTCCTCTCTTCCTTCCTCTTCGCTTGATGGGGCTGGCAAAGCCAAAAGTCAAGTTCCTAAGGAGAAGAAGGAGAAGAAGAAGAAAGAGAAGAAGAAGAAGGAGCCAAAGGCGAATGGGGGAAAACGAGTGTCGTCTAACGAAAATCTACACACTGCACCGACCAGGCCTAAATCGCCATGTGTCATTTGCAAAGGAGACCACTTTCACAGAGATTGTCCTTGCATCCCTCAGATACTAAGGGACTGATCTCCTCGTTTGCACAATTCGGTGTCATCAACCTCTGATGATCATGTTGAAAGCACACCGTCAACTAGCGAAAGTGAAGCCCCAGGACAAAAAGGGAAAGCTAGATTTCCTTGTAAACTGTGCGAAGGCAATCATGCCGTCCACCGTTGTCCCTTCTTAGACGAAGCGAAAAGAGTTTTGGATGATCGTCCGGTTTCACCGTTACGACTTCCTCCTGGATATAAAAAACTCTTGACGAGTCCGTCGCTAGTTGAGAATCCAGCTGGCCCGCTCAAGTGGTCAGCTGAAGCGCCTATCATTGAAGATAAACCATCTGAATCAATACCAGACGAAAGTCAAAAGGTCGAGGCGGCAGTTGACCCGGTCTTGCCTTCAGAGGTTTTATCTTCGGATGATACAGTCACTGAAGAGAACAAGGATGACACCGTCCAAATTCTCTTCATCAAGACAGACTCTGACGAACATGGGGGCAATCCACCCATTCCCTTACCGCAGGAGGGAAGTTCGTCAGAGCCATACCCGGGCGTCTACTCGGTCCCACCTCTAAGCAACCTAGTTGTCTCCTTCGACTGGAATCAACTAGGCAGACCCCGTTTACCAGCAAGTGTACCATTCCGAATTATTGTTCAAATATATAGAATGGTCATGGCTGGTACCATCATAGATGAGGGGGCTTCTGTGAGTATCCTTTCCTCTATTGCTTGGAAAGCGCTTGGTTCGCCATCGCTGTTGCCTGAGATGAGAAATCTGACAGGCTTTGATAAAGGAACCAGTCGACCTTTAGGGATCCTTCCCGATGTGCCCATAACATTGAGAAGGAAGACAGTTAAAATGAACGTAATGGTTGTTCAAGGACCCTTGGATTATAACCTACTCCTTGGACGAGACTATATTTATTGCATGGGAGCCATCGTCTCCTCACTCTTTAGAGTAGTGTGTTTTCCACACGAAGGAAGAGTGGTCAAGCTCGTGGACCAGCTTTCATTTCCCGGATCACGCATAGCAAATAGTCATATACCATCCCTAAATGGTCTCTTCATGCAAGAAATGTCTCAATCTCCAGTCCATCCTCCCGATGAGCGCGAGTAATTCGGAGGGATATGACTGAAACCCAGGGGGCATGCATCCTGGTCTGCTTCGGCAGGAAAACTTCGGGTATAGGGTAGGTTTCCGCGGGAGAATATGACTAGTCTGTACCCCGTCCGTCGGTGGAAGAGGGGTTATTCTAGAATAAGATTCTCTTGTCAAAGTTATGTGAGTTGGCAGGCATCGTCACTCACCTTTGTTTATTTCGAGCAACATCACCAAAGAAGTGTTTTTTTTTGCACCGCGAATAGAACAATATTTGGGTAACCTGTAAGAGGTAGGCCTTTCCTGATAGAACAAATGTTTTGTCTGCAAATTGAGGGGTAACCTTGAAACCATATTTTATACCTGGGGGCATGCAAACCTTTTGGAGTGCAAGCGAGGGGCGACTATTTATTTTTTAAATTTTTAGGACCTCTAACCCTTTTAACTCGTAGGATTAGTCATTTCCTAACTTACATAAAGAAAGGATGTGGGGCAACACTCGAAAGATTGCCGAGTTTTTATATGAGACATTCTTATCATATGACTGGATTAATCGAGCAGTTTTAGCGCATAGTTCAAGCTCGTTAAAAAATAAACATAAGACATGAGCAAATGTTTCCACCCGCGTTTAAGCTCGTTAAAAAATGAACTATTCCCCGGTAAATAACCACCGTGAATGAAGCATTTCAGCCATTAAAGCCTTGGTCGTGTTTGCACCGTCACCTCCACTTTTCCATTGGCCGATCATTCACCTCCATTTGATTGTTTACCCATTTTGAGGAACAGCTGTGAAGAGTGATTTCACTAGCCATCCTTGTGACACTGCCGTGATTGGAAAATTCCAAGCCTTACCTGGAATCAGCTACTACCCTTTTTATCACTCGTTCCTCAAAAGATGAGTCTTCTTTAAGCTCTTTTCAACTGACTCGTAAAATATGAAAAGATTGCTGAGTTTTGGCCTTCCAGCTCGTTAAAGCGACCGGAAGTGCTATCCCTCCTTTAGATTTTAATCTTTTTGGACCTGAGGGATTATTGCACAAAAAGATCGAGCGCTTGTTTTTTTCGGCTCGTTAAAATTATCGAAAATTCATCCCTTCTGTATTGTTTTATACTTTTTAGGACTTAAGGGATTAGATGACGAAAAAGGAATTTTGGAGTTACCTTTACTTACCTTTTCAGACTCTCTAAAAATGAAAAGGACCGAGTTATCTTTGTCGTTAAACTCGTTAAAAAGATTAATAGCGACAAACTTGTCTTTAGACGAGAACGAGTTTCACTATCGCTAGGCTCGTTAAAACATAGCGATGGGTTTGCCCAAAGGGAAAATTATAGAACAAGCATATGTTATCCTCCTCAAGCTTGAAAAAAATAAAGAGGTACTGGTCAGCAATGACTGGGGAAAAATTGGGAAGAAAACTCAAAGAATCTTTATTGGTAGCAAGTCGCTCTTGAACATGACACTTCCACTCCGTGCCTGAGTCGGGTTGGGTTGTTTCATTCACCAGTCAGATCACCATGGTCATGCCATACCATCCACATTTGGGGTAAATGCTACCAATCCATCACATAAGTGTCGCTGACATGTTCAAGAGAAGTCATCCAGAGAAGTCACCCATGTCCCATCCACTACCATACATTATACTTCATTCTTTCATGACCACCATCCTGAACCGTATATCATCAGATTGTTTTCACCTCCATCAAAATCATTTGCTCCGTTCCGTGTCATTGATGTGGGATTCATTAAGGCCCTCCTTTGACGGATCGCTTCTTGTCGACATCAGCTCATTATCCAAGAAGTTGATCTAGGAACAACCCCTTCAGTACTTTGAAGCTTGCATTCCTCAATGGCAAGTTTCTCACTTCTGACGACAGGTATACATCAATGACCATCGACCGAAAGATTTTGTGTGGTGTTCGACGCCAAGTCCTTTATTCACACCACGTGAATTGTACTGCAGTACCTTGAGGGTCATCATCATTATCGGTGATTCCTCTCGCGCTTGTTAACAATTTACATCATTGACTGGTAATCAAGTGATGTATTTCCATGTTCGACTTCAAAACATTTCTCACATGGATCGACTTGTACTTTGAGTGAAGATCGGACGAGATTGAAGACCCCGGATCTAGTTTCATCCATCCGGGCTGCGATATATATTCAGGAAAATAAAGACATTGAAATGTACAACATTACAACACAGATAATCATCCTACCAAAAGGATGATGGCTCTATCAGAATCATCAGTCTATCATGAGATGATTGTCTGTCCTATGTACATGAAAATGAATTTATAAAGCTGAGCATGGGAATGCCCGCCTCAGCTAGATCATGAAAAATAATATGAAGATAATGTATTGTATTGTATCTTATTACAGGTCTCCTCCCAGCATTGAAAGAACTTCGGATCCTCCTAATAAAGCATTTCACCCGATAAACGGCCTCATACTTTAGGGGGAAACTGTTATAGACATTTTTGTGCCTTACAGCTCTAAGCATGAAATTTCCATAAACCAAGGGATCCTAAGTCCCTAAAAGTGTTGTTCCGGCCCCTAAAGGAACAAGGTCAACAAATTACTGCTTCTCCCAGAAGTTCTCCACCAGAAACTGCTCAGAATCAGTCAAATCAGGATCATTTCAGCTGCTCCACTAGCTAGCTGCGTTTAATAGCACCCAAGTACACTAGCTAGGTGCATTGCAACGCACCTAAATGCACTACCAAGGTGCGTTGAGTGGGAAACGACAAATGGCAGTGCCATTCCGCGAGGTGGAAAGACAATGGAAGCTTCCAGAATCTTCTCCAATGACACTTGCCTCATTGAGTTCGACCAAGGATGAGTAAGAGGCTCTCAGTCTCCAAGTGGAAGCAAGAACTGACAGAGAGAAGCCACTAGTCAAATCATAAGCTGATTCATCCTCTTTGCATACATCTATATATGGATCCCTTATCCCAGAGATCCAGAGGCTGGAATTTTGTACATTGCAGAGAATTGCTGTTGGTTTAGAGATAGATATCAGAGTATTGGGTGATTTATGCTTTGTTGGAGGTGAAGAGGGGATTCTATGCTGGGAGGTTGATGCTAGATCAGGAATCGTCGGTTGTAACTCCTCTTGGATCTTCTTGTTATATCAATAAAACTATTTGAGTTTCTCCTACATGCTTGTGTATCATTGATGTTTGTTACATTTGTATGTTTAGCTTAAATCTGATCCTAAGCTATTTATGAATATAAATCCATGTCTTTGTGTAGTTTTCTTCTTCTGTGATCTTACAGGAACTTGGTGAAGCTGGGCAAGTAAGGGAGCAGGTAGCTGGAAGCTGTCAAAGAGGAGAGAGATTGGATCAAAGGACTAGCGCAAGACACAGGTTGGTTCATCCTTTTCCTCTTCGTTTATAGTTCATAAAGAAGAACACGAAAGTAGTTTTCTCTGTTTGTTTCTAAGGTCACTGTCACGCCTTAGTGGGATAGGGTCATTCCGAGTAGACACTTTTCCCGTTAACACGTTACCACATATTTCATGTATCTTTCACGATCAACTCTCAGCATATCACCTTTTCCCTTCTGAGGCAGCAAGAGGTGGGACCAATCAGTTGAGAAATATCCATTGAGTTTTGCTGACCAATCCCTACTAAGTAGCATTCCATAGGCTTCGGGTATATCGACTACCACTATATCAATGACTTGTGTGTACTGTGGTTTAGCAACCATCCGAATCAACACATATTTCAATCCTCCAATTACGTTCACATTTGTCTTGTCCAATTGCATAATTCGGGTCCCATTTTTCTCAGGTATTACATGTATTCTTTTAGTAACAGCATAAGGCATCACAGTGGATGAGGCACCAAAATCTACCAGGAAATTGTGCACATTCATGTTTAGGATTTCAAATGTGATAAGGAAAGGTGGGGTCATGGATTTTGACTTTCTCCCTATCATGGCTGCACTGACATCTTGGGGTTTTTGATTCATTTTGGACAGAGTGGCTTCCATAGCTGATGGAATTTGGGCTGCAACAAAGGTGTTGACAGGTCTGGACACTGACTTCTTGGTTTGGTTGCTTGGGATGGTGGGAGCTTTGGAGTTTCTCTCATTCATAGCTTTCAAGAGAAAATCTCTTTGCTGCGTTAATTTCAACAAGTCAAAGTATGTGATATTAGCCCTAGATTTCTCAAGATCATCCACAATAGTGTATTCAATGTTATAAACAAGATAGGGCAGAGTAAACATACCTGTTTTTCCATTCTTAGGTGGGAGTTTACCATCCTGAGTAGCCTTCGTTGTAGTGGGAGGTGCATTTTCTTTTTCTGGATGGTTTGAAATAAGGGTATTCTTGGATTGACCACCAGGTCTACTCTTCTCGATAAGAACTTTGGGAGCAGGTGCTTTCACAGTGCAGATATCTTTCTTGGTCTGATCTACAGGCTTCATCACACCTGGAAGTGGCCCTTTGCTTCGTGTGTCGATTTCTGCCATACTGTCTCCTTCGCCATCATCGTTCTCATTTGTATAGAAATCCCACAGTACATTGATTTGGGATTCTTCCTCCAAGGGCTCTTCTACTTGGTATTCTTCCTCATCTTCTTATTCTGGCTCTAGCTCCACTATAGGTTCTTCTTGGTTGAGGAGCGATTCAATAAGAGCCCCCTCTTCTGTGTTTAAATTCTCTTCATTGGGTGGAGCAGGCAACGCAAGTTGACCATGCACACCTTCTATTTTCTTATGATAGAAAGGCTTGAAGGGCTTTCTATTGTTATAGTCTCCTCCACTACCACTAGTACTCTCTCCGTGATTCCTTTTCATATCGATGATTGTGTTTGTTAGTTTCTTAATGATCCTATGCAAACCTTCCACATTCGTGGTGTCCTTTTCTTTGGTTTCTACCCCTTTGGTATCACTCCCATTATTCTTTTTTGATGCTTGAGAGGCTTTCTTTTCTCCAATTGTAGGGTGGCATGCTGTGAGACTGAGAATTTCATTCTCTACCTTTATTGCTTCATCGCTAGCACCTTGCAAGGTCTGCGCGTTACTCCTTTTGACCCAAATCGTAGTAGGGACAAGGAGAGCAGTGATGTAGAATTCCATGAGCACCTCTTCTGTAGGTCTAGTGGTGGCTGGGATTCTGTTGAACAAGGTGTTGAACCGGATATTGAAATCCTTGGTTTCCATTTTCAAACGGGATAGTTCTAGGACTAAGGCATCAGGGGTTTTTTCATCACCATACTTGTCTAAAAAGGCCTGTTGAAAGGCAGCCCACGAAGTGATTGATCCTATCCTCAAGCTAAAGTACCAAGTGGAAGCTGCACCAGTTAGGATTAAAGGGAATAAGCGACAGAATATATCTTCATCAGCTACCCCCAACATGCGCACAACCAGGAAGAAAGAATTGATATGGTTTTCAGTGGTGTCTCCCCGCTCAGGGTCAAATTTAGGCAGTACCTTTTCTACATTCTTTGGTAAGGGATGCTACTGCCTAGGTATCACCACAACATCCCGAGCGAGCCAGGGAGGCAGTGCTCCCGGAGGAGGTGGTGGTTGGTTTCCACCTGGTTGAGGAATATTAGCCATATCAAGGATAGGCATGTGCTGGTGGAGGTTTTCTTTGTTAGGATTTTCCAAATTAGGCCAGGGATTTCTTTCAAAAGGGGAATCCTCAGGAATTTCTTCCCAAGGAGAGTCAATGCTTTGTAAGGAATCAAGCACAATATCTTCAAGAGAAGGGGCTGCAGAGGTTTCTTCGTTTATGTGATAGACCCTTGGCTTTCTTTTTGCTATCGGAGGTAATGACTGAAAGATAGGGAGCTGTGATAGGGAACGAGTGTAAACCCGAGTGAGTCTTCTAACTGGTTGTTCCTGAGTGATAGGATACTCCCATAGTGTCTCTTCTTTGAAATGAGGCTTTTTCGAATGAGAGGAATGGTATTTTAGACCTTCACAATCCATCTATTAATCTTCTTGACCATGCATGTCACTTATGGATGGAATCTTGAAAAGCTGTGGAAGGCGGTTCAGGCCCTCCTTCTAGCGCCAATTTGTTGACATGGAAAATGTTCGCTATACCAACAAGGGGAACTAACCCGATCACAGGCCCCAATTAGGCCTGTTTTCGTTTGGAATGGCTAGTTCCAATGGGTTTTAAAGGACCCCGTGAACTGTAATAGGTGTTGAAGGATTGCTTCTGAGAACAAGACTTCAATTAAATCAACAAAATAAAGAAGCTAACCTCTATGTATTAAATTCTATCTACGCTACTTCTAACTACTCTAATCTAGTCCTAACTATCTTAATCTATCTTGTAGGAGAAAAATAAAAGAGATTAAACACCATAAATAAATTCCAAGTCCAAAAGAATCAATTACTGAGTTCATAGATGAACAAGGCTATATTAGAGCTTGATTGCAATCAGATTACTCATATAGGAATACACATTCCTTTTGGTACAAATAAACTAGCAACTGGTGTTTAATACGGTTTTGAATCAGAGATCGCTCATAAGTTAACCATGTAATTGAATCATATTCAATTAAACTAGACTAATCATGAACAACATGCCATCAATATGCATAAACAAAAATCACATTTCTATTCATGCCAGCAGCAACACCCCGCTTCAAAACACCTCAAAGAAAAAGCAAAATAAATCAGAAACTAAAGGCCCCTTCTTGAACCAGACAATCCTCTTTATTCACAATAAGTCAAAACTGTTCTTATCCAAACAAAAGCCCCTTCTCCTCTTCAAGGGTAATACTTATGCAAAAGCCCTTGACTCTCGGTCTTCCCTGCCTCTTCATCTTCCCCCACTGTTTCCGATATACAAATCGAGTATATAGATATAGGACTGTCATCGTAACCGTTGACACGTAGAAAGCGTATCTGTTGGAGCGCTTCATTTCTTGAGGAAGTGAACAGATGTTGATAAGAAGGGTGACTGTGTGTCACCTTTCCATGATAAAAATCGGGACAACTTTGCTCTCGGAATGCACAGGCGACGCGTGGGATTCCGACCTGAAACACCTAAGGCCAGACCTTCAAACACAACGCTTCTGCATACATGGCTCTTTGAATCCACTCCTGCATCCTTTACTTCTCACCTGCAGAGATAGCTATCATTAGCTTCATGATTGTGAACAATATAACATAAATATTCACATAGAACATAAACGTTTCCTTCATTAACTTTCATAAACTACGGGAACAAGTGTGAAAAGGATTTACGCATAAAACACAGGCAACACACAATTTCCTGCTCAATCCATAGGCTTGGCATGATTTTCGAGGGCTTCTTTTAATCGCAATTAGGTATCGGCCCCTCTGCAGGTCACAGTACCCATGCCTTCCACTTCCCTGATGTGCAATTACACTATCGGGACTCCACAGGCCTGCCTTTTACACTGAAAACCCGATCCCTTTGTTATTTTGAAAAATTTGGAAAACATGGGAAAACAAAGAAAATCCCGCCTCGATCACTCAGGCTGGACCTCAAATTTTATATATCGGGGCTATAAATATCATGGGGTCCGGTATATCGCATACCATAATATGCATAAGCTCGGGACTCTGCTGATTGCGATATGCGACGGGGCTTCAGACCTGACATATATATGAAGTATGGTTAATAGTTCCGTCGGGTCTGATGCCTTATGGTATGCATTATGTGCCAAGGTTATATGTGATAAGCAAAAAGGGAGGATATATCCGTGTTTTGAGCATTTCCGCTATAAAAGGCCATGACGAGAATAATGATGTGATGGGGGTTTTGTGAGTTAAACAAACAAACGATTATAATAAGGGTGGGGGTGATGGTTTGTGCGGGCACAAATGTACCATGCATGTTTGTGAAGATTAAAAGGTCCCGATGAAGGGAGTGAATGAAGGGACAAGATGTGTCATGAATGACCCATGCAATAGAGGTTTATTCAATGGCTCAACCATAAGGCATTGAAAATTTGACTTGGCAAGGAGTTAACATCCATGTGATAAAACAGATCATTCCGAAAGATGAAAGATCAAGCTTCTAGGGGACCCATTGAAAATTTTCTATCAGAGCATGCTTTAATAGGGTGGTAGTTGTGGCCACAATAGTGGGTGCTCCCACATTCTCTCTAGCATCATGCATCAATCTGTGAGTCTCTCTGGTGCGCTTCCTTCCATCTCTATAAGTCTCTACATGAGTGGGTGCTTCCACTCTTTGCTCCTCTGCATGTGGCTGCTCCACATCATCCTGAGGTTCCTCCTTTGGAGGTAAAATATCCTCATCTACATCTAACTAAATCTCTCTCTCAAGGTAACATATCATGGCATTCTCTACATTGAGATTTACATCTCTATGAACCACTGTCATCTTGTTGGATTGCAGGTACACCCGGAAGTTGTGAGGTGTATCAGTGTACGACACAAATATTCCCAACTCAGCTATTGGCTCTATAGTTTTCCGTGCATCCTTGGTAACATGACAGTAGACTGATGAACCAAAGATCCTGAAGTGTGCCACATCTAGTTTCTTACTTGAAAGAGTTTATTTTGGTGTAATCATCCCTAGAAGTTGATGAGGGCTTCTGTTATGCAAATAAACAAATATGTTGCATGCTTCAACCCATAAGTGCAATGGGAGGCCCTGATCATGTAACATCGTCGTGCCACTCCCACAATACTTCTGTTCTTCCATTCAGCCACCCCATTCTATTGTGGGTTATGAGGTGTTATTAATTCCTGCCGAATGCCTTCAAATGTACATAAATTCTTGAATTCATTCGACACATATTCTCCACCGTTATCGTTTCTGAGAGCTTTAAATTTATTGCCAATATATTTCTCGACAAGTGCTTTAAATTCATAAAATTTAGCGAACGTATGATCTTTATTCTGCATGAAGAAAATTCAACAATTACAAGAAAAATCTTTAACAAATATTCGATAATACCTGTGCTTGTCAGTGGATGCCATCGAGAACAATCCACACACATCTGAGTGAATTCAATCAATGATGATCAATAATTAATCTTGCTCGACTATCTTTATCATGAAAGGAAGCTTTGGTGTATTCCCCCGATGTACACCCTTTGCATGTGTCTCTCTGCTCTAGCGTACCCTTGGGAAGTCCAGTAAAAATTTGCTGCATGTTCTTCAAATATCCATGGTCAAAGTGACCCAATCTTCTATGCCACAACTCACCGCCATCTCAGCTCTACACCTTATCTGCTTTTGTGCTTAAAGCAGTGCAATATTCTACATCCAATTTGTAGAGGTTCTTCACCCGAACCTCGATCTGCTTCACCTATCTCGAGGATATGTGACGAAGGAAATCCTTTCCCTGGCTAAATATCACATCATACCTACGGTCCTATAACATGGCAACTAAAACCAAATTCTTCTTCAAACTTGGAACACACATGACATCTTTTAATGTGAGAGGAGAACCATAATCCCTATGAAAGGTAACAATATGTTGTAGCGGCTGCAACCACCCTCCAAAATTTTGGCTCGCATGCAAATTTCAGAGCCTACCTTGGATCGTGCGATCGGTCATCCTTGGTCACTTGTTGGTAAGCTAATGATTTCAAGTTCCCATCCTTGATCTTAAGAGTTGTTCATGTTCACATCTTTATGCAACATGTGTCATCTTTAGGCATAGGGGTTGCTGTTTGTCATGCAAAGGGGATGTTGTTTTTCTTCAAGGGAAAACATGCACGCATGATTTGTTATCACCACATAGACATGTTTCACAATCACTACACTCACGCTTGTCACGAAGGTTGTTGCATCAAGCAGATTATGTTTATACATTGTGGATGGTCTACGTTGTATCAATCAATGTTGGTGTGTGATCACAGTCAAGTCTTATCAATATTTACATATGTTTCACTGATTTCACACTTAATGAATTTCCCAAGCAACCTAGCCTCATCCAGCTTCCCTGAACTATGCACTTTGCTTCTGCAACCATCAAGCTTCCTCCCTTTCATGCTAAAACCCCATAGTGCGTAGAGACCCAAACATCTCTTGGTATCCAAAACTGTGCAGTGGTTTCCTCTAGTTTCCTTCCCCAGTTGGAACCCACTGTCAACATAAATTGTGCAGTATTGTCCCTAAGCTGTTGAGTTTGCCTTGCACCCAGAAACTGCACAGTATTTCCTCCGAGCTTCCTGGGCTGCACTGCACTAAAAAATGCGCAGAGGTGTCCTTCCAGGACCCCCATCCCAGAATAGTGTCTTGTGCCTAAAAAATGCGCAGTGTTTTCTAGGCTTCCCTATCTGTCTTGCATTCAGGAACTGCGCAAATAGGCCTCCCATGGAATCATCCCAGAAGTAGTCACTTCCTGCTAAAACCACACTGATCCATCGCTCAATGACTACAAGAAAAGGTGACATGCTGAGATCACTCCCAAGGAGTTGAGGAGAAGGAATAAGAGACCAAGTGACGGTAAATATCAAGACCACATGCAAAATTTGTTGGATGCATGATCATCTCGAGGGTAAGTATGTTAAGTAAAGAACACCTTTCCGAGGGTAAGTATGTTAAGTAAAGAACACCTTTCCAAGTACACCTCTTACTTGAGTTTGCAGGACTACTTGTCATTGTCATATCATCCTGTCCTTAGTAACATGCATGTGCACGAATAGAAAAAGTCATTTCATGTGTCTCCTCTACATGTCTTGCTTCCTTTTCTCTTGTTTGACCAACTGTCATCTTCGGCATTTCGATTGCTATGTCATGCTTGCGACCTTGTTCTGGTGATGTTGAAGGTTTGTGTTTGAGTTGTGTTCACTATGTAAATATCTATCACACTCACGCACGATGCTGGAAACACTGTCGTGCAAGTGTCATCACAGTCCTCTGAAGGTCTATCTGAAGTGTTGCACTTGTCGCTTTCACCATTAGACAATCTTGCAATTAGTGCCATTGAGCATATGTTGTCTTGTTGGTTCGAGATGTCGTGTTGTTGTCATGTGGAGTGTGTGTTCGCAAGGTCATGTATACACGAGTTCACTTGCTCACACACTCAACCATTTTGCTGAAGATCTATCGACCAGACCACCCACCATTAGCCAAACCTCCAGTGAGTTGCACTGCCCAGTATCAACCCTCAGTGACCAAGTAATATTGCCCAGAATTGTGCAGAGCTTGAGGCTACCTCCCAAGAAGTCTGCACTGCACAATATTGGAATCCACTTGGCCGAATGTCACCTAGAACAAAGCAGAAGTTTCCCAAGAAGCCATCTCAATCTACACTGCCCGGAAGCCAATCCATCAAGCCTCCCACTGGTCAACCAGAGTGTTTGGCCAGGCAGTGACCCTAGGCTTCACTCCTCCCAAAAATTGTGCAGAAGATGTCAACATGCCTACCTACACTGAGTAAATAAATTGTGTAGACAAGAGGGACATGCACTGCTGCCTATCATTACACTGTCTTTGAAAATTGCGCAATTCTATCAGTCAATCCCCCTGTCAACCAGCGTATTGCTCCTCCTGAAAATTGCGCAATTTTCCTTGATTCTCCACCAACTGTCTGACACCCCGCTCAGCCCAAAAACTATGCAAACATGTTTAGCATGACTTCCTCCTAGTTCTGCATAGTTTTGGCTAGCAAGCTCCCACAACCCACTCCCAGCCTCCCCTGAAAATATGCACAGTTTTCACTGCCAGTGTCCTCTGCTGCCTGCACTTCCTTTTTGGGGAAAATTGTGCAGTTTTGCCTCCCAGCTGAGCCAGATCGTGCATAAAGTCACTGTTGTTCCGAAAAGCTCATCCCAGCCTCCTAGTGACCTTTGCGCAATTTTTCTTGATTCCCGACTTGACATGTGTTCTGTGCAATTTCAGAGCCTTGTCCTCTCTCTTGGTCACATGCACTCGAAAACAAAATATGATGAATCATGGTAGACTAGGATATTTATGGATTTGATCTCATATCATCATGAGTGATTGTAGATATAGGTACATGGATCAGACATGACATGATGGCGAATGGGATGAATAAAGAATGCATTCCAGGAGACTTGTTCGTGAACGAACACACAAAGCATACCAAGGACAAAGCGAAAGAGACACATGCCCATGCATGAAATATCAAGTGAACACCAAGACCATTGAAGACTCCATGCACTCTTCCATGTAGAGGTGAAGCTATGGTACACCACAGGCACACTCATCACTCAACAATACAACAACTTGACACGAACGACGCAGCCAACATGTGCATACTTGCAACGTCATGTTGACTTGTGCCATGAGTCGCCTCAGCCACATCACTACTTTGGGTCATAACTATGTAATCAATGTAATGTAACCTGGAAGTCTAAGAGACCCACATATGAATTCAAAGAGTCATGTAAGTCGAACAACCATGAGGGAAGTCGAACAATCACAAGGGTCAATTTCACCCTTGGCTATATATACCCCTCATTTGTACATGCAAAATACTTTTCACCTTGGCTCCTCCCACATAGAGTTGAGAGTCTATAATATTTTTCTTTGAGGAGCGAGGAGTGGATCCAACGCCCCGCTATCAGGGTTAGTGATGTAATGGTGTATGGATGTGTCTTGGAACTTTCACTTAATTGAGAAGCTTGTTAACAGGCCATCACATTTTCAACATGTATTGTATTCGTTTGTAAGACTATTCTTTGGATGCTTGTAATGCATATTTCTTTAACTTGTATTAAGATAGTTGAACTATTTCAGTTGTTCTAGTACATATGCTGTTGGAAATGTGTTGTATTAGATGTTAACACTGTCTCGCCTGTGTGGACTATTTCGCCAGACACTCGACAAATTCTTTCTCGTAAACTTGTTATAATGACCGTCACACTCGTGCGGATTATTCCGCTGGGTGTTGTACGTGCTATTTGTTCACTTCATGTTTGTGACTGCCGCATCCGTGTGGACTACTCTGCTGGAAGATGCACATGTCATGCTGTGTTATGTGTCTCTAACATAGTTGGGACTATTCCCTTTCAACTTGAGACTCACTCTCACCCTCTCCCTCTATAGTGAAAGAACCTTGACACAAGAGACACTAAGCACTTAACAGGCACACGAACCTTGTTGTTTGAAGGCTAAGTATAATACTCTCTTGTACTTACAAGAAAGAGCTAAGGCACATCTTTAAGATAATGGCAACTGGACCATCGTACCGGATGGGACTCCTACACCAAATGGTGTGAGGTCTAGTTGGGATTTCATACCGGGGAGATCTCTTGAATGTTGGTGGGTCCAACACCGTCAACATTTCTGGCACTAGAAGAATGGCCAGATGGCAAGCTAATTCCTCACAATTTGTTTTGAATCTCTGCATACTTATGATGACTAACCACAAAATTCTCTTCTAGAATGTATGTCATATGGAAATGACTTTGAAATCTCGGAAGAGCTTTGGAATTTCTTGTCACAATACACATATGATGGTGGAGGCCAAGTAGCCTTGGTTAGACACACAGTTGGTGTTGTTGGCTCTTGTGAAAGGCATGAAATCTATGAAGATTACATGACCTACACGTTGTTCACATACACGCTTCAAGGGCGCCCACTGCATTGGTGTGCCACGCTGCCCAAAAAAACATTCACTCTTTCCATCATCTGATCGCAGAGATAAACCATGCTTTCAATCACTTTGACTGTAAAGCACTTAATAAAGAAATTCTAAAATTACGGAAAGCGCCTAATGAATCTATTGAGAAATTTCACACACACTTTTGTAATCTTGCATACCATTTTCCTGATGATGAAATTGTTTGGGAATTTCTTGATGGAAGATTTAAGTATCTTCTTTACATATCTGAAAATAAGCAATTCTTAGAATCATTCAAAGCCCTCCCAACATACCTTGGTGTTAGATCTGCCAAATCTAAGATGAACTAAGTCACTATCACAAGTAACTATCCGTCCTCTTCTCATCAAACAGCCCTAGCTCCGCAGTGCAAGGAGGGAGAAGGTGCACGCACATTTGTTGAATTGTCACATCCTCCCACCCCACCTTCTCTCAATGTCTGCACAAGTTTGGCTTGCAAGCCTGCTGGTTGTCACGTGGATTTGTTCGCTCAACCTCTGTACCCATGTTCCATTGATCCTATGGATTGTACTATCTTGTGTTCTTCCGTTCCAGACTCCACACTTATTGTTAACGAGGATCAAGTTGTCGACGAAGTTGGTGTTGTGCAGTCAACCTGCACTATCATTCATGATGAGAGTCTGTGGGAATCTGAAGAAGAACCCGCGGTGAAGGATGAATCCCTTCCATTCGCGCCTCATCTTCTCTATCCTAACATCCCTTGTGATTTTTCCACTTTTGATTTCCCCTGTGAAAACTCATCTCTGGATGTTTCTACTTCTGATCATTCACAGGACACACCGATGTCAGCCTGTCATTACATTGTGGAGAGGACACATAATCCTCTAAAAATCCATCCCATCTATCATCTGCCATTTCTAAAAACATAGAGGGTGAACATCCTTGTTTCTCATCTACCCCTTTTCATGATTCATCAAATCATGAAGATGCCGATAAACATCCCAGATTTTCTGATCATGGTTGTTGTGATCTCTTTACTTCTTCATTTGATCACGATGCCGATTTACTGACTGTTAGTCTTCCTAAGTCACTAGCCTCTAACGATCTATCTATTGACGAAGTGGAAACCCATAGAATGTCAATGCACTTCTTTCTGAGTTGATGGTTATTTCAGGCCCTCGCTGTCCCGAGGTTAGTTCCACTTCCGATCATTTTTTTTTTAAACACCCAAGGCTCCTCATCACTCATCTGTATGCAATGAAGATCAATCCTATTGGGTTGTGTTATATTCTTTCCATGACTAGATCCCCTAGTTAACTAGGGGATTAGAGGGGGGAAGGGTAGCCCCCTCTACGGTGTCCGGGGCAGCGCCCTATGGAATTTTTTTTTGACCCTATATTAGGTTGGGCAAACCTACCTATGGTTTTATGCATGGTTTTCGCACATGGTTTTGGGCACGATGGTTTTTGGTCCATGGTATTGGATGCTTCGGTATTTATATAGATGTATTGTAACATTGAAAGGAATATAATGGAAAATCAATCTGGTAGTCCCGGTTTTGGGATCCAGGGGAAAATCTCTGTGTATATGTGTTTTATGTGTTATGCTCTTACATTGTTTATTTTCTGAGTTTTAGAATTCATATGCAGGTAATTTCTGTATGGGGTTAAAACCTACATTTGGTATCAGAGCTGTTTTGGCTTCAAGGGGATGCCTTTGTTGCTGAGGGGTTTCGCTCGAGCCTGTGGTAGACCCTGTTCAGTGGGAGATCTGCGGGATAGATTCTGGTGGTGAAAGAAGATGACGAGCAGTGGAAAGATGGAGATCGAGAAATTTAATGGTTAGAGTTTTGAGTTATGGAAACTCAAGATGGAGGATCTATTGGTGGATAAAGATGGATCACGGTAGATCCGGGTACTAAACCAATGGGAGTGTTTGATGAAGAATGGAAGAAGTTGGATCAGAAGGAAAAGAGCACAATATGACTGTGTGTCTCAGATTCAATATTGCTGAATGTATTAGGGGAAGCTACGACGAAGGCTTTGTGGGATAAGTTAGGGACTTTGTACCAATCTAAGTCTCTGGTGAATAAACTGTTCCTACGGAAAAAGATATATAACCTGAGGATGAAAGATGGAGACTCGATGACAGATCACCTGAATGCATTTAATAATGTGTTAAGTCAGTTATTATCTGTTGATATTAAAATTTGAGATGAAGATAAGTGCATGAGTTTTTTGTGTTCTCTACTAGATTCGTGAGATATTCTAGTTATTGCAATAGGTAGCAATGCAACTGCCTTGCAGTTTGATGAAATAGTCTCATCCTCGCTGACGGAGGAGATGAGACGAAAATTATGGAGATCCAGAATGGTGATGCCTTGTTTGTATGAGGACGGTCCCAGAATAGAAACAAAAATAAGTCATCGAGTGGGAGATCTAAATCTAGAGGGAGATCTAAATCTCCAGGAAAACCTATAAAGGTGGTGTGTTGGAAATGCGGAAAGGAAGGGCACTACAAAAGGGACCGTAAATATAGAGCTCCTAACAAGGGAAATGGATCTAATGAGGCTCCTTATGCAGAGGCAAAAACCACCTTAGATGAAGGTGGATATGTGTACTTGGCTTCTTCAAGTACACATGTAAATCATGAGGCATGGTTGATTGACTCAGGTGCATCCTTTCACTTCACCCCCCATAGAGAGTGGTTTTGCGAGTACGAGAAATATGATGGTGGTGATGTCTTCTTAGGGGATGATAGGAAGGCTAGAATTGTTGGTCACGGAAAAGTCAAGTTGAAGTTGCAAGGTGGAAGGATTAGAACACTTTTGATTGTTCTCCATATTCCTGCATTAGCCATAAATCTGATTTCTGTAAGCAAATTGGATGATGCAGGTGTAAAAACAGTGTTCGAGAAAGATATCTGCAAGATGGTTCAAGGAGCACTGGTATTGATGCAGGGAGTTCGGATTGGAACTTTGTACAAGCTGCAAGGTAGCAATGTTATTGATGGGTGAAACAGTTCTGTGGTTCCTGAAAGTGGAGCAGAAAATCTAGTGGTCTCTGGAGAAAATACCATGCTATGGCATCAAAGACTTGGAAATATTGGAGAGAAGGGCCTTCAAATACTTCATGGTAAAGGTATGGTAGAAGGTATGACTAATAGATCTTTGGATTTTTATTTCTGTAAAAATTGTGTATATGGGAAGCAAAATTGGGTGAGTTTCCCCTCTGGTGGTAAGAGGGCAAAACAGATATTAGAGCCTGTGCACAGTGATGTGTTTGGACCTGTGAAGGTTCCATCATTGGGTAAGTCTGTGTACTATGTATCATTTATAGATGACTTCTCAAGGAATACATGGATATATTTCCTCAAGAATAAATCCGAAGTATTTGACAGGTTTAAAGAATTTAAGGCTCTGGTGGAAAACCAGACAGAGAAGAAGATAAAGGTGCCGAGGACAGATAACGGTGGAGAGTTTTGCAGCAAGGAATTTGAAGAATTCTGTAAGAAATGTGGTATAGCACAACATAAGACTACTCCATACACACTTGAGAAAAATGGAGTTGCAGAAAGAATGAATAAGACATTGATGGAAAGGGCAGAAGCATGCTTAGTGGTGCCGGGCTAGGATAGGAATTTTGGGCAGAGGCAGTGGAGACAACATGTTACCTGGTCAACAGATCACCTTCATCAACATTGGAGGATAAGACTCCACAAGAGGTATGGAATGGTAAGAAACCCTCTCTTTCACATCTGATGGTATTTGGATGTGATGCATATGTACATGTTCCAAAGGAGAAAAGAACAAAGTTGGATAGTAAATCTGAAAAGTGCATCTTTATTGGGTATAAGGATGGTTTAAAGGGTTATAAGCTTTGGAACCTAGTAACAAGGAAGGTTGTGTACAACTGAGATGTGGTGTTCAGAGAGGTCAATTTTTTTATTAAACTTGAAGTCCCATCAAAGGAACCCGAGAAGATAGACTTTGAGCTAAAGGTGGAAGAATCAGACTCTACAACAGAAGAGGAATCAGAAGATGAAGAGCCACAAACTCCGGTTGCGAGAAGATCAATTTGAGAAAGAAGGCAACCAGAAAGGTATAGTCCATCTGCTTTTTGCTCAAATTTTTCTTTATCTATTACTAATGATGATCCCAGAACTGTGAAGGAAGCAGTAGATTCAGAGGATGGAAAACTCTGGAAAGAGGTCATGGTTGATGAAATGGCATATTTGCATAAAAATGAGGCTTGGGATTTGGTGGAGTTGCCGACTGGAAGGAAACCCATTGGAAGCAAATGGGTGTTCAAGAAGAAGACAAATGCAAAAGGAAAGGTGGAGAAATACAAATCTCATTTGGTAGCAAAAGGTTATTCCCACTTGCTAGGAATTGATTTTGGTGATATTTTTTCTCTTGTTGCCAAGGTAGCTTCTATTAGATTACTTTTATTTATTGCTGCTGCTTTTGATTTTGAGGTAAAACAGATGGATGTGAAGACATCATTTCTTCACGGGGATTTGGAAGAGGAGATCTACATGAAGCAACCTGAAGGCTTTGCGGTCAAGGGTAAGAAAGAATTGGTATGAATGTTAAAGAAGTCTCTGTATGGGTTAAAACAATCACCAAAGATGTGGTATCAGGAATTTGATACATTTATACGGGGACTTGGCTTCACCAGAAGCAAAGCAGATCACTGTGTGTATTTTAAATTAATTGGTGACTGTGTTATTTATCTGGTCTTGTATGTGGATGATATGTTGCTAGTTGGAAATGAAAAAGAAATTATCCAGGATTTTAAGACCCAATTGTCCTCCAAATTTGACATGAAATATCTTGGTGCTGCAAACTATATTTTGGGCATGGAAATTAAAAGAGATCAAGAAAAGAGGAAGCTCTGGTTAAACCAGAGGAAGTATGTCGAGACAATATTGCAGAGGTTTAATATGTAGGATAGTAAACCGGTGAAGGTTCCTATTCCTGTAGGTGTAAAGTTATTTGATGAACAATGTCCCAAGACACAAGAAAAGGAAGAGGACATCTTTCGTGTTCCATATGCAAGTGAAGTCAGTAGCTTGAAGTATGCAATGGTCTGTACTAGAACAGACATTGCACATGCAGTGGGAGTATTGAGTAGGTTTATGTCAAAACCAAGAAAGGAACATTGGACATTAGTGAAGTGGGTTTTCAGGTATTTGTGTGGCACTAGTGATTATGGTTTGTGCTACCAAGGAAGACCAGGATTGGATAGAGTTTTGGATATTCGTGGCTTTGTTGATGCAGACTGGGATGGAGATCTAGATCAAAGAATATCTACAAGTGGGTATGTGTTTAACCTATTTGGAGGTGCAGTCAGTTGGATGAGTAAGAAACAATCTATAGTGGGACTATCAACTATAGAGGGAGAATACATGGTAGCCACTCATGCAAGCAAGGAAGCAATTTGGTTGTAGGGATTGTGTTCAAGTATGGGGTTAGTACAGGGAGCTATAAGGATAGACTGTGACAGCCAAAGTGAAATTTTCCTGGCAAAGAACCATGCTTATCATTCAAAGACATAGCACATTGATGTTCAATATCAATTTGTGAGAGATATGATAGAAGAGAAAAGGGTGTTGCTGGTAAAGGTGGACACTTTGAAGAATACTGTAGATGCATTGAAAAAATCTGTGAGCTCTGAGAAGTTCTCTTGGTTTAGAGAAAAAATGGGCGTTGCAGGGATGGATAAATGACTAAGCTCTCTTGTGGCCCTCTGTGGAAAGAAAACAAGAAGTGGGAGAATGTTGGGTTGTGTTATATTCTTTCCACGACTAGATCCCTTAGTTAACCAGGGGGTTAGAGGGGGGGCAGAGCCCCCCCTTTGCTGCATCGATTGCTCAGTGGGGGGGTAGGTAGCCCCCCTCTACGGGGTCCAGGGTAGCGCCCCAGGGAATTTTTTTTGATCCCTATATTAAGTTGGGCAGACCTACCTATGGTTTTATGCATGGTTTTCACACATGGTTTTGGGCGCGATGGTTTTCGGTCCATGGTATTGGATCCTTCAGCATGTATATATATGTATTGTAATGTTGGGCATGGAATCCCCCCACAACATGTTTTAGGGCTCAAAGCCCAAGTTTTGGTCAAAGGTTATGTAAGACTCCACGAATTGCAGGCGTAGAGCGCGAAGTATAGGATGAGTCATAGGGTTGTCCACCCTAAAGTATTGTAATGTAATGTAAAGTCATGTCGGCCTACGCATGGTTCTCGAACCATGGGATTGTATAAATAGAGTGAGGCTCTAAGTGTAAAGATAGTGAATTATAGAGAAAAATAGGAATAGTTCGAGCATAGAGTAAGAGTCTAATTGTATTGGGTCGTAGTGATAGGAAGAGGCTCTGCAGATGAGTGCGCAGAGGCGTAGTAGAGTCCACAGTTGAGTGCGTGGACCCCTACAGTTGAGTGCGCAGGGCGATGTCGAGTCTATAATCTGGATCGAAGATTAATAAAGAGAAGTTGATTCTTATTTCTGCGTATCTACTGTGCATTGTCTTCTTTATATTGATATTGGTTTATTAATCGCGCGCACTGATATGCTTGCTGAATATGCTGTAATAATCATTAAGATTAAACACACAAGTCAAGTAATCGGGTAATAACAGATAAAATAGCAAGGAACTTGGGTATTATATGGGTTTTGCCCCGAGTAGGACCGCGCGGAAGCAGCATCACATGTTGTGAAGGAATAACAAGTGCGCGTAGCGACGTCCGTGCAGGGTCAAACCGCGGACCTCCAAAAACTCATAAGACATTCCCAGGGTGCGAAAACCTAGTTCTAGCACCCTCCCACATTACTTCAGGTGAGACTTCAGTCCGCGCTCCGCGGACTATTGCTGAAAGGGCCAGTAGTACCGGGATTTTCTTGGCTAAATCACCTCTGAACCTGGGTCAGGCCCATACAAGCCAACAAATGGTTCCGTTGCCGAGACCAGGATCTGCATAAGGGATGTCTGATGTCATGCCACTGGAATCCAACAAAGAAAGAAATTGAAGAGTGGTTGGACAAGAAGATTCATGAGTTCGCGGCGCAGGAAAACAGAAATCTGTGAGTGTTTAAGGAACAATGGTTGGAGCGCTACTTGTATATGGAAATCCACGAAATTTTGTTTGCATCCTTTCCTTTTGAGTTGTATGAGTGGATCGAGAAGTTAGTAGATAGCCAGGGAAGGTGTGGACTCTGGAATTAGTGCGCAGACTAGAAGTGTCAGGAGATAAGATCGCATGAGCTATGGACCATTGGCTTGACCGAATAATAGGAGGATTTATCATTGAGTTTGCGGTAGACACGACCGTCAGCTACAGTGAGGCGGACCGACGTTTCCTCAAGGGACCGTGAGGTAAGTATATTAAATATTTGAACACTTGGATTAAGATGCTATTGTGTGAAAAGCGGGTCATGAGAATAAATTAATGTTTGGGACTACGCGAAGTTGGAAGATCTACAGAAGCGGAGGTAGCGAAGAATTATAAACCAGTCTTTTAATTTCACCCTTGCGAGAGAGCGAGGAAGAGTTCGTGAAGGTTTCTCCGAGAAGCATGGTCATTTTGATAAGAAAATGAATTCTGCGATTACCACCTCCACCCACATCGCCACCTGTCTCACCCTCCTCACCTCAATCTCCACCCACCCCACCTTCACCACCACCACAGTTTAGTATGACGAGTGCGATCAAACTACCGGTATTCAGAGGAGTGGGGAATGAAGATCCTAACCAATTCTGGTTCATGGTAAGAGCAGTATAGGAAGCACAAGGCGTCATGGATGAAAATATTAAGAAGGCTACACTGGTGAGCATGCTGCAGGATCGCGCATTAACATGGTACATCAAGCATTCTAATGACCACCCAAACGCAAGAATCGCAGAGATCCAGGCCGTGCTGAACAGGGAATTTAGCAGGCCAAAATCAAAAACCCAATCAATCATTGGATTAAGGAGATCGCAATGCTCCAAGTGAGACCCCCCGACATTTGGACCAAAGGCTGAAGAGTATGATTCGTGAAGCCAATATGACGTTGACAGATGGACAACATCGCACATGGTTTGTAACATCTCTGACACCGCACTTAAGGACAACGTTGTCACAGCAAAAAATTTCCACCCAGGCTGAAGCATTGGAGATGGCAATGAGATTACATGAGACCCCTATACAAGACCCTGGGTTGGGGGTCCAAAAAATCCACGTGCAACTACAGAAGCTATGTTTGGAAATTCAAAGTTTGAAACAGGACAAGACACCTCGGACAGAGGCGCGCGAGGAAGTATGGTGCATAAAATGAAAAGGTCGAGGGCATGAAAAGGATCATTGTCCAGTGTTCAGGAACTACTTGGCAAGAGGAGGACCAATGCAATTGAGACCGGAGGCACAAGTAGGGCCAAGCACAACACCTGCATTATGGTGCGTGATATGTCAGATAGGAGGAAAACACACTACGGATAATTTTCATCTGTTTTAGAAGTATACACAGACGTCCCAACAATTGTTTTGTAATTTCTGTAGGTCAGTAGGCCATGATGAACGCACTTACCGAAGCTATGAACTAATGATGGATTAGACTCCTGCCTACAAGGTGGAGGCTAAAACGCCAACCCTCGACCCAAATGCAGGGATGGCGTGCACTAGATTTCAGGGGCGTAGTCGAGGTCGAGGCGGGATGGGACCAGGAAGGGGTCACAGACAACTAATTTGTTACAATTGCAGAGGGCTAGGGCACTATGCCTGCGATTGTACAAACTTAGGTTGATCATGAGGCAGAAGACTGCCCTTTGTTGATAGTGAGGATGCGTGAAAAAGGGGTACTCCAGCCCCCTCCAACTCAGAATTTACAAATGATGAGGTCTGAGCCGCACGAAGAAGACATAAATGTAAACATGATGCTCAAGAGTGGTATGACCACGGGAGATGATAAAGGGAGGCAGCCAAAAGAAAGTGCATGGGTTCACAAGGCCCCTACAATGGAACTCAAGTTTGATTTAGAGTGCACGAAGGAGACATTCATGGAAGCTAAGAAGAGCTTCACGGAGGCCTCCACTTCAGGTAGTAAGGATAAACTAGACTAGGAATGAATTCTTCAATGCTCACTACCTTTCTGGAGACATGCATGAAACTGTTGCGTCATAGAAAGGCAGTCAAAAGACTACAGGAACTTATCACCAGGTGCGTGGGGTCTAGAGAACCGTGCATGGTCTGGAAACTTGGGAAGCATGAATTGTGCACAGGAAGGGAAATGAGGTTGACTGCACAAATTGAAAAGTATGAAATGGATCAGGTAATCCTAGATCTGGGTTCAGACGCGAATGTACTACCAAAGCAAACATGGGAACGCATGGGAAAACCCATGTTACAATGGTCCCCTATTCAGTTACGAATGGCGAACCAACAAAAGATTTTGCCCATCGGAAGATTGCAAGGGGTAACAGTAGATATTGAAGGTGCGATCGCGCAGGCGGATTTTGAAGTGATAAAGATTTTCAATGACAGTAATCCCTATCTCGCACCACTAGGAATAGACTGGGCCATCGATATGAACGGATTCATAAATCTGAAGAAGCACAAAATGATCTTTGAGAAAAAGTCACTACGCGTAGTAGTACTGCTAGATCCAGCTAAAGGAGCGCGATACACTGAACCAGTGTGTGGTGATGATAGTGATGATGATCTCGATTGTATTTCGAAGATAACTGCGTGAGAACATGATTGGGTGAATCCGACGGTAGATGGAAGAATTTCGTGGGAGCGCGAAAGCTCCTGCACTTCAGATTCAGACGAAGAAGTAGAGCGATGGTAGAATCGGCTACACGAAGTAACAACACTTAATTGCAACATGATGGTTAGATCACTGCGTTGCATGACAACAAAGGTAAGGGAGCTACTGACATATGATGGATTATCAGTGGTGGATGAATTTCTGAGCAAATTTGAAAGTGCAATACCAGAACAACAGCAGTTCAATGCGCTGAAGAGGACACTGCGCGCAACACCCGCACCATGGTGGGGTACGCATCAAGGAAATTTTGAGGACTGGTGCGAATGCAGAAGGATGATGCGCCTATGTTTTGGAAAACCCTAGCTCCCAACGAAACCCAGTTAGCAAGGGTGGAACAACTTGCGTGCCCACCTTTGTCGATGGGTACAGACATATGCTGTACAACCCGCACCAGCGCATACCACCCCCAGAATAGAGAATCGGAACAAACTGCAGCAGTAGGAAAGGCGACGCGTGCTACCAATTATCCATGATGAAGCATTCGATAGGGTGTGCGGAGTACTAAACAAGGTTCACTAGGTGGGACGAACTGATTGGGACCTGCGCATGCCAACTCTTCGATGGGCCTATAGGACCATGTGCAAAACCATGACCGCGAAGATGATTCCAAAGGTGCGAAATAGAGTAGAAACCATAATTTCTGAAGAGAATACAAAAAGGAATCTGCATGTAATGGCTACTGCAGTTGTGACGGTACGCAATGACCAGGACGAAGAAATCACACAACTACGTAAGGTCGAAAATATAAGGATTCAGGAAGCCATTCGGCGAGGGAACCTTAGACTTCACGAACTCAAAAAGGACCGGGTACGATTGAGGAAGAAAAGCATTTTGATGGACGCTGAGATCAAGAGGCTGGAAAATGAGATTGCGCAAACATGTCTTGTCGAAAAACCAAGTATGACAAGGCCAGATACAGATGATCATACCACTAAATTAGAAGATTGTCCTCGGGGATTTATGGCTCTGCTGCCATGGCTATGATCGCATCTCACCAAACACAGTAACTAGGGGAGCGTACTACATATAGTAGAATACACGTCATCGACTGTCGTGAAGGCAATTGAAGAGTTTCCGCAGACGATACTAAAATATGAGTTGAAGTCTCGCACAGGTGGTATGACCACCTGACTACCCATAGGGAGCACAGTCTTAGCTCTCCAGGCAGTTGAAAGAGAGCGCGAGACTCTAAAAGAATTTGTTTGGGAGCTGCGCGATAAGGGAGATGTGCACAGAATCAGCATATCCCAAGGTTCGCGCCTGTGCACGGGGGGCTGCATTGCCGCATGGGTAGGCTGGGAAGTGACCGTTGGTGCCACTGTTCATGACGAGATGTCCGATTTAAGGCAAAAGGGAGCGGGTGACAGGCACTTAAGACACGAATTAAGGGCGAGATTTGGGTCAATCTACCACTAAGAAAGCGTTAATGGCTCAGAATTGGTGGGAATGGTTGAATTCGAATTCAAAAGGCGCTATAAAACTCCAGGGGATAGCTAGGAGATAACACTTGTTTAGTTGAGATTTGAGTAATTAAGTAAAGCACAAAGTGTTGAGCGCCAAGCAATATTTGAGCCCTGAAGTTCACGAACGACCACAGAAAGTTCAAATAGGATGACGGCTACCAGGAGAGGTGTCGGTTTTGTAGAAAGTACCGCTGATGAAGCCGCACAGAACCCCGCAGTGCAAGATGTTCCTGGAGATGCTGGGGATGCGTCGAAAATCCCGAAATCACCTCGGACGCCAAGGCCGAAGAAGGATAAGCAGGCAGTGGGACTAGTCCGCATGTCCTCGTGGAATCTATGATTCCGTAAAACTCTCAATGGAAGAAAAGGGCAAGGTTGTCACCATTGAGACAGATGACGATGAGGAGGACCTACAGGCTCTCATTGATGAGATAGAGGAAGTAGAAGACATGGAAGAAGAAATCTAGCCGGTGCGCTCTGTAGCAAAATTACCCGAGTACGTCCCTCTGTAGAAAGGGAAAACCAAGATACCAAAGGACCTGGATGCCACTAAGAGCGCACTCCAGACCCTGCTCCTCCCCGATGGAATTGTGTTTGAGGGCTCACACCTGGGGCATGTGCCCATAATGAAGTTTGAAGATTCGGACCTCACGGACAGTGAGAAGTTCCCACATTTAGAGACAGAGAAGGATGAGATTGAACACTTAACCTCTGTCTTCAAAAACATTGGATACAAGGAATGGAGTATCAAAAGAGCTATAAGAAGGGCTCAGGATAGGGCCCTCTCTGAGCATACCCCTAGAGACAAGCAAGAAAATCAAGGGAGAGTTTACCTTCCATTCATCCAAGGGATTACAAATAAGATTGCAAAAATTTTAAGGAAGAATAACATAGACACTCAATTTACAACATGTGGAACGATAAGGCAAATGATGAGGTTGGTTAAGGATAACATTGATCGACAACAACTCAAGGGAGTGTACAAGATCGATTGCTCATGTGGCAGGAGTTATATTGGGGAAATGGGTCGGTCTCTGAAAATAAGACTTAAAGAGCATGCCGCCGACATAAAGAATGAAAGATCCCGTACATCAGCCCTTGCAGAGCACTCGTCCAAGACCAAACATCATGTGTGTTTGGAAGACGCCAAGGTGATTTCAAGAGAAGACAACTATCATAAAAGAAAAATCAGAGAGGCCATTGAAATTATGAAATTTCCTCAGAACCTCAACAGGGACATGGGAGTGAAATCAATGGAAATTGGCTTCCTCTCATCAAGCAAATAAGCCCCTCCGGACCCTTGGAAGCATAGGGGGTCTTTAATAAATTAAAACAAATAAATTTAATTAATTTAATTTAATTAATTCTAAAATAAAATAAATTAAAATATAAAATTAAACTTATCTTCTCAAATTATTAATAATAACCAAAAATAACTTTGATTATGATAGTAAAACTCTAATAAATATTAATCAAAATAAAAATTTTAGATTTATATGAAATTAAAGAAATAATTTTTTTTAGAATTATATGAAATTAAAGAGATTTGGATTATTGTTTTTAATTAAATTCAATAAGGATTAATTAATCAAAATAAATAAAATAAAAATAAATTAATTTAATTTAATCAATTAATTATAGAAATTGAAATTATAAATTAATAAAATAAAAATTAGAGCTTTAGTATTATAAATTAATTTCTTTATCAATTTTAATTGGTTTTTAATTAATTAAAATCAAAAAAATTTGTATTATATTAATTAGTCAATATTTTTTAAAATCAAATTAAATTGAATTAACATTTAATTTATAATAGCACAACAACACAGAAACAAAAGGATGAAGCCAAGTTGCGTGTCACGAAGTTGGCCCAGAAAATGCGTAATGAACAAGAGGTTGTGGAGGTAAGGGCTGTCTGCAAGGCAGCAAAGGCAGCCATATGCCACCAAAGTGGCCGTAGTAGCGCAGACAATAGGGGCCACCACAACGCAGTAAGAGGAAGGCCAGGACTTGTCTACGGGACAGGAGGGAGAGGAAACAAACCTTGCAGAAGAGGGTGCAGACCCCAGTACAACGTCTACCCAACTGAAAAGGCTACGCGTCACAAAGAGATCAGGTCCACGGAAAAAGGTCAAGGCCTCAAAATTGACCTTTGACCCGATCATGTTAATAGAAGGTGACCTCTACGACATCGGTGACATGGTTCGCGAGGTCAACAAGGAAGCGCTCCAGGAAGCTATGTCGGAGCAGCATATTGTGTTGGGGGCCCTAAGGGTGCAGTTGCAGGAACTTCAGGTGTGGCTTCCATAGGAAGGAACCCTAGCCAGCTATGGCACAATAGGCACATCAGTAGTGGAACAAATACTACGTGCAAAAATGGCCAATACCATAGTGCTACCAGAAGGAGCAATAACAATAGAGAAAGAGGACGACAGAGCCGCGGTGGTCAAGATCAAGGGACTTGGCCTAAATTTGGCTGCCCTTCTGCGAGACACACTGTACCAGTTGCAGGATGGTATAACAGCAGAGCTCCATGCCAGGGAGGGCCGCGCGATTCAGGTGATGAGTGAGTAGAAGATCAACATCAAACAACTCAGCCTACATCGGGATGAGCTTGTGTCACAGAACCAGCAGATCGTGCAGATAGTTGATGAATCATGCTTGCGAGTCCCAGAGTTGTCCATCACCATAGACCTACCAACAAAGATGCGGATCCACTATCTGGCAAGTGGAGTTCGATGCACACGCAAGGAAACAACGTGAGTGCAGTTGGAGCTGAACCTCCAGGTTGTTGAGCTGTGGCTGAAGGCACAACCTTCCACTCCTCCAGAGGTTAAAGAGCAGTGCGTTAGCGCTATTCAAACAGGACTGGGAGAAATTGGACGGGTAGTGTAGGACTGTACCGGTATGTTGGACCAAGCCTTTGACGTCTTCACATCCTTGTAGGAGGACCCCAACATACAACACCTGGAAACATAGGCACGCGAACTATAGGAGCAGTATGGCAGTGTAAGGGGAATTGCGTAGACAGTCATCCTCACCCAATGGCTGGTAAAGATTCAACAAGCAAGGGCACTGAAAGAGAAGGTGGATGTTGCAAGACAGAAAGAGGCACTTCTCAAAGTGTGCATCCAGCCATGGATTGATGATGCCTTCACCATTACGGCAGATATTTAGGGCAAGCTCACACAGATGCAGGGACTCTATGCGCTAAGGCAGGTAGTTGATCCTCACAAAGAAGCATCAAAAGAGCACATGCAACAAGTCCAACAAACTGTAGAACAGTGCGTCGCAGACCTCCGAGTAGTACGGGACCAGTTGGAGGGGCTCCGTGCCAAGATCGCCGCACTAGCAGAGTGACTTGGGACGAGTCACGATGATTGTGTTGGGGGCCTGTTGGGCATGGAATCCCCCCACAACATGTTTTGGGGCTCAAAGCCCAAGTTTTGGTCAAAGGTTTTGTAAGACTCCACGAATTGCGGGCACGGAGCGTGAAGTATAGGATGAGTCATAGGGCTGTCTGCCCTAAAGTATTGTAATGTAATGTAAAGTCATGTCGGCCTACCCATGGTCCATGGACCATGGGATTGTATAAATAGAGCGAGGCTCTAAGTGTAAAGATAGCGAATTAGAGAGAAGAATAGGAATGGTTCGAGCATAGAGTAAGAGTCTAAGTGTATTGGGTCGTAGTGATAGGAAGAGGCTTTGTAGCTGTGTGCACAGAGGCCTAGTAGAGTCCGCAGCTGAGTGCGCGGACCCCTGCAGCTGAGTGAACAGGGCGGTGTCAAGTCTGTAATCTGGATCAAAGATTAATAAAGATAAGTTGCTTCCTATTTCTGTGTATCTACTGTGCATTGTCTTCTTTATATTGATATTGGTTTATTTATCGCGCGCACTGATATGCTTGCTGAATATGTTGTAATAATCATTCAGATCAAATAGCAAGGAAATTGGGTATTATACAGGTTGCATCCCGAGTAAGGCCGCGCGGAAGCAACATCACAAGTTGCGAAGGAATAACAAGTGCGCGTAGCGACGTCCACATAGGGTCAAACTGCGAACCTCCAAAAACTCATCAAACATTCCTAGGGTGTGGAAACTTGGTTCTAGCACCCTCCCCTACTACTTTGGGTGAGACCTCAGTCCAAGCTCCACGGATTGTTGCTGAAAGGGCCAGTAGTACCGGGATTTGCTTGGCTAAATCACATCTGAACTTGGGTCAGGCCCATACAAGCCAACATGTAACATTGAAAGGAATATAATGAAAAATCAATCTGGTAGTCTCGGTTTTGGGATCCAGGGGAAATTCTCTATGTATATGTGTTTTATGTGTTATGCTCTCGCATTGTTTATTTTCTGTGTTTTATAATTCGTATGCATGTAATTTTTGTACGGGGTTAAAACCTACAAATCCAACACAGAGATTTCACTTTCTCCACCTGAATCACATGATCCCATCACTCATGCATTGGAGGAATCATACATGGTAAGCACACTTGTAAGGCATAAGTTATCTCTCTTTCTCATGTTTTCTTTACTGTCACAATCAAGAGAGTGTGCATGCTTATCATCTGCACACAGTGTGTCACAACACCATGTTAAGTTTGTAGGATGTCTGTCTTGCGCATTTGCTCTTTTATTTTCTGTGGATGTTTTAGAACTTGGATCGTGTTGGTATTCATTGTTAAATATTTCTTGTTCATTGGTTTACATGCATATTTTACATGCCTTCACCAACATGGGCTAGCCAATGCGCCGGTGGCTGCATTGGAAATATCACTTCACGTGAGTAGTCCCATGCATTGTTTAGCGTAGGAGTAGGATTAGTGTTTGATTTATTACTTTTATTTGCTTCTTGGATTTCATGTTTGATTTGCTTGCTTACTTGGTTTGGTTTTCCTACTTGCTTGCTTTACTTGTTTTTTCTTTCGCTTTACTTCTTCTTTTTTCTTTCTTTGCTTGCTTGTGTCCATAGGTTAGCCTTACATGAAACTGTGTTTGGATCTCGAGAAAAACTGGGAAAATCTAAGAGGACTTGTACATCTATCAACATCTGGTTATCTGTTGTCCTCTCTCTTTATGAAGATCTTGTTGTCTTCAGTCGATGATTCCTTGATGGAAAATAAGTCCTGTTCAGAGTGAGTTTTGGTGAAAACACACCACTTGCACTGTTAACTATTACCACCTACTCTAATAAGTTCTTTTGGGTTAACCCTCGTTGGCTCAGTCAAGTAGAGTAAGGTGAGGGGGAAAACATTAACAAGTATGTTAGATGTATATATAACATAGTTTTGTGAAGGAACAACCTCTTTTGCTCCCAATAAGTCCGAATCCCTCTTCCGCTTCTAAAATAAATAAGTACCTATGCACAGTTCTTTGAAAATGAAAAAAAAACGATGAAAAATGAATAAGGCAAAAGAAGAGAAAGGCTTCATGTGTAGAGAGGTGATATAAGTAACTCCACTGGGGTACTGACCAAGATCTCTAGTAGTGGAGTGATGCTTGTGTTCCTGCATGATTCCGCCGAGGTACTGTCCAGGCCTGCTGGTAGTGGAGCAACATGAGAGATGAAACTTAAATTCTGACAGTTATATTACTTGTGCATCAATATACCCCTCATCCCTATCGAAACAAATAAGTTAACTTGGCTTGGAATGTGTGCTGACCGATTAAGAGAATGGTAGGGACTACATCTTTCACACAAGCTAGTGCGAAAGCCATCACGATCAAAGAATTGAACAATACTTCCGGAAATGTTAGTTTCACTTTTCATGAAACAAGGTCCATACATAGAGCTGGAGTTCTACTAGTGTGTCACCAATGTTTTAATGGCTACAACCACCCTCCAAAATTTTGGCTCGCGTGCAAATTTTGGAGCCTACCTTGGATCATGTGATCGATCATCCTTGGTCACTTGTTGGTGAGCTAATGATTTCAAGCTCCCCTCCTCAATCTTAAGAGTTTTTCATGTTCACATCTTTATGCAACATGTATCATATTTGGGCATAGGGGTTGTTGTTTGTCATTCAAAGGGGATGTTGTTTTGCTTCAAGGGAAAGCATGCGTGCATGGGTTGTTATCACCACATAGACATGTTTCACACTCACTACGCGCACTCTTGTCACAAAGGTTGTTGTATCAAGAAGAGTATGTTTATACATTGTGGATGGTCTACGTTGTATCACTAAGTGTTGATGTGCGATCACAGTCAATTCTTATCAATATTTACATATATTTCACTGATCTCAGACTTAGCCATTTTTACAAGCAATCTGGCCTCATCCAGCTTCCCGGAATTGTGCACTTTGCTTCTACAACCATCAAGCTTCCTATATTTCCTACTGAAACCTGGTAATACACAGAGACCCCAACATCCCTTGGAATCAAAAAATGCATAGTGGTTTCCTCCAGTGTCCTTCCCCAATCGGAACCCATTGTCAACAGAAATTGCACAGTATTGTCCCTCAGTTGCTGAGCCTGCTTTGCACCCAAAAACTGTGCAATATTTCCTCCCAGTTTCCCATGATGCACTACACTTAGAAATTACACAGAGGTGTACTTCAAGGACCCCCATTCCACAGTAGTGTCATGTGCCTCAAAAATGTGCAGTGTTGTCCAGGCTTCCCTGTTTGTCTTGCATTCAGGAACTTCACAAATAAGCATCCCATGGCCTCATCCCAACAACAATCACTTCCCGCTGAAACCATTCTGATCCATCACTCAATGAATACAGGAAAAGATGACATGCTAATATTTCTACCAAGAAGTTGAGGAGAAGGACCAAGAGACCAAGTGAAGGTAAAGATCAGGGCCACATGCAAACTCTGCTGGATGCATGATCATCTCGAGTGTAAGTATGGTAAGTAAAGAACACCTTTCGAAGTACACCTCTTAGTTGAGTTTGTAGGACTGCTTGTCATTGTCATATCATCCCATCCTTAGTAACATGCATGTGCGCAAACAGAAAAAGTCATTTCATGTGTCTCCTCTACATGTATTTCTTCCTTTTCACTTGTTTGACCAATTGTCATCTTCGACATGTTGATTGCTATGTCATGCTTGCGACCTTGTTCTGATGATGTTGAAGGTTTGTGTTTGAGTTGTGTTCTCTACGTAAACATCTATCGCAACCACACATGATGCTGTAAGCACTGTCACATAAGTGTTGTCACGGTCGTCGAAGGTCTATCCGAAGTGTCACACTTGTTGCTTTCACCATTAGACAGTGCCGCAGTCAGTGACACTGAGCATATGTTGTCTTGTTGGTTCAAGATGTCTTATCATTAAGTCATGTTGAGTGTGTGTTAGCAAGGTCATGTATACACGAATTCACTCACTCACAAACTTAACCATTTTGCTGAAGATCTATCGACCAGACCACCCTCCATCAGTCGAACCTTCGCTGAGTTGCATTGCACACTCTCATTGTTTCAGAGCCTTGTCCTCTCTCTCAGTCACCTACACCCGAAAACAAAAGAATATGCATCATTGCAGAATAGGAGATTTTTGGATTTGATGTCATATCATCATGAGTGATTGCAGATAAAGGTACATGGATGAGACATGGTGCGATGACGAATGGGATGAATAAGGAGTGCATGCTAGGAGACTTGTTCGCGAACAGACGAACACACAAAGCATACCAAGTAGCAAGTGAAGGAGACACATGCGCATGCATGAATTATCAAACGAACACCAAGACCATTGAAGACTTTATGGACTTTTCCATGCGGAGGTGAAGCTATCGTACACCACGGACACACTCATCACTCAACAACACAACAACTTGACACAAACAACATAGACATCATGTGCATACCTGCAACGTCATGTTGAGTTGTGTCATGAGTCACCTCGGCCACATCACTACTTTGGGTCATAACTATGTAATCAATGTAATGTAACGTGGAAGTCCAAGAGACCCACGGATGAAGTCAAAGAGTCATGTAAGTCAAATAATCATGAGGGAAGTCGAACAGTCACAAGGGTCAGTTTCACCCTTGGCTATATATATCCCTCATTTGTACATGAAAAATACTTTTCACCTTGGCTCCTCCCACATAGCCTTGAGAGTCTATAATATTTTCTTTGAGGAGCGAGCAGTGGCTCCAATGCCCCGTTATTGGGGTTAGTGATGTAATGGTGTATGGATGTGTCTTGGAACTTTCACTTAATTCAAAAGCCTATTAACATGCCAAAAATTTTTCACACATGTATTGTATTCGTTTGTAAGACTATTCTTTGGACACTTATAATGCATGTTGCTTTAACTTGTATTAAGACAATTGAACTATTTCGATTGTTCTAGTATAGATGCTGTTGGAAATATGTTGTATCAGTTGTTAACGTTGTCTCGCCTTTGTGGACTATTCTGCCGGACACTTGACAGGTTCATTCTCGTAAACTTGTTATAACAACCCTCACACTCGTGTGGATTATTCTATTGGGTGTTGTACGTGCTATTTGTTCACTTCATGTTTGTGACTACCACATCCGTGTGGACTAATTTGCTGAAAGCTGCACATGTCCTGCTATGTTATGTGTCTCTAATAGAGTTGGGACTATTCCCTTTCGACTTGAGACTCACTCTCACCCTCTCCCTCTGCAGTGAAAGAAACTTGACACAAGTGACACTAAGCACTCAACAGGCACATGAACCCCGCTTTTTGAAGACTAAGTATACTACTCTCATGTGCTGACAAGCAAGTGCTAAGGAATATCTTTAAGATAATGGCAACCAGGCCATCGTACCAGATGGGACTCCTACACCTAACAGTGTGAGGTCTAGTTGGGACTTCATACTAGGGAGATCCCCTGAATGCTGATGGGTCTAGAACCATCAACATGGTACCAATGCTGATCACGCTATACCTCCCATCATCTCCCATATCGATGTGCATTTGGAGGTCCTTCTCCTTCAAGTCATTGAAGAACTCTTTGTTGCTGGTCATATGGAATGAGGCTCCACTATCTAGGTACCACACAATACCGATCACCGATGTCACCATGCAAGCGATGAGGGTGAAATCCAGTTTGAAATGTGAAGCGAGAGATTCACTTGCCGCTCCTCCTGAGGGATTCTTACTGACCTTCTTGTGCAGACACTTTATGGAGTGTGTCCTAGCTCGTGACAATGAAAAAATTTAATATTCGACATGTCCTTCTTCTTGCTGCCTTAACTGGAATCTAATTTGGAATCAGATGAATTCCCCTTCCCTTTCTTCTCCTTTCCATCTAAGGCATAGTTCTCCTCATCATCATGCTTGGATGAGGATCAATATCTATTTTTCCGATGAATCTATTATTGTACCAAGTTAGACCACAATTACTCCCACTCTGGTAGCTTCTCCCTCCCACTAACTAAGTCCTGGTAGCTATGCCAGCTCTTGGGAAGTCCTAGAAGTTCTAGGTTCACCAGATCATCTTCAACAACTATAACATTGACACTTCCAATCTTATCTCGACATTGGGTGAACTTGGTCAACTAATTCGGTATTGTGTCACCCTTCTCCATCTTGATCTTCCTGAGCTTGTCCTTCAGTGCCAACTTCCTTGGGTCACTCCTATTTTAAAATAGGTCCGTCAAGGTCTTCTACATTGCAAATGGAGTTTCCTTACTGTAGAGGTTTGAGGCACTATGATCTCGAACTCCTTATAGTATATTCCTTCTCGCCTTTGCCAAACATTTTCTCCACTCTGCCAGATATTGAGCATCATATGGCTTAGGAACATCTTCGTCTATGAATTACTTAAACCCATTATCTTCTAACACTACCTCCATCCTATCCTTCCAAGCAATATAGTTAAAACTACCCTCAAGGGCATATTCGAGTCTCAATTCATAGAACAACATCCTTCTGGCTATGAAGTATGATATTGCAAATTCGATTTCTCCTTAAAAAGATAAACTCATATTCTCCTCTTCTATAGTGATTTTAACTCCGATACCATGTAGAAATTCCTTGTAGATTCAAACTGTAGATTGTAATATGCTAAAACAATTGACTTGAATCTAGTCTAATCATCAACATAAATAATAAACGATCGATGAAATCACGAAGCATAAAAGAGAAAGAATTTAATCACACATAAAACAATAATTTTCTTGGGAAAGCCACAACTAAAAACCTCTGCTATCTGCATATTTCATTATTTAGAAAATATGAGAAGATTATAATTCTTTGCTCAAGCCCGAGCAACCTCTACACTATCTCAATCTATCTCATTTCTTCCCAAAGCAACTAAAGCCAATACTGCTGCCTGCCAAGTTCCTATTTCCTTACATAGTTTCCTTCGGAATTAGCCCATATTTAATTGGGAAATTCCACAAATATGAATTGCACAATCCTCATAGGCATTCCTTTGATTGCATGCACCACCTGTATAATTCGAATGATTATACAATTGATAGTACACTGCCCCTGAAATGCAATATCAACTGGGTCTTTCTCTGATCTGACATGCGTGAGTTAATTATGAGTGAATCTTCAGTTTAATGGTTGATCAGTGCTGGTTACACCCCACTACTCCATGTTACACCCCACTACTGGATCTCCCACTAATTCCTCCATCAAATGGAACTAGTTTAAATAATTTTACTCAATTAAACTGAATTAAATAATTGCAACTCAAAATAAACTCAACCAAGGCTCCTAAAAAGTAGGACACTCTACATGACTCTAGTTAGACTCCCAACTTGAATTAACTGAGCCAACTAAGTCAAATTAACTTAGTTAAATATTACAAGTTTTCATGAGACATGGAATTACAATTTAATTCCTAATTTAATTCAAGGACAAAATTAAATTAGGATTTTCTTGTTGCACTTTCAACACACACTAATTAAAAATTATGGGCATGCAAGATATTGTTAAGAGTTTATTGCATTGTTAGAAAAATAATATTTTGGGATTATGTAACTTTGGCACATTCACTTGTGTGGAAGGAAAAAGGCCTGAATTGAAGACCAACAATCATGAAAAGTATAAGAGACCTATTGCAAGATCAAAACTAATCATCAGTTTGTTGAAGAATCTAGGGCAATTTTAACATTAATGATTCTTATTTCTGAGATAACTGCTTGTGATGTCTTCTCATTAGAATTAACTTATTTATGTTAGTGTGTTCTGCAATCATCAAACAACTTATCAAAACAAGAAAATCAACAAAACACAAGTGCACAAGATGCAGGCTCCAAGCCAAGAAAAATCCTTTCCTCTTGAGAGGAAAACCCTTCAATATCTTCTTTATATATATATATATATATATATATATCTATTTGAAGAATACCAAGACCCTTGACAAAATTCCTTGACTCAAACTTACTTTCAAGACTTGTCACTATCTCATTCATTCACAGTCATCCTTCTTCGCATGTCTCTGAGATTATTCATCTTTCTTATTGTTGTAGTGTTGTTGTAAGGAGGGTCTCGGTCTCCTTTCATTACCTTCACATAGTCCTTAAGGAGAGCCTTTGTCTACTTCCTCACAATACAATCCATAGTCCAAGGCTACCGATAATATTCTTCACATGACAAGATAACTCCTCTATCTTCGATTCTTCACTATCTCAGACCCAAGCATAACATGGTTTCTTGCTGTATGAGTCATGTCCTAGGACAGTGATTGGTTCTTCATACACACGATGAGAGTAAGATAGCCTTGACTTGAAACCTTTATGGATATATATAAGACAGAGATAACCTTAGTACGAAACTGTGATGGATGTATTTTAGACTTATCTTCCTCACTGAGATTCGTATGTAAATGAAAGAGATACCCAAGAGCCTTCTTGTCATTATGAGGTGAGATCATGCTCATACTTATAGTGGCTTATGCGTGTCCAGTGGGCTAACATGAGGTCCTTGTACTGAGATGACATATCCTTATGAAGATAGATGTGTTCATTGAGATGACTGTAAGAGAGATAGTGACAACGTCTTGGAGTAGGGGTTTGACATGTGTAACATGACTTTGTAATTATATTAATAAATCCTAAAGACATCAAGAAGAAGTCTTTGACCTATGGTAAACACATCTTTCTCATGAAACCCATGATGCAAGGAATAATATAAATACTTGTTTCTTCTTTATAATTACAATTTGTGATGAAAACCAAACCTAGCTACACTTTTATTCAACACTCCCTCTTAACAAGGGAGGTTTTCATAAATGGTACATGGTTATTCTCAATGTTGAAGAGATCTCATAAGAAGAGTCAGATTCGTAACCCATATGTATAACATCATAGTAACCAACAATGTTTTCACAACAAGGCCTTGACTAACAACTCTATCTCTCATTAGATCAGAGCACAATGTTGGTGATACCAATGACTATAGACACCTTCATCATTGTCTCTCAAGGTACATACTTACCTGGGTGTTCACTAAGTATGACCTTCTAGGACTATTCTTATCTTGGGTTCCCAACCCTCAAAGAATATTAGTCATCTTGCCTACTCTCAAAGAGCATTAGATGCCTGATTATTACCCAATCCTCCATTCTTTATTCCCAAGTGAAGACAAGAATGTTGTGTCTATCTCTCCCTCTCAACTTAGGAAGATATGGCCAAGTTTCCTTTGATCAAAAACTTGCCCAAGCTCCCTTTTGATCAGGAACTTGTTAGAGATCCATCTTAGCTAGGGACTCTTCTATACATCAGAACTTTTCGTGGGTCCTTCAGCTGCCTGATCAAATTCTCTCCTTGATGTCATGAAATTCAATTGAGCTTCTTCCTTGTAGGGAAACATCGATCGATCACTTTGCTTCTTATTCTATCATGTCATTCCTTTATTCATGGAAAGTGGCCTTCTTGGTAGATATCTGGAACCTTCTTCATATGGCTACTTATTTTCTTTTCATGCTTCTTTCAGGAGTTTCCATCCATCGCATGAATGCTGGTTGTACTTGTACTCACAAGTATTGTTCTAGTAGCCATGCATGACCTCATCCAGATATTATTCAAGAAAACAAAACATCATAGTAAATTAAATCATAACTTACGAGATGGCTCTTCATCATGACATCTTCTTGTAGGTATCAACATCATGCACACATACTGACACATCTCCCAAAGATATCCATTTTCAAAGGGTCTTCATTTTTTTCAAACATTCATCAGAGTCTTCATATCTTTCTAGGAGATTTCCTAGTCAAATCTTCTTGGTCTTTTGGATGTTGATTGTCTTCATAGGGGTTGCATATCTCATGATCTCTTCCTTCCTTACACATTCCATTCCTAGGTGCTTTTAATCAAAGTTTCTTAGTTGTGATGAGCCACCCCATACTTCATATGAGGACGCATTATGTTGATTTCATTTGGTGTGTCTTATATCTTCTTGAATCCTTTCAGAGGAGGAGCTCCTTTTTCTCTTAATCATGCTTCTCAAGATAGAAGTAATGATCTATGTTACCTGCAACCATATGAAATGTCATTATAATATTAAACACAAGCATACATACCTTATTTTACCTTCAGGTCATCAAGGCTTCTTCCAGTAACTTCCTTGATTTAAAAGATCTTCAATCCCTTGATCTGATTTATGTCATCATATCATCATCTCATGGATTCCATAAATTGGAGTTCTTGTTGAAACACTTTCTTCCTCTCTAGATTACTGAACCCTACAATGAGGATTCCATCAGAGAATATTGAGGATCTTGCATATCCTCATCTGGTAGGTGTTTCCTTTTTGATTTGATGTATGATGAGCATTGTACTGGATGACTTCATTCTTTCCTTCAATGTCCAATGAGGTTCCCAAGAGCTATATCCTTTATGTTTGATTTCCATGGATTTTTTCCTTCACTATTCCCATGGTGATGCCATGAGCTCTTTCTCCTAATACTTTCATGATGCTACAATGCATCTTAAAATTATGCTTATATCAAAAGATTTAGGAACTTATGATCATACTATTTTTTGTGAGAGACTTGTTGCTCCATCTTTCTTTGGCCATTTTCTTTAGCTTCCTCCATCTTTCTGATGATATGAGATTGTATTCACATTCTTTCTGTAGTATTGAATATTATACTGTCTTTCTCTATCTAGCATTGAGGCAAAAAATTGTTGAATGAGGTACCCTTCTTCTTATCATCTTTCTTAGATCTCCCAATTGAGATCTCATGAAGATATTCCTTTGTTCTTAGATACCATTGCTTTTGTGTAGGTCTAAGTGATGTGACCTTATTTTCTATAGTTTTAGAGAATATATCTTCTAGCATTACATATATCTCTTCATGTCTCCTCTTCTTGCTACATAGGCATGTGAGGACCTCTGAGTGATTTCATATGAATCCTATGAGTCTCTCGATGAATTCAAGTGACCTTCAGATGCTTTTCCATAGACATCAACGACTTCTCTTTTCTATGAGGATTATGAAAATCCTCCTTATTCTATGCAAGGAACTTTTTCATGAGGACTATGACTTTCCTCCATTATTTCTATTTCCCTGTAATATAAAGTCATTAAACCAAAAATTGGTTAAACATGAAAGATACTTACTTGGCATGTGAAGAGGAGATATTGACCTTGATGCTTCCTTTACTTGAGATTCCTATCACTAGTATCCTTCCTGCACTGTCCAACACCAAGCATGACAAAAACTGCTCCAAACTGTATGTTATCATGGTTTTTGAATCTGCTTTATCATCTTAACTCCTAAGGTATTTTGACTCCTTATTAGGTATTTATGATATACTTGACATGGCACTGAGACCTAGCACGAAGTGGTATGCAACACTTAGCATATTGTGTTATCACTAGGACTTCATGCTTCACTGAGAGTTGCTACACCTTCACTAGAGTCATTGAGATCACCATTATACCAACGAAATCTATATTGAGATATTTATCTATCCATGAGAGACGTACTGAGATTTGTAGCTCTGCCCTTATTAAGAACATGATTGCGTTTACATGATTTCTTGTATGTCGAGACATAGGATATCACCAAGACCATTATCATCATAATTATGACGAGAGTGTATGATCCTCTTCATAATACGTGTGTCGATACTGTGTGTACTTCCTGTGTGATCCTTGTCAAACATGCTGAGACAATGAGCCCATGATTACAGTTGTGCATTCAGAATTCTGTGGCCAAGAATATGATTTTATTCCTGCATTAAGATATTCATCATGATGGATATGATTCTGTGGAACTGAGATAGAGTGTGAACCAAGAGTATGATTATGTGGAATCACATTTACGTTGAGACAAGGTATGTTGAGCGTGTATTACTGTGTGGTGTCAGTTATGCCAGAAAAAAGTATGCTAAGAGAGTATGACTGAGATCAACACTGGATGCTCAGAATGTGATGTGCACCTTATCTTTTTCATTATGTTAATATGAGATAGAGATTGCATCTAGGATGCCGAGAGTGCTTTTAGTATGCCTGCACCGAGATCCTCATTGTATTATTCATCGAAGAACATAGACCTTCTAAGATTGCGATATCTTTTTGAACTTTCTCACTGTGATTACTACTGACGATGTAAGAGATATCCAAGTCACTTCGTATAATGAGACCAACTCCAGAATTCCTGAATTGGTCATGTGTTAAGGTCTGAGGGTGCACCGAGTTGGTATATGTTACTGGACTCAGGTAATACTTTACCAACAATGTAGACGAATCCAAGACTAAGGATAGCCTTCAAACTGAATAAGTTTCACTTAAATGCTAATGATGAGTAGTTCTTTGCAAGCCTCTTCATGGTATAGTTGATCTTCTTCATGCCCTGTACGAACCATAGCTCCAATACCATGTTGAAGAATCTAGGGCAATTTTAACATTAATGATTCTTCTTTCTGAGATAACTGCTTGTGATTTCTTCTTATTAGAATTAACTTCTTTATGTTAATGTGTTATTCAATCATCAAACAATTTATCTAAACAAGAAAATCAACAAAATATAAGTGCACAAGATGTAGGCTCCAAGCCAAGGCAAAACCCCTCTTGAGAGGAAAACCCTTCAATCTCTTCTTATAGATATCTATTTGAAAAATACCAAGACCCTTGACAAAATTACTTGACTCAAACTTACTTTCAAGACTTGTCACTATCTCATTCATTCATAATCATCCTTCTTCACATGTCTCTGAGATTCTTCTTCTTTCTTACTACTGTAGCACTATTGTAAGGAGATTTTTGGTATGCTTTTTTCTACCTTGACATAGTCCTTAAGGAGAGTCTTTGTATCCTTCCTCGCAATACAATCCATAGTCTAGGGCTACTGATAATCTTCTTCGCATGATAAGATAACTCCTCTATATTCAATTCTTCTCTATATCAGACCCAAGCTTATCATTGCTTATTGTTATATGAGTCCTATCCTAGGACAGCGAATGGTTCTTCGTACAAATAATGAGACTGAGATAGCCTTGATTCGAAACCTTGATGGATATATATGTGAAATAGATAACCTTAGTACAAAACTATGATGGATGTATTTTACACTTATCTTCCTCGCTCAGATTCGTATGTAAATTATAGATATATCGGAGAGACTTCTTGTCATTATGAGGTGAGATCATGTTCATACTTATAGTGACATATGCATGTCCAGTAGGCCGACATGAGGTCCTTGGACTGAGTCGACATATCCTTATGAAGATAGATGTGTTCATTGAGCTGACTGTAAGAGAGATAATGACAATGTCTTAGAGTAGGGGTTTGACATGTGTCACATGACTTTGTAATTATATTAATAAATCCTAAAGACATCAAGAATAAGCCTTTTACCTATGGTAAACACATCTTGATCATGAAACCCATGATGTAAGGAATACTATAAATATTTTTTTCTTCTTTATAATTACAATTTGTGATGAAAACCAAACCTAGTTACACTTTTCTTCAACACTCCCTCTTAACTAGGGAGGTTTTCATAAATGGTACATGGTTATTCTCAATCTTGAAGAGATCTCATAAGAAGAGTCGGATTGGTAACCCATCTATATAGCATCATAGTAACCAACTATGTTTCCACAACAAGGCCTTGAACAACATCTCTATCTCTCCTTAGATCATAACACAATGTTGGCGAGACCAATGACTATAGACACATTCATCATTGTCTCTCAAGGTACATACCCACCCAGGTGTTCACTAAGTATGACCTTCTAGGACTATTCTTATCCTGGGTTCCCATCCCTCAAAGAATATCGGTTGTCTTGCCTACTCTTATCTTCAATGACCTACACATCCTCAAAGAGAATTGGATGCCATATGATTACCCAATCCTCCATTCTTTCTTCCCAAGTGAAGACAATAATGTTGTCTCTATCTCTCCCTCTCAACTCGGGAAGATATGCCCAAGATTCCTCTGATCAGAAACTTTCCCAAGCTCCCTTTTAATCAGGAACTTTTCACAGCTCCCTCTTAGCTAGGGACTCTTCTACACATCAACAAATTCTTCTTCGTGGATCCTTTAGTTGCTTGATCAACTTCTCTCCTTGATGTATGAAAATCAGTTGAGCTTCTTCCTTGTAGGGCAACAACCATCGATCACTTTCCTTCTTATTCCGTCATGTCATTCCTTTCTTCATGGAAAGTGGCCTTCTTGGTACATATCTAGAACCTTCTTCATATGTCTACTTCTTTTCTCTTGATGCTTCTTTCAGGAGTTTCCATCCACCGCATGAATGTTGGTTGTACTTGTACTCACAAGTCTTGTTCTAGTAGCCCTACATGAACTCATCCAGATATTATTCAAGAAATAAAAACATCATATTAAATTAACTCATACCTTACGAGATGGATCTTCATCATGACATCTTCATGAAGGTATCAACATACTGCACACATACTGACACATCTCCCAAAGATATCCATTGTTAATGGTCTTCATCTTTTTCAGAATTTCATCAGAGTCTTGATATCCTTCCGGGAGATTTCATAGTCAAATCTTCTTGGTCTTTTGGATGTTGATTGTCTTCATTAGGGTTTCATATCTCACGATCTCTTCCTTCCTTAAACATTCCATTCCTAGGTGCTTTTAATGAAAGTTTCTTAGATGTGATCAACTACTTCATATTTCATATGGGACACATTATGTTGATTTCATCCGGTGTGTCTTATATCTTCTTTCATCCTTTCAGAGGAGGAGATCCCTTTTCTCTTGATCATGCTTCTCAATATAGAAGTAATGATCTATGTTACCTACAAGCATATTACATGTCATTATAATATTAAGCACACGCATACATACCTTATTTTACCTTTAGGTCATTGAGGCTTCTTCCAACAACTTCTTTGATTGAAAATATCTTTAATCCCTTGATATGCTTTATGTCATCATATCATCATCTCATGGATTCCATAAATTGGATTTCTTGTTGAAACACTTTCTTTCTCACTAGATTAGTGAATCCTATGATGAGGATTCCATCAGAGAATCTTGAGGATATTGCATATCCTCATTTGGTAGATGCTTCCTTTTTGACTTGATGATGATGAGCCTTGTCCTGGATGAATTTATTCTTTCCTTCAATGTTCAATGAGGTTCCCAAGAGCTATATCCTTTATGTTTTACTGCCATGAATTTTGTCTTTCATGATTCCCATGGTGATGCCTCAATCTCTTTCTCCTAATACTTTCATGATGCTACGATGCATATTAATCTTATGTTATATCAAAAGATTTAGGAACTTATGATAGGACCCATTTTTGTGAGATATTTGTTGATTTCTCTTTCTTTGGCCCTTTTCTTCAACTTCCTCCATCTTTTTGGTGATATGAGCTTCTATTCACTTTCTTTCCATAGTATTGAATCTTAGACCGTCTTTCTCTATCTATCATAGAGGCCATTGATTGTTGAATGAGGTACTCTTATTCTTATCATCTTTCCTAGATCTCCCAATTAAGATCTCATGAAGATATTCCTTTGTTATTAGATACCATTGCTTTTGTGTAGGTCTAAGTGATGTGACCTTCTTTGCTATAATTTCAGAGAATATATCTTCTAGCATTTCATATATCTCTTTATGTCTCCTCTTCTTGCTACATAGGCATGGGAGGACCTTTGAGTGATTTCATATGAATCCTATGAGTCTCTTGATGCATTCAAGCACTGCTTGACCTTCAGAGACATTTACATAGACATCCATGAATTCTCTTTTCTATGAGTATTATGACAATCCTCCTTATTCTATGCAAGGACCTTTTTCATGAGGACTATGGATTTCCTCCAATATTTCTATTTCCTTGCAAATAAAATCATTAAACCAAAAATTGGTTAAACATGAAAGATATTTACGTGGCATGTGAAGAGGATATCTTCACCTTGATGCTTCCTTTGCTTGAGCTGCTTATCACTAGTATCCTTCCTGCACTGTCCAACACCAAGCATGACAAAACCTGCTCCAGACTGTATGTTATTATGGTTTTCGAAACTGCTTTATCATCTTAACTCCTAAGGTATTTTGACTCTTTATCAGGTCTTTATGATATAATTGACATGGCATTGAGACCTAGCACAAAGTGGTATGCAACAATTAGCATACCGTGTTATCACCAGGACTTCATTATTCACTGAGAGTTGCCATACCTTCAATGGAGTCATTGAGATCACCATTATACCAAAGAAATCTATATTGAGATATTTATCTATCCATGAGAGCCGTACTAAGATTTGTAGCTCTGCCTTTATTAAGATCATGACTACGCTCACATGATTTCTTGTATGACGAGATGGAGGATATCACTAAGACCCTTATCATCTTAATTATGATGAGAGTATATGATCCTCTTCATAATACGTATGTTTAGACTGTGTGTACTTATGTGTGATCCTCGTTAAACATGTTGAGAGAGAGAGCTTGTGATTACAGTTGTGTGCTCAGAATGCCTAGGCCATGACTGTGATTTTATTCCTGCTTTACGATCTTCATCATGATGGATATGCTACATCAGGTCAGTATGCCAAGACAAAGTGTGCACCGAGAGTATGATTATGTGGAATCACATTTATGTCGAGAAAAGATATACTGAGCGTGTATTACTGTTGTCTCAGTTATGCTGGAACAAAGTACGCTAAGAGAGTATCACTGAGATCAAGACTGGATGCCAAGAATGTGATGTGCTCCTTATCTTTTTCATTATGTTAAGACAAGAAAGAGATTGCATCTAGGATGTCAAGAGTACATTTAGTATGTTGAGACTGTGTTTATTATGCCTGCACTGAGATCCTAATTATATTATTCATCGAAGAACAAAGACCTTATGAGATTGTGATATCTTTTTGAAATTACTCATTGTGATTACCACCAAGAATTTCAGAGATATCCAAGATCCTTTGTATAGTGAGACCAACTCTAGAATTCCTGAATTGGTCATGTGTTAAGGTCTGAGGGTGGCACCGAGTTGGTATATGTTACTGGACTGAGGTAATACTTTACCAACAATGTAGACGAATCCAAGACTGAGGATATCCTTCAAACTGAATAATTTTCACTGAAATGCTAATGATGAGCACTTCTTTGCAAGCCTCTTCATGGTATAGTTGATATTCTTCATGCCCTGTATGAACCATAGCTCCGCTACCATGTTGAAGAATCTAGGGAAATTTTAACATTAATGATTCTTCTTTCTGAGATAACTGCTTGTGATGTCTTCTTATTAGAATTAACTTCTTTATGTTAGTGTGTTCTTCAATCATCAAACAACTTATCTAAACAAGAAAATCAACAAAATACAAGTGCACAAGATGTAGGCTCCAAGCCAAGGTACTCTTCAATCTCTTCTTATAGATATCTATTTGATGAATACCAAGACCCTTGAAAAAATTCCTTGACTCAAACTTACTTTCAAGACTTGTCACTATCACATTCATTCACAATTATCATTCTTCACATGTCTTTGAGATTCTTCTTCTTTCTTACTGTTGTAGCACTGTTGCAAGGGAAGTCTCGGTCTCCTTTTGTTACCTTGACAAAATCCTTAAGGAGAGTCTTTGTCTCCTTCCTCGAAATACAATCCACATTCCAGGGCTACTGATAATCTTCTTCGCATGACAAGATAACTCCTCTATCTTCGATTCTTCTCTATCTTAGACCCAAGCTTAACATGGCTTCTTGCTATATGAGTCCTATCCTAGGACAATGACTGGTTCTTCGCACAAACGATGAGATTGAGATAGCCTTGATTTAAAACCTTGATGGATATATATGAGATAGAGATAACCTTAGTACGAAACTGTGATGGATGTATTTCACACTTATCTTCCTTGCTGAGATTCGTATGTAAATTACAGAGACACTGGAGAGCCTTCTTGTCATTATGAGGTGAGATCACGTTCATACTTATAGTGACTTATGCATGTCTAGTAGGCCGACATGAGGTCCTTGAACTAAGCCGACATATCCTTATGAAGATAGATGTGTTCGTTGAGCTGAGAAGTCTTTGACCTGTGGTAAACAAATCTTGCTCATGAAACCCTTGATGTAAGGAATTATAATATAAATATTCGTTTCTTCTTTATAATTAAAATGTGTGATGAAAACCAAACCTAGTTACACTTTTCTTCAACACAATTAAATTGTATTAAACACCTCCATTTAAACACCTCTTGAAAGATGAAAACCAAGCGTTAGTGAAATAGTACTAATTACGTCTTGAAAAATGAAAGCCAAGAGTCGGTAAAATCATATTAATATGTATCATATAAATAAAAATAAATCTCATGTTGATCATAAATCCATCTTCCTGATTTCCAAGAGTGGTATCAAAGCTAATAGGTTAGACCAATCACTTTTTCTACTTGCACTTTTCCCTGCAAATAACGTTAAAATTCCAACGTTGTCAGAGCTTGGAAACTCATTAGACACTAGGTGATCTGATATGGTATAATTTATTGCAAAGGAATTTGGGATCCACTTCTATTGCAATATCAGTCAACCTATGGTCGAGACTTCATCTCACCTTTTTTTGATTGGAGTGTTCCAATTATCTTGATCCTAGAAGGACACCCAAATATCACTGTGAAGAAAAAGACTTACACTTTGGCACAACTGAAGGCAAAGGCTAAAACTATTATTTAAAATGGAAGATGCTGAGAGAAATGAAATAGCTTAGTTATTTAAGTTGTTGCTAAAGGTAGGTGCGAGTGAGGGATTCACTAAGGAAGTTTTCAAGTTGTGATAATGTTTTCCCTTTCAACATCTGGATGGCCTGCGTGCTTCCTCTCTAGAGTTGGAGTGAAATGCACCATCATTAAAGAAATCTGAGAATTTGTTTTCAAAGTTTTCATCATCTTGCTTATTTTGGATCTCATCCAAGATACCTGTTCATATTCTATAACATGGCTTACCCTTTGAATATCCAATGAAGGTTTTTTTCATCCAGCAATAGAAGCATACATGTTGTATTTTGTATGTGGCTCAACATATATTGAACCCTTAAGAGCTATCTCTTGTTTTGAATATTGTGGGGTTACACCTTATTTAGTGGGCATTGTAGCATCTTAGGGTGTATATTAGTAGTTTTATCAAATATTTAGAAACAAAGAAGAGAACATTGAACTTAATCGTATGAAAACATGTACATGAAAGGGGTTAGTTGGAATACTTTCTTCTCTTGTTATTGCAACATTATCTGGGTGTTTAAATGTATTGTTAACCAATCCAATATGGGTTGTAAATATTTTCATCCCATTATTGAGATTCGACCAACTGTTGAACATGATATAATTGTGCCACAATTGACAAATGTTTACTATTATGGAACATGATAATGCAATGCAAGAGCTTTATGATGAATCTACACTTTGGGATTCTAGAGAGGTGTTATGATGACCCTTATCATGGTCAACAATCATTCTATTCATTTTATGATTTATGAAAGTTTATTGAAACATATTAGAGCCAAGCATGCCTTGAACAAGAAGGGATTTGAAAGTGTGACATGCATTGTTTATTGAAACATATTAGAGCCAAGTGTGCCTTGAATAAGAAGGGATTTGTGTAGTATACCTAGGGGGATAATATGGGGTATAGAGGGAGGTACCCAAGGGAATAATGTAATAAGGGGATGGGCCATAGTAATAAATAAGGTGGTTAACCCATATCATGTAAGGGACTACAAGTAGTTAGTAATAATGTAATAAGCCCATGGTATTAGATAGATGGTATTTAGGGAACCATGGTAATGACCCATTGTATTGTATGTATGAGGTCTATATAGAGGCTAGAGACTCCCCATTAAGAGATGTCAAGGATTATTGTATGAACAGGCATATTGCTTGTGGAGTGTTCTCCTTCGTTAAGGAGTGAATGTATGGTGTTGCCCTACCTTAAGGGTTTGATCAATAAATAAGTATTTCTATCTATTTCTATCTTGTTATTTCTTGGGTTCCTTTCTATTATCATATATTATTCGGTCAGATCTATAAAATGTCTTTAACATAGCTGATTTTTAAATCAGTGATATCTCCTTCATCTGGACTCCGATTTGGCCGATTTTTCTTTTCAAATTGGGTATTTTTTCGCAAAAAACCCAGATTTGCAATTAGATTCTGTAAATGTTTCCCCAAAACATACAGATCTGATCTACAAACTTGCTGCCCCGAAAAATGTCTGCAACACAGCTGATTTTTAAATCAGCGATATCTCTCTCATCTGGACTTTGATTCGATCATTTTTTTTTCAAATTGGGTATTTTTTTGAAAATAACCCAGATATGCAACGAGATTCTGCAATTTTTCACTAGAACGTATAGATCTGATCTGCAAATTCGCCGCCCTAAAAAATGTCTGCAAAAAATAAAAATAAAAATCTCTGCTTTGCCCAAGAAAGTGCTCTGATACCACTTGTTATAGATCTGACCTGAAAATATATGATAAATATAAAATATACCTAAGAAATAACAAGATATAAATAGATAGAAATGTTTCTTTATTGATCAAACCCTTAAGGCAGGGCAACACCATACATTCACTCCTTAAGGAAGGAGAACACTCCACAAGCCATATGCTTGTTCATACAATAATTCTTGACATCTCTCAATGGGGAGTCTCTAGCCTCTATATAGGCCTCATACATAAAATACCATGGGTCATTACCATGGTTCCCTCAATACCATCCATCTAATACCATGGGCTTATCACATTATTGCTAACTTCTTGTGGTCCCTTACATGATACGGGTTAACCACCTTATTTATTACTATGGCCCATCCCCTTATTACATTATTCCCTTGGGTACCTCCCTCTGTACCCCATATTATCCCCCCTAGGTATACTACAATTTAAAAGCGTGACATGCATTTGATAATTATAACTTCATTTATAGTTTCCCTTAGATTTAATAGCATATTGTGACCCTTATCATGGTGAGAAATCCTTCTATATGGTTTATGATTTATGAAATTTTATTGAAGCACATTAGAGCTAAGCATGCCTTGAACAAGAAGTGCCTTGAAAGTGTGACATGCATTTAATAATTATAGCTTCATTTATAGTTTCCCTGAGATTTACTAGAATATTATAAATGATTTGTGGCATTGTAAATGAATTCTATTTTCATTTGTGATTTGGAGAACAAAAGCATTGCATATTTCATATCATAAATCATATAAAAGTCATATCAAGCAAAAAAAATATACAATCCCGAAAAGAAGGTGGCCATAGCAGATAAGTTGCATAGAGTTATCTCTCTGTTACATTAGAAGAAGATAATAGTGAAAGGGATGAAAAATTTGTGTTATATTTCTTGAATATTATAAAATTGAATAGAGAGATAAAGGTTTGGACATCACTCATTGATATAGTGGTGCGTTTTTTTATTGAAGATAACACCCTTTATTTTTTAGCTTGAAAAAATGCATGGAGCTGATGGATTATTAGAGTTACTAAACATTCTAATACTCTCTACTATTCATAACATAGTTAAAATCAACAAGGTCACTCTTATTGATATTCAAACCTCTTTAAAAAATACACAAAACAAGATTGAGTTTATGCAACTTCAATCTCAACACCAACAAGATGAACTACAACAAAGGAATTAACATTTTACATTGGTCCTTGTTCAGAACAATTCTCTGTTTGAGATTGATTCCCATTAGCAACTAGCACTTGATTAGATCAACGATGCCACTTTAGGAGCATACTTACATGAAAATGCAAAGGTCCCACTTGTAATTCCCAAGGCCATCATTATAATCTGGAAAGAAGTCATTAGCAATAAGCACATAAATTGTCTCGATTATAAAAAGAAAGTGTCCCTTCACATTCCAGACTACTCCAAAGCAATCCAAATTCAGAGAGGTGGTTTTATTTAGAACAATTCATCTTTGCGTGCTCCATAATCATTTCATATTGTTAGATTCCACCATTGTGATCAGGTTGGCCATGTGAAATATTAATTTTTTGATTTGATATTTTGGAAAACATACTGATAATTCAGACAAATGTTCCCAACACAAGACTTATGCAAGAGAAAATATTCACCTTGAATGAATAACTTCTTGGCAATGACCATCAAAAACCAAGGATATATATCAATCATACCTTAAAGTTCATTCTCGAGTATTGCCATGTCTTGTAGTGGATATATCTTCATCTTCTCACTTGTATATGACAAGGGGGAATTGATAATCAATTATTCGATTCAAATTTCTATCAAGAGAGCCTGAGCCACACCCATAACCAAAGTCTGTTACGAGAGCCTAGAGCCAAAGTTAGCCAAAGACAAATTCATAGCTATAGCTAGAGACAGACTCATGTTCCATGAGTGTGATTTGGTTGGTGGCCAAACTTAAACCACCAATAGTAGAATGTTTTTGCTATCCATTTCATCAATTTGGGGTGATATTTAAACCATCATCAGGGAACTTCTAGCCATATTAAAAATTGTTTCAGGAATTGCTTCAAGCCAAGTTACAAAGTTGGTCGTAAACTTTAAACCACCACTGGTGGAAGACTCTAGCTTTTGCTACCTCATTTGGTTTGTGGTATTCCATAAAAAAACAAATTTAAAGAACACATGTAGCCATTCACTGCTATCCACCTTTGTATTTCAACTCTATTCTTGGACTTGTATACATTCCTTTAGATTAAGGAGAGGAATGTTGAAAACATAATCATTTGGAGTTATGTATATTTGGCACATTCATTTGAGTGGAAGGTTAAAAGCCTCAAGTGAAGGTCAAAAGTCATGAGAAGCCCAAGAGATCTCTTGGAATATGAAAACCAAGGGTTAGTAAAATTGTATTAATGTGTATTATATGAATGAGAAATGAATCTCACTTTTATCCTAGGTCTGTCTTTTATTTTCATGAATTCAAACACATTGACTAAATTGTTAACCTTAATATATATATATATATATATATATATATATATATATATATATATATGAATCATTACCAAAGTAAAATACTTTTGAGACAATCCTGTAATTTAATTAAAAAGATAACAACAAATTATTATATAAATAACTAATATTAATATTATATTATATATAATAAATTTCTAAATAGTCCATGCTTATAATTTTTTTTTCAATACTTATTATACATATAAGATTTGATTGAACGTATGAGGTGTAGAGTAATTGATTTGTGTAGGGTTTAGTCCCCACCAAGTATTAGGTTCACATATCAAGGGGAGGGGTTGAGGATGAGAGCCACTATTTGGGGAATTAAACTATTCGAAAAGGCATCCAAGCTTGACTTAGCTTCTCACGATCTTGGTGGGATGATCATTCTTCCATCCAACATTGAGGCTGACCCTAGCCAAAGATTAAACTAGTTCAAAAAAAGAATTAAAAGAAAATGATTGTGAGGGGAACATATAAATCATGATGAAAAGAACCCTATCCCTCTCATTTCATTGAAGTATCAATTTCTCAAATGACACTAATGGTTTCAACAGAGCCATGGAGACATTCCAACCCTTGGTTTAGAATATCATAACGATAATCTTAGCAAATGTTTACTTTTCATGACGAAATATTGAAAGGTCCATGTTTGTGATTGTTTTGCACGCTGATTACTTTCCTTACACATTGTGCCAAGAATAAATTTGGGAAGATTTCTAATTCGAGAGTTTCTTCCCATCTTAGATCACTGTGAACAATTTTGTTTGTGTATGCATAGACCAAATTGCATAGTATAGATATATATATCATTAACACCCATGATAAGAATAATTAAATAATTTTTTTCTAATGAAATAAATCTACCTGTCTCTCAGCTTGAGGGATAAAGTGAGGTTGTTGGTACTAGGCTAGCCCACAAGTATAATCACTTAAGAGTTCACAAGGCACAAATCCAATACAACAACATCCATAGGCATGAAGCCATAACAATAATGATTATCATGTCACTAATGAGAATTTAATCCTCGATGGGGAAGATAATAGCCAATCTTCCTAACCACTTGAAATAATCCCAATTGACATAAGCAAAATTAGATATATTCTTAATATTAAAAGTTTTAAAATATATTTATTGGCCATAAAAAGTGTTTATATATAGAAATTTAGAAATTGATAAATTATTCACAATTACTTATTTTATAAACTAAGAAAAACGACTTTAAATAAATCTAATTTGATGTTTATCTAAGGAAAGTTGCAAACTTTGCATGTATATATTAAATGACAATTCATAAGTTTATGTGCTTTTATCAGAAGTTATGTTCTTATGCATAATGCTAATAACCATTTTTGTATTTCTCAACCATTATTCAATTAGCTAAACTTAAAGAAACGTTAAATGTATGATTATATAAATTTAGGTGTATTAAAAACATACTTGATGTATTCATTTTAATATATAGATTTTATTTAAATTTATAAGTAGTGATATTAATTTTAGTGATTCCACATTACATGGAAGTTAAAAACGAAAATTTTATGGTAAAATATATGTCATATGGATTCACTATAAGATATATCTTTTTTATTATTAATGAAATATATAACAACACGATGTTCATGAAATATTGAGAAATTTTGAAGTAATGAAAGGTTGAGATGGTATTGAAATGTTCTAAGATACAAAATCAACCTCTCCTATGTCAATAGATGAGATACTAATGTTTAAGTGATACAAGTGGATATTGGTGGCCACCTGCCTATTCCACTTCGATCCCCACCACTGTTCTTTTTAGTTTTCCAGTTTCCTTGATTGTAGCACAATTTATTATTTTTGGCATTTTTTTAGGTGTTGAACTTTCGGAGCCATTTTGATGCCCTAAACGACGTTTTTTGGAAAATGGGAAAACATTAGGCTCTAATTGATATTTGTAGTTGAAAGTTGTAGTCCTCTGATATATCTTTCTAATGAGTTATTGTGCTCGTCAAACAAAGATTTTATGCCAAAGTTACGACCTTGGGAAGTTGATGTATCAATTTACCCAAAATGGGCCCACAGTTTTGGTGCTTCATCTCCTAGGGTTAGGTTTTTGGATGTTTATGGTTTTCCATTATTTCTCAATAATAAATAGGCCTTTGAGATTCATTGTAACACGGTTTAGAGGCATGTAGTCACCACATATCTTCTCAGAGATAAGCTACCATCACTCAAGCTTGTTTATTTCCATTATATTTGTAAGCATGTTTTAGTTATTTTATATTAATGAAATGAAGTGTTATTTCTACTGCATCTCTGTATTTGTGGTTATATCTTTATTTTGTTGCGTTCCTATTTAAGTTCGGATCAATGGTATCAGAGAGGTTTTCTCTTTCTCTGTTTTTCTTTGCATGTCCTCAACAAGGTTAGGGTATAAGGAGTTAGGGCTCGAACTGGTTGAACCCTTGCAAGACCAGCCTCACAAACCCTGATGACCTCCCATGGCAGAAGAAAAGAAAGATGAGGGAGCAAGAGATCCTTTCAAAATATTGCTTGAAGAAGCTCTCGAGCGACAGAGGAACGCGATGATGGAAAAATTTTTCCTAGATCCTTCGGTGACTACCCATAGGCGACGCATCTTCTTTCGACAACCACTCTGGGAGTGCCACTCCCTTTAAGGTACAAGTTAACTTTGACATCCCCATATTTGAGGGTGAGATAGATGCAAATACCATAGATAAATGATTAAATATGCTAGAAGGATATTTCTCGGTTCATGACTTTCCAACCAGGAGAAGATTACTTTTGCACTCCTCAAAGATGCCGTGAACGTCAAGCACTGGTGGGAAACCTACTATGAGAAGAGGGACAAGAGTGAACCCTCACTATTCTCAGTTGCACCCACTTGGAATTATTTCTGAGTCGCTATCAAGGAGCAGTATTACCCTGTCGGAAGATATGAAGATAAATACATAAAGTGGACCACGCTGAGGCAAGGAAGGGACCAAGATGTGCCAGAGTTCACAAATATTTTTCATACCCTTCACATGAAGTTGGGTATCAAGGATTCTGAGCGGAATTTTGAACTCAAGTTCTTGGTTGTCTACACAAGTACATCTGGGACGAGATACAATTCATGGACATCTCCCCGCTCGATACTATCTATCGATACACTGTTAAGATTGAGTAAAAATTTAAACAGAAGAAGAGAGACTTTTGATCTGTGAATCTGAAGCAAGGGAAATACACCCCCAAGACACATAACAAAGGAAAAATCCAAGGCAGGTTGACCCAGGACAACCCACCAAAGCTACAAGCAAAGAAAAACACCATGAAGACAAAGAAGGACACGAGGAAATGATGTGACTTCCATAAGATCCCCACTCACAACACAAGTGAGTGTTGGGCCAAGTAGTCACTAGTGGCCAAGTTGGAGGCTTCCGAATCATATACATGTTCCAAATCTAAGTCAGAACTCAATAAGGGGAATGAGAAAGGGAAGAAAATTATTGACGTGGATCCCAGTGCCACCATTTCCCCCACGAGGATCCCAAAGAATGTGCCTGAAGATCTAGAGGAGGGGGAGTGCCTCTTCCACTCCCAGATGTGGGTGAAGGGATATTTGTTGCAATTCATTGTCGACATCGGGAGCCAAGATAACCTCATTTTAGTAGAGGTTGTGAAGCAGTTGGGCCTGCCGATCACAATACACTCGCAGTCGTACACCATTGGGTGGTTTCACCAAGGGTGATATCTCTACTTCAGCCAACAATGTCGCCTTCCTTACAACATTGAGCCCTTTGTAGATGAGGTACTGTGTGATGTTGCTCCTCTTGAAGTTTGTGTTGTATTATTAGGAAAACCATACTTGTGGAAGCGACATGCTGTGTATGATTCTAGGCCCCACACTGTTATTATTACTTTGGGCAATAAGTTATATAGGATACTAGAGGTAGCGCCGAGTACCACCATCTCTTTGATCACTATGAAACAATGCAGTAAGATCATTTCCAAAACTGGGAAATTTGTTTTCCTTATGATTCACCCTCAGGGCAAGAAGAAGATTGTGGCCACAACCTCCAGATAGGGCTCCTCTGCATGACATTACCATATGGACAAGGTCGTGGAGGAGTACAGGGACATATTCACCTCACCCACAGGGGTACCTCTACACTGTCAGGTCATGCACTCCATTGATTTGACCCCAGGTTCACCACTACCCAATGGAATGATATATCGATACTCTGATATGGAGAATGATGAAATCAAGAGGCAGATTTAGTAATTGTTGTAGAAAGGGCACATCAGGCCGAGTTGATCACCCTGTGGGAGCGCATTCGTGTTGGTACAGAAGAAGGATGGGACCTGGAGACTCTGTATTGACTATTAGGTGTTGAACAAGATCACTATCTGGAATAGGTATCCAATCCCACAGATTGATGACCTTCTAGACTAGCTCAAGGGCGCCGAATATTTCAGCAAGATTGACTTGAAGTCAGGGTATCACCATGTACAATTCGAACCTTCCGATGTGTAGAAGACTGCCTTAAAATACAAGGAGGGCCTTTTTGAAAGGCTAGTCATCTATTTCGGGTTGACGAATGCCCCCGCAACCTTCATGAGGTTGATGGGCGACATCTTATGACCCTTCACCAACTCATTCATGGTGGTGTATTTGGACGACATCCTGATTTTCAACCAAAGTTGCGCAGAGAACCTCCACCATATTCAACTGGTCATCCAAACTCTAAGATAACACAAGTTGTGTACCAATTTGGAGAAATGCACTTTTGGTATGACCCAAGTTCAATATTTGGGGTACATCATTGATGAGCGGGGTGTGCATGTCAACCTAGTCAAGATACAAGCCATTCAGGATTGCCAACCCCAACCACTCTAACAGAGCTCCGAAACTTTCTGGGTCTTTCTAATTTCTATCGTAGGTTCGTGTTGGGGTTATCTCATATCACTTGGCATTTGAGTAAAGTCACCAAGGGTAGAGTGAAAGAAAAATTATTTTGGTCTAAATCCAAATAGAAGGCGTTTTCCGAGTTGAAGCATCACCTCTGCTATGCACCTGTTCTCACATTACCAGACCTACAACAACCATTTGAGATTGAGACTGATGCCTCTGACTATGCTATCGGTACAGTTCTTACTCAATAGGGGCATCCAATGGCATATCATAGTGAGATACTTTCAAGCACAGTCTGAAAGTATCCCATCTATGAAAAAGAGATGTATTCCATTATGCAGGCCTACCGACAATGGAAGCATTACATTATGGGGAAGGAGATGGTCATGCACATAGACCACTGACCCCTGTAGTATATACACACACAAGGGAAGGTGTAGAATGATCACCATCAGAAATGGTCTGCATAACTACAATAGTCCCATTTGAACATTAAGTACAAGAAGGGAAGCACCAATAATGTTGCAGACCACCTCACCCAACCACCGATCATGGTTATGACCACATGGGACGAAAGCCACCCATATTTCCAGCACAGCTACAAAAGATCTCTCCATAGCTCAACTCGGCACAACCCCTTTCAGGTGTGGTTGGGATTCCAACCACTATGTCCCATTGATGTGGACATACCATTTGCAACTACTTAGGAAACTTCGACCCATGTCTAGTCTGAACTTGATAGGGCTAAAAACTTCATTGAGTGCATCCAATACATCCACCAGCAGGTCCATGACATATTGGAAAAATCCAATGCTAAGTATAAGCAGTGTCATGATCATCAATGGGTGCCACACAAGTTCCAGGTGGGCGACAAAGTTTGGCTACATTTACAAAAGGAGCGCCTTGTTGGGCACCATCGCAAGCTTCACCCACTCTGATATGGGCCTCACATAATCACTAAGGATGTATGCGACAATGCTTTCAATATAAAAATTCCACCATTCCTTAGCCTACACCTAATGTTCAATGTGGACTGCCTTCAACCATACTTTCCACCATTACTGGACACGTCAGACATTACAGAACAACTCACACCAACAAAGTTAAACCCAAACTAAATGGAATAGGCCAAAACTGATTGAATCATGGACACATAGATCAAGAACACTCTCTAGCAGAAGATCCAATTGTATCAGGTTGTCAGAGCTGGCCAACTCATGCACCAAGGCAAGTGGCTCACCAGGGACCAAGTTCAGCAAAAGTTTCCCCATCTCATGGAGGCAATCAACACAATGGGGACCATTGTTTTCTAAGGGGGGAGGACTAATAATACAAGTGCGTATTTTTGGCCACTTGCCTATTCCACTTATAAATCCAACACTATTTCTTTCCTTTTTTCAGTTTCCTTAATTATAGCACAATTTACTATTTTTGGCAGTTTTTCGGGTCCTGAACTTACGGAGCCGTTTTGAGGCCCTAAACGACGTTTTTTTGGAAAACTAGAAAACATGGGGCTTTTCCTATGTTTTGAGTCGAAAGTTGTAGTCCTCATTCATATATTTCTAACGAGGTATTGTACGCGTCAAAGAGAGATCGTATGCCAAAGTTACGACCCCAAGAAGTTGATGTACCAATTTACCTAAACGGTGCCTACAATTTTGGCACTTCATCTCCTAGGGTTTGGTTTTTGGATTTTTAGGTTTTTCATTGTTTCTCAATAATAAATAAGCCTTTGAGCCTCATTTTAACACAATTCAGAGGCATGTAGCTGCCACTTCTCTTCTCAGAGATAACCTACCATCGCCCGAACTATTTTATTTCCATTATGTTTGTAAGCATATTTCAGTTTTTTGATATTAATGAAATGAAATGTTATTTTAAAAGGACTAAGTTATGATAAAATTTCAAAGTTCATTCATACTAAGGTAATACTACATATTTTGTGGTAGGAAGATTACTAAATGATTGATGAGCTTTGAAAATGGAATCTAGTAATAATGACATGATTTGAAAACAACATCTATTAATAATTCCATTAACAAAAAAGGCTAATTTAGCGTTGATATGAATGATGGATACTAACATTAAAGGTATTTAGGGTGTTTTATGAGTTTAAGCCATAATTAACAAGTACTAGGTTATCTTGCTCTGACAACGTCACCTCTTGAAGAGGGGAGAGGGGAAGAAAAATAGCACAAAGAATTGATCGAGCATGAAATATATAGTGGCTAGAAGCAACTTATGTTATGACAAGAGTGGTATGAATTGAGGCTAAGGTATGGCTAAACTCATAGTCACAATATACAATAGAAGAAACTGATAGTAAAGAAGCAAAAGTGATAATATAATTCATTAAAAGGGGATGATTGTGTGCTTCCTCTATTGTCAGGTAAGAAGAAAATGGAATTATGTAGTATTCATGCACTAATAAGTTCATGAAAATTTCATAAGTACCTTGTAGTCTACACTTATAGGCTTGACATGGACATTTAGAATAAGCCATTTGGTATGAAGCATTAGACAATCACAAAATATGTGGAATTGATTGAGGTAACTAGAAGAAGTAAAGAAGACATTATCTATTCACACAAGATGTGGAGAAATTATAATAATGAGATAATAGTGGTATAATTCCATGAGAATACATATCAAATGAAAATGTCACAAGAAGAAAAAGTGAAATGTCTTGGCATAAAATGAGTGTTATCCTAGCTAGTAAATAATTAATGAGAGCTAGGTGCTCAATTTGAATCACAATATGGGTTGTTAGGATTATAATAGTTAAGTTCAAATGACTCACTTAAGGTGTATACATAAATAACTGTAACACCCCGTCCCAGGTCTACCCAAAGTAATAAGGCCAACTAGGGTAAACATGATAAGAGAGGATACTATGATCATATATGACCTCCTACGTGACCTTAAGGAAGTGGAATCGATGAAACATCACACACAGTAATCCAACATCATCAATAGAACCATCAGGAGACAAGTGAGCCTCTAAGATAGTCTGTCCCTAGGTCCCACTGCTATTTTTGATCTCTTAGGCCATAATCGATCTCATGCTATGGGAAAGGGAATGACCAACAACCTAAAGTCACTCTCACAGGATTTCCTGCTAGCGACTGTGGACCAAAATTACCAGATTTGTGCCAATGACCCCAAAATTTAAGCCACTTTTCTAGCCCAAAATCTCAGCCTCTACCCAGAACTTGCTACAACCTTCAGAATTCATTAAAAACATGATAAAGATTCTAATAAATGAAAATCAACCTCAGGAATAGGCCTGAGCATCCCCAACCGGGATTGACATTTTGTCAAACACTTGGCATCAAATCAACCTACATGCCTAGAATACAAGACATAGCATAAATGACTTAAACAACTTATGAAACATAATAAGAAGGATCACATCCTTCTCCATTGAACTACTACATCATCAATTAGGTATTGCATCCATTCATTTAACGGTTACAAGTAAATGCATGAAATAACCATGACATGAACGAGTCATTTAACCATGCTTATAACCAACATAAAACCATGTAAATATTAGAGATAAGATAACCATTAATCCACATATAAATCAGTGCAAAAGTAATAGAACTTAGCTTTTATTAATCATAGGCAAATCCGACCAGGTTCGGGACTTCCATGTACCACTCGACCATAAACATGGTTGAACCAAATCTCTCTTTCAGCCAGTCACCCCCGTGCCATATTCCAAGAATGAATATGAGATCTCATAGAACAACCAATGGAATCCAAAGGTTAAACCACATCCATCCTCATAAAACTATGATCACACCAAAACCGGTGCTCCGATCACAACCAAGAAGAACTTGGAATGCCATCCGTAATCCATCACTATATTTGAGGAATTTTCCATCTCCTTGTCTCTCAGGATTTATCGCAACCCAAACCCAAATAGCTAGGCCCTAAACTGAGACATCTCCCTCAAACTTTACCGTGTATCCCACCAAAACCAATCAAGGGATTCCTAGGCCTTTGGGAATGGAACTTGAGACCACCTCCACCTCGGATTCTGAAATCCATCTAGCAAACCAAAGCTCACAAACCGAAATAAACATCCCAACACCATGGCATTTGAAAAAAGGCAAGGCTAGGCTGAAATCCACTGTCATAACCCGACAAAACCATGCCACCAATAGCAAGAGAACCATACACCAACATGCAAAAAGTTACCTACAAGTATTCTTGCTGAAGCTACTTGAATCTTGCTTTCCTTGATCATTGCTTGCTTTTCCTTTCCTTTTCTTGCTCCAAAATAGAGTGCTCCAAGAAAACTCTAAGTGATCAAGAGTGAGAGAGAGAGAGAGAGAGAATAATGAGAGAAATCAAAACTTAAACTTGACAAAAGCCATAATTGATCCTCAGAAGCCTTTTTATGCACGAGGCCTCTAATTTCTTCATTTTCCATTACTTTCCTTCAATTTCCTCCTCACATGCAATCAGTGACCTTTCACCTTACTTTTCTCCTAATTTCCTTTATTTTCATAAATAAATGTGCCAAAATACTTTTTTGCCTTTTAATGCCTTTGCCTTAGCCTTTGCCAATTTTCCTTAGCTAAAACACATATCTAGTGATGCCCACTAAGATATCTTTGCCCAACATTCAACTTGGAATACGTGTCCCTTACCCGTGGTCATATTTTTTCCTTTATTAACTTTTATTACATGGAATTTTCACTAGGGGTGTTACAATAACATTGAAGTGATATGTTAGAATAATGAAGTCCAATTGATGTGATAATAGTGAAGGAGTGTCTCACTCTTAAGTGGAAATTAATGAATAAATTTAACAACATGAATGATAACTAAGGATGATTGCTAAGGATCATAGAGATGATCTATATAATTTATGATCTGTAAATTGTTGTGGATATTCCACTAGATAGTTAGTCACAAAAGATTTGATAAAACTGTATTTTAAAAAATTGGAATCTACACTATTAGGGTTTTATTTCTCTTTAGATTTCCAAATCTGCAGATTACTATTAATTGCATATACATGCAAATTAAAATTATGAAAAAAATAGAGAACACCAGAATAAAAACTCACAAATCATTATTTAACACAAGATATAACTTGGGAAACCCTTTCGGGAGAAAACCCAGCTGGAAGGTGAGGTTGCTCTACTTTCTTTCTCTGAATAGAAAATGAACGAGTAAAAATAAGTATGGCTTGAATCTCGTAGGCTACTAGAATGAAAAAATCCTCTTTGTGTACTCTATATCCTATCCCTCTCGGTTATTTTTTCACATCTATGAAACAAATGCACTCTAAAATAATGGAACCCAATTTCCTCCCAATGATTCGGTTATAACACAACCCAATAGCCTATTGGTGGTTAGGTTTGATTCCCTCAACTCTTAACCATAATTAAAATATGGACCCTTATTGAGTATTCATCATCATAATCATGTGGTTAGCCCATTTTCAATGAATAATGGGGGATTACGGGGCATCCTCTCGAATTATGGTGGCCAAAATAGGAAAGCCAATTTCCGAGTGGCATAAATTTTGCATATGGATTCTCATTGAGGTAATTCTTGCACCGTTGGAAAGACATATGTTTGTAGAATATGAAAAAATGTGAAACGATAAAGAGACAATTTTTTACCCCTAAAAACCATTGTTTGATGACTCAAAATTCTCCCGGAATATTTCAGACCCTAATTTGCCAAACTGGTTCCCATTGATAAAAATGGTCTTCTGAGTTGATTCCTCCACTCTTTCCACTCCGAAAGCATAGAGATGAATGAAAAATAACTAACTGCTCAAGTCTGGATTAACTCAAGTGTCAAGATACGAAGTTGTGAACACTCATAATTGGTGAGGGGTGATGAGTGATAGATGGGGAAAATATTTAAAGGTTTAAATGATGAAGGATAACAACTAAATTCTAAGAATAAATGTTGCTGGAAATTTTATAGCAAGACTTTGAGGATATTTATACACAATGTGAAAAAGAAGTCAATCAACTAATAGAGGGTGCACCTAACTAATCTACACTAATTATTACATGAGTGGATTAACGATATGGAGAGACTTCATAACTTATGAAGATTATGCCACTAGCATTGAAGGAAGTTATTGCCAAAGCACAACAAGAATATAAATATTTTTGTGGATGATAATGGTAGTAGTAATTCCAAGTGCGTCAAATTCTAAACCAAAGATAGCGTTTGATAAGAAAAAAGTGAAGATAAAAAATACTTAGTCCAACTTGAGGAATGATGCATTTACAATAATATAAATCAACTGGTATTGAGCTAGAAACATGATGAGATGAGTTAATCTTTCTAAGGGTGAATAATGATGATGATAAAATCACTAGCGCTTAACCAATACTTTTTGTAAGTGGATTAAGTATGGCATTAAAATTAAACAATGATGACCTAGTGTTTACATGCTATTGGGTATAGTAACCTGTTGTAGTACTCAACAACCCCCCATTTAATTTTTTATTTTAGCCATATAATAAAATTATGGGGACCCTTTTTGCATTGCATGTAGGCTTTGAGTGTATTTACTTCATTTCAAGTCTAATGTGCCTTTTATTTACATTTGTATTATTTTTATAGTTTTCCTAAGTTTTATTAAGTTTGTTTGTTAATAAAATTTGTAAATAAGTTTTTCTAAACATCTTAGATTAATGAATAAAACATAGCCCCCAAGACCAAGATCTTCATTATTATTTATTAGTGGCTATATTTTCCAAATAGTGGATTTAGCTTATAAAGCGGATGTGTCTTTTGATAAAGTGGTTGCAGTTTATCAAAGAAATCACATATCAGAGTTTTGTTTTGGGTCACTGCTTAAAAGTTCCGATATCCAAGGTTCACCTCATTTAGCAATGGTTGTAGTTTATTGGAAGGGTTTAATAAAAAAAATGGTTTGAACTTCGTAAAACCCAAAACCTGACCATATTATAATATAGTCGACAGGAGGACCCACTTCCACATCATTAATACCACTTCAAAATATCAACGATCAGAGGTTTTCAATTGTGTCACATATTTGAAACTCCGATTTTCATATCTCGTTGATATTCCAATATGTTACTCCGCCAACTTGTGATGCATCTCTCGCTCTGACCTCTAATTCTCTTTGATCGTTGATATTACGATATGCCAATCCTGTCGATTTTCCGATAGTGATATAACCTCCACCTCCGACCTCCGATTTACTTCCATATCTGATATCCGGATTCGATATGTGTTTTAATGTTGATTAATAAGAATTTCGTGTCCACCTGTCTAATCAAAACTTTTGATTGAAACCTCTGATATCACATCGCCGAAACAAAGCTCTGATATAATGGATCCAATATAGTTATTAAAATGAATTCATTATGGTTTTGTATTTTCTCCATATCGAAGCTTCCCAATATTGCAAGTTTTTCATGTTGTCTCATTTTAAAAGTTGCGATGAGCCTTTCTTCTATACCATACAATTCTTGCCACTTGTCACTTCCATATGGGGCCACTGTTATAATACTGAAAAGTGTGTTTCAATTGCTTTTGCGGAAAGTTTGTTATGTTTTGATTTGAAATCTGTTTTCATCTGAGTTTAATAATAGAACTAATAAGCTCTGTTTAGCCAAAACAGGGATAAATCCAGGACCGTCAATAAAGAGGAAGTAACAGTTTGATTCGGGACTTCCAAACAACCACTCAACCACGTGTCGAGATCCAAATCAAAATAGATAGAAGCAAAATAAAAAACAAAGACTAATACATGAAGAGCATGATCTTGTTGGCTAATCTACTTAGTGGTTATCAACAGAAAATAAATCGAACTCAACAACTAGTTACACTGGGCACTTTATCAAAGATAGGCGATCTACATTTGGCTTGTGATTCAACAAGAAGCAGCACCTAGTTTAATTGATTTTATTATTATCTCAGTTGTTGAGAGATACTTGGAGCTGTTGTTATTTTCACGATTTCACCTTAATATCTATATAAATACAATCTCCTCGATAGGAAAAGGGGTTCGAATTTGAAATAAAAGAGGTAAAGTAATGCTTGGGCTTACAACCTCTTTGTAAGGAGGGAGTTTGTGATTCATTTACACTATTATAGTGAGAGATGATCCATCTTTACACGTAGAGAATCGAGTTTAGAAGCATCAGAGGACTTTCACTACTACAACTCTCTATTGTTTTTTGTAACTTGATTCATCTTTATAATAATATTTATTTATGTAATTGGTTGCATAACACTACTGCTTGCTTTGTTATTGGAAGTAAATGCTTCAGTTTTCAAATATCATTTATGGTGTATGAGTATGTATGTGGCTTTTTAGCACTACTGTTGACTGTTTATTGAAATGCTCATTTAGAATCTGGTCAAGCTATCTTGCAGGGTTAATCAAAAATGAGATTCGAAACTGGAACTTGTATAAGGACAAACCTTTATCTCCTTGAGCTGCTAGCTATCTAACAGTTTAATCTTATAGATGTCCTGCTTCATACATGTCATGTATTTGAACTATTTCAGTATTGTGGCATGAATCTTTTGGTCCTTATGCATATGTTGTATTAGGAGTTGGATTTATTTACAGTTAAGTGTCTAGTAACTACTTATTAGGCATTTAGTTGTTCATAATTGTTTTAACAAGGATTAGATCTTGTGAACTATTTCCCTAGTCTAGTTCCTTCATTTTATTTCAATTCCTACACACTTCTTTTCCCATCCTTTTAGCTTGCTCTTGATTGAGAGAAGGAATAATCCTTCCTTCAATCGAGATAGGTATATGATTAGATGCATCTTAGATTATACTTTGCATTTAGTTATACTTTCTGCATTCTAGAAGTCCCCTCATATAAGGGGAAAACTTTAGTTGTGCTTTGGCTGAGCCCCAGATCAACTTAAGTATCACTTTCTTGCCTAATCAACAAGGGGGATGATCTGATGTCTCTTCTTTATTGGTAGATTAAAGTCCTATTTAAAGTCAGTGGAGATAGAGAGAAGGTAACTAGACCTAGTTTAACTAGTTGGAACCACCATTTCAACGGAAAAGGAATTGCTTTAAGTTCCTGAACAAGTGGTCTCCCTTATAATGTTGTAGGAAGAGATTTTAGAACCTTCAACATAACCCTGGAAAGAATAAACAAAATATGTAAAGTGATGAAAAAATCATGGGATTTAACTTGATATTGATATTTTAAGGAATTATGGTAAGTTCAATAATAGCGTAATGTTTAATTTTATAAAAATTTTCCTAGATGAAAGGAATACATGACTGGGGATTAAGGCTCTAGATGATCATGCTTACTTGAAAGTTTAATGATTTACTTGAGCATATTGGTAGGTTGAATTTACCTACCTTGTAGATTGTCTATCTCATTTTGAAATAAGTGGAAATGATAATTGATGTCTTGATGGGATTTTAGCACTCATAGTATGGTTAGGTATTCCATAGTGATAGACATAACCAAACAAATCTTAGAGGGATTTTCAATGATATTATTGCAGTAATTGTAGTAGTTGGTATTTGTTTTTTATACATGTGTTGATGGTGCTGGACCCGCCAACATGTCAAGGGGATCTCCACGGTAAGAAGTCCCAATTAGACCTCAGACCATTTGGTGTAGGAGTCCTATTGTACTATGTAACAACACCCCCATTTATAGGGATTAATAGTTAGTTTTTGACATATAAATGGGGACCCTTTTAAATTTTTAGCTTTTGAAAATAAGCGCTAACACTAAAATTTTCCTTAAATCTTTAGAATAGAACCCAAACTTGAAATTTTATCATCGCAAATCCCATCTCGCAGTTTTCCATGTGACAATTATTAACATCCTAAAGAAAATCCTAAAATGCGATATGCGATAAAGTATCCACTATGATTTTTCGATCGCAACACTCTGAGAATATGTGATCGCATTTCAAAGATCGAAATCTAACAAGGCATGCCACTGTGTTATCCCTTAAAAATTTGGAAATGCGATATTGCAATGTTTCACAATCGTATTTCGCATTATCAACGAACAACACTATGTTCAACGTTTGAAAGTAGCAATGCGGAAAATTAGACGTAAAGTGTGGGAAATTATTGAGTTTTTAATGAAATATCAAGTGGGTTGACAGGCAATTATTATTTAGTAGCTCGAGGAGAGAATTTAATATTTTCAAGTCATGACTAGTTAATATAGAGATTGCATTCAAATCTTCCCATGATTCAAGTCATTTCAAAGAGCTCTTCAACCTTAATTTCCCTCTGTTGTTTACTCTGATATATCTCTCTTTCATTTCAGGAAAGCTTCAGAAGGGATGTACTTATGGAAAGTAATGCAAAAATAGAAGCAACAGAGTGTTTTAGAATATGAGGTTACAGAGATGTCGCCCATATTTTTTGATACGATTTGCAATGATGATGGCGGAGAAATGACGTGGGAAGTTAGCTATAATAGACTTGAAAATGAGAAGCCTAAAGTTAATGTTACCAATGCAACAAAAGATTCAATACTACCCTCGATATCTCAATTGAGAGATGCTTCTTTCTCTTTTCTTCACAGAATATGAGCAAGAGACAAGATACTACCATACATGGAAATGGTTAGATGGGTAGTGGAGAATGTCAATATTGAAGGCAGACAATTCAAGAATTCAAAGATGGAGCTAATGGGACCATTTAAAGCCAAATATTTGAAACAAATGTATTATATTCCCGAAACTCAGGATATATATGATAGATCATTCCTGGCCAAGTTCGCGAAAGAGAATGAAGAACCCTTTAAGATGATTTAGTGGTGGAGAGTCCTAGAAAACAAATTCAAATATGACAAGACATGTATGTAACCCATAGCTTCTTTAGCAAATCCCCACAACTATGCAGCCTCCATGTTATGTGGATTGTATGGAATGCCTAATAATACATGTATCAATTCTCATATAATGAATTCGGCTATTATCCTATCCGACAACTTAGCTACGACTATTTTTGAATATCGTCAAAAGAGATCCACCTCCACAGAAATATTTCATCCATTTTTTATGAGTGCTTATATCATGGAATCTATCTATTTCTGTACTAAATTTCCAATTATGGGTTGGAAATGGATTTTGCAAGACCCATACCCCATCCATCTCAGTCACAAACAATTGTGGGAATCCCATTTTATACCCCATTTTTACAAGATATGCAATGGTATTATGCTACCATTACATCAAATGATTTTTGATAAAAGGGCCCCAAGATTTTCTAAGGAAGCCGCTGCAGACCTTATTGTAGTAGGAAAGCACTTTTCTGAACAATGGTTCACATATATTATAGTTTACGGTAGTACAAAAGAACCACATGTACTTCCTTTGTATTTCCCCAACAAGTTGTTAGCCAAAGAAATAGCTCACCAAACTGTTGGAAAAGCTTAACCAAGACTTTGAAAAATAGAAAAAAATCACCATGGTCACCCTTTCCCATCCAGTGTGGTGCTTTTTCATTGGTGAACTTCAACCGTGCAAACAAATAATTACAGAACTTAGAGAGGCTCAGGATGGCTACTCTGCCAAAGAGGCAATTTGACTAAGAGAAAGTAGCACACAATTTTACTATGTCAATAAATGTCAAACCATTTATCCATGAAGTTAATGAATTTGAAGATTTATTACAATCATCTGAGTCATTTGAATGAGAATTAAATTGGCAAAAGGTGAATTTGAATCCTCACGACTTCGAAAGGTTTCAGGAATTTAGAAATGAGAGGCTTGAAACAATCCCTTTGGATTTGTTAAGAACTGATAACAAAATTACGCCTAGTGTGACCATTAACAGTGAGGAACCAAATTATTGAATAGAATCTCAGAAGAATGTAGCCCAAAACATAGGGAAGACACAGGAAATAGAGGCTACAACAAAATCTAGCAAAAGGTCAGCTGAGAAACAGGTCAAAACTGACCTAACTCAGGATACCAGTCCCAAAGGCGAAAGCAGCGATATGGAGCAGGAATGGGACCAGTTTAATAAAAAACTCCAAGATATTTCCAAAGCAACAGATGTCCAAGAAACTACAGGATATCATACTCCACAACAAACTCAGAAAGTTTCAAAGTCTAAGCCAATGAATGAACAAGGGATAAATTCACAGAATGTAGAAATCATACCTACATTTCCAACATCTGAGATTATCCTAAAGGTTACAGAAATACCTCCTTTAGATGTATTCTACAGCCCACTGCATAAGGTTGTAGTAAGAAGACAAAGGAAGAGAAGGAGAGTGGAAACACTTGAAATCCCACCAGGGAATGAACCAATGGATATAGTCTAGAAGGATATTCCTTCAAATCCAACTAAAAATTTAACTAGGCTGTCACAATTTGCAGGGGCATATGCTACTGCCGCCATTGATAAGGCCACTGAAGTATCTATTTTTTTAAGAGAAAGAGAAGAAAGGATATCATAGCTTGAACAATAGTTGGAAAGCGAGAAAAAAAATGTGAACAAGCAAGCCACAGAAAAAATAGTTCAATTGCAGTAAAGTATGGAAATACTTGGGATGCCATGAAGTAGATAGCTCAACAAAGAATATTCAAATCCGAGAGTTGCAAGAGACTATGGTGAAATATAAAGATGTCCCCACTATTGATGAGTTCATCAAAGAGGAATTGGCGCTAAACCTCATTTTGTCAAAACAACAAGATCTATTCTACTAGAAAATGTCCAATATCACCCCTTATTTGAATACCAGTGATCAATTAACAGATAAGGAAATTGATCAGAGAACTAAGTTTAATGAATTAAATACTAAGATCTCTGACTATATTTAATGGCAAGAATCCAAAGAAGGAAGAAGCGGTAATATGCCAGAGATTGAAGAAACACACAAAGACATATTATTCACAGATTGGGATGCACGGATTAAGTAGGCATAATTGGCAGTAGCAAGAGCAGCAGGAGTGGAAAAGAATATAATAAAGGTAGTCAATCATACTTTGCACACCACCAACTTGATAAAAGAAGGTGATCCAAAGTCACTACTAGATATGAAAGACTTGGATAAAAACTGGAAAGCAAATATGAAAATCCAAAGAGAGGCAATCACAAAATTATCAAAGACCGACTGGGAGGCATATTGGCAATTTCTTGTCAGACCTCATAGGCAAATTATGACACTGGATTTTTCACTCAATTAAACGCAAAGAATGCTGCCACCTCTTACATATGCCATCTTTGCAGGACAGGTCAGAACACAATTCAGAGCACCTCGTCAAGTAAAACCAATGTCCAACATATGCGACCTCAAGGAAAATCTGGTAGACAACAAAACATTTTTATAACCTCGAGTCATCAACTCGAATTTATTTTTAGAGTTAATTACTAGTTAAGTGGAAGGTTTTTTGAAACCTCCTCAAATATTTTGTATAATCTATTTTTAAACTTTAGTTAGATAGTATTTATACCCTTCAATTTTTTTTTGAAAAGAATGCACTTTTGTAAGTTTGTAGATGCCTTTATGAAATTATGGAACATGGTCATTACTTTTGAATATCAAACTACTGTCTATTGTTGATGCACTACTATATAATTGGAGAATAATTTGATTGAAGAAAGGAGCTAATCTATGTCACTAGTCAAATGAGAAAAACCTCACACATATGGTACTTTTATCTTGTATGATCAATTATGTTTTACTAAATTAGTGATAACATTTCGTTTCATGAATTATATATGGAGTATGTTCTTTCTATTATGTGTTAATTGCACTATTGTATAAGCTGAAAGCGTTTAATTTCATATATGATCATTAAATATATGTTATATCATTTCCACATTTCTTTAACTAACTATTTAGTCAAAGAAATTATATTTACATGATATGATCTCTATTTAACACGTGAATGATCTTTATTACCACGTATTAAACATATACATTTTTAGATCGCATATCACATAGAATACCCTAGGTTTACATTATATTAAGTTAATTAGAGATTCACATGTTAGAATAGGTCATTTAGTTATAATTATTCTTATTGCAATCACTTGAAAACCACCCATCATCATTTTCAAACCCACATTGGGAAACTAGTCCCATCATCCCCAGTCGGAGCCACCATACCAAACAGAAAAGGAGCTGCTTTCTAAGGTCCAGACCGGGTGGTTATCCCCCATGTTGGAGCAACATAAATATGAGGCTTCAACATTTTGGTGCTAGAAGGAGGGCCATCTGACTATGAATGGGATATAAATCTAAAGATCAATTGAAAAACATTCATAAGAGTCAAAACCCCTCCAGAACTTCTACATCTTCTAGATCTCATTCAAAATCTCCAAATCAGAAATCTAAAATTGTAGAAACTTCTCCCTCATCTCCTAAAGTATTAAGACAAGTACCTTCTTCAGATTACACTCCTGAGTCTCTGGACGTCCACTCCTTAATACAGGAATTGGAACAGATATCCATTTCTTTTGAGAAACCTGAAAAACCTAAAGCTTCTGAAGAAAGTGTCACTTCCCTATTACGAGATATTAGTGTATTAACTCGATTACAAAGTGAAAAACTTGGAGTAACCCCTTTCGAGTTTCCCATTCATTCATGATGTAAGAAAGCTGCCATATCAAAATCTGAATCAGATACCAACGAGATCACATCATCTTCCCATTCATATACTCCCCCATTCTCTTCTACTCAATCCACCTCTTCTCAATATCCATTTTTTTTACTCAAACAATTAGTGTTGCTAACAGTAGTACTAGTCCAGCAGTAAGTTCTTCACCATCCCTATCTACTTTTGGACCTACCTCCTCATCTTCGCAACCCTCAACACAAGTTATGGCCAATCAACTTGCTCAACCTTGGACAAACCTTGGTGTTGTACTGGTTGCTAATCCAAATGCTCTTCCAGCAAACCCAGAAAAATGGTTACCTAAGTATAATCCTGATGATGGTCTTCCTGCTGAAGAACATCTAAATAACTTTATGTTAGCCATGAACCTTAATGGAGTTGCGCATGAAGATGTTGTTATCAGATTGTTTCCTTATACTCTCCAGGGATCTGCAGGATCCTGGTACTTTTCCCTTCTAGCAGGCTCAATAAGAACTTGAGACGCTTTTGAAGAAATATTTCTTGCAAAATTTGGTGATGATAGAACCGTGGCATCTTTAATTAATGATCTTTCCAACCTAAAGCAAGTCATTATGAAAGGATCAAAGACTTCAACTCCATATTCAACAAGTTACTAAACAAAATCCCAGTTGCCTCTAGACCTATAGTAGATGTACAAATAGAGTGGTACATATCCTCCCTTCCCTCTAATATCACAATTTTTGTAGATAGAGCCAATAAGGCTACCCTTGTAGAAAACATGAAAGAAGCATTGTTTGTAGAAAGGAGAATTATTGCCTTAGAAAAGAGATCACAGATAGAAGAAAGGAAATCAAAGAAAGTGACATTCAAGGAAGATTCAAAAAAGAAAGCTCCAAAGGACCCTTTCGACCTTGAAGGCCTTCAAAAGGTGCTAAAGACCATGTCAAATGAAATGGTCGAAATCAAGAAACAGGTTGCAGAATCATCTTCTCCCAAGAAATATTTTTGCTCATTTAAAAGAAATCCTTCTTCTACATCCTAGCCACCAAATACTATTTCAAACGCTGAATCCAATCAAGAACTAGAAGAAGCTTCATCAGCCAAAGAAGAAGCAAAAACTGAGGAAGAAGTTGAGTTAAATGAAATCTGGGAATTTATTTTTCCAATTGAAGAGGAAGAAAAAGCTATGCTAGTAACTACAATAAGTAAAAGCTCTACTGATACATCAACATCAAATCAGAAACAAAAAGTTGCTACTCCTGTAAAGGAGAAAATAGTAAGCAAGAAATCCAAGACTACTCAAACTGATTCTATTCCATTAAATCCTCCAACTGCTTCTAAAAGTTCAGTAATCTCGGATACAGTGGAATACAATATAGTCGAAGATATGAAAAAGACGAGAGAAAATATGTCATTACATGAATTGAATAAACTCAAACAACAACAGAAAATCTTACTTAGAAAGTTAAAAGCAGTTCCTGTAGCTCCTTTACCAGCCACTATAGTTACTCAAGCTGCTAAAGATATGGGAAAGCCTCCTTCATCTTCAAACAAAGTAAAAAGTACTCGTCCATTTCTCCTTATGAAATTTTTAACAAAAATGTCCATAATTGCCTTATTGATTCAGGAGCCTCTTCAAAAATAATGCTAAGAACTGTGTGGACTAAATTAAATATCAAACCTCAAAAATCTGTTGTACACATAGCTCAACTGGACAGGACAAAAGTAGAGGTACTCGGAGAAATGATATCATTTTCAATCAGGCTTTCCTCCAACCCAAAAGTTTCACAGGTAATCGATATTCTAGTGGTTGATATCCCTGAATTCTATGGTTTAATTTTAAGTAGGGATTGGTCTGAAAAGTTACACAGATACTTTGCAACTGATTGGTCTCATATGTGGTTGCCATACAATGGTAAACCTAACCAAATCAGAGTAGATCGTGAGAAATTCATGAAGTACACAATCATTGATCTCGAGGGGAGCAATGAACCAGTAGCTTTCACCAATAATATCATCGAAAACTACTCAGCTGAGTCATTCTTGGGATCCTTTAATGCACAAAGATCTCCCTTTCCGGATAATGCTGTAGTATCTCAGATAGAATTTTTTTCACAAATAGATGCTTCCAAATGTATAGATGTAGTCGATAAACTTGTAGATAATTCATTATTCTGGACTCTTTATTTTGATGGTTCCAAGTTTGAAGATGGTGCAGGTGCTGGATGTATCTTAATCAACCTGCAAGGAGAGAAAACCATGTTAGCCTGCAGGATTGAATTTCAATGCACTAACAATACTGTAGAATATGAAGCATTAATTCAAGGGCTATACAAAGCCATTGGCCTTGATGTCAAGTATTTGCAAGTATATGGAGACTCTGAGATAGTTATTAAACATGTAAGAAACACAATCCATTGTGTGTTTAGGCATCTCAAACATTATCAATCTCTAGCCCAAAATATTACTTCTTACTTCAATGCTTTTAACATTTCTTTAGTCCCCAGATTACAAAATGCAAGTGTTGATTTACTTGCCAATGTAGCATCTAAGCTTATACCTTTAGAGGAATTTATTCCAGATAGATTTTCTATAGAGTTAATTTTTAGACCATCCATCCCTAATAATGTAACAAATTGGAGAGTGTTTAATAATGATGTTGATATAATTGATTTCCTTACATCAGAAGGATCTTATGAGGAACAAATCATAGATGAACACGAACATGACTTGCAAATCAACCATAAACAAGATCAAAATCCAATTCCAAAGTCTATAGTCAAAATGGAAGATCTCTATGATTTGAAAGACAAATTTAAAAAGATTACCAACTCCAAAACTCAGAGTTCTACTTTGAGATTTGAAGTGGTAAACCTAGGCACATCTGAAAAGCCTCAAAATGTCAACCTAGGTCTTGGTTTATCATCCGAAGAAAGGATATCATTCATCAAATTGTTGAAAACATATAAAGGTGTCTTTTCCTAGGATTATTCAGATCTCAAAACCTATGATACCTTTGTAATTCAACACACTATACCGATGACCTCTAATGAGAAACCAGTTCAACAGAATCTTAGAAAGATTCATCCAAACCTTGAAATCCAAATCAAATCTGAATTAAACAAACTTCTGAAAGCAAAGATAATCTTTCCCGTTAGACACTCAAAATGGGTATCAAATATGGTTCCTGTTAGGAAACATAATGGAGATATTAGGATTTGTATCGACTTTAGGAACTTAAATAGAGCTTATCAAAAGGATAACTTTCCTTTGCCTACCATGGAGCAAATATTGCAATCAGTTGCAGGCTCCGAGTTAATGTCTTTTATAGATGGATTTTTCAGGATATAATTAGATTCTTGTACATCCAGATGACAGACTAAAGACAACATTTAGGACCAAGTGGGGGACATACGCTTATCAAAAGATTCCTTTTGGACTTATCAATGCAGGTGCTACATTTCAATGCACCATGGATATTGCTTTTAAAGGGCTGATTAATAAATAAGTTTTTATCTACCTAGATGAAATTATAGTCTACTCTAGGAACATAAACAATTATTTGAATGACCTCAAGCATATTTTTGAAAGATGCAAGAAATATGGCATTTCTCTAAATCCCAAAAAATCATTCTTTGCATTAGTAGAAGGAATTCTTCTCGGATTCATAGTGTCCAAGAAAGGAATTTATATTGATCCTGATAGAATCCAAAAAATTGAAAAGATTCCTCTCCCACATAAAAAAAGACCATGCAATCATTCCTAGGCCAGATTAATTTTGTAAAAATATTTGTTCCCGATTTTTCATAGATTGTTTTACCCCTTCAATCAATGATAAGAAAGAATGAAGTCTTCAAATGGGGTAAAAATTAAAGAGAGTCATTTGAGTTAATCAAAAAAGCTATTATCAATGCTCCTTTAACAACTACAGACTTTCTTAAACCTTTTGTATTATACACATTTTCATCTGATACATCATATGCAGTAGTTTTAACACAGCTAAGCGATCAAAACATCGAGGCACCTATCTCTTTTTTCAGTTCCAATTTACAGGGTGTCGAGCTAAACTACTTAGCAATTGAGAGACAAGATTTTGTTGTATTTAAAACCTTAAAACATTTCAGACCTTTTCTCCTCAAAAATCATACAAAAATAGTATTACCTTACCATGTAGTAATCTAATTATTGATTCAAAGAGAAGTGGGGGAGAAAAGAGAAAATTGGGTCATTATACTTCAAGAGTACGATGAAGAAATCCGATTAGCTAAAATTGTTAGGGGCCAAGGTTTTTGCAGAATGCTAACTGGAGCTTCCCATTTATCAATAGAAGAAGACCAAGGTAATGAAGCAAATATCAGAGGTAAGCCTCAATGACGCATAATTACAGTATGTTGATTTGAAGTTTTATTTAAAGAATGGATATGCTCCTATGCATCTCAATTACAAAACAAAGCGTGCTTTACGGTTGAAATCAAATCATATGAATTAATGGATGATGTATTATTTAGAAAAAATTATGATTCAATATTATTAAGATTCCTAGAAAAACCTGAAGCTAAAAAGGTTATGCAGGAGTTACATGATGGACTAGCTGGAGGTCATTTCAGAGGAAATACCACAACTCACAAATCCTGCATCCAGGTTATTATTGGCCAACACTATTCAAGGATGCAGATGACTATGCAAGAAAATGCAAAAGTTGTCAAACTGCAGCTGGAAGAGAAAAGAAACCAACATTCCCATTACAGCCAGTAAATATCCAACAACCATTTGAACAATGAGGATTAGATATAATTGGTGAGACTATTCCTAACTCTTCCAAGCAACACATGTACATCCTTAGAGCTACTGATTATTTCATGAAATGGGTAGAAGCTATCCAACTAAAGGTAGCTAACACAGAAGGTATTATAGACTTTATTGATCAGTACATAATCACTAGGTTTGGCTTACCTACAACTTTAATGTTTGATAATGCACCTTAATTTTTTGGAAATACTATGGTATAATTTGCCTTAAAAAGAGGTTTCAAATTGAAGTATTCAACCAACTATTATCCACAAGGTAATGGATTAGTTGAATCAACAAAAAAAAACCTTATCAGAATCATCGAGTGGACTATAGACCAAAATCATAAGAATTGGCAGAAGGCATTGACATTTTCTCTTTGAGTAGGTAGAATCACACATAAGGCCTCAATCGGTTCTTCTCATTTTGCTTTAGTTAATGGAAAAGAAGCAGTTATGAGGGACTATTTATAGCAAAGGGTGGGGTGACCCTTGACATTCCCCTTTGTGAAAGTTCATCTACCCTCATGACTCTTCATTTACTCTATGACTATTACATCCAAATATCGACACTTGACTTACACTTGACAAGAAATTACATTACAATGCACATGTACCCATGTGAGACAAAATGGCTTCATCAAGACATGATAGACATCAAAGTGACTTAGAAAACCATGAAAGTCCAACTCCTCAACATCCTCGTGATGATCAACAGTAACGTACTGATGCCAAGATTGGTAGTTCGTGATGGTGTCTGTGTGCTCCAAGGTGACATCTTTCTGGAACCTAACTCTTGCCTCCTATTAGCTTCCTATACCAATAGGTTTCATTTTTCATGATTGACCAGGGAAGTGCTAAATATGTTCATCTTTCCATGCTGCAAAGGTTCCATATTTTATATACAGGTAGAGAGAATTAAAAAATGTAAAGAGGGTATGCCCTAAAAGAAAAATCAAAGGGCAAAAAGAGTAAATTGGTCAAAAAGAATAAAAGAAAATGAACCCCAAAGAAAGACCAGGAAAGTGGCCAGTCAAAATGCCACTGTTATCTTATTTTCAAGTTCACAATGTGCAAGTATTGTTGTTTATCACACTTGATGGATGGCCCAACAATTCAATCTGGACCACTCCATATTTAAATTTGCTATTGTAGAATAGAGAACTGTCCAAACAGTTTAAGCTTGGTAGATGAGTAGATAGCCAGAGAAATTAAGGAGCCCAACTGCTCAATCTGGGCCCTTGGAAGAGATAAGGGTAGAATTAGATAGGAGGGCAGTCAAAAGAAAAGAGGAAGATCAGGGTTTGCCAGTTCAAGTGCACCCAATCAAAAGGAAGAAAATATGTTAGGTGTATTAGGATGGGTAGGCAGTTTGAGGTTGTAGAAGCAGGTGGGTGCTCATTTTTGTCTTGTCAAGAAAGACTCATATCATCAGTGACATAAGTACCAAGGCAGTTGTTGGACTGTAGAACAATGTAAGCTTGACTAATTTCCCCTTCATTCCCAATAAATCTTTTACTAACATCCCCTCAAGGAGCTTGGGATCTGCCCAAGGGTCCTGTTTCACTTCATTTCATGATAAATGCTAATTTGAATCTTGACTCCACTTAGTGAAAAGAAGCCACATTTCTTGTGTAAAAACCATTACTCCATACTCCTTTAATCTTCCTATGTCTAAGTTTTCGCTCCACATACTTATAATTTACCCATACAATTTCAATTCATAAGGTCATATTAACCTCTAATTTTATTATTTAGCTCCCTTAAATCATTTTCCCATCCCTATTTTTACAAAAAAACTATATAAAAACCCAAAAAGTGTTAATATCCCTATCCCCTGGCACTATAGCCATATAACCTAAAGTTCGCGAAACATTGGTTCATTTGGAACCTATGATTAACCCTTCCGCGTCCAAATACCTGGGATTAATCTAACATTTGGTTAGAATAATAACTACATTAACCTTCCTCATAAACCTTACCACATTCCCCCCCGCACATACATTTTATTTGGGTTTCGTTTGATATCTGGTCAAACGAATAACTGTAACCCCGGCGCCGAACACATAAAACCTATATAAACCTAAGTTTTTTGCCCTGCATATATTACAAAATGTTTAAATATGCGCGGGCCCCGTCATTTCAAAACCTCGCAACTTTAACGTCCCGACCGCCGTCCGATCCAGGGCCTCAAATCTAACGGTGGGTAGCAATATCGGAGCCCCCGATCTGCCGGAGATTAGCGTCCGGGGGATTGGTGGTATTGCTGCCGTACCCCCGCCACGCGTCAATCTCCCAGCGTGATCGGAGGCTCCCCCTCCAATACCACCCCGGGCCAAAAGCGATGCGGGGAAAACCGGAAACCACCCGCCCTTGCCCAATGACATCAGACCCCCGCCACCCTGTGACGTCACGACACGTCGGCCCGCTGCTGCCCTGTACCACTGCCACCTCATTCGCCGACCTCACCGCCCCGCCACCGTGTCATGCCACATCACCTTACACGTCGACTGCCACGTCATCTTCCGTACCCGCTACGCGCCAAAATACGTCATGCTGACGTCATCCCCGAAAAGCGCCAAAAGCGCTAAAATGTCCCAAATCCAATAAAAAGTCGTGAAAACGACCATTTTGTTTGTTTTTTATTATTGTGCCCGTGGAGCTTCTTGCATGCGATTTTACGTTCAATCACCCACCAACGCCGCACAGTCCACCAACCTGCGATTCGGCTCCATAGTCCGACACTGAAGCTCGAAGTTGTACATGCTAACCGTTCTCTGCGCCATATAAACAGGTATTTACCATCTGTTCACCTGCAAACCCTGTTTTTCGCAGTTTATCCATTAAAGTTGTTTGAACACCTGCAAATTCAAACCAAAAAGGCACTTGAGCTCCTGAGATTCCACCTGTTAACTCACTTATTGACCCTTTGTTCAAGTGCAACCCGACAAATTTTCCCTCATTTTCAAATTCCACCATTTAAATACGTTTTAAGCTCGTCTCCGCCGGTGGAGTCTGTAAACTACCCATGTATTCACTCCCTTTGTCAAAATCCTCTGCAAGATTTCACTCATTTGGCCAAAATCAATCCCATTCCCTTTGCAGTTTACCCACAGAGCCTATCAATCCAGTGAAATCATTTAAAAGCCTGTCTAAATTATGCAAATTTGCCTTTTATCATAAACTACACACAGTGAAGGCAAGTTCTATATCTAAGCTCATTCTACAGCTTCCTCACAAAGTTTCAGAGAATATTTTTACTGTTCAGTTGTTATACCAATCCAATTTTCAGATTACAGACACAGAACATTCAAGATGGCCACTCCAGTAGCCTTAAACATCACTCCTCTCAATGCACCTCACAAGGAACTTGAGGCATTACCTTTGGCTGATAGGGACCACCTAATTCAAGATTTGGTTGGGGAGAAAAACCACTTGTAGACCTTCTGTCAGCTGACAAACAGTTACCTGAGCAACAATGATATTTATGGCATTTGGGAATCAAATTTTCCCATCTACTTTCTCCCTTCTGTCAATGTTTTTCCTAAAATTATTCGCCTCTGCTGTGAGAACTATGACCCAACACAAAGAGTAGTCAAGTCTCCATCTGGGAGCATCCTCTTTCAGATAACTCCTGGCGCCATCAATCAAATGCTAAACTTCAAGCAAACTCAGCTTCTGGTCCCCATCTCTATGAAATTCCTGCTTTATGAAGGTCCTAAAATCTCCAGCTCAGAGATAGCCCGAATTGCCAAAGTTTTCATGAGAGCAGACCGCCAGCCTACAGGGCCACCTCCTTTTCTCTATGAATGTTTCAATGAAGTGGGAAAATTGTTAGTAGATATGATATCTTATGTACTGGGCTTCAAGACAAATGAACATATTGATCAAACCATATTGGTCTTACTATCTGCATTCAGCTTAGGACAGCCCCCTGCTGTCAAGTATAATTATGCAAAATTCATTTCCAATAAGATACATGACCAACTAGTGAAGCTGGATAGGGAGGGAGTTTTCAAATACTCATCATACATTTATCATTTGTTCATGTATTATCAGCCAGACTGCTTCCAATGCCCCATCAAAAGATTGGACTCTAAAGGAGAAAAGAGGTCTGTGATTTTCTGGACCTCAGTCTTTCATGAATTCAAAAACTCTCCCTACTCTTACTGTGAGTTTATTGACCTGTTTTTCTATCCAGTCTCTTGTCTCCTAATGAGAACTCCTCCTGCTAGGTTATCCTATGACATGCAGAAAATATTGCAGCTTTCAAAGAAATACAAAATAGGTGACTGGTACTTTTACCATAATCACACTGTCATTAGGATATATGGCTGTGAGCTCTGTCCCTATAGGCTGCCAAGATATGTACCAATGAGATTGTTTGCCTCGGAGTATTATAGGCAACTCATCAATTCAGATTTAACTCATTTTCATAGTGCCAAGAAAAAGGCTCGCCTGAAATTCAAAGACCAACTAGGCCCCTTTGTCATGAACAAGAAAGAAGGTTGGCAAGATGCTGACCAAATATTGGGGGAGAAACTCAAGTTGAAAAGGATTTTTTGGTGGGTCCCTTATGACCCAGATGGCTTTATTAATGCCAGAAAAATAAAATATAGGCTGTCAGCCTATGAGCATTGTAAAATCCCACAGATTGAACAATTTTCTAATAAAGATGAGTGGGTGCAAGGTACACTAGTTGAAGAGTTCACCCAAGAAGAAATAATGGAGCAAAATGTTAAGGATTTGGAAAAAACTCTTGACTTGGATTCTTTTGAGCAGGTGACATTCAAACTGCCACAACAAGTCGGAGAAGGCCCATCAACTACTGCAGCTTCCCAAGCTGCCCAACAAAGGTCTACACCATCAAGAGGTACAACAACAGGCAAGGAGCCAATGGATGCAGAACAGGAAAAAATGACAGAACAACCAACCACCTTAAGGGAGAAAAGTCAAGGGCAAGCCCCTCTACAGCAGACTGAGGCACCACAGATTCTAGCATTGCAAACTCCTGTCAATGAGGAAAGAGGCAAGGATCGGGATAGGGAAGAAATTACACCAGCTAGTGGCTCAACGCAACAACCAGAAGCCAAAAGACAGAGAGTTGATCCTCAAGTCGAGGAGGAAATAAGTGAAGAAGTCATAGAAAGCCCGAGGAGTGGAAGAGAAACTGGCCAGCAAACACCTACTAGCTCATTCCAGCAAGAGCAAGAGAGGCAGCATGGTATGGAGGTGTCTTCCTCAAGGCAGCAAAGCAAGCAACCGCCTGGCATTAAAGCAACTTTCATGGAAATCAAGGCTCAGAATGAATTGTTAAGAGTACAACTATATGATCAATTCCTCAAGGCAACACCCTCCAAATAGTAGATATTAATGGCAGCCTATGACTTCAAGGAGGAAAAGATGATTCTGAGTCATTTCAAGCCCAAGATACCACAGCCCCAGACAGCTGCAGATTATATAATGACAAGCCTAGAGGTCCTCTCGAAGGACAGACACCCGATGGACTAGATAGAGCTGCACAAGCAAACAGGTGAGATGGTTTATGCCACCCTAGCAGACAAGGCCATGTTGGCCCATCAACTGAAGGAATCACTGAAAAACACAAACACTCAATTGGATTTGGAAAGAATTTCTTCCTCTGCCAAAGATAATAGAATAAAGACATTGGAAGAAATCATTATGGAACTAGGACATGATCCTAAAAAGGATGCCAAAGCCATCCAAGCCCTCATAAAGAAAAAAGAGGATGATATTGCTGCACTCAAAAAACAATTGAGGCCGCCTTCAATTATGCACCCTCAAACTGCCGAACTTGTGCAAGAGAAAGAAGGGGAGGATACAATGGATTTGCTAATGAAGATGAACCAAAGAATAATTCAGATGGAGGAAGAATTGGAGAGAGCATTGCAAAGCAAGCAGGGAGAGTCGACCTCCCAGCCACCTCAAACAACTCCAACTGTTGCCACTGTTCCTCCTACACAAACAGCAGCAATTCCTCCGGTTATCCCAGCATCCACAACGGCTACATCAACAACAGATGCTACAGCAACAAAAACAATAACAACACCTGAATCTAGCATGAGCATGGAAGAAATGATGAAAGCAGTCAAAGAGATAGAAGTTCAGGTGACAGAGGTGAAAGAGGCCAAAGAAAAGTTGGCCAAGCTGGAGGCAAGCTATGACAAGTCCAAGATGAAGTGGCTGAGAAGAAAAGAGAAATAAAAGCCTTGGACAAAAAAATAAAGGCCTTAGAAAAGGAGCTCACTTTAGATAAAACCCTAGTTGAAATCAAGAAGATTTTATGGGCCAAAATTGGCCAGTCAATCACTGACCAATGGCGATCGCTTCAGGCCATATATGAACAAATAGAATTGATAGGCCTAGCTCAATTTGAGAATCAAAGGGCTAGAGCAGCATTGGGAAACATGCCTGAGCAGGCCAATAAAATGATTCACTTCCTGAACACTCATACCAAAGAGGAATTGGCAGCATTATATATTAGTAGCAGGACAGATACTATTCTGACAGCGAAGAAGGTGCTGACCCTAAGAAGTTTTGTGAAAACTCTAGAAAGGAAGTGCCAAGAAATGCAAGCAGAAATAGATGACTTCAAGTTAAAAATGGCAGCATTGCAGAGCAGAGGGTTGCCCAGCCTATTGACCAGCGCTGGAAGACTGTTGAACCATGAGCAATATACTACCAGGATAAATAACTATGTTTCAAATCAAATTACAGCCTCCTCTAGTACCTCAGAAGAAACAGGGCCTCCCTCTGGACAAAGTCTTTATGACAGGTTAGAGAACCTGTTTTATATTGAACATGAGATAAATCACCTGTTTGAGGTTCAGCCCAACTATTATAGATACACTGAAGCTGATAAAACACTCATAAAGATACAGAGACATCAGCTGCCTAAAGAGGATTGGTGGCAAGCAATGTTGGAGATTCTGCCAAGGTAATTTCGGTCCTTTCCCTATTTTGATGAGCTTCGGATTTTGGTCAGCTACAGGTCAGCGAAATTGGCTACACAGGCCACCGGTTAAAGCATGAAGACAGCAGGCAAAAGAAGTCAATGTGTGGCTACGTCAATTTAATGAAAGACCAAGTACGCATGCCAAGAGTATGACAACAAAGCAGCGACTCAGCAAAGCACCAGCAAAGCAAACACAGAAACCGCAAATTAAAGACGCAGCTTCAGCCAACTCAGTTGGCCCAAAAATTCAAATTTCTCTGACAAAGTGGACAGCTAGTGCACCAACAATTACTGCAACATTTATTTCTTTCATTTACTTCTTTTGAAGAGTTGGTGAGGGAACTTATTGCATGAAGACTCATCCATAAGATATTTTGTATCTCATTTTTGTATATATACCTCCCCATAGAATGTATTTGGGGTTGGTGATTTTCTCTCTAAGCTGCGCTGGAATTTCTGAGACTCTCTAATACAAATGGTTGTTGAAGTTTATGGTTTCTGCGTTGTCTAAATGTGCAAATGATGTATTGGGACCTGCTACAGAATTCCTGTGTAATTTAATGGAACAATAAGTTATTATAAACTTCGTTTTATGTTTTCTATGCTTGTAAATTTCATATATGTCCCATAATCTTGGTAACAGAGAAGAAAGAATAGCCCAGGATTTGTTTAATTGCACCCTGTGCTCAATCTCTGCTATTACATATGTTTTCTTCAGAGTTAGTCATAAATATGAATTCTTAACTGCTCATGTTTGCACTAATTCCTTCATTCTGAATATTGTTTAGGAATTCTTAATTACTCCTGGATAATATTCATACACTTTCCCTCTGCCAGCATAATGAGAGATTCTTGATTGCCTTTCATTCCCTGACTTCATTCCACCAATTTCCAGATTTGAAAATTGTTCCAAAACTGCCTATCTTGCTCTATAGTTCTACCATTCCCTAAGAAACACTTTCAGCAGCTCACCATCATTGACTCCATTGCCTAATAGTATAGATTGTTTTGGACTTGCATCCCAGCTCTGCCTGAAATCACCATCCAACAAATTTAAAACAAAAACCTGTGCATCATAACTAGCCTAAAATATTACAAAACAAAGCTAAATTACAAAGAGAGAGCCCTCTCTGGTTGCAGGTAGGCTAGGACCTGCAACTAAAAGATTGGTTAGTGGTTACCTCGGCCGTATTCCCTTCAGGAGGCAGGGAACAACCTGAGTGATAACATCATTGGCGACTCTACTGGGGACTCTGAATGCTCATTTGTAACTGCTGTCTATTTTCTAAAGCTACAGATGGAGCCTGAAGTTAGCCAGGTAGCCTCCGAAACTGTTCTTGCTGTGCATTTACAGGAGTAAGTAAAAGCTACTTCATTCAATCTCCAGTATAGTTTTAGGCTATAAATAGCTATTCCAAATATTTTTTTTAACATATTTAAAGGAAAGCCCAAAGCCTCCCATGTTTCAAAGAAACTCTTGTAAAATATTGTGAAAAAACTGTGATTATAAAACATTCCTAGAAAATACCAAAAAACAGGTTTAGAAGCTGGCTCCAAAGAAGAAAACTTGGTACACCATGTCAAATCCTGACCCAGATCCTCCAGCTGTTTTTGAAAATCCAAACTTGATCCCTAAGACCCTTAGGAAACAAGAAGCTCAAGAAAATTCTGCTGGTTTAGACCTTGAAACAGTTCAGCAGAGCTTTATCCCAACTCCTGCTAAAGCCTCAGTCCGTACTCACATTTCTGCTGCTTCTCCTAGTTCTTCATCCACGTCTCAAAGCACCTTCTCCACACCTCCATCCACTGCACATATTTCCACCACTGTCCCTGCTGTTCCAACTGTCCTATTTCTTCATGTTGCCCCATTTATCCCTGTAAATATGGCGAAACATTATGCTCCTTTACAGTTACCTGGAAATCTAGGGGCTATGCCTCAGGATTATCAGAGCAAAATCACATATTTTGATGCTACTGGCTCCTATACAGCCCAGAAACACACTAAGAAAATGCAAGACTATTTCGAGAATTATGAAATAGATGATGATGATGTGAGAATGAAGATTTTTATCCAAAGTCTAACTGGTGATGTGAGGATTTGGTTTAGAGCACTTGCTGCAAATTCTATAGTTGATTCAGAAGCTCTTTATCAATCCTTCCTAAACAGACGGGAAAAGAAGAAGGACCCTTTACACATCTTGACAGAATATGATAATTTGAAAAGAGGCCCACAAGAAACTGTCCAAGACTATTGTGATAGGTTCAACAACGTTTATAATGCTATTCCTCAAAACCTTAGACCTCCACCTGATTTAGCTTTGATCAAATTCCCTGATGGATTTGATTCTGACATGGCATACCAATTGAGGGAAAGAGCCCCTCCAATTTTAGCAGACATGCAGAATATAGCTGTGAGTGTGGAGGCAAACCTGATTGCTAAACAGAATCGGGCAAGAGTTGAAAGAAGAACAACTTTCAAGGAAGAGCCTTCAGCATTTGAACAAAAACTTGATGCAATCACCAAAGGCATGGACAGACTTGGAGATAGAGTAGAAACTATTGAAAGGAAATCATCTTGGGAAGGTCAATCAAGTAACACTGCAAGGAACCCAAACTTTAGAAAAAATCAAAATCCAAATGTTGGAAGGGCTGCCCCTGACCAGAACATCAGACCTCCATTTCAAGAAAACTATGCCGAAGCTTCAACATCCAGTGAGCCAACAGAGGACACCCAAATCAATTTTATGGGATTAAAGAGTGAGAAACAAATTTTCCTAACATAAGATGACCAAGAAGCCCATAATATCAATCAATTTCAAACCAAGTCCGGAGAATCATTTGATTTTAGGGAAGGCTATGATGCAGCTGTCTATGAGGTTCATAAACAGTACAAACTAAGAATCAGAACCATAGATGTGCCTGAACCTATCAAGTAGAAGGATACCAAGCAGCCAAAGAAAACAAAAGATAAAGCTATCTTGACAGAACCCTCCACTAAAACGGACCTAGACCCAAAGGAAGTCACTGTGGAAGATATATCAGAGTTACAGACCTCAAAAAATCAGCCATACACATCCCATTCTTCAAAAGAAAATCTAAACTGCCCTCCTGAAAATAATTTCAAAATAGATTTACCCCAAAACAACATTCAGAATGAAGAAAAGGTCAATGAAAGTTCAGCTGAAAAGGAAAAGTTTGCTGTCCATAATGCAAAAATGTAGATAGAAAAACCTTTTAACTTAGAAACAGAAATTGGCAAGCTGAAAATAGCTATTCCTCTCTCTGAATTGGCAAAACATGAAGTGTACAGAGAATAAATCAATCGGTCACTACAGATACTAGAGAATAGGGATGCAGTCAATGTTCTTGATGATCAACCAGAATTGATTTTCGGTCCTGAAGTCAATGGTAAAATAGTAGATGGAGGGGTTCCTCCATTTTATGTAAGCTTAAACATTCATGACAAAGTGCTGCATAATGCAATGTTTGATTCGGGAGCTTCTCATAACCTAATGCCAAAATCTGTGATGGAAAGACTGGATCTAGACATCACAAGGCCCTACAAAGACTTGTTCTCATTTGATTCCAGTCAGGTTAGATGTCTAGGCCTAATTAAAGACCTTTGTGTATCCTTAGTCCAATATCCTGCTAAAACAATCTTGATGGATGTGGTGGTAGCTGACATTCCACCTAATTATAGCATGCTTTTATCCAGATCATGGGGTGAAAAACTCCAAGGATCTTTGCAACTAGACATGTCCTATGTCACTATTTCTGTCTTTGGACAGCCAAAGAGATTATACCGTGAAACACTAATGAAATATGAGGTGAGCAGTCAAGGAAAACCCCAAAACTTCCCCATCTATTCTATGCATTCCGATATGGATTCATTCATTTTATATAATGCTGGGATGTGTCCCAAAACTAATGTCAAATTCCTAGAAGCAGCACCAACACAAGCATAGAGGAACAATTTGCTGCTCAAGATCATCAAATTGTTGATGTGATTAATGCAATAAAGAAAAATGACATATCATATGAGTTACAAGAGCCAAATCTGCCCATTGAACAAGCTTCTAAAACTCTTAAGACAAGTCATAACCAAGAAATCTTATGGTGCTTAGAGTTTGATGGCTCTGTAAACAAATTAGGAGCAGGGGCAGGGGTTTGGATACACAATATGCAAAATGACCATGCTGAAGGTCATGCATATAGGTTAAATTTTAGATGCACAAACAATATGGCCGAGTATGAAGCCCTTTTGTTAGGACTCAAGCTCATCAGAGGTCTAGGGGCAACCAAGGTCTCAATTTTAGGGGATTCAGATCTGATTATACAACAGATGAAGGGAAATTTTGTTACAAATGATCTTAGATTGAGGTCTTACAGAGGGGCAGCTATTGAAATAATTAACACCTTCTCAGAGTCTCAGCTAACCAAAATCCCTAGAAAGCATAATTTACATGCACATAGCTTGGCAACTTTTGCCAGCACTTGCAAGCTTCCATTTGAGCCCAACCACCATTTCACTGCTGAAATCAAAAACAGACCTGCTGTCCCACATAATGTCAAGAATTGGCAAGTCTTTGAGAATGATACACAGATAAATAATTTCCTGACTTTGAAAGAGAAATTCTCTAGCATAAACATTGATACGAGCAGCATGGATGACCAACAACAGATACATAAAATTGAGCAAAGCATATCTGCTGAAACAACAAATTTGATTTTACACCCAACAACTTTTGATGACAAGAATTTACAAGAGCTGAAGCAAACGGATTTTGATGAAATAGCTGAGGCAGAAGCTGAAGTAATTGAACTAAAAGATAATTTTCTTCCCACGGGCTTAACTCCTTTAGAGGACATATTTGATTCAAATGACATCCCTAGAAATCCAAAAATGCAACCACTGAATGCAGAAATTGAGGACTGCAACATTGGAACCACAGAAGATCCAAAAATGGTGAAACTCTCCAAAGCATTGCCTGCTGATCAGAAATTGAAATACATTGACTTGTTTAAAGAATTCCAAGATGTTTTCGCCTGGAGTTATGAGGACCTCAAGTCCTATGACACCTCAGTCATCCAACACACTATACCTCTGAAAGAGAATCAAAAACCTTTTAAACAAAAGCTTAGAAGAGTGAATCCTGTCCTCCTTCCCCTGATTGAAAAGGAAGTTAAACGTATGTATGAAGCTGGAACCATTGCACCTATCAGATTCTCAAAATGGATTTCAAATCTAGTACCTACTAGGAAGAAAATGGGAGAGATAAGACTGTGTGTTGACTTGAGAAATTTAAATAAAGTCTCTCTCAAAGACCATTACCCCTTACCAAAAATGGATCATATCCTAGAAAGGGTAGTGGGAGCCTCTAGGATCTCATTATTAGATGGATTCTCAGGATTCAATCAGATTTTAGTCCACCCAGATAATCAAGACAAAACTGCCTTTACAACACCTTGGGGAACCTTCAAATATGTCAAAATGCCTTTTAGACTCAAAAATGCAGAGGCCACTTTTCAAAGAGCAATGGATATAGCTTTTGCCAAAGAGATCCATGATTTCTTAGTCATATACCTTGATGACCTCACTGCTTTTTCAAAATCAGGCCAAGAACATCTAGAGCATTTGAGGCAAGTGTTCCTAATTTGCAGAAAATATGGCATATCATTGAACCCAAAGAAATCACTATTTGGCCTAGAAGAAGGCAAACTCTTAGGTCACATAATTTCAAAAGATGGCATTAGGATTGACCCGGACAGAATTCAAGCTATTCTCCAAGTGCCCCATCCAAGAAACATCAAAGAACTGCAAGCTTTTTTAGGGAAGATCAATTTCCTAAGAAGGTTCATTCCAAATTTTGCTGAGCTAATTAGACTGTTGAATAATATGCTGAAGAAAGATTCTAAAGTCAAATGGACGATGGAAGCTAAACAAGCTTTTGAGGACATCAAAACAACTTTGACAAAAACACCAGTCCTCACAAGTCCCAAGTTTGACAGAGATTTCATCATCTTTTCCTTTGCATCTGAGCATGCTATTGCTGCTGTCCTATTACAAAAAGATGACCAAGGATGTGAGAATCCCATTGCTTTCTTCAGCAAAGCCCTTAGAGATGCTCCACTAAAATATCAGATTATGGAAAAACAAGCTTATGCCCTCCTAAAAGCCATCAAGGATTTCAGAGTTTACATCTTGTACTCACATGTGATAGCCTATGTTCCAAATGCAGTGGTTAAGGACATTCTAACTCAAGAAGGAATCGAAGGTAAAAGGGGCAAATGCATAGCTAACATCTTAGAGTATGACATTGAAATCAAGCCTACAAAACTCATAAAAGGACAAGGGTTGGCTAAATTAATGACCGAAACCAATTTTCAAGCCCTTGACATCAATGAACTGGACAACAAACAGGAGATGGCGACTCCACAGATCAATCAAGCCTTTTTACAATCACCTTGGTATGCTGACATATGTTTTGTATTATTAAACCTGCAAGCTCCTCCAGGGTTGTCCAGGACTAAAAAGAGATTCTTGAAAATGAAGGCATCAAAGTTTTGTATTATAGACAATGTTTTATTTTGGAAAAATCATGAAGGTATTTTGCTTAATTGCCTAACATTGGATGAAACTGAAAATGTACTCAAGGAATTTCATGCAAGGGGACTATGGAGGACACTTGTATTGGAAGTCAACAGTTGATAAGATTCTAAGAGCTAGTTTTTACTGGCCTTCCCTGTTTGCTGACGTGAAAAAGTTTGTAGTTTCATGCCATAAATGCCAGATCTTTGAAGGCAAGAGAAAGCTGTTACCTTTGCCCCTCAAACCTATTTCAACTGAAAGACCATTTCAACAATGGGGTTTAGACTTCATTGGTGAAATTCACCCTTCCTCCTCTGGCCAACACAGGTGGATTTTGACTACCACAGACTATTTTACCAAATGGATAGAAGCCATCCCTTGTAGGCAAGCCAATGACTCAATCATCATGCAATTTTTAGAAACCAACATCTTGTATAGATTTGGCTGTCCAGAAAAAATTATTACAGACAATGTTGCTGCTTTCAAATCCAAAAGAATGATCAACTTTTGCCATAAGTACCACATTACCTTGGGCCATTCCACAGCCTATTACTCTCAAGGTAATGGCCTAGCTGAGTCATCCAACAAAAGCATCATAAATATCATCAAAAAGGTCTTGGAGGAGAACAAAAAGAATTGGCACAAAAAACTTGTAAATGCACTACGGGCAGACAGATTGACCACCAAAAGATCCATTGGAACAAGTCCATATGAATTGGTTTATGGTCTAGAGACTGTTTTCCCCTCCTCCTTGGGAATCCTTGGGATCAAGTTGCTACAAGAAATACAAGCAGAGCCTAATGATATGCAGAGAAGGATCAATCAAACTATTCACTTACAACAAACAAGAGAAGAAGTATATCAGAGAATTCAGGTTTTACAAGATAAACTCAAAAATATCTTTGACAAAAGAACAAAAGCTGAAGATTTCTTCATAGGAAACAAAGTGTTGAGATGGGATTCTAGAAGAGAGGGTAAACGAAAACATGGAAAATTTGATTTTCTTTGGAAAGGACCATATGTCATTCATGTTGTACAAGGTAACAACACCCATTTTTTGAAGAGTTTGGATGGCACAGATACTGAGGAAGGCCCAGTCAATGGGTGACTGCTCAAACATTATTTTGATTCCCTGTGATCAACGTAACAGAACTGTATATTGTACATAAATATTTGTATTTTCATCAGTTTTCATTTACAACAATTAGATAAGGAACAAGATGCAGTAGATTTTGAGGAAAGGATCAAGGAATTACACCAAGTTTGGTGTATATTTTGAAATTACAACAAAAGATCAAGAAGAAGACTTGGGAAGTATAAAGATGATGACAATCACTCAGAAAAACTAGCAAAAGACAGAGCTGTAATTTTGCACAGATCAGCTCATAAGCACTGCACATAGACTACCATGGTTCAGATCATAGGTTTCCAGAAGAAAGAATTTTTGAATTACAGCAGCCAACTGAGAATAAGGCCATCTGACCTGTTGTTCTTGACTTTTCACCAGGAAAAGCCATCCCCAAGTGGAGCCACTGTTAGCTTCCTATACCAATAGGTTTCATTTTTCATGATTGACCAGGGAAGTGCCAAATATGTTCATCTTTCCATGCTGCAAAGGTTCCATATTTTATATACAGGTAGAGAGAATTAAAAAATGTAAAGAGGGTATGCCCTAAAAGAAAAATCAAAGGGAAAAAAGAGTAAATTGGTCAGAAAGAATAAAAGAAAATGAACCCCAAAGAAAGACCAGGAAAGTGGCCAGTCAAAATGCCACTATTATCTTATTTGCAAGTTCACAATGTGCAAGTATTGTTGTTTATCACACTTGATGGATGGCCCAAAAGTTCAATCTGGACCACTCCATATTTAAATTTGTTGTTGTAGAAAAGAGAAAGAATATCTGTCCAAACAGTTTAAGCTTGGCAGATGAGTAGATAGGCAGAGAAATTAAGGAGCCCAACTGCTCAATCTGGGCCCTTGGAAGAGATAAGGGTAGAATTAGATAGAAGGGCAGTCAAAAGAAAAGAGGAAGATCAGGGTTTGCCAGTTCAAGTGCACCCAATCAAAAGGAAGAAAATATGTTAGGTGTATTAGGCTGGGTAGGCAGTTTGAGGTTGCAGAAGCAGGTGGGTGCTCATTTTTGTCTTGTCAAGAAAGACTCATATCATCAGTGACATAAGTACCAAGGCAGTTGTTGGACTGTAGAACAATGGAAGCTTGACTAATTTCCCCTTCATTCCCCATAAATCTTTTACTAACATCCCCTCAAGGAGCTTGGGACCTGTCCAAGGGTCCTGTTTCACTTCATTTCATGATAAATGCTAAGTTGAATCTTGACTCCACTTAGTGAAAAGAAGCCACATTTCTTGTGTAAAAACAATTACTCCATACTCCTTTCATCTTCCTATGTCTAAGTTTTCGCTCCACATACTTAGCATTTACCCATACAATTTCAATTCATAAGGTCATATTAACCTCTAATTTTGTTATTTAGCTCCCTTGAATCATTTTCCCATCCCTATTTTTACAAAAAAAACTATATAAAAACCCAAAAAGTGTTAATATCCCTATCCCCTGGCACTATAGCCATATAACCTAAAGTTCGGGAAACATTGGTTCATTTGGAGCCTATGATTAACCCTTCCGCGTCCAAATACCTGGGATTAATCTAACATTTGGTTAGATTAATAACTATATTAACCTTCCTCATAAACCTTACCACATTCCCCCCCGTGCATACATTTTATTTGGGTTTCGTTTGATATCTGGTCAAACGAATAACCGTAACCCCGACACCGAACACATAAAACCTATATAAACCTAAGTTTTTTGCCCCGCATATATTACAAAACATTTAAATATGCGCGGGCCCCGTCATTTCAAAACCTCGCAACTTTAATGTCCCGACCGCTGTCCGATCCAGGGCCTCAAATGTAACAGTTGGCGGCAATATCGGAGCCCCTGATCTGCCAGAGATTAGTGTCCGGGGGATTGGCGGTATTGCTGCCGTACCCCCGCCACGCGTCAATCTCCCGGCGTGATCGGAGGCCCCCCCTCCAATACTGCCCCGAGCCAAAAGCGGAGCGGGGAAAACCAGAAACCACCCGCCCTTGCCCAATGACATCAGGCCCCCATCACCCTATGACGTTGCAACACGTCGGCCCGCCGCTGCCATGTACCACTGCCACCTCATCCGCCAATGTTACCGCCCCGCCACCGTGTCATGCCACGTCACCTTACACGTCGACTGCCACATCATCTTCCGTACTCGCTACACGCCAAAATACGTCATGCTGACATCATCCCCGAAAAGCGCCAAAAGTGCTAAAATGTCCCAAATCCAATAAAAAGTCGTGAAAACAACCATTTTGTTTGTTTTTTATTATTGCGCCCGTGGAGCTTCTTGCATGTGATTTTACGTTCAATCACCCACCAGCGCCGCACAGTCCACCAACCTGCGATCCGGCTCCATTGTCCCACCCTGCAGCTTGAAGTTGTACCTGCTAACCGTTCTCTGCGCCATATAAATAGGTATTTACCATCTGTTCACCTGCAAACCCTGTTTTCCGCAGTTTATCCATTAAATTTGTTTGAACACCTGCAAATTCAAACCAAAAAGGCACTTGAGCTCCTGAAATTCCACCTGTTAACTCACTTATTGACCCTTTGTTCAAGTGCAACCCGGAAAATTTTCCCTCATCTGCAAATTCCACCATTTAAATACGTTTTAAGCTCGTCTCCGCCGGTGGAGTCTGTAAACTGCCCATGTATTCACTCCCTTTGTCAAAATCCTCTGCAAGATTTCACTCATTTGGCCAAAATCAATCCCATTCCCTCTGCAGTTTACCCACAGAGCCTATCAATCCAGTGAAATCATTTAAAAGCCTGTCTAAATTCTGCAAATTTGCCTTTTTATCATAAACTACACACAATGAAGGCCAGTTCTATATCTAAGCTCATTCTATAGCTTCCTCACAAAGTTTCAGAGACAATTTTTACTGTTCAGTTGTTACACCAATCCCATTTTCATATTACAGACACAGAACATTCAAGATGGCCACTCCAGCAACCTTAAACATCACTCCTCTCAATGCACCTCACAAGGAACTTGAGGCATTACCTTTGGCTGATAGGGACCACCTAATTCAAGATTTGGTTGGGGAGAAAAACACTTGCAGACCTTCTGTCAGCTGACAAATAGTTACCTGAACAACAGTGATATTTATGGCATTTGGGAATCAAATTTGCCCATCTACTTTCTCCCTTCTGTCAATGTTTTTCCTAAAATTATTCGCCTCTGTTGTGAGAACTATGACCCAACACAAAGAGCAGTCAAGTCTCCATCTGGGAGCATCCTCCTTTAGATAACTCCTGACTCCATCAATCAAATGCTAAACTTCAAGCAAACTCAGCTTCTGGTCCCCCTCTCTATGAAATTCCTGCTTTATGAAGGTCCTAAACTCTCTAGCTCAGAGATAGCCCGAATTGCCAAATTTTTCATGAGAGCAGACCGCCAGCCTACAGGGCCACCTCCTTTTCTCTATGAATGTTTCAATGAAGTGGGAAAATTGTTAGTAGATATGATATCTTATGTACTAGGCTTCAAGACAAATGAACATATTGATCAAACCATATTGGTCTTACTATCTGCATTCAGCCTAGGACAGCCCCCTGCTGTCAAGTACAATTATGCCAAATTCATTTCCAGTAAGATACATGACCAACTAGTGAAGCTGGATAGGGAGGGAGTTTTCAAATACTCATCATACATTTATCATTTGTTCATGTATTATTAACCAGACTGCTTCCAATGCCCCATCAAAAGATTGGACTCTAAAGGAGAAAAGAGGTCTGTGATTTTCTGGACCTCAGTCTTTCATGAAGTCAAAAACTCCCCCTACTCTTACTGTGAGTTTATTGACCTGTTTTTCTATCCAGTCTCTTGTCTCCTAATGAGAACTCCTCCTGCTAGGCTATCCTATGACATGCAGAAAATATTGCAGCTTTCAAAGAACTACAAAATAGGTGACTGGTACTTTTACCAGAATCACACTGTCATTAGGATATATGGCTGTGAGCTCTGTCCCTACAGGCTGCCAAGATATGTACCAATGAGATTGTTTGCCTTGGAGTATTATAGGCAACTCATCAATTCAGATTTAACTCATTTTCATAGTGCCAAGAAAAAGGCTCGCCTGAAATTCAAAGACCAACTAGGCCCCTTTGTCATGAACAAGAAAGAAGGTTGGCAAGATGCTGACCAAATATTGGGGGAGAAACTCAAGTTGAAAAGGAGTTTTTGGTGGGTCCCTTATGACCCAGATGGCTTTATTAATGCCAGAAAAATAAAATATAGGCTGTCAGCCTATGAGCATTGTAAAATCCCACAGATTGAACAATTTGTTAATAAAGATGAGTGGGTGCAAGGTACACTAGTTGAAGAGTCCACCCAAGAAGAAATAATGGAGCAAAATGTTAAGAATTTGGAAAAAACTCTTGACTTGGATTCTTTTGAGCAGGTGACATTCAAACTACCACAACAAGTTGGAGAAGGCCCATCAACTGCTGCAGCTTCCCAAGCTGCCCAACAAAGGTCTACACCAACAACAGGTACAACAAAAGGCAAGGAGCCAATGGATGTAGAACAGGAAAAAATGACAGAACAACCAACCACCTTAAGGGAGCAAAGTCAAGGGCAAGCCCCTCCACAGCAGACTAAGGCACCACAGATTCCAGCATTACAAACTCTTGTCAATGAGGAAAGAGGCAAGAAGCGGGATAGGGAAGAAATTACACCAGCTAGTGGCTCAACGCAACAACTAGAAGCCAAAAGACAGATAGTTGATCCTCAAGTCGAGGAGGAAATAAGTGAAGAAGTCATAGAAAGCCCAAGGAGTGGAAGGGAAACTGGCTAGCAAACACCTACTAGCTCATTCCAGCAAGAGAAAGAGAGGAAGCATCATATGGAGGTGTCTTCCTCAAGGCAGCAAAGCAAGCAACCGTCTGGCATTAAAGCAACTTTCATGGAAATCAAGGCTCAGAATGAATTGTTAAGAGTACAGATATATGATCAATTCCTCAAGGCAACACCCTCCAAACAACAGAGATTAATGGCAGCCTATGACTTCAAGGAGGAAAAGATGATTTTGAGCCATTTCAAGCCCAAGATACCACAACCCCAGACAACTGCAGATTATATAAAGACAAGCCTAGAGGTCCTCTCCAAGGACATACACCCGATGGACCAGATAGAGCTACACAAGCAAACAGGTGAGATGGTTTATGCCACCCTAGCAGACAAGGCCATGCTGGCCCATCAACTGAAGGAATCACTGAAAAACACAAACACTCAATTGGATTTGGAAAGAATGTCATCCTCTGCCAAAGATAATAGAATAAAGACATTGGAAGAAATCATTGTGGAACTAGTACATGATCCTAAAAAGGATGCCAAAGCCATCCAAGCCCTCATAAAGAAAAAAGAGGATGATATTGCTGCACTCAAACAATTGAGGCTGCCTTCAACTATGCACCCTCAAACTGCCGAACTTGTGCAAGAGAAAGAAGGGGAGGATACAATGGATTTTCTAATGAAGATGAACCAAAGAATAATTCAGATGGAGGAAGAATTGGAGAGAGCATTGCAAAGCAAGCAGGGAGAGTAGACCTGCGAGCCACCTCAAACAACTCCAACTGTTGCCACTGTTCCTCCTACACAAACAGCAGCGATTCCTCCAGTTATCCCAACATCCACAATGGCTACATCAACTACAAATGCTACAGCAGCAACAACAATAACAACACCTGAATCTAGCATGAGCATGGAAGAAATGATGAAAGTAGTCAAAGAGCTAGAAGTTTAGGTGACAGAGGTGAAAGAGGCCAAAGAAAAGTTGGCCAAGCTGGAGGCAAGCTATGACAAGTCCAAGATGACAGTGGCTGAGAAGCAAAGAGAAATAAAAGCCTTGGACAACAAAATAAAGGCCTTAGAAAAGGAGCTCACTTTGGATAAAACCCTAGCTGAAATCAAGAAGATTTTATGGGCCAAAATTGGCCAGTCAATCACTGACCAATGGCGATCGATTCAGGCCATATATGAACAAATAGAATTGATAGGCCTAACTCAATTTGAGAATTAAAGGGCTAGAGCAGCATTGGGAAACATGCGTAAGCAGGCCAATAAAATGATTCACTTCCTGAACACTCATACCAAAGAAGAATTGGCAGCATTAGATATCAGTAGCAGGACAGATACTATTCTGACAGCGAAGAAGGTGCTGACCCTAAGAAGTTTTGTGCAAACTCTATAAAGGAAGTGCCAAGAAATTCAAGCAGAAATAGATGACTTCAAGTTAAAAATGGCAGCATTGCAGAGCAGAGGGTTGCCCAGCCTATTGACCAGCGCTGGAAGACTGCTGACCCGTGAGTAGTATACTACCAGGATAAATAACTATGTTTCAAATTAGATTACAGCCTCCTCTAGTACCTCAGAAGAAACAGAGCCTCCCTCTGGAAAAAGTCTTTATGACAGGTTAGAGAACCTGTTTTAAATTGAACATGAGATAAATCACCTGTTTGAGGTTCAACCCAACTATTACAGATACACTGAAGCTGATGAAACACTCATAAAGATACAGAGACATCAGCTGCCTAAAGAGGATTGGTGGCAAGCAATGCTGGAGATTCTGCCAAGGTAATTTCGGTCCTTTCCCTCTTTTGATCAGCTTCAGATTTTGGTCAGCTACAGGTCAACGAAATTGGCTACACAGGCCACCGGTTAAAGCATGAATACAGGAGGCAAAAGAAGTCAACGTGTGACTATGGCAATTTAATGAAAGACCAAGTACGCATGCCAAGAGCAGGACAACAAAGCAACGACTCAGCAAAGCACCAACAAAGCAAACACAGAAACCGCAAATTAAAGACGCAGCTTCAGCCGACTCAGTTGGCCCAAAAAGTCAAATTTCTCTGACAAAGTGGACAGCTAGTGCACCAACAGTTACTGCAGCATTTATTTCTTTCATTTACTTCTTTTGAAGAGTTTGTGAGGGAACTTATTGCATGAAGACTCATCCATAAGATATTTTGTATCTCATTTTTGTATATATACCTCCCCATAGAATGTATTTGGGGTTGGTGATTTTCTCTCTAAGCTGCGCTGGAATTTCTGAGACTCTCTAATACAAATGGCCGTTGAAGTTCATGGTTTCTGCGCTGTCTAAATGTGCAAATGATGTATTGGGACCTGCTACAGAATTCCCGTGTCATTTAATGGAACAATAAGTTATTCTAAACTTCGTTTTATGTTTTCTATGCTTGTAAATTTCATATATGTCCCATAATCTTGGTAACAGAGAAGAAAGAATAGCCCAGGATTTGTTTAATTGCACCCTGTGCTCAATCTCTGCTATTACATATGTTTTCTTTAGAGTTAGTCATAAATATGAATTCTTAACTGCTCATGTTTGCACTAATTCCTTCATTCTGAATACTGTTTAGGAATTCTTAATTGCTCCTGGATAATATTCATACAATTTCCCTCTGCCAGCATAATGAGAGATTCTTGATTGCCTTTCATTCTTTGACTTCATTCCACCAATTTCCAGATTTGAAAATTGTTCCAAAACTGCCTATCTTGCTCTATAGTTCTACCATTCCCCAAGAAACACTTTCAGCAGCTCACCATCATTGACTACATTGCCCAATAGTATAGACTGTTTTGGACTTGCATCCCAGCTCTGCCTGAAATCACCATCCAACTAAAACAAAAACCTGTGCATCATAACTAGCCTAAAAATATTACAAAACAAAGCTAAATTACAAAGAGAGAGCCCTCTCTGGTTGCAGGTAGGCTAGGACCTGCAACTAAAAGATTGGTTAGTGGTTACCTCTGCCATATTCCCTTCAGGAGGCAGGGAACAACCTGAGTGATAACACCTCCATAGCAACTGGGTACACTGCTCAGCCTCCTTTGTCCAACTCATTTAAAAGCATGCAAATCATTGTCTTCAATGCGGCCAGACCAGCAACATACTTGTGCATGATGTCTGCACTGATGGGAAAGTCTAGGCTGGTGGAAATACACATCAACTCATCGAAGTATGAGTCAAGCTCCAGTTGGACCTATGCCTTTGTCTTCGCTTGGGTGAGATTCCCAATAGATGGGATGGCATGTGTGTGCATCAAAACATCCATACTCTTAAATACACATGCATGGGAAGCCTGCATACTAGTGATGAGTTGTGGGAGCTCTTCATAGTTCCGGATTTGACTCTGGATACGTGCCTTCATCTCAACCACATTGGCCTTCATCATCTTAGGCAAGTGAAGTGGGACTCCCTTGTATCTCATTGTCCATGATTTCATGTAGTCAACAACAACATGCAAGTTCACCAAGATACGTGATCTTCTAGCACATCATTGCTACCATCCATTGAGATGGACGACTGCCTTATGCACGTACTAAACTTGGAGTACAAAACCCACATAACTGTGTCAAGGGACAATACTTCATCAAGTATTTCCTTCTTCAGTTCAGCTCGGGCGGACGCTATCACCAACTCTCCTCCTTGCTTGGCTGTCTTTAGTTCCTTAGCCATTCACTCATTCTCAACTATCAGAAAGCGAACACTTGAGCTAGTGGCTTTGGAATACACTGTGGTAGCATCGACTAACGCTGCTGGATGTTTGCATAAGTAAAAAATGATCACTCGTTCCTGAACTTGCGCAAGCTATGTGTGATCATCCGGATTCGACACTCTGCAAGACTGCACCACACTATGTTGAGACTCGTCGAATGAGATGTTGTGCATCTCTCCTTCTGGCTGATCTCCAAGGATTTCAGTGCCTCCTTGGTCGCTTGAGACTTGCTCATATTCTGGATGTAGTGAAGCATGCAAGTCGACCTCTTGGTGGTGAGGCATGAGGTTAGTGTCTTGTTCCAATTCCTATTGCTCCATATCTGTATCCAATTGTCGAAGTGTTCGCTCTATCTCAAGAGCAAAGTCTTGCTTCTATGATGGTTCACCTTGTCTACCTGATGTCAACTGTTCTGATAAGTCCACTACCTATACGGGTGTTGTTTCATCTGTTTGCACATGTTATGCCCCCTGTTGTACTTGTTGTTGTTGCGCTTCCCTCTCCTATTTTTGCAGCTCTTGTTCCTTCTAGAGTTGCTTCTTTAGCTCATGCAACTCCTTCTTTGTTTCCTCCATTCTTCTCTTCTCCTTCTACCTTTGTGTGATTCTCTTGTCACATTGTTGCCTCTTTGCCTCTATATCCAACGCTACTCTCTCCCCAAGTGTATCTGCTCAGAACTTGTAGCTTTTCTCTTCCTCCATGCGATCGAAAATCTTCCTCTTGCTCTTGTTGTGCACTGGTATGCTTACTTTTGATGTTGTTGTTGCGTCTAGTGTTGGTACTCTCTGGGATGTTGCTTCACGTTGATTCACTAACTACTCCACAATGAAGCCAACTTTTTCATTGGGTTTGGAGAAAATGTAGCAATATCTCCATGGGTTCTCCTCCGCCCAGTGAAATCCCCATGGATCCAATTGAACTGTACTCTCGTGTAGTGATATTTCACAAGACAATGTGGGTCATACGGATTGTAACTTCAGAGGTCGAATGGATACTTCTTCATCTGATCTATTTCGACATCCACTTGATTGAAACTCTAAATCTCGTATAACCCAATCCGCAACGGAAGAGCGGGCCAAGGTGCCTTCTTCTTCCAGTGCAGTCTAGTTGTCAATCCTACCGAGATGTGATATGCTACTTCCTGCATGATGTGTATGTCTAAGGTAAACTTCGGTAGAACATGTGGAGGCTTCTTCACGTTGAACATTCGTATGAAGTTGTTAGACGATGAGGCATACCAATAAACATTATCTATCAATGCCTCCATTGTTGTCTTCGACATGTAGGGTGGATCCTGTTTGAATATCATCTTGTAAACTGGGGTGACAAATGATCGGATAGCCATGTGATAACTCCTCTGAAGATGCATTCAGACAAAAACTTACAATACATGTTCACAATAGTCTCCGCCAGTGACCATGCCCGCTCCAAGCCCGAGCTCCTAATGGGCACATATCACATATAAGATGTAGGCGAACATGTAGATCTTTGATTGCATACCTTCAGGTGATTGTTGAGCCTTTTTTACCTGTTCCTTCAGCTGATGAGCCAACATGCTAGACCAGTTACATGGTTTTCCTTCTCTGGCCAGTTGGTCCAGTGCAATCACCCAACTCTGTGGGAAGGTTTCCATGCTTTCTTGGCCATACAGTCGACATGAAAATATGACCAAGTATTGATATGCCTTTTGTAGTATCTTCGTCTTGTAGATCTGGTTGGGTGTCATCCTGAATCTAGCCAGCTCCTTTACCCAGTTCTTCAAAATGTCTCTGGAGTTGGCATTGTTGCTGGGTAAGCTGAAGGGAGTCTCCATGATAGTCACGAGCTCCGACATCTGATACATCTCATCATAATCATGTGCCCAGAAGGTTCCAATATTCGTCTCACTGACACTGCTCAAAGTCATCGTCTCGGGATCAATGTGCAAGATGATCCAACGTATCATGTCTGCACATGGGAATTCAGGGTATCTACATGCAATCCGGTACAAGCCAGACTTGTGAATGTTCACATACACCTGGAGGTCTTCGATGTATTTCCCAAAAGTGCTTGCAAATGATTCATTGACCTCTTGCCATTTCATCTTGATGTCCTTGTTTAGAAACATCTTGGTATCTTCATAGATCAGTGGACTTGAGGACATTCACTCAATTGCCACTCCAGTTGCTCTTCCGTCAGTGTCCTTTGATCATGCTCTCCTAGAGGCCATTGATCCTATACTGCTAAGAGGTGGATGAACACCTAAAATATCTAGAGACAAAGCAACATGCATGGCAAGAAATATGTCAGCGAAAACCAAAGCAAATTCAGCAAGGATAATTTTAGGGGCGAATGTTCGCCCTTTGGCGAAATTAAGGGGTTTTAAATTTTTAGTGGGCGAATATTTTGTATCATAGTACATTTTTACAAATCACCTCAAATAGCCCACCTTATTTTAAGGGAGAGGGTAAAAAAGGTAAATTTAGCCCTTGAAATTAGGACTTACAACCTTCCATTCGCCCATTTTCAAGAATAGGTTTTATTTAAGTGAATCCATTCGCCCATTTTCAAGAATAGGTTTTATTTAAGTGAATCCTATGGGCCAAATACCATATTTATAAAAGAGGTATGGTAAATTAATAAAAATATAAATAAATGAGAGGTATGGTAAATAAATAAAACATTTTTATATTTACTCCATAAGTCACCTTATATACATGTAAGGGTGTAAACAAATAAAAATATAAGTAAAGTGGAGGTATGGTAAATAAATAAAACGTCTTTTTATACTTACTCAAAAGGTATGGTAAATAAATAAAAATATAAATAAACTAGACATATCGTAAATAAATAAAACCTCTTTTTATATTTAGTCCATAACCCTCGTTTTATTTATGAAGGCTCAAGAAGGAGGTTTTATTTAAGTGAATCCTATGGGCCAAATACCATATTTGTAAAAGAGGTATGGTAAATTAATAAAAATATAAATAAATGAGAGGTATGGTAAACAAATAAAACATTTTTTTATATTTACTCCACAAGTCACCTTATATTTATGAACACTCAAAAAAATGGGTTATATTTAGGTGAAACCTATGGCCAAATAATATGGGACAAATACCATGGACTAGATTGTTATTAATACCATGCAAAAAACCATTATTAACCTTAATATTAGAATTAATAAAAATAAAAATGGCACATGGTATTGACCTATGGTATTCGCCAAAATGGCACATGGTATTGACCCATGGTATTCACCTGGAATGTAGCCTATTTAAATGGGGCAATTAAACCAACATGTAGCCTATGCTAAGATTCATTAGGACTTTACAAAGTTTTATTATTTAGTGAAAGACTCGCCAAGATCTTACAAGATTTTATAATTGAGTAAAATATTCGCCATGCCTGGTGAGAGATTCGCCAAAAAATTATATATACATATTATATTATTGATAAAATCGCCTTCCATTTTTCCTATATACCATGGAGATTCGCCCATTTATTATATTTATAAATTTAGGGGGGGTTCTTAAAATTTTCCCTGAAATTCAGTGAATGACATAACACATACTTGGGGAATGATAGGAAAGGATTGTGTAATTTCTACTGGGAGGCTAGGAGATTGGCTGCCAGACTTGCACAAAAAGCAGTCTGGAATGTTTTGGGAGACTGAATGACTGCTAGATTTGTGCAATGCGCAATCCAAACTGACTGCTGACTGCTGGGATTACACAATGCGCAATTCCAGCTGGCAATAACTACAGGCTCAATGACTACATTGCGCAATTTTCTGGGCCAGCAATCACTGTCCCTCATAAATGCACAAAGCAGTACTGGAGGATAGTCCCTAGGCAAAAATGCCCATTTTTGGAGAGGAAGACGTAGCCTTCCTTCCTAGGATTGTGCAATGTTGTCTTGGTGCGGCAGAGTCCGGGCCAAGGCTTCCTAGACCCACCGACGGGCAACTGAAAGAAAACGTGAAAGCAAATGTATGGCGATACTGAGTGAAAGAAGAAGTGATTAATCGTGCATGAAAAAATTAAATGAAATATTCATAAAACAGGACAACATGCATGTGGGTGAAGCGAGTCGCCGAATTGACGACTGTTTGTGTAAAACAATTTCATGCATGCGACAGTAGTGATATAGCAACGAAAACTGAAACAGTGCTAGTACAAGCTAGTATGCATGTAAATGACAACAAGCATTCAAAGAAATAAAGCAAACAACACTCACATAAGAAAAAACATAAAAGTTGACAAAGATGCTGAAAACGACAAGTTGAGACCACCTACCTGTGAATAGTTGAGCCAGATGTGTCGAAGAGTCCTGGATGTGCTATGGGATGTTAGAGCTCCAAGATCGTTGTGAAAGAATGAGCTCTGATGTGTTGAATAAATAACTTTGGGCTTATGATGTGCATGCCACAAATCTAGGAGAAAGCGACACTTGGAGGAAAGATTCTAAAACAATATTTGAATGCAATCTCCATCTGTTAAAAATAGCTCCCTGAATAAAGGGATGATTTTTTCATGTTTCCTTTTGCTATTCCCGAAAAAAGAAAGCCATGCATGCAAGTCAAGTTTCCTTGGTCCCGAGTGGAACTGGTCAAACTGACTACACATGCAAGAGGCTGCTCAACTGCTGGGAGAAAATGTGCATTTCTGTATGGGAGTTGGGCTGGTTGCCTAGGGGATTTGCGTAATTTTTGGGCAGATCAGCTGACTGCTACCCAGGATTGCGCAATTCCTGGGCTAAGCATCCCTACTGGGGAGAATTGCGCAATTTTCTGGATGAATCCTGACTGGCAGAATTGCACAATTCTAGAGCCCAGTAGGCTTCCAGACATAATTATGCAATTTCTGGAGGGAAGGTTGGTTGCCCTCCATAATTGCGCAATTTATTGAGGGAGCTACTCAGCCTGCAACTGGACTAAGTCTGGACGAAGAACCTATGAGGGGAATGCATCAAGCTTTGATTGACACGTTGTCTTTCTGCAAGAAAAACATTGAAGCTTGTGTAATTGACAAAGAAATACATGTTTTTGTGCAAGGTTGGTAGGGAGGCTCTAAAACGAAGCTAAGGAAAAATTTTGGAGGATGGTTTTAGCCGCTACAACACCTGGCAACAAACTAGTAGAACTCTAGCTCTTTGAATGGACCTTGTTCGTGAAAAGCAAGTCTAACACCTCCAAAAGTATTGTTAAGTTATCCATTCATCTTGGTTTCACACTAGCTTGATTATAACATGTAGCATCTGCCAAGCTCTTAGTCGATTGACACACATTCCAAGCCAAGGCAACACAATTGTTTCTATTGGGGTTGAGGGGTAGATTGATGCACAAGCAGTATAATCATCAAAGTCTTAGTTTCATCTCTGGTGTTGCTCCTCTGCCAGCAAGCCTAGACAGTACCCTAGTGGAGTCACATAGGAACACAAGCATGGCTCCACTACCAACAAGTCTAGTCAGTACCCTGGCAGTGTTAGTTGCATCACCTCTCTGCGTAGGAATCCTTTCTCTTCTTTCTCCTTATTCATTTTTCATTTTGATTTTTTTTCACTTTTCATTTTTCATAACTATGCATAATACTTATTCATTTCAGAAGTGGAAGAGGGATCTCGACTTATTCAGAGCAGAAGAGGTTGTTCCAACAGAGAATTAGTTTGTTATATCTATGACATGCCTATTAAAGTTTCCCCCCTCACCTTACTCTACTTGACTGAGTTGACAAGGGTTAACCCAAAAACAACCGACTAGAGTAGGGGATACTAGATAGCGTGCAAGCGTTGTGTTTTCACCAAGGTTCACTTCGAAAAGTACGTATTTTCCATTGACGTATCATGGACTAAAAGTAACAAGTTCTTCATATAGAGGCATGATGAAAGATAACCAAGTAGTGATAGCTGCACAAGGCCTCTTGTAATTTACCTAGCTTGTTTCAAGAGTCATATATGGTTTAATGCGAAACTAACCTATGAACAAAACAAGCAAACAAATAAACAACAAAGCAAGAGCAGAAGCAAAAGCGAAAGAAAAGCTAGTAAGAAAACAAGCACGCAAACAAACAAACAAACAAAGCAAGTAAGAAAACAAGCATGCAAGCAAACTGACTGAAAGAAAACACTACTCCTACTCCTAAACAAACGGTGCATGGTCCTGATCACATGAAGCGATATTTCCAATGCAGCCACCGGCACATTGGTTGACCCATGTTGGTGAAGGCTTGGTCCGTGAGCAACCCAATTATGCAAACCAACAAGAAAGAAAGATATAACAATGAAGACAAACACACTTTATGTTTAAAAGTGTCCACGGGACATAAGTGAGTGCAAGTGCATGATGAGCAGTCCATGGACTTACCATGGTGTTTTGCGACACTGCGTGCAACTTTGAAGCATACACACATTTGTTGACTATGACATGAAAAAAAATGAAAGAAACAAAGACAACTTGTGTCATGCACGTGTGCTTGCAATGTAAGATTCCTTGAATGCATGAGCGATGGGATCGTGCAATTCGATTGGAGGAAGCATTATCTGTGTGTGAGATTGATCTTCAATGCATACAGATGAGTGATGAGGAGCCTTGGGTGATTGAACAATTTCTTGATCGGAAGTGAAACTAACCTCCGAATAGCGAGGGCTTGACATAACCATCAACTCGGGTTGAAGTGCCTCGACAGTCTTGGGTGTTTTGACTTCATTTTCAGATAGATCATCATAAACTGGTGGCTTCAAAAAATCAACTATGATAGAATCATGATCATGATTGAATATGGGAGTAAATGGATCACAACGGCCACGACCATAAAAATCAACGATTTCATCAACATCCTCATGATCTGATGAATCGAACAGAGGGGTATATGAAAAGTGGACAAATTCATCCTCTGTGTTTCCATAAAAGGCAAATGAAAATCAAGTGGATTTTCAATGAATAAATTATCCTCTCCATTGTCGGATGATGGATTGACATCTGGTGTGTCCTACGAGTGATCAACAATAGGTGCATCTGTGGATGAAGATACACATGTGAAATCATGGATGGCAGGTTCACCAAAGATGTCAGGGAAGAACATAGGGGGCTCGGATGGAAGCGAGTCATCCTTTGCTAAGTGTTGATGCTCAAGATCCTACTCATACTCTTCATGAATGATAGTGCATGTTGGTTGTGCATCACTAACCCCGTCGAATGCTTGATCCTCGTTCACAACAAGTGAAGAGTCCGGAAAGGAAGAACACAAGACAGTATCATCCGGAGGGACAGCCGAGTGTGAAGATGGAGGTTGTGGAACAAAATGCATATGACAGCTCGATGGACTCATAACCAAATTTGCATGAAAATTAAGTGAAGTGATGTTGGGAGGATGTGATAGCTAAAAGGGTGTGTGAGCATGATCATCAACATCACTCTGCGGTGGTGGAGCTACTTGATGAGGAGATGGCAGATAGTCACTTGTGACAGTGATCGCATCTGTCTGAGATTGCACAACTCCATCAATTGAAGAATGCTGAGCAAGGCTTGATTTCAAACTTCTTGGGATGAGCATATTTCCTAACACAATAATCAAATCGGTCCCAAAGATAGAAAAACTTCATCTGGTTCTTCGGATCTTGAAATTGCAAATCACAGAAGCGCTACCAAAAATCCATAGTCGATTCATGTGGAGCCTTCCATTGTTGTAACAGTTTTTGGTCAAGATATTTTGGATCAAAATGATAGAAAGAGTCTTCAATGAGATCACATAAGTTTTCAAGTGAGTGCACGCTGTTAGCCGGTAGGCTGCACAACCATCAATGTGGAGATTCACGAAGTGTGTATGCAAGCAACAAGATGGTTTGTTCGTTAGAACATCCATATTTCTCATGAAGCATGGAAAGAAATTCATGTAAGAACTCAGGCCAGGCCACTTCGCCTTCACCATCATAGGTGTAAATGGACAAGTGATTGAAAAACTCCCTCATGATGGTGACATCTTTGTGGTTCGAAAAACATCACAGAGGGAGAAGAGTGCAAGAATCCATGATAGATATGCAAAGGTTCAAAAAAGGATGAGAGGACACAGCTTGTCATCTGTCCCTCCTAGCGCCAAAAATGTTGACGGTGTTGGACCTGCCAACATGTCCGGGGATCTCCCTAGTAAGAAGTCCCAATTATACCTCAGACTGTTTGGTGTAGGAGTCCCAGCAATGGGTCGTATGGTAATGCGTTGACCGCAATTTCGAACAGAGGCAAGTAAGATAACTCTGTTGGTAGCAAGTGTGTGAGAGTTGTAGTGAGGCAAAGAAGGTGCATGAGAGGTTCTAACACATGGGGGTTGAGATGAGTGTGCCCCTTGGAAACTTGTGATAGCATGCAGTTAAGAAGGGAACAAGCGAGCAAAGATGCATCACAACATGGAAGGAAAGTTAGCTAGCAATCCAAAGTGATGGTTGAACCAACAACACATTTCAGAAGATTCATACATACATACACATATAGCTATACACGCATGCATAAGTAAACATGTACATATATCATTTAGAGTAAACCAGATAGAATAGAATACAATACAACATATGCATGAAACGTGTTGTCTCTTGTTATATTAAGAAGTGTAAGTTCCAATCATATTGTACATTCATGTCCAACCACTAGTTCTAATAGCGGAACGTTACAGCCACAACCGTCAGCTCCTCCAAAGAGATGTACTAGCTCTGCACAGTGGAGAAGCCAAGGCTCGATACAATACTATCCAAGCTCTCTCCAAGATAGTCTTATCGGAAGCTTGGCTGACCAAAAGTCTTTAAAATGAGTTATGAGGGACTATTTATAACAAAGGGTGGGGTGACCCTTGACATTCCCCTTTGTGACAGTTTATCTACCCTCATGACTCTTCATCTAATGTATGACTGTTACGTCCAACTATTGACACTTGACTTACACTTGACAAGACATTACATTACAATGCACATGTGCCCATGTGAGACAAAATGGCTTGATCAAGACATGCTAGACATCATTGTGACTTAGACAACCATGGAATTCCAACTCCTCAACATCCTCGCAATGATCAACAGTAACATACTAATGCCAAGATCGGTAGTCTGCGATGGTGTCCGTGTGCTCAAAGGTGACATCTTTTTGGAACCTCAGTCTTGCCTCCATAGCATCCAGGTTGATCTAGATTTAAACAGGAACGCAAAAAAATACAGAGATAACCATATACACAAAGATGCAGCGGAAATAATACTTCATTTCATTAATATAAAATACTGAAATATGCTTACAAACAGAAATGGAAATAAACCAACTAGGGCGATGGTAGCTTATCTCTGAGAAGAGATGTGGCGGCTACATGCATCTGAACTCTATTACAATGAGGCTCGAATGCCTATTTATTGTTGAGAAACAATGGAAAACCCTAAACATCCAAAAACCTAACCCTAGAAGATGAAACGCCAAACTGTGGGCCCCGTTTGGGTAAATTGGTACATCAACTTCCCGGGGTCGTAAATTTGACATACGATCTCCGTTTGACGCGCAAAGTATCTCTTTAGAAATATCTATCTGAGAACTACAACTTTGGGAAGAGCATCATCGATCCATTGATCCATGTTGCTCCCAGTTTTCCCAAAAAATGTCGTTTAGGGACTCAAAATGGCTCCGGAAGTTTAGGACCCGAAAAACTACTAAAAATAGTAAACTGTGCTACAATTAAGGAAACTGAAGCTGAAAGAAACAATGGTGGGGGTACAAGTGGACTTGGCAAGTGGCCACCAATATCCACCTGGATCATTCCTCCCCCCTTAGGAAGCAATGGTCCCCATTGCGTTGAGTTCCTCCATGAGATGAGGAAACTTCTGCTAAACTTGGTCCCTAGTGAGCCACTTGCCCTGGTGAAGGAGTTGGCCTGCTTTGACAACTTGATACAATTGGATATTTTACTGGCAAGTGTGCTTGATCTATGTGTCCATGATCCAATCAGTTGCAGCTTGTTCCATGCAATCTGGATTTAACTCTGTGGGTGTGAGCTGTTCAGCAATGTTGGATGTGTCTAGTAATGGTGGAAAGTATGGCTGAAGGTGGTCCACATTGAACACTTGGTGCAGGCCAAGGAATGTGGGAACGCTAAGCTCAAATGCATTGTCTCCCCTAGCATTGGTAATGGTGTAAGGACCATACCAGAGTGGTCTAAGTTTTTGATAGGCTCCGGTAAGGCGTTCCTTTTCCAAATGCAACTAGACTTTGTCACCCAACTAAAACTTGTGTGGCACCCGATGTTGATCATGTTGCTACTTGTACTTGGAATTTGATTTCTCCAAAATGTCATGGACCTGCTGGTGAATATGTTGGATGTGCTCAATGAAGCTGTTTTCCTTATCTGTTTCGGACTAGACATGAGCCAAATCTGCGTGAGTAGCTGCAACTGGCACGACCACATCAATGGGACATAGTGGCTGGAATCCCAAGGCCACCTGAAAAGGGTTGTGGCCAGTCGAGCTATGGAGAGCCCGATTGTAGTTGTGTTGAACATAGGGGAGGCTCTCATCCCATGTGCATGGATTCTTTGAGTTGTACATGCGCAGAATGTGTACGATCATCCTGTTGACAACCTCTGTCTGGACATCAGTTTGAGGATGGAAGGCTATGGACTTAGTGAGTTTGGTGTCGAGCATCGACCAGAGACTGGACCAAAATGTACTGAGGAACCTGTTGTCCCGATCTAAGATGATAGACTGTGGGATCCCAAAGTGTACCCACACTTGTTCAAAGAAGAGTTTAGCAGTGGCTTCTGTTGTGATGTTCTTCTTGCAGGCGGCCATAATGGACATCTTCGAGAACCTGTCAACGACCACAAAAACACAGTCGTTTCCATGCTTAGTGGAAGGAAGACTTGACATGTAATCCATGGAGATGGATTCCCAAGGTGAACTAGGGGTAGGCAGCGGGGTATAGAGGCCTTGCTTCTTGATGGTTGGTTTGGCAATGGTGCAAGCAGTGCATGATCTGATCTACTTCCCGACATCGTGTCGAAGATTTGGCCAATAGAAATACTTCTGTAGTACTGCCACCATTTTCTCGACCCCAAATGTCCAGCCGCCTGATTGTAGTGTGCTTCCTAAATCATCTTGGCATGCTCGATTGAAGGAACACAAAGGTGACCCAGGTGGCATAACAGGGCATCCTGGAGGTGAAAATCTGGAACATGCTGGCCCTCCAAGAGTGTCTGGTATGTGTGGCCGAATTCTGGGTCACTTTTGTAGAGAAGTGGCCAATCAAAAGTCTCATGCCCACAAGAGTTGAGCACAGTGGTTAACGCCATGATCGGTGGTCGACTGAGGCAATCTGCAACATTATTGGTGCTACCCTTCTTATACTTGATATTCAAATGGAACTGTTGCAGGTATGTGGTCCACTTCTGATGGCGATCATTCTGCAATTTCCCTTTGGTCTATATGAACTACAGGGGTTAGTGGTCTTTGTGGATGACCGTTTCCTTCCCCAAAATGTAATGCTTCCATTTTTGGCAGGCCTACACAATGGAATACATCTCTTTGTCATAAGTGGGATACTTTCGGACTATGTCTTAAAGTGTCTCACTATGATATGCCACTGGATGCCCGTGTTGAGTAAGCACTGCCCCAATAGCATAGTTAGAGGCATCTATCTCGACCTCAAATGGTTGTTGCAAGTTTGGTAATGTGAGCATGGGTGCTGTGCAGAGGCGATCTTCCAACTATGTGAATGCCCTCTGTTGAGATTCAGACCAAAAGAATTTTGCTTTCGCTCATCCCTTGGTGAGTTGACTCAAGGGCTAAGTGATATGAGAAAATCTCAACACAAACCTGCGGTAGAAGTTGGCAAGACCTAGAAAGTTGCGGAGCTCTGTCAGAGTGGTTGGAGATGGCCAATCTCGAATGACTTGGATCTTGGATGGATCCACATGCATCCCCTGTTCATCAATAATTATCCTAGATACTGAACCTGGGTCATGCCAAAATTGCATTTCTCCAAATTGGCACACAACTTGTGTTGCCACAGTGTTTGGAGAACCTGTCGGATGTGGTGGAGGTTCTCTTCCCAACTCTGGCTGAAGATCAGGATGTCATCCAAGTATACCACTGCAAATGAGTTGGTGAATGGCTGCAAGATGTCATCCATTAGCCTCATGAAGGTTGCAAGAGCATTCTTCAATATGAAAGGCATCACCAACCATTCAAACAGGCCCTCCTTGGCTTTGAAGGTAGTCTTCCACACATCGGAGGGTTCGATTGGTTCCTAGTGATATCTTGACTTCAAATTGATCTTGCTGAAATATTTTTCCCCCTTCAGTTTTTCCAAGAGGTCATCAATCCATGGGATCGGGTACCTATTATGGACAATGATCTTGTTCAACGCCCGATAGTCAATACAGAGTCTCCAAGTCCCATCCTTCTTCTGTACCAACACGATCGAGCTGCCATAGGGCGATGAACTTGGATGGATGTGACATTTCTGCAGTAGCTACTAAATATACCTCTTGATTTCATCATTCTCCAGAATGGAGCACCGATAGATTGGTCCATTGGGCAGTGGTGGACCTGGGGTCAGATCGATGGAGTGCTTGTCCTGACAGTGCAGAAGAACCCCTGCGGGGGAGGTGAAGATGTCCACGTACTCCTCCACGACCTTGTCCATCTGTAGTTGTCATGTGGAGGGGCCCTGTCTGGAGGTCGTGGCCACCGTCTTCTTCTTTCCTTGAGGGCGTATCATCAGGAAAACAAACTTCCCAGTTTTGGAAATGAGCTTACTACATTGTTTTGCAGTAATCAAAGATATGGCAGTAGGCGGTGCTACCTTCGGTATGTTGGACAACTTAGTTCCCAAAGTAACAATAACAGCACGGGGCCTTGATTCATACACAGCATGTCACTTCGAAAAGTATGGTTGTCCTAGTAATACATCACAAACTTGAAGGGGAGCAATGTCACACAATACCTCATCCGTGAAGGGCTTGATGTTGTATGGAAGGTGACACTGTTGGCTCATGCGAAGATCTCATCCTTGGTGAAGCCACCTGATGGTGTATGGTTGTGGATGTGCTATGGTCGATAAGCCCAACCGCTTCACGACCTTTGCCGAAATGAGGTTCTTTTGGCTCCCGCTATTGATAATGAACTGTAGCAGGGATCCCTTTACCCACATATAGGAGTGGAAGAGATGCTCCTCCTCCTCTGGATCTTTAGGTTCCTCCTTATGGATCTTCATGGTGGCAATGGTGGCGTTGGGGTCCGCATCGATAATCTGCTTCCCTTTGTCATTCCCCTTGTTGGGTTCTGACTTAGAGTAAGAACCTGCATCTGATTCTGAAACCTTTAGCTCAGCCACCAGTGAATGCTTGGCTCAAAACTCACTTATGTTGTGAGTGGAGCTCTTATGGAACTCACACCACTTTCCTGTGTCCTTTTTCAGCTTCGCGGTGCTGTTATTTGCTTTCAGCTTTGGTGGGTTGTCTTGGGCCACCCTGCCTTGGTTTTGTCCTTTGTTCTGCGGTTTGGGGGTACCTTTCCCTTGCTTCGGATTCGCAGATCCAAAGTCTCGCTTCTTTTGTTTAAAATTTTTCTCGACCTTGACGACATATCAGTATGCAGTGTTGAGCGAGGAGATGTTCAGGAATTCTATTTCTTCCTGGATGTACTTGTGCAGGTAGCCGCAGTATTTGAGTACCAAATTCTACTCTGAATCCTTAATACCCAACTTTGTGCGAAGGGTATGGAAAATATTGGTGAACTCCGGCACGCCTTGGTCCCTTCCCTACCGCAGTGTGGTCCACTTTATGTATTGATCCTCATAGCATCTGACAGGGTGGTACTGCTTCTTGATGGCATGCAGGAATGAATTCCAAGTGGGTGCGGCTGAAAATAATGACCCTATACTTTCATCCTTATGTTCGCAGTAGGTTTCCCACCAGTCCTTGACATGGGGGTGATCTGAATTGGATCCTTAAACATTCTCTAAGTTTTTATGACTATTTCAAATTATGTCAAGCTTCAAAATCTTATGGATATCGAGCTTATTAGAAATAACCTCTAAAAAATAGCAATTTCTGGTCAGCACGGAACAACAAGGACCCTCGGTTAAAACGCGCAGACCGTTGGCCCATGGTGACCGTGCGCTGGCACAAATTGACAAACGGGAGGTCAAATCCAAAAACAGATGCAGTTTCACAGGGCGTCCCCCTCAGTGAAGGAAATCCCCCAAGTGCTCGGTCACGAGGAAAGCACAAAACCATACGGAAATTTCCGATTCCATCAGAAGGCAGATCCTACGCTAAAATTGGCAGGATATCAGAAGGGCTTCAAGCGGTAAGCGGGTTCGACCGAGTCGCGCCCGATTCCATACACTAGGTGACACACATCCAGAAAATGAGAGAGAAAACCGCACATCGGACTGGTAAAGATCATGCTACTTACCTGCCCGATATGGATGGAGACCGTAGGATCTAGAGGCTCCAGATCAATGGCGGAGAAATGATCTGACGAATGACCAGATTCGACGGGGAAATAGGCCGAGTCACATAAGATTTGAGGCCCGGCATGACCGATGAGTTGGTAGAGGAATCAGTTTCATGGGCAATCTTGGAACAATAGAAATAATGACCGTTCAAAGAGAACTGACACTCAGTTCATAAGAAAATAGGTGGCCACCTCTTTGTGAGGAATTACAGTGATGATGACGCAGAGCAGGGGAACTCCAGCAGACAGAGGCAGGAGATCCAGAGAGTCGGGAAGCAGAAATGAATAATCAGGGAGAAAATTGGCTTTAAGCCACGAACATACAGAGAGTAAGATGGAGGAGGTAGAAAGAGAGAGGAGAAAATCACAGAGAACATAGAAGCCAATCTGACCTGCAGAGCAAAGGCAACATCAAGAAAACAGAGACAGAGAGAGAGTCCGAGAGTCTGTGAACTCCAAAGAAGGCTTAAGAGGTTCAAGCAACTCTTCTATGTATGCCTGTCAGGTATTGAGTGCCAAATTGGACTCATACCACTGAGACCAATTGAGGTCAAAATTCAATAAGGGGAGTCGGTGTACTCTAGAGACTTGGGCGATCCAAGTACAATCCTATTGATCATCATCTGTTAAGTGAGACTCAAATTGAGCTCATTATTGTAAAAATTCTGCTTTAAGACACAATAGAAAGGCCACCACTGAAGGCTAGACCAGGAGACGTAGCCCAGGAGGATTAGGTGAACTCCTTATTAAACTTGTTGTGTTTATGTGTTTGCCTACTGTGTTTCTCTTACTGTTTTAGAGTCTGTGTATTTCACAATCTTATCGATCCATTGCGTAAAATAACATAGGCAAACCCCAGCACATGAGTATGTAGTACCTTCACTAATTCTCTGAGGTCATTTACGAGTGATTTCAGATCAAGTGGTATCAGAGCTCTAGGTTGTTAAGGTTAGACAAGCTTGTGTTGGATTTTATTGTTGAATGCTAACTAGATCAAAGCTTAAATTAGGAGAAGGAGAATTGGCTAAAACTAACCCGGAAATTGGAAGAGTCTATTCTAAGAGGAAAATGTCAGAAGAAAATCCCTTGGAGTCAGACCCCCAGTTCATGGATAGTTTTATGACCTTGAAATCCATGGTGGAGGAAATGTATAAGGACTATAAGAAACATAGAGATGAAGATGCATCAAGCTCCAAACAAGACAAAGGAGTAGAAGAGTCTCTCCTCCATGACCAATCCAAAGGAAAAGGGAAAGAAGAAAAATTCCTCACGCCTCCTAATAGCCCTGAACATGAAAAGAAGACATCTTTGATTAAATTAGATGTTAAATTTGACTTACCCATATATGATGGAGAGTTGAATGCAGAGAAGCTAGATAATTGGATCAGGCAGATTGATGTTTATTGCAGAGTGCAGAGTATTGACTCAGACAAGAGTAAGATTCAGCTAGCCAGCCTACGCCTCGAAGGCATTGCCTTGGTATGGTGGGAAGGCAGGACACAAGTTGACATTAAGAAACATGGTAAGATTTTTTCTGTCTTGAGTGAATTTTTTTCTGCAATCAAAAAGCAGTTCTATCCACTAGCTTACATGCAGCAAGCCATGATGAGCTGGCAAACTCTTCGCCAATTGAAAGGGCAAGGTGTACAAGGTTACACCCAAGAATTTAGGAAAAAAGCTTTGATTCTAGGAATTTCATTAAACTCACCTGAGACTCTGTTGAAGTACATAGGTGGTCTACACAGCTACATGAGGCACACTATCCTCATGTTTAATCCCACTAGTATAGATGAGGTATCTGTTCAAGCTACGCATTTAGAAGCTAGAGGAAGAATGGGAACCCAGAAGTTGGGGAATCATCCAAACCCACTGCAAGCAAGAATAAGGAGAAAAGAAAATAGAAATGGAAAGAGAGGAAGGCCAACACTGTACAAAAAAGCAAGTCTTCATGCACTCACTATAAGAAGGATGGGCATGATGATGAGCATTGTTGGATTCTGCATCCAGAGCTGAGACCTAAGAAGTTTGAGGGCAAGAAGAAGAAGACTGTTGCAGCTATTCAAAAGGATTTGGGGTCAAAATCAGGAGATGAGACAACCATTGTAGCCACAGGTATAAAAGGTAAAAATTCTGAAGTATCTACTAGTAATTCTGCACAATCTACTAATAATGAAGAAAATGAGAGAAAAGGACATGAGATTTTCCATATTCGAGTTATTTTCAAGCATCAAAAGATTGATACTTTGTTTGATAGTGGCTCACAAGTAAATTTCATTTATGAAGCAATTGTAAAGAAGTTGGGATTACTGACTACACCTCACAAGAAACCATACACATTAGGTTGGTTATGTGATAAAGCACAACTACAAGTGACTAGACAATGTAAACTTAAGTTTTCTTTTGAGTCAGCATTTGTAGATGAGGTTGAGTTAGATATAGTTCCTTTAGATATATGTGGAATTGTTTTAGGAAGTCCTTACTTGTATGATAGAAAAGTTATTTTCTATAGAGCTGAGAACAAGTATCTGCTCGTTAAAGATGGAATCAAATATTTTGTAAGAGCTCATAAGCTCAAGAATAATTATACTCTCATAAACTCAGGGCAGATGAAACGAATTGTAAATTCATGCAAACAATTTTTACTGATGGTTGTAAAGGAAAAGAAACCTGATAAAACCAATGTATTTGAGGGTCGTGATGCTAAACAACAAGCTGATTTTGAAAAATTTGTTTCAAAATATGATATCTTGTTTCAAGAACCTAAAGGTTTGCCACCCAAAAAGGAAATAGTGCATGATATTAATTTGCAGCAAGATGCTCCATTGCCTAACATCGGAATGTACATGTTGTCCGCTTTAGAGAATGCAGAAATCAAGAAGCAGGTACAGGAGCTGCTCGAGAAGGGGTTGATCAGACCTAGCACATCACCATGTGGGTCTCCAATCGTTTTGATAAAAAAGAAATATGGCTCGTGGAGAATGTGCATTGATTACCGAGCACTGAATAAGATAACGATCAAAAATCGTTATCCCCTTCCTCGCATAGATGATCTATTAGATTAGTTAAAGGAGGTTGTTTATTTTTCCAAATTAGACTTGCATAGTGGCTATCAATAGGTCAGAGTTACAGAACAAGATGCATGGAAGACTAATTTCAAAACAAAGCAGGGATTGTATGAGTGGTTGGTTATGCCTTTTGGCTTAACTAATGCTCCTGCTACTTTCATGACAGTAATGAATGATGTACTCAGACCTTTTCTTGATGATTTTGTTATTGTATATTTGGATGACATTCTTATATTCAACAAAACGTGGGAAGAACATTTAAAGCATGTTAAGCAGAGCCTAGATGTTTTGAAAAAAGAAAATCTTTATGTTAAACTCTCAAAATGTGAATTTGGAAAAACATCTTTGAATTATTTGGGACATATAGTAGGAGGTGGTAAATTGAAGATAGATCCCTCTAAGGTTGCAGTCATTGTAAACTGGCCTAAACCCAAATCTACTATAGAAGTTAGAAGCTTCTTAGGAGCAGCACAATATTGGAGAAAGTTCATTTCTAACTTTTCCTTAATTGCAGCTCCCTTACATGCTTTAACAGGATTGAACAAGGTGTTTCAGTGGGGAGGCAAACAACAGAAAGCCTTTGACACCTTGAAAGAAAATATTAGTACAACACCAGTACTAGCACTGCTCGATCTTCAAAGACCATTTGAGATCCAAACGGATGCCAGTGACTATGCCATGGGAGCAGTGTTGATATAGCATGGTAAACCCATATGTTATCATTATGAGACATTTAATTCTGCAGTGTGCATTAGTACATAGTGTCAAAAAGTGGAAACATTACTTAATGGGCAAAGAGACAGTTATACATACTGATCATCAACCACTTCAATATCTACACTCCCAAACTAAGTTGCAGCAATAAAGACACTATAGATGGATGGGTTTTCTACAACAGTTTCATTTAGTCATCAGATATAAAAAAGGCATACAGAATAAAGTTGCATATATGTTATCTAGACCAATTATAAATGCATCTACTATACTTAAGCATAATTTAGACTTGCATGAGAGCTACATTGAACAATATGCTCAAGATATAGATTTTAAAGATGTATATGCAACTTTAAGTCAAGGCAAACGAGTAGAAGAATTGGATTATCATATTAAGGACCAACTCTTGTATCATTGTGGAAAGCTATGCATTCCACAAACTGAAAGAGTAAAGATAATTCAAGAAGCACACACTTCTCTAATATCAGGTCACTTTGGGGTAAATACAATGGTTGCACAACTGCAAAGATTTTGTTATTGGGAAAAAATGAATGAGACAGTTTCTATATATGTAAGAGGGTGTACCATGTGTGCTAAAAGCAAGCCCAACAATAGAAAACTAGGCTTGTACACTCCACTACCAGTTCCTTCTCATCCTTGGGAAAGTGTTTCCATGGACTTTGTTGGAGGACTACCTAAATCTAGGAAAGGTCATGACTATTTATATGTTGTTGTGGATAGGTTCAGCAAAATGTGTATTTTGATACCTTGTAATAAACAGATTACAGTCGAACAAACTGCAAAGTTGTTCTTTCTGCATGTATGGGTTCATTTTGGATTACCCACTTCCATTGTATCTGATCGAGATTCCCGATTTGTTGGGAAGTTTTGGTCGAGTCTATGGGAAATGATGGACACCAAACTAAAGAAAAGCACAGCCTTTCGTCCACAGACAGATGGCAAGACAGAGGTGGTCAACAGGATAGTGATCCAGTTACTCAGAGGCTATTGCAGCAAGCATCCCAAACTTTGGGATGAACATTTGTGTTATGTGTAGCATGCTTACAACCGAGCAAAACATTCTTCCACACAGAGATCTCCTTTTTAGACTTGTTTTGGTTTCACACCAAGGTCTCCCTTGGATTTTGTCTTTGGTAAAGACATAGCAGTTATTGGACACAGTGATGTGGACAAGGCAACCAAGTTCATCGAACAAATCCAAGAGATTCACCAGGCAGTACAGGAACAGCTGGAAAAGAGCCAAGCCAAGCACAAGGCAAGGAATGACAAGCATCGGATGGATCATAGTTTCCAAGTTGGTGATCAAGTTTGGCTATATATCAGCAAAGACAGAATGCAAGGTGAAGGTAAAAAGCTAAAGCCAATAAGGTATGGACCTTTCCATATACTTGAGAAAATTGGTGAGAATGCTTTTCACCTTGATTTACCAACTTACATGCACATCTACTCAGTGGTTAATGCAGATAGCTTGAGACTATTTGAACCTTCATTAATTGAAGATCCTGAAGAGCAGAGTCAATTGCCTTCTATTGATGATATGTTACCTGAATATCTCAATGAATTGTAGGAAGACACAGTTCTGGACCGGAAGGTGAGGACGACGCGCAGGGGAGATGTTGAGTACCTCAGGATTAGACTCAAGGGTTCAAAGCCAAGCAGTGCAAAATGGATAGAAATAGGACACGTGAGACAACTATACCCTTACTTAGTCAATGCTTGAAAACCAACTTTTGGTGGTCCAAAAGCTTTTTCAGTGGGAAGGTCGTGATCCGCATTGGATCCTTAAACATTCTCTAAGTTTTCATGACTGTCTCAAATTATGTCAAGCTTCAAAGTCTTATGGATATCGAGCTTATCAGAAATAACCTCGAAACAATAGCAATTTGTGGTCATCACGGAACAACGAGGACCCTCGGTCAAAGCGCGCAGACCGTTGGCCCATGGTGACCGCGCGTTGGCACAAATTGACAAACGGGAGGTCAAATCCAAAAACAAAGGCAGTTTCTAATACGCGATTAGTGCTAATCGCATATTGCAAGGCGCCCCCCTCAGTGAAGGAAATCCCGCAAGCGCTCGGTCATGAGGAAAGCACAAAACTGTACGGAAATCGCTGATTTCGTCAGAAGGCGGGTCCCGTGCTAAAACCGATAGGATATCGGAAGGGCTTCAAGCGATAAGCAGGTTCGACTGAGTCCCATTTGATGCCATACACTGGGTGACACGTGTCCAATGGATGAGAGAGAAAACTACTCACATCGAACGGGTAAAGGTCATGCTACTTACCCGCCCGATATGGACGAAGACCGTAGGATCTAGAGGCTCCAGATCGACGGTGGAGAAATGATCCGACGGATGACCAGATTCGATGGGGAAATAGGCTAAGTCACATAAGATTTGAGGTCCGGCATGACCGATGAGTTGGTAGAGGAATTAGTTTCGCAGGAAATCTTGGAGCAACGGAAATAATGACCGTTCAAAGAGAACTGACACTCAGTTCGTAAGAAAACAGGTGGCCACCTCTCTGTGAAGCATTACAGTGATGATGACGCAGAGCGGGGGAACTCCAGTGGACAGAGGTAGGAGATCCAGAGAGCTGAGAAGCGGAAATGAACAGTCATGGAGTAGATTGGCTTTAAGCCACGAACAGACAAAGAGTAAGATGGAGGAGGTAGAAAGAGAGAGGAGCAAACTGCAAAGAATAGAGAAGCCGAGCTGACCTGCAGAGCAAAGGCAACATCGAGCAGACAGAGACAGAGAGAGAGTCCAAGAGTCTGTGAACTCCAGAGAAGGCTTGAGAGGTTCAAGCAACTCTTCTGTGTAAACCTGTCAGGTATTGAGTGCCAAATTCGACTCATACCACTGAGACCAATTGAGGTTGAGATTCAGTAAGGGGAGTCGGTGTACTCTAGAGACTCGGGGGATCCAAGTACAATCCTACTGATCATCATCTGTTAAGTGAGACTCAAATTGAGCTCATTATTGTAAAAACTTTGCTTTAAGACACAATAGAAAGGCCATCACTAAAGGCTGGACCAGGAGATGTAGCCCAGGAGGATTGGGTGAAATCCTTATTAAACTTGTTGTGTTTATGTGTTTTCTTATTGTGTTTCTCTTACTGTTTCAGTGTCTGTGTATTTCGCAATCTTATCGATCCGTTGCATAAAATAAAATAGGCACACCCCAGCACATGAGTCTGTAATACCTTCATTAATTCTTTGAGGTCATTTACGAGTGATTTCAGATCAGGGGGGCTGCTTTGAGAAGAGCGAAAATAATCTTTTCTCGACTAGAAAAATCATGAACAGAAAAATAACCCTCTAGCAAATTTAACCATTTATCGATGGCATCTACGTCTATCTAACCCTTGAATATTGGGATTTCAAAATTAAATTGTACCTTAAACAGTGTGGCATTTCTAGAGTAGCTGTTGGAATTTGATGCGTCGCCCCTAGGTAGCCACTAAAGGATCTGGGCAAAGTTGTCCATCATCGCGTTCCTTTGTCACTTGAGGGCTTCTTTGAGCAAGATTTTGGTAGGATCTCCTATCGCCTCGTCTTTCTTTTCATCTTCCATGGGAGGCTGTCGGGATTTGCGAGGCTGGTCTTGCAAAGGTTCTACCAGTTCAAGCCCTAACTCCTTATATCCCGACGTCGTTGGGGACAGGCAAAGAAAAACAGAGAAAAAAGAAAACCGCTATGATACCATTGATCCGGATTTAAACAGGAACGCAAAAAAATACAGAGATAACCATATAAAGAAAGATGCAATGGAAATAATACTTCATTTCATTAATATAAAATACTGAAATATGCTTACAAACAGAAATGGAAATAAACTAGCTAGGGCGATGGTAGTTTATCTCTGAGAAGAGATGTGGCGGCTACATGCCTCTGAACTCTATTACAATGAGGCTCGAAGGCCTATTTATTGTTGAGAAACAATGGAAAACCATAAACATCCAGAAACCTAACCCTAGAAGATGAAACGCCAAACTATGGGCCCCGTTTGGGTAAATTGGTACATCAACTTCCTGGGGTCATAACTTTGGCATACGATCTCTGTTTGATGTGCACAGTATCTCATTAGAAAGATCTATCCAAGAACTACAAGTTTGGGAAGAGAAACATCGGTCCATGGTCCCATGTTTCTTCCATTTTTCCCAAAAAACGTTGTTTAGGGCCTCAAAACGGCTCCAAAAGTTCAAGACCCGAAAAACTGCTAAAAATAGTAAACTGTGCTACAATTAAGGAAACTGAAAAGCTGAAAGAAACAATGGTGGGGGTCCAAGTGGACTTGGCAGGTGGCCAACAATATCCACCTAGATCATGGGTACACTACTCGGGCTTCTCTCTCCAACTCGTTTGAAAGCATGTGCATCATTGTCTTCAATGCAACTGGACCAACAACATACTTTTTCATGATGTCTGCACTAATGGGAAAGTTTGGGCTGGTGGCAATGCACATCAACTCGTCGAAGTATGAGTCAAGATCTAGTCAAACCCGTGCCTTTGTCTTCACCTGGGTGAGAGTCCCAATAGATGGGATTGCATGCGCACACACCACAACATCCATACTCTTGAATACACATGCATGGGAAGCCTGTATACTAGTGATGAGCTGGGGGAGCTCTTAATAGTTCTGGATCTAACTCCGGATACATGCCTTCATCTCAACCACACTGGCCTTCATCATCTTAGGCAATTGAAGTGGGGCTCCCTTGTATCTCATCGTCCATGTTTTCATGTAGTCAACATCAGCATGCATGTTCTCCAATGTATGTGCTCTTCTAGCACATCACTGCTACCATCCGTTGAGATGGATGACTACCTTATGCACTGTAAGAAACTTGGAGTACAACGCTTGCATAACTGTGTCAAGGGACAATACTTCATCTAGTATTTCCTTCTTCAGTTCAGCTCAGGCAGATGCTATCACCAACTCTCCTCCTTGCTTGGCCGTCTGAAGTTCCTTAGCCATTCACTCATTCTCAGCTATCAGAAAGCGAACACTTGAGCTAGTGGCTTCAACATACCCTCTGGTAGAATTGGCAAAGGCAGATGGATGTTTGTGCATGTCAAACATGATCACTCATTCCTCAACTTGTGCAAGAGATGTGTGATCATCCGGAGTCAACACTCTGCGAGACTGCACAACTCTATGTTGAGACTCATCGAATGAGATGTTGTGCATCTCTCCTTCCAGCCAATCTCCAAGGATTTCAGTGCCTCCTTGGTCGCTTGAGACTTTCTCATCTTCTGGATGCGGTAAAGCGGGCAAGTCAACCTCTTGGTGGTGAGGTATGAGGTTAGTGTCTTGTTACAATTCCTGTTTCTCCATATCCATATCCAACTATCAAAGTGCTTTCTCTATCTCACGAGTGAAGTCCTACTCATGCGATGGTTCACCTTGTTTGCCTGATGCCAACTATTCAGATGAGTCCACTACCTGTACATGCGTTGTTTCATCTATTTGCGCATGTTGCGCCCCCTGCTGTACCTATTTCTACTGTGCTTCCCTCTCCTGTTTGCGCAGCTCTTGTTCCTTCCGGAGTTGCTCCTTCATATCATGCAACTCCTTCTCTGTTTCCTCCATTCTTCTCTTCTCCTTATGCCTTTACGCAATTCTATTGTCGCGTTGTTTCCTCTTTGCCTCTATAGCCAAAGCTACTTTCTCCATAAGTGGATCTTCTCAGAACCTGTAGCTTTTCTCTTCCTCTATGCAATCGACAATCTTCCTCTTTCCCTTTTCATCCACCCGTATGCTTACTTCTACTATTGCTACTACTTCTGGTGATGGTGCTCTCCAGGATGTTTCTTCTCATTGCTTAGCTAACTACTCCACAGTGAAGCTGACCAGTTCATTGGGTCTAGAGAAACTATAGAAATATCTCCATGGGTCCTCCTCCGCCCAATGAAATGCCTCGTGGATCCAATTGAACTGTACTCTCGTGCAGTGATCTTTCACAAGACAATGTGGGTCATATGGATTGTAACTTCAGAGGTTGAATGGATACTTCTTCATCTTCTCTGCTTCAACATCCACTTGATTGAAACTCCAAATCTCATATAACCTAATCTGCAATGGAAGAGCGGGCCAAGGTGCCTTCTTCTTCTGATGCAGTCTAGTTGTCAATCCTATAGAGATGTGATATGCTACTTCCTGCATGACGAGTATGTCCAAGGAAAACTTCGGTAAAACATGTAGAGGCTTCTCTGTGCTGAACATCCGTATGAAGGTGCCAGATGGTGAGGCATACTATTCAAAAATGTCTATCAATGCCTCCATTGTTGCTTTCGACATGTAGGGTGGATCCTGTTCAAATATCATCTTGTAAACTAGGGTGAAAAAATGATCGTACAACCATGTGATAACTCCTCTGAATCTGAATTCAGACAACAACTTACAAAACATGTTCACAACGGTCTCCACATGTGACCATGCCCACTCCAAGCCAGGGAACTCCTAATGGGCGCAAATCACATCCATGATGTAGGCGGACATGTAGATATTTGCTTGCATACATTCAGGTGACTATTGAGCCTTTGTTAGTTGTTCCTTCAACTGATGAGCCAACATTCCAGACCAGTTATATGGCTTTCCTTCAATATCCAGTTGGTCCAGCGTCATCTCCCAACTCTATGGGAAGGTTTTTGTGCTTTCTTGGCCATACAGTCGACATGAAAATATGACCAAGTATTGATATGACTTTTGTAGTATCTTCGTCATGTAGATCTGGTTTGGTTTCATTCTAAATCTAGCCGGATCCTTTACCCAGTTCTTCACGATGTCTCTGGAGTCAGCACTGCTCCTAAGTAAGTTGAAGGGAGTCTCCATTATAGTCATGAGATCTGACATCTGATACTTCTCATTTATATCATATGCCCAGAAGGTTGCAATCTTCGTCCCGTTGACACTGCTCAAATTCATCGTCTCAGGATTAGTGTGTGAGACGATCCAGTGTATCATGTCCGCACATGCGATCGCTGGGTATCTACATGCAATCCGGTACAAGCCAAACTTGTGAATGTTCACATACACCTGGTGGTATTTGAGGTCTTCCCCAAAAGTTCCTACAAATGCTTCATTGACCTCTTTCCATTTCAGCTTGATGTCCTTGTCTAGAAACAACTTGGTATCTTCATATATTAGTAGACTTGAGGACATTCACTCAATTGCTGCTCCAGTTCCACTTTCGTGAGTGTCCTTTGATCCTACTCTCCTGGAGGCCATTTATCTTGTACTGCTAAGAGGTGGATGAACACCTGAAATATCTGGAGACAAAGAAACATGTATGGAAAGAAATCTATCAGTGAAAACCAAAGCAAATTCGGGGAATGACATAACACATACCTGGGGAATGATAGGCAGGGCTTACGCAATTTCTTCTGGGATATTGGCTACTAGACTTGCACAAAAATAAGTCTGGGCTATTTGGGGAGGCTGATTAGCTGCTATATTTCCGCAATGCGCAATCCATACTGACTTCTGACTGCTGGGATTGCATAATGTGAAATTCTAGCTGGCGATGACTGCAGGCTCAGTGACTGCATTATGCAATTTTCTGGGCCAACAGTCACTGTCCCTCAAAAATGCGCAAATTAGTCATGGAGGAAAGTTACTAGGTACAAATGTGGATTTATGGAGAGGAATACAGAGCCTTCCTTCCCTAGATTGCGCAATGTTGTCTTGGTGAGAGAGGGACTAGGCCAAGCCTACCAGACCTGCCGACAGGAAACTGAAAGCAAATGTGAAAGTGAATGCATGGTGATATTGAGTGAAAGTAGAAGTGATTGATCGTGAATGAAAACATTGAATGAAAGATTCAGAAAACAGGACAACGTGAATGTGGGTGAAGCGAGTCACTGAATTGATGACCGTTTGTGCAAAACAGTTTCATGCATGCGACAACAGTGAGAAAGCAACAAAAACTGAAATGGTGCTAGTACAAGATAGTATGCATGTAAACGACAACAAGTGTTCAAATAAATCAAGAAAACAACACTCACACAAGCAAAAACACAAAAAGCAACAGAAATGCTAAAAAAGACAAGTTGAGACAACTTATTCATGAATAACTAAGATGGATGTGTCGAAGAGTCTTGGATGTGCTGTGGGATGTCAAAGATCCAAGATCGATGTGAAAGAATGAACTTTGATTCATTGAATAAATAAGTTTGGGCTCATGACACGCATGCCACAAATCTAGGAGAAAGCGACACTTGGAGGAAAGATTCTAAAACAATCTTTGCATGCAATCTCCAGCTACTAAAAATAGCTCCCTGAATTGAGGGATTCTTTTTGCATGTTTCCTTTTTCTATTCCAAGAAAAAGCAAGCCATACTTGCAAGTCAAGTTTCCTTGGTCCCGGGTGGAACTGGTCAACCCGACTGCACATGTAAGAGGCTGATCAACTGTTGGGAGAAAATGCGCATTTTTGGATGGGAGCTAGGACGGATGCCCAGGAGATTTGCACAATTTTTGGGAAGATCAGCTAACTATTACCCATGATTGCGCAATTCCTGGGCTGAGCAGCCCTGTTGGGGAGAATTGCATAATTTTCTGGATGAAGCCTGACTGGAAGAATTGCGCAATTCTAGAGCCCATCAGGGTGCCAGACAAAATTGTGTAATTTATGGAGGGAAGGCTGGTTTCCCTACAGAATTGTGCAATTTCTTGAGGGAGTTGCTCAGCCTGTAGCTGGACCAAGTCCAGAGGAACAACCTATTAGGGGAATGAATCAAGCTTTGATTGACAGACTGTCTTTCTGCAAGAAAAACAATGAAGGTTGTGTACTTGATGAAGCAAGACATGCTACTATGCAAGGTTGGTAGGGAGGCTCCAAAACGAAGCTAAGGAAAAATTTTAGAGGGTGGTTGTAGCCGCTACAACGTCATGCTAATGAATTTCATTTTATTCATGAATCATGATCATAATACTTATGGTGGTTGTTATTGTGCATACGATATGTGTTGATATGATTAATCACCCCAGAAAAGATAGTTCGGATTATACACAATATTATATACATCTTGTCGACATTTCGAATCCCAAAGGGGATCCATCTTCAAGAAACAAACACTCACTTTCAGTCCTGAAGATGGATCTCCTTTGGGATTCGAAACATCAACAAGATGTATATAATATTGTGGATAATCTGAACTATATTTTTCCAAAAGAAGGCCACAAAAGCTTAAAATCTAACATGATTAATCATCGTTTTGATGTTATGTTAACAAGTGGATCCATCTATTATCTTGATGTAATGATATTTATTTGATACATATGTGTTGTTGTTATAGTGGTATTTCATGATATGATGACATGTGGGAATAACATGTAGCATGTGTAAGCACGTGGCGTCCTCTTATTTAGGATGTTGTGATAACAATAATGCAATGTTCTCATGATGAAATGTGAGAGTTAGCGTGTGGATTATTTTATGTGAGTTGATAATCTTATGATTATCACTAATTCATTGGTTACATGTTATGGGGTTGTGATTGATAGGAAAGTCACTAGTGGGCCAAGAGGGCAGGGTTATTTGATGATTTTGTTGGAGTCCATACCTACGGGGGATAATATGTAACACCTTATAGGTTGGGGAAAATCTTAATTAACTACTTATGTCAATGTTTCTTTTGCCTTGTATATTTCTTGATGGGATATGGGACCATCTTGAGAAAGTTGAGTGTCTAATATTGGAGTTGTGATGACAAAGTCCAAAAGTGGGATGGAGTTGTGAGCGGGACTTCAATGCTTGGGTATGTACATGGTAGGTCTATGGAGGGAGTTTGGGTCATCCTTTCGAGATGCCTTTCATACATTAGTACCAAATTGGATGCTTTCCTTGGGATATATGAGGTTTGAACCTTAGGGCTCTAGTATAGATCGATGGGGATTTAAGTGTAGTTCCAAAAGTCAGGAAAGAAGAGCTTGAGAGCATTCATGGTTTCCTCCCATGTTGTGATGTAATTTTCATTGCTTATTGTGGTCACTTGGGTTGCCCTTATACTAGTTACAACATAGGTTGTTGGATAAGAGAGAAGAAATAAATAAATAACTTATAATTTATGTGATTAAATTTAACTTTAAGATGAATTTCCTTGAAGATAGGGAGTATGTAATACCCTATATAATAATAATAATAATAATAAAGTGAAGTTCATAATAAATAAATAAAGGAATATATAGAGTAAGAATAAATTTATGGAAAAATTCAAATTAATAAAAAGTAAAAGAATAAAATAAGAGTCAATTATGGAAAACTGAGTTAAGAAAATATAAAAATAGAGAATTGTAAAATGATACATGTATTATGTGCATGAAGATTTTCCTTCCATTTTTGGGACTTTGATGCTTGCTTTGTGACAGATGAAGTTTGAGCCTTGGGGCTCTGATATAGACCAATGGGGATTTAAGCCTCGTTTTGAAAGCCAAGAAGGAATAACTTGAAAGTACTCATGGTTTCAACCCCATGTTGTAATGTAATTTTCAATACCTACTATAGTCACTAGGGTGGCCCTTATACTAGTTACAATAGAGGGTGTTAAATAAGAGAGAAGAAATAAATAAATAAATAACTTATAAATTATATAAATAAAGTTAAGTTCAGGACTAAGTACTATGAAGGGGGGTATGTAATGCCCCATATTATCAAATTAATAATAATAAAAATAAAAATAAAGAATACCAATTAATTAATAAATAAAATAAAAATAATAAAGTGCAGTTCTTAATAAATGAATAAAGAAAACTATTATATATATATATATATATATATATATACAGAGAGAGAGAGAGAGAGTAAAAAATAGTAATAATAGATTTGTGGAAAGAAAGACAAATTAATAAAAAGTAAAAGAATAAAATAAGTAAGAGTAAATTATGGAAATCTAAGTTAAAAAAAAGAAGAAGATAAAAATAGAAAATTGCATGATGACACATGGATTATGTGCATCAAGATTTTCCTTCAATTTTTAGAACAAATTGTTCTATTTAATGGATGTGAAGGAGGATGTGAGTCATTATTTTTCTAGGATAATTTTAGGATAGGAGGGATTCAGTGGAAAAGGTAGTTGTTTGAGGGCTTGGGGGTGGCCAATTGTAGAGACATAGTGCACCTAAGCCTACGATTGGGTGGAGAGTCATCCCCAAAAAATTGGTTGCAATTAGTTGGATCAGAATAACACAATGATTTTCAAGTTAAAAGTAAACTAATTCTTCATTCTAAAGGTAAGTTCTCACCACTAATCACTATTGTTCTAATTAACTGAAATTTTCCTTATGTTGATGATTAATGGCCTTTAATTTTTGAAAGTGTTTTTCATATTTAATTACATTTTACGTCCAAGCCATTACACCTTTTAGGCATATGATATATATTTAGACTTCTTCTTGTTGATAAAAAACTTCATGATTGTCTTGAGACAGAGTCCTTACAAACTTTATATCAGAAACAACAATTTTATCTACAATAACAACTATGTTATTAGAAGGGGGCTAATGGTTTATAACTGGAAAACAATTTGTTTCAAATGAATGACAAGTTATTTTCTACAGTATGTTAACGTGATGAAGGTTGCTTATTGATTCCGTTGTAAGAGGTTTTTTTTTCCATGGAATTGAAGAACCCTAGGGACAATCTGTCTCTCTATTTGCGAAATTTAGGAAACACTAGTAGTATTTTAGAGGATGGAAGGAGTGATTTTTCCAAAGATATGGAAGGAGTTCTTACATTCGTAGTTGCACCTTTTTTGTATAGTTTTTCCTAATTTCATAAGCCTTTTATTTGCATGTCAAGTTACATTCTCTGTTAAGAAGCTCTCAAATGGTCCACTTTCTTGGTGGTAATGTAGTGGTTGAAATTATTAGTGGTCTAAATTGTGGACAACTTGTTCTTCCCATCCAATAATAATAAGTTGATAGCACCAATATAGTAGAAGTAATCATATTGTTAGTATGAAATTTTTTAGAAGGTGTACCAAAAACACTTCACTTAAGTCAATGGTGACAAGTGACTAAAAACAATTTGTGCCTGCTTACGCTTCAGATATGAAATAATAAATGAGAAAAACCTGCAACAAAAAGATATATGTGATCCAAAACAACAAACAACAATAGATATCCAATGTAATAACCCAATATGGAAAGACTTTTAAATGAATAATAATCTTTATTGATAACACCTAGTGAAGGAGATCTACAAAAAGGGTATGCAAATCCCCCTCCATGGGATGGGTCCTTTGATGTCCTTGATGCTTCAGTAATCGATTCTCTCTCTCAATATGTGAAAAACCCAAAACAATGTGTAGAACTCAAGTGGGAGCTCAAATGCAAGAAGACGATAGTGGTGATGATGATAATGATCATGGTGAAGAATGAATGGAAAACCCTCTTATTTATAACAAAGTATTTGGTTGATCTCGAAAATGGAAAATATTAAAATAATAGTGACCAAATCAAGTTCTAACCTTTAGGAATATTTTATTATATTTTTTGGAGAGGGAAAAGATATTCAAAATGGTCAAATATCTTTATTTATAAATAATTAACAAATAAAATGATTTATTAATTATTTCATGAGGATTAAGAATGGTGTGAAATTGAAATAATTATTAAATAGTGATTTAACAATTATTCTAATAATAGAATTAAGGAAGAATAAATAAATAATGATTTATTTAACTATTTCTAGGTGGTTTGTCAAGTGTGACAAGGAATAATTATCAAACAATTATTTAATAATTATTCCTAGAGAAAATTAAATAAATAATGATTTATTCAATTATTCTCATGGGGTTTTTTAATTTTAATAAAAAATGATTTAATAAAAATGGTTTACTAAATTATTTCCCATAATGAAAGTGATTTTACTATGGTAAAATTAATCCTACATGGTGTATTTGATCCACCTAGTTAGAAATGGTCAAGTGATCATTTTTTGGTGATAACAGATTGTCCCCCAATGTATGATTTTTAGGAGAAAATTGTATGATTGAATACGTTATAGGTTACCCTTCCACGAGACACCAAAGGGGAGGTAGAGAGAGAGAGATACAATGGAAGAAATGCAAGGAAGGACAAAAATGGAGGGGGAGAGACCTACTAAAATGATATAAGTCTCTTTTTATGTCAGAGTACATGATCTCAAATGAGGTGGGAAATGCATACCCATACCCACCAAGATAAATTAGTACAAATAATAATGGTGAGCACAGCAATGTGGGACTGAGAGAAAAAGTACATGATACATGATATGTAGGCATCAATGGGCCATCAAATAATATAATGAATCCCATATACATAGTGTTCCTAGAAAGACATGTGCCAGGATTGAATACAATAAAATCTGAGTGCATGAGACATAACGCCCCTCAAGCTAATGTAGTGAGGGGGGATAACAACCAAAGAAGCCCTAATGAACAGGGAAGGGCTCTGAAGATATGAATGGATCATCTGAAGGAGACATGTATACTGTGGGCACTGCAAGCAGCTGAAATAGAACCCATCACATCTGTTGAACTACATTTGAGGTTGGATCAACATCTGCAGTCATCCAGGCATGTGGGGGTTTACCTGAAAGGCCGCCCCCTCATTAGGTCTGGAACATCTCACATTGTTGGCTTAGGTTGGGCTGACCCAAGTTCAAACTTTACTGCGCACCAACAAAACCCTTAATCACTTGCCCTTTCAGCAATGACCTGCAAGCAAGTCGCAGTCTACCCGAAGTCACTTTGGGAGGTTGCAGAACTAGGTTTCTGCAACCTTGAGGGATACTGCGATGTGTGTAGAAAATATGATATAGGTTAACTCGATAATGCAATATAAATCAAAGAAGAATACTATAACCTACTTCTACTGTCAATTTGCAGAAGCTTAAAGATCGAGTTGAACAATATAACCAGAAGAAGAAGAATCAATGGCACAATACACATGAAAATACTTTGGGGAAAGCCTCAACTAAAAACCCCACACTATCGTATTATCATAATGGTGGAAATACATAGGAATTATACAAATCCTTAGCTCTCACAGCTAGCCAACTCTCAGTACAATCCTCACAGATGCTCACAGGCAATCTTGGCTTCTCTCTAGCCTTCCTCTCTACCATCCAAGCTCCTATTTCCTTGCACTGTTCCTTGTGGATGATTTTCCTGTTACCAAGTGGAAAACCCTCCTCCAAAATTGCGCAATCCTCAAGGATAAATCCTTGACTGCATGCATGAGTTTTCTCCATGAGAAAACACATGCAACTGATAGTACACTGTCCTTGAATATTAATATCAATTGGGTCTTTCTCAGAATAGACATGCATGAGTTTTTGATGAGGGAATCTTCAATTAACTGGAGTAGCAGTATTTGAGTGCATTAATGCATCAACTGACTATTAACTCACTATTAGTTCCTCAAACAGTTTGGAACTAATTTAACTAGACTTAACTCAGTAAACTGAGTTAACTAATTACAACTCAAATATAACTCAATCTTATCTCCTTAATTTAAGGGATAACTCTTGCATGACTTCAGAAAGAATTCTAACGTGAATTTCTCCAACTAATTTATTTAAAATTAATTAATTAATTATTTCCAAGTAGCTGTTAAGACTAAATTCGATTTTAATTCACAATTTAATTCAAGGACAAATTAAATTGGAATATTCTTTTTGCCATATTTCTACACTCCCTCTCAACAAGAAAGGGATTATCTGCCAGCCCGATCCTATCTCTATGGAACTTGAATTTACACTTTGACAATGCCTTTGTCAAATTGTCAGCATATTTCTCCTCTGTCGAAATATACTGCAGCAACATGATCCTCTCGACCTGTGAAAAGCCACAGGCAACAAATCTTGCCTTATTCTTCTCCACACTACCATCAGTAGCTTTCTTTACCTTGTAAAGCCAACTGGAACTCACAACTGACTTGTTCTCCGGTCTTGGAACCACATCCCAAACGCTGTTACGAACTATGGAGTCATACTCCTCCACTATAGCATCAACCCAAATCGGCTGTTGCACTACTTCCTCAAAGGAAGATGGCTCGGTCTCAACACATTCCCTAACAAGGGCCATGTATCCAGTGTACCTCTCAGGTGACCTCCTCTATTTGCGCTGAGAAGATGGTGCTCCCACGTTCTCTCTCGCATCCTCCAATAATCTATCAGCTTCTTTTGTGCGCTTCTGTCCATCTCTAGAAGACTCTGCTTGAGTGGATTTCTCCACTCCTAGAACCTCTGCATGCGGCTGCTTCGCATCAGTCTGAGGCTCCTCCTCCTTAGGAACCAATAGTTCCTCTAGAACCTGTAGTTGGAGCTCCCTCTCAAGGGAAACTCACATGGCCTTCTACTCATCAAACTTGAGATCCCTGTGAACCACTGTCCTCCGACTGGTAGGAAAGTACACTCGATAGTTGTGAGGTGTATCAGTGTACCCCACAAATATCCCCAACTTTGCTATCAGCTCAAGCTTCTTCCATGCATCCTTTGTCACATGGAAATATACTGATGGGCCAAAGATCCTGAAGTGACCCACATTTGGTCTCTTACCGGAAAAAGCTTCCTCTGGTATCTTCATCCCAAGTATGTGATGCGGGCTTCTATTATGCAAATAGACCATTGTGTTGCATGCCTCAACCCACAAGTGAAGTGGTAGGCCTTGGTCATGTAGCATTTCTCGTGATGCCCCTACAATAGTTCTGTTATTGCTCTCGACCACCCCATTTTGTTGTGGGTTATGAGGTGCCGTCAACTCTCGTTTAATTCCTTCCGCTGCACAGAATTCCTTAAACTCTTGAGATACATATTCTCCACCATTGTTGCTTCTCAAGGCCTTGATCTTCTTCCCTGACTCTTTCTCGACCAAAGCTTTGAACTCACAAAACTTTGTGAAGGTTTGGTCCTTCTTCTGCATGAAATAAATCCAGCATTTACGAGAATAGTCATCAATGAAAATCATATAATACCTTTGCTTTGTTGTGGATGCCATCGAGAATGGTCCACACAAATCAGTATGAACTCGCTCTAAGATAGCCTCTGCTAGACTGTCTCGATCATGAAAGGAAAACTTGGTGTACTTTAACAAGGTACAACCTTTGCATGTGTCAACTTGCTCAAGTTTACCTTTGGGAAGTCTTGTAGATATCTGTTGCATTATCTTCAAAGCCCCATGATGCAAATGGCCCAACTGCCTGTGCCACAACTTGCCAATGTCTTGGCTTTGCACCAATTTTTCTTTCGTACTCAATGCTGCACAATCATCTACCTCTAGTTTATAGAGATTCTTCACCCGAATCCCTATCCTCTTGGTCTGACCCATGGCTATGTGTCTTAGGAACGCCTTTCCTTTACTGAAAAAACATCGTAGCCTTCCTCCAACATCATGACCGATACCAAGTTCTTATTCAGTCCAGGCACATACATCACATCTGTCAAGGTGAGAGGAGCTCCATGCTCCCTCCGAAAAGCAACCATGCCCACTCCTGAAACACTATACCTTTTGTCGTCACCCATCTCTATGCACATCTTGAGGTCTTTCTCCTCCAAGGCACTGAATAAATTTTTATCACCCGTCATGTGGAATGAGGGTCCACTATCAAGATACCAGACACTACCCATCATCGATGACACCATGCATGCGATGAGGGTAAAGTCCATTTCGAACTAAGAGGCTAATGCCTCACCTTCCAATCCTTTCGAGGATCCCTTCTTGGACTTCTTCGATGGGAAATTAGTTGCATAATGTCCCTTCTTGTGACAATTAAAGCATCTTACTTTAGACATGTCACCCTTCTTCCCTCCATGAGAAGAATTCGATTTTAAATGGGAAGCCTTCCCCTTCTCTTTCCTTGCCTTACTTGCTAAGGCCAGATTTTCTTCATCATCATTCTTGGATGAAGAACCATCTCGTGTTCTCCTCCTGATCTCCTCCTACATAAGATCTGACCACAGTCATTCCCAATCCAGCAGTTTCTCCCTTCCATTCACAGAGTCCTGGTAGCTATTCCAACTCTTTGGAAGGCCAAGGAGAGCGAGGCTCACCATATCATCATCGACAGTAGTTATTCCCACACTACCAAGCTCATCTCTACAGGTGGTGAGCTTGTTCAGAAATGTGGAAACAGTATCACCCTTCTCCATCTTGATTCTTCGAAGCTTATCCTTAAGCGCCAATTTCCTCTGGTTGCTACTGTTCTGGTAGAGGTCCTTCAATGTCTTCCACATTCAAAATGGAGTATGCTTCCCATGGAGACTCGAGACAATATGGTCTCGAACTTCCTCAAGGATGATCCGTCTCACCTTCGCCACACACTTCTTCCATTCAACCAACTATTGTGCATTAGTTGAAGCTGGCTTTGGGGTTTCTTGATCAATGAATTCCTTCAAGCCATTGTCTTCTAATACAACGTCCATTCTATCTTTCCATGCTATGTAATTTGAGCTACCTTCCAAGGCATACTCGAGTCTCAAGCCATAGAATGCCATTGGCCAACCTTGAAGTATGATATGAATTTGATTTTCACCTGCAACCCCAAACTTCAAACTTCGAATTCTCTTCTCAGTATACTGTTCACAGCTCTGATACCATGTAGAAAATTTGATGGTAGGTTAACCCGATAATGCAATATAAATCAAAGCAAAATACTATAACCTACTTCTACTATCAATTTGCGGAAGCTTAAAGATTGAGCTAAACAATATAACCAGAAGAAGAAGAATCAATCGCACAATACACATGAAAATACTTTGGGGAAATACTTAGCTAAATACCCCACACTATTGTATTATCATACATGGTGGAAATACATAGGAATTATACAAAGCCTTAGCTCTCACAGCTAGCCAGCTCTCAGTACAATCCTCACAGATGCTCACAGGCAATCTTGGCTTCTCTCCAACCTTCCTCTCTGCCCTCCAAGCTCCTATTTCCTTGTGCTATTCCTTGTGGATGATTTTCCTGTTACCAAGTGGAAAACCCTCCTCCAAAACTGCGCAATCTTCAAGGATAAATCCTTGACTGCATGCATGATTTTTCTCCATGAGAAAACACATGAAACTGATAGTACACTGTCCTTGAACATTAATATCAATTGGGTCTTTCTCAGAATAGACATGCATGAGTTTCTGATGAGGGAATATTTAGTTAACTGGAGTAGCACTAGTTGAGTGCATTAATGCATCAATTGACTGTTAACTCACTATTAGTTCCTCAAACAGTTTGGAACTAATTTAACTGGACTTAACTCAATAAACTAAGTTAACTAATTACAACTCAAATATAACTCAATCTTATCTCCTTAATTTAAGGGATAACTCTTGCATGACTTCAGAAAGACTTCTAACTTGAATTTCTCCAACTAATTAATTTAAAATAAATTAATTAATTATTTCCAAGTCGTTGTTAAGACTAAATTCGATTTTAATTCACAATTTAATTCAAGGACAAATCAAATTGGAATATTCTTGTTGCCATATTTCAACAATGTAGTAATTTTTTATTTTATTATCCTTTAACAATTATAAATTACTTCACATTCATGAACTACTTCACACATATATTACTTCACATAATTACATTCATCACTTAAACATACATAAGCTTCACAATACTGAAATAAAGTGCAAATAATAAGAAAAACACATGAATACAATGATTTTATCATGGTTCAACCTCATGTGGGACTACGTCCACAAGAACTGTTACTTATAATAGAGAATTTGGTACAACAAATAGTTATTTCCCTACGCACACAGTTGTAGGTTGTTTGCACTAAGCTACAAATGGTCTGCACACTAAGCTGTAGACCCAGGCCTTCGCGCACTCAACTGTAGAGCCTCGCCCCTTTCTCCAAAGTATAGATCACAAAGATACAACCATAAAACATACATCTGAAATAATACATGCCTTCCTTCTTTATTATTCATCCTTATATACTATCACATTGAGGGATTACATTGCTACATTACCATGGACCTAATACCATGGTTTCCAAAATACAAGGGACTATGGTCTAAAACCATTCAAATTTTACAATATTTTATTCTTTTACAAAAAGTGAGGGGCTTCGCTGCGAAACCCCTATACTGCGCAGTGAGTTTGCTGTGTAGTCTTCATTGTGCTTTATTGCCCTGTTGCATGGTTCACTTTGCATTCTGCGGTTTCCTTTGTATTGCGTGCTCCACAAAATTCATTTGCCCAAAATCTGGCCAAGTTGGGTTGCGCCCAATAGGGCCCCAACACTCACATATGACTCATCCCAAGTCACTCAACCACTTTGCCTCTGATTTTGTCTGCAATTCTATTGTATGCCTTGTTGAACTGTTGCAAAATTTCTTCCAACTGCTTTTCCTCACTTTACACTTCTTCTAATAGTGCCTCTGTAACCTGTTCTGTAGCCTTCTTTGTCAATTTTGTCTCCCTTTGTCGAAGCTGTTGAATCTTTTCATCGAATTCATGTGATAGCTGAAGGGCCTCATCCTTCCAAGGTTGAGTCCTTTCTATCAAACTTTTCTCCTGCTTCCTCAATTCCTAGATTTTCTTTTGTAGCTCCTTCGACTCACTAATTTTTGCGAGATTGGAAAAGTCTTTATAGGTGCCTAAGTTTCTTCCATCTAATGTTGCATTTGTTGTTGCTCCTATAGTTTCTGAACATTTGAATATTCCTGCAGCGAAGTCCAAATTTGCATGCTCTCGTCCAACAATTTTCCAGAGTCTCTCAATATTGCAAGATGTTGGCCATCCCAATCTTTAAGTTAATTTCCCACTATTTGTGCACTTATGGTGGTGTGGCTGGCTGCAACTTTATTTATAGCTCACTGATTTGCATCTCATACTTAAATTGTACGGTGGCAATTTTATCCTTCTGCTCATTGACTGCAAGGCCGAGGTTCACGGCCTTGTCTTCTGTTGATTCATCCTCGCAGACATTCATGTCCAAAATTTCATTACGAGTGGCTTTAACCACCTCCTTCAATATTTGTTGGTGTAGCTCTTCCTATTCCTTGTCCTTAATGGTCTAGTCGAGTTGTTTCTTTAGTGCAGTGCGCTCCTATTCTATCCGAATTTTTAAGTGTAAGGTGCGTTTTTCTCGCTCCTTGAGCTCATTTGTGATACCTAATTCATGTAGGACTAGAGTGGGAAGTGCTACCATGTTCATATTGACATGGTCCCAAACTTTTTCTTGTTGTTTGACTTCGACGGAGTTGAACTGTAGAGCCCCGACAACTATCTGCATTATCCTCATCTCAAATGTAGTTTCTATCAATATTTCTTGGTGGAGTCCTTGGCCTATCTACGCTGGTGGTTTAGATGTTTGCACCCTAAATCTTCAACTCTGCAATACTCTGCTACACACCTGTGATAAGCTCACTAACGATCTTCCACCCTATTCTAGGAATCCGCTTTTATCTCCTGAACCTTGTCTCCGATTTGATCCTGGTCACCTTTAGTGAGAACCATCGGTATGATTTCTTTTTATTTATTTGCCTTATGCTTCTTTATGCTCGTAATGGTAGCTTCACCTTGGCTCTTTCTTTTCTCCACGGTATTTTTCTCTGTTTCTTCCTTTTCTTTCTCCTTAGTCGTATTCTCGCCTCCTTGAGGATCATCGTCATGGTGTTCTTCATCATGGTATTATTCTTCCTCTTCCTCTTCCTCTGCTTCTCCTTAACTTTTCCACTGCCTTCGCCATGGTGCGAAGTGTCCAACTCTTCTTCTTCTGTTGCGTTGTCTCCTACTTCCTCTAGTGGAGTTATCCATTCTGCAGGCCATGTATGTATTAATTCTACTAGATCATCTTGTTTTACCATATATGACATTGCATGCCATTCTTTCTTCATGTCTCTATGCATCTGTATGTACAATTTATGAAAATCTGCCTTGAACCTCGCCACAATGCTGCACTATTTTTGCAAACTCGGTGAAAGGTACATATGCTGGTTTACCAACATGTGTAGATCCATTTGATATAATATAAAAAAATCCTATTCTCTTCCACTCGTGATGCTTGAGTGGTATGCCACAACAAAGCATACCTTGTGACTTCACATACATCTGCTTCTATCAGAGGAAATTGCGTATCGTCTGGCTCCTTCCATGCCAACATAGCAATAATCAATATTAACTAGGCATAGTGGAAATATGTACCTTTTCTTGGAGCTTGCGGTAGTTGTCCAGGAATTCCTTGCATAAATATCTGGACCAGTTATATTGGACTCCATTTGCGCACTGCGTGGCTAAAGACACCACCGACGCATGAACTTCAATTGCGTGGCACTTCCCCATGATATTTCCGGCCAAAATATGTGCGAAAAAGTGGACTTATTCGTCACTAATCAAGTTTATGTCGTTGCCGCTATTTCCTTTGACTAACCAGTACTTCTTCTTCATATTCTCCACCACAGAGCGGTCTTGATCCTTTCTGACGAACTCCTCCGCAGGGTTCTTCCCTTGGTAAGGTAATCTAGTGATCCTCCAGATCAACATTTGGTCTATGGAGATCTTATTCCCCATCCACAAGTTTCCATCATGTATTAAGACCAATAATTGTCACACGCACATTATGTTTGCTGAAATTCTACTGAAGTGCGAAATATTCAACATGTTGAGCAGTCATGACAAAGCCAACCAATTCGCCCATCGTTGTGGTTCTATCTTTTCACTCCGCTATATGGGTAGTGAACCTGTTGTAAGTATCGGTCTGGTGCGAATTGAGGGTACTTCTTTCGATCATTAAATTCATAGTATGTAAATTTTAGTTGTGGGATTTTCCCTAAAATATCTCCTGAAAACGGCACAGCTTCCGGCAGTAATGGTGTGAATGTCCCACACTTTGCATCATTGGAATCCTTTACTAGTTTGGAATTTGGCTTCCTCGGAAAGATGTATGAGGGTAGAGGTGAGATGAATGATGCACCACCTTCCTCCGCCTGTGTTTCCTCCACTTCTTCTTCAATATCGACCTGATAAGGTTTTTTTCCAACTTTTCATAGGTTTGTCAGGCTTCTTGTCCTGCTTTTTCTTGGTTCTTTCTTCCTTGGTGTTCTTCTGCCTTAGTGATGTCTGTAACTTCTGTGGTGGCGGCGTTGCTACTATGGGTGTTTCAAATTCTAGCGTGGACATATCTGCGGCTTCCATGACTCCATACAATTCCCGCTCACGAAAATTCTGCGTAATATCCTCCCAAGATTGTTGAGTCGACATACACAATGGAGTCTCCTACAACTTCTTCTCACTATTAATCACTTGAGCTCTTGATTCATAAAAGTTCTTAATCTGAGGCGGAATCGGATATTTATAACAATTTCAACCTTTGAACATCATCATTAGATTTGATTTTATCCCAATTTTGTTCAGATTTCATCATTAAATGTGTATCTATCCTTAAATTCTGCCAACACGTCGTCTTAAATGAAACTTTGTGCGTGTGTTTTCCCTTTTAAAGGTCATATTTCTACTTTTCCAGTGAACTTTGACACGTCCCCTATTGTTGCGCACCTCTGTCTTACGCCGCGACTTCCTGCAATCTTCGACATATTCCTGACTGTAGCGAAGTACTTTCTTCATCGAAGCTCTTTTTGCATCGTAGTTTATAGTCCAGTGTCCAATTTCAACTACATATGACACTAAGAGTTTACCTCATTTCTTCTTTAGGGTGAAGTTGTAGGGATAGGGTTGTCCTTGTACAACTTCAACCTACTGCCATTTACTTTTCCCTAAATTAGTTCTCCATTTAACTTCACTAATTGCACTATGTCTCCATTAGTAATATACTTAACATACGAGCCTAACAAATGTGTTTTGAATTTACCTGGGAATTTCACAAACTTACTGTCATAGAGGAGAACAAGGTATCCTATCTGGTACTTCTTTTTCTTAATGCGCATGTCATGCCAAGCCTTTTCTCTTGCTTTCTATACTTGTTGATGAAACCTTGCTAAAAACCTATCTTCTTCCAGAGAAAGTAACTGCGACACCCTTTCTTCCATTATGTCGAGGTTTTTCATATTTGTAAAAGCTGCAATTCTTAGGCTAGGGACAATGTATTCCATGGGCATCACAACTTCTTTCCCATAAAACAACCTAAAGGGTATTTGACTTGTCAAATTTTTTCATGTAGTCCTATAAGCCCATAATACTGCTAGAATCCTAAGATTCCAATCATTCCTGTTTACATTGCATACCTTGGTGAGTGTATTGTCCAAAATTTTATTGAATGCTTCCACAGTTCCATTTGCCTGAGGATGATAAGGAGTGCTCTTTTGGTGGTAAACTTGAAATTCTTCAGTTAATGCCTCAATGGTCTTATTCAAGAAATGTGATCCTTGATCACTCATCAATATATTTGGACACCCAAATCTGGATAGTATGTATTCAAAGATGAACTTCACAATAGTTTCTGCACTGTAATCCTTCACTAGCTATGCTTCAGCCCACCTTGTCAAATAATCAGTCGCAGTGATTATATACCTCAGACCAATCCTTTTCACTAATGGATTGATAGGTCCAACAAAATCAATAGCCCATTTATCAAAAGCCTACAATGTTACTTGTGGCACTAGTGCCATTTCATCTCTTCTTGAAGGTTTTCCTATTCTTTGGCAGATATCACAAGCTTGAAAATACTCCTTTGCATCTTTGTGTAGTGTAGGCCACCATAATCATGCTCTTAAATTTTTTTGGGCAGTGGCTTTTCCTGCATAATGTCCACCAACTACGCCACTATGGGCTTTTCTTAAAATTTTCTGTCTTTCGTACTTAGCAACATATCTACGCAATATTTCATCTGGTCCCATCTTATACAAATGTCCTACTATTAGTGAAAAATATGTTGCCTTAACCACCAATTCTTTCTTCTACTGCGTAGTGTATTCTGAAGGGGCCATCCCTATGGTTAATAGTTGAATAATATCCGTGAAGTGATCATTTGCAATCCTATTTGCTAACAACTACGCATCAAGAAGATTATCCTCTATATTCATTGGTTCTTCTCCTATTTCCAACCTTGATAAATGATCAGGTCCAACATTTAGTCTTCCTGGCTTAACAATAACTTCAAAGTCATACTCCTGAAACAATAATAACCATCTACAAATATTTCCTCCTAAAACAGGATTATTGACCAAATACTTTAGTGTAGAGTGATATGTGAACATCTTGAAATATGATCCTAACAAATAATGTCTAAAATTGTGTAAAGCATATACCATAGTCAGTCCTTCCCTTTCTGTAGTTGTATAGTTCTTCTCTACTTTAGATAGTTTCCTGCTTACAAAATATATAGGGTGATCGATTTCTCCTGCACCAGGTTATGCCAATACCACTCCTAAAGCTATGCATGAAGCATCCACATGAACATGAAATTCCTTATTCCAATATGGGAATACTAGTATAGGAGTAGTTGCCATCGTTTCTTTTAGTGTGTCGAGGATATTTTGAAATTCTTCATTCCATAGGAATGTTACATCTTTCTTCAAAAAAATTTCCCTATGCGCAGTGATCTGTGCATATCCTTTGATAAATTTTATGTAATATCTTGTATGTCTTAATGTGGTGCGAAGCTATCTCACTGTCTTTGGTGGAGGTAAATTCACAATAATAACAATATTTGCTGGATCCAAGAGGTACACAAAATATGCACTGTTTGATATTTAGAGAAATCTGATACTGCCTGTATGTGTCGAGCATCATTCTTAAGCTCGCAACATGTTTCTTCAATAACCCAAATATTGTCCAATAATCAAAGTATACTTTTAAAAACTTGTGAATATATTCTTTGAAAGTTGTAACCACCACTCTTGAAAATATAGTAGGGGCATTCTTCAGTTGAAAAGGGTTCATTGTATACTGATATGAACCCCATTCTGTAGCGAAGGTGATTTTATGTCGATCTTCTGGTGCAATTCTAATATGATGTATCCAGAAAATCCATCTATAAATGAATAGGCTTCCCGACCTCCTACATTTTCCAGTACTTCATCAGTAAAAGGAGTAGGGAATGGGTCATGTAGACATGCATCATTTAACTTCCTTAAATCAACACAAATCCTAATTTCTCCTTGTGTTTTCTTTTCTTGTACTACCATAGGACTTGCCCACTCTGATTCTTCCATAGGTTCAATGATTCCAGCTGCTATCATTTTTTCAAGTTCTTTCTTCACTTTTTCTTTGTGCTTTGGATTCAGTCTATAAGGCATTTTCTTAACTGGCTTTGCATCAGGATTTAGAGGAATCTTCATAACTCCTAAATCTTCTACTATGCCCTTCATATATGAAAAATTAGTGGGAAATAACTCCTGTTATTCATGCAAAATATCTGTCACTTTGTTAACTGTTTCTTCATCCTAATAATATCCTATCGTTGTAAACTTAAGCTCCTCTTTTGATCCTATATTCACCTTCTTTGCCTTTAATGGCTTCGTTATATCACACATTTCTAACTCAAGTCCATTCACTTTGCGATAGCCTTCAAATTCTGTTATGTCAATATTTCGAGGGTCTTCATCTTCTTCTACAGTGATGTTGTAGCATTCTATTACATTGTTGTAGCTGCACAACCCAATCACGGTGCCAAGTGAGTGGAATTTCATTCTAAAAATCTTCTTTTTAACTATATGAAGGGCTAAATCTATACATGGACAATCATCTTCAAAGCTAAATGTCAAAATAAACCTATCAACCATCTCTGCCCAGCTCGTAGTACCATGTGAAAGTTTTGTTTCCAAGTACCAGTTTTGAGGAATTGTCTCCAATGTATGGATGAACCCATGCACCCATTCTTCTCGTGGAATCTCCTTCGATGCTGTTATGAAAAGTTGGATGTGCTCTCTAGGATTAGTTTGACCATCATACTTATCTGCCAACTTAGTTTCTACTTGACCAAAACTTATCCATATCAACCTTCGACATTCTTGCCAAGTTCCTATATTCTTCTTATGTGTACCCCACCATCTAGCAGGAGTACCTCTTAGGGCTATATCCAGAGCTAATAATATTTGACACTCTAGTACTTGTTCTTCATAGTCTTCAAGAAAATTATTTATATCAGCCAAACAATCATAAAAAGGTAAGTAACATACCTCATTTTTCATACAACAAACTACTTTAGTAACTCTTGCACATCACCTCATAGATACTTCATGTAACATGTTTTGCCAATTTTCCAATTCTTGTTCTGAATCTGAAGCACACAAACTGTCTTGCTCCCAACTTAACTTGTCTTCAGTAGGGTTAACACAGTCTTATTATTTTTCTATCATCTGATAGATTTTATCTATATCATTTGTGTTGTACTCCTCTTTAATTGATTCGATATACCTTGCTCCTTTTGATGGATCCAAGGGAACGATCACTCTCATATTGTTTCTTTCAAATATCATTTTCCTCTTCTTTAAGTTGATTATAGCCATGTTGGAAAATGCCCAATCTAGTCCAAGTAATGTAGGATAGGGGTTACTATCATCCACAATTTCTATTACTTCAAAATCAGTAGTAGTGCGCACCCCTTCAATGTCCACTGTAATGCCTGATAATCTTCCTAGAGGAACAATATTTTGTTGATTCGCCATTCTTAGTTGAATAAGTGACCATTACAACTTTGGTTTACCCATTAAATCCCATGTTTTCTTTATGAGGACATTAGCTCCATATCCCAGATCTAAAATAACTTGGTCCATGTCATATTCTCTTATTTTTGCACTAAGCCTCATTTCCTTTCTAGTTATGTTTTGTCTATGTAAATTGTTAACTTCTTGCATCTCACTCTGTGGTATTTCTTTAGATGTGCAGGAATTTATCAATTCCTAAAGTCCTTCAACAACTATTTGATCTCAAAATAATTTCATACAAGTTTCAAGAAAATATTTTAAAGTATCTACCTTATATGTTGCATCTTGTTCCTGTATTATCAGAGCTTGGTTGTGTGTCGAAGATGCTACACCACAAATATTCTTCTAACCCTACTGTGTGCTAGATGTCAAAGATCCTGCGTCCATAAAGCTTCACTTCACTTCCATAACGACTTCTTTTTCCTTTGAATATCAAACACAAGGGATTTTTCAGTAGTATTTCTAACCCATGTAGCTTCATTTGCTTTATCATTTCCAGTCGCAACGCCACTCCTTGTTACAATATTAATGCGAGGTTCATCAGTCCTTGGTTCCGCAGTCATCATCTGAATGTTCTGTGTCGGCTTTTGATTTTTATTTTCTTGCATTTTTTCCATAAGTATTGGACACTCCTCAATTACATGATCAAATGATTTGCAATACTTACATGTCGTAGTAGGATTCTGAAAATATCTTCCAAAGTGACCTGCCTAGCTACAGTTGTAACAAATAATCTGTCCATGACATCGACCATCTCCACCACCTTGACCACTATGCTATCCACTTCCTTCATGTCTGTGTTCTTCAACTTGCATTATATAGGCATCAGTACTATGCTCTACGTCAATTCATAAGCTCGACAATTTTTCTCATCATGCCCTACTGATTTCTTGGAGTCTGGACATCTACAATAGGTAGCAACCTTTTGTGCGATGTTCACCTCTATGTTTAGATATCTCGCACCATAAGCTAGATCCAGTATTCAAAGGATTCGGTGCTCCACTAGCCATGTAATTTCTAAAGAGAGGGCATTGTTCTTTAGAGTGGCCTTCTAATTTACACTTTGTACACCACACTTCTTCGCAAACTTCCTTACATTTCTTCATATCTTATATCTGTAGAGTCAAAATTTTTAGCTAGCTCTAGATCTGCTACATACCTGCATTTGTATCCCCTATAGGCGAAGCTTCTAATTTCATTTCAAGTTCCAAATATTTAGCTTGAGTTTCTATCTTCTATTGTTATAAAGGAAATCTTATATGTGGAAGCAACACAACTATAAGCCATTCTTTATGTTTTTGCAGAGCTATTTCGAAGCTCACCTAATCTAATAATATCTTGAATCTTTGATCAAATTCCCAAACATACTCAGTAGGCTTTTGTTTGATTTCTTTTAGCTCTGTGATGCACTCCGACTCAAACTTCAACTTCTTAAATTCTTTTACCGTCAATGTTTTAATGTCTGCAAATGATCTGATCTGATTGCTCAAATACTTCATGTACCATGTCAGTGCTCTATCCCAGAATGTTGTGACAAGTTGCACTTTCTTCATATTTTCATCATGGACTTGCTTCGTTGTCCATACTGCTTCACATAAAAACCAGAATTTCTCTAGATCCTCTGATCCAGTCCCTTTAAATATAGGTAGCTTAATATCATCGGTCATAGTTCTTCTTGGAGGGGGAGGGGGAGGGGGTGGGGGAGGGGGATGGGGGGTAGGGGGACAGGGAAAACCAAAAGCACCCTGATCACTACTTGATTATGGCTTCAGTGAACTTTCAAGCTGGAAGGGTGAATACTACGGAGTTCCTTCAAGGTTCTCAGGGAAATTTTCTTCACTTTCAAACTCACTTAATAGATGGCTATAGTCAGTTTCTATAAAGGTCTTCAAATTTTGGCCACGAGATCTCTTCCTTGTGTCTATTACATATCTTTTTCCACTTCGCGTTGTTCTAGTTTCTTCTTACTATCTTCTCCCAAACATAAGTAACTAATAATCTGACTACATTCGTAAATTTCCCTTTTCGCACAAAAGCATCTTAATCCAAAGTTTTAGAGATCTTAAGAACTTACCTCACGGTCCTTTCAAAAATTTCCGTTCTGCTTCGCTATAAGACACAATTGAGTCTACAACGAACTCAGTAATAAATCCTCCCAAGATGATATATATCCAGAAATAAAAAACTCTTGAGATCCTATTATGATTTTTCTTTAGTCACTATATCAATTCAGGAGTCCACTCCTTAGGTTTGTCTCCTTTAAAACAATCTTTTCTCTCAGTAAATCTTGATATCCCTTCATATAGCTCCACATGGAAAGAGCTGAAAAAGATTTCATATAGATTTTTGAAAATATACTTATCCAACCACCTCCTAGTTGACATACAAGGGCTTATTTTTTCTTGTTCTACAAATTCTTGTTCCTTCTATTCTACCCAGTCTTGAATTTATTTCTTCGACGGATGCCATATAAACATCCCTCAAACAGATCTCGGTCCTAGCAACAAAACCATTTATTGGCTTAGGTTGGGATGACCTAGTTTTGGACTTTACTACGCACCAACAAAACCCTCAATCACTGGCCCTTTCGACAATGACTTGCAAGCAAGTTGCAGTCTCTCCTAAAGTGACTATGGGAGGTTGCAAAACCAGGTTTTTGCAGCCTTGGGGGATATTGCGATGTGGAAATTTTGTATTTTATTATGCTTTAACACTTCTAAATTACTTTCCATTCATGAACTACTTCACTCTTATATATTACTTCACAGAATTAAATTCATCACCTAAACATATCATAAACATACGTAAGCTTCATAGTACTGAATTAAAGTGCAGATAATAAAAAAACACATGAAGACACAAATTTTACCGTGGTTCATCCCAATGTGGGACTACGTCCAAAAGAATTGTTGCTTATAATAGAGAATTTGGGACAACAAACAATTCTTTCTCTGCACACATAGTTGCAGGTTGTCTACGCACTAAGCTGCAGACGGTCTGTGCACTAAGCTGTAGACCATTTGCACACTAAGATGCAGACCCAAGCCTCCATGCACTCAGCTGTGATCCTTGCCCCTTTCTCCAAAGTACAAATCATGAGGATACATCCATAAAAGATAGATCTGGAACAACACATGCATTCCTTCTTTATTATTCATCCCTATATATATTATTACATTAAGGGATTGCATTCCTATATTACCATGGACCCAATACCATGGTTTCCAAAAATACAAGGGACTATGGTCCAAAACCCTTCGAATTTTACAATATTATATTCTTTTACAAAAAGTGAGGGGCTTCGGCGAAGCCCCTATACTGCGCGGTCTTCATTGTGCTTTGTTGTGTGGTCCACTTCGCACTCCGCAACATCCTTTGTACTGTGTACTCCACAAAATTCAATTACCAAAATCTGGCCAAGTTGCGTTGCACCAAACACGCACGCACCCGGGAATCATTGGTGCAATCACTTGGATCACCAGATAATCAAGTGTACAATTCTCACTTGTGAGATAATGAGTTGGCATAGAGCACATGAGAAACAGCCAAGTCAAAGGGCAATGATGTTTCCCTTTTCTTGACCCGAGGCACCAAACAGAGATGAAGGCTGGAACCAAGGTACACCGTCCTCTAGACCACACTTTTTGATCTGGACTTATGTAGGAACACAAAAAAATACAGAAATACCCATACACACAGAGATGCAGCAGAAATAAAACTTCATTTCATTAATATCAGAGAACTGAAATATACTTACATACAGAAATAAAAATGAACTAGCTTAAGCGATGGTAGCTTATCTTGTAGAAGAGATGTGGCAACTGCATGCCTTTGAACTATGTTACAATGGGGCTCCAAGGCCTATTTATTATTGAGAAATAATGGAAAACCATAAACATCCAAAAACCTAACCTTATGAGATGAAGTGCCAAAATTGTGGGCCCTGTTTGGGTAAATTGCTACATCAACTTCCCGGGCTCATAAATTTGGCATACAATCTCCATTTGGTTATCATAATATCTTGTTTCGAATATCTCAAAGAGAAGGTGAAAAAAAATAGGCAAGCCAATTTGGGACCTTAATAATGTCTCTGTTTTCCCTAAAAATGTCATTTAGGGCCTCAAAATGGCTCCGGAAGTTCAGGACCCGAAAAAATGCCAAAAATAATAAATTATGCTACAATTAAGGAAACTGAAAAACTGAAAGAGACAGTGTTGGGGGTTCAAGTGGAATAGCTGGGTTACCACCTCTCCAGTGAGGCAACGACGTAGGAAAATGTCGACACTGCGACGATAAATATCGTCACCGATGAGGAGGTAGTGAGGGGCTTGATGTCGAATATGTCGTCGATCATCATGAGTGAGATGGGGGGAGAATTTATAGTTCGAAAATAGGTAAGGATGTCGCCATACCAAGAATCATTCAACGTAATGGCAAACAAGTGTTCATCTAGAACATCATTATTTACCAGTGGATCAGGCGTACCAATGGGAAATTCAAAATGAATTCAGCAAGGGATAAACCTTTCTCACTCTTGGGTGTGACAAATTCAAGATCAAATTCTTGTTGGCTAACAATCCAATGGGTATATTTCCTGTTAATGATCCGTTGACTTAAAAGGAAGGCCATGGGGTTGGAATTGGTCACAAATTTGGTGACACATGTAAGGATATAATGACAGAGCTTTTGAACAGAGAACATAACAACCAACACTTTATTCATGTAAATATCACACTGGGGGACCATTAAGGTTATTAGTGACATAATAGATGACATGTTCATTTATGACGCCATCTTCTTGGATTATGACCCCAGCAACCAAATAGGCAGACACAAAGATATACAAGATGAAATCCCTCTCAAAGTTAGGTGGACTGATTAAGGGAGTGAAACTGAGAGCACATTTGAGGGCATCAAAATACTGTTGAGCTTGGTCATACCAAATAAACATAATGTTAGATCAAAGGAGTCTAAGAAACCCATGCGCAATGGTGGATGAGGGATCCAAATGAAAGACACAAGAATACAATGAATGAGATGTTGGGGGATGCAACCTACCTAAATGCAAGAAAAAGAAAAAGATACACGCATTTCAATGGGAAATGCTATGGGTAAAATTTCTTGAGGTAGAGTGCATTGCAAGGGTTAGAAAGGTTTTCTCCTTCTGGACCCTCTAAAAGGTATTCCGCTTTTCTAGAAAACTTATGGATGATGTAAGGACCTATCCATAATGGTTCAAACTTCCCATGTCATAGGACATCATGAGCTTGGTCATAGACGAGAACAAGGTCACCTTTGTGGAAGGTACAAGGGTGGAATTTGCAGTCATATTGAGCTTTGGTGCGCTTTTTCGTCACTTTAATGGTTTGGAATGCAACACAACGATCTTCATTGGCGCGCTCAAGCATGATAAGTTGTTGTTATAGAGGTTGGGTGTTTGGGAGGAGTTCAACGACAAGGTGGAGGGAGGGGATTTCACACTCGATTGGTAAGACTACCTCCTCTTCGAAAACGAGGTGGAAAGGAGTGAACCCAATGGTGGTTTTGACAGAATTTCTATAGGCCCATAAAGCAGGGAAGAGCATAAGATGCTAGTTGGTCTTGTGTTTGTTCACCATTCGCTGAAGCATAGTTTTAAGGATTTTGTTGACAACTTCAACTTGGCCATTTCCTTGGGGGTAGTAAGATGATGAATATTGGTGTTTGAAGCCCAACAAAGAGGATAGCTCATGCCATATCTCATCTTCAAAGTGTCGGCCATGGTCAGAGACCAATTTTTTCAGAACCCTAAATCAAGCGATAACATGGTTAAAGAAAAAGAGGGTTGCAGTAACCGTGATGTTATTGAACATTGGCATGTCTTCAACCTATTTGGTGAAATAGTCAACAATCACGATAATATAATTAAGGTTATTAGGAGATGGGGGTCTACACTTCATAAAGTCAATAGCTCATTTATAGAAAGGACCGACTGCAATGATAGGATGGATGGGAGCAGGTGGAGCTCGTGCGTTAGGGGCGTATAATTGGAAATTGGGATAATGTTTGAATGCCTTAATGCAATCTCTAAAGAGAGAAGGCCAAAAGTAACCAACACACATGATTTTTTGGGAAGTGTCCATTCTGGAGAGGTGACCACCACAAGCGCCGACGCCTCACGACGATAAATATCGTCACCGATGATGAGGTAGTGAGGGGCTTGATGTCGAATATGTCGTCGATCATCATGAGTGAGATGGGGGGAGAATTTCTAGGTTCTAAAATAGGTAAGGATGTCGCCATACCAAGAATCATTTGACGTAATGGCGAACAAGTGTTCATCTGGAAGATCATTATTTACTGGTGGGATCAGGCGTACCAATGGGAAATTCAAAATGAATTCAGCAAGGGATAAACCTTTCTTACTCTTGGATGTGACAAATTCAAGATCAAATTCTTGTTGGCTAACAATTCAATGGGTATATTTCCTGTTAATGATCCGTTGACTTAAAAGGAAGGCCATGGGGTTGGAATTGGTCACAAATTTGGTGACACATGTAAGGATATAATGACAGAGCTTTTGAACAGAGAACATAACAACCAACACTTTATTCATGTGAATATCACACTGGGGGACCATTAAGGTTCTTACTGACATAATAGATGACATGTTCATTTATGACACCATCTTCTTGGATTATGACCCCAGCAACCACATAGGCAGACACAAAGATATACAAGATGAAATCCCTCTCAAAGTCAGGTGGACTGATTAAGGGAGTGAAACTGAGAGCACGTTTGAGGGCATCAAAATACTGTTGAGCTTGGTCATACCAAATAAACATAATGTTAGATCAAAGGAGTCTAAAAAACCCATGCGCAGTGGTGGCATAGTTAGGAAAAAACCTACAAAAAAAGTTAGCTTTGCCTTGGAGGCTTTTCAACTAGCGAAGGGTACGAGGAGGAGAAAGTTCAAGAATGGCTTGAACTTTGAGAGGTTCAAGGGTGATATCATCTTTGGACACAATGAAGCCCAAAATTCGGCCGACAAGAACACAAAAGATACACTTAAGGGGGTTGAGGCAAATTTTATACTTGGGACGTCGAAGGAAGATGGTACGCAAATCATGAACGTGTTGCGATTGAATCTTGGAACGAGCGGTGAGATCGTCTAGATATGAAAGGATAATATAAGATAGGTTGTGGAAATAGTAGCATATGGCACGCTGAAAAGTGGCCCCAACATTATTTAAACCAAAGGCATGGCCCTATAAGCTAAATTTGCCCACATACTATTGAAGGAGGTTTTAAGACGATCATCATAATAGATAAGTATCTGGTTATACCCCAAAAATCCATTCATAAAGGAAAGAACCTCATGCCCCGCACACTCATCAATGATTTGGTCTATGAACGGTGTGGGAAATTTGTCTTTGGGACAAGATTTGTTCAGATCACGAAAGTCGTGCAAACACGGATGGTGCCTTGTTTATTTAGAATGTGAACAAGATTGGACACCCATGTGGTGTATTCGTTAGGCTAGATGAAACCAACCTGCTTGAGGTTATCGATTTCAGGTTTGATAGCTTCACATTTGGAAGGATGGATAGGCCTTTTCTTTTGGCGGACAGGGGTGGCATCGGGCCAAGTGTTGATGTGATGTTCAAAAATGGCGGGACCAAGTTCGGGCATTTCAAAATAAGACCAGGCAAAAAAATCACAAAATTATTTGAATAACTTAGTGTAAGTATCTATTTCTTCCAAGGTGCATTGTGCCCCCAAGACAATATTTTCTTCGATCCCTGGTTTATTCTAAATGCTTATTTTGATGGTAGGGGAAATGTTAGCCATATTTGCTTCTTCAAAATCATTTGGTGTAGGAATGGGATTTTTAAACCAATCGAATTCACCATGGATAAATTCTTTAGACTCCACATTATATTGTTCATGGGTTTGCTACAGAAGGAAGTATGCACGATGGTGCATATTGTCCCAAGGATAATCAGAGGTGGTCATGGCTTCCATGATGTCTTCATCAGAATGGAATATGGGGGGAATGGAGGAAGAGATACCACATGGTGAAGAGGATCTACATGAGGCATCCTCATGAGAGTCAAGGTTCACATATGCATCATCAAGGCTGGGACACAGGTGACTAGTAGATGTGACATCTACCGATGTTGAGACTGAAGTGTTCATCAAAGAAGGTTCAACAAATTCACAATAGGAGATGTCTAGAGAGTCCCAATATATTGATCCCATGGATGAAGATAGGTATAGAATAGGAGTGTCCCTATATGTCATCTTGACATTAGGGGGAGGGATCATGATGGATGGTTGAGAGACCTCCTTCTATGGCACAAGAGTGGGACTAGAACCTGTAGGTAGAGGAGAGGTGGAATCACTGAGCGAAATCTAATTCAAGAAACACTTGAAGTGTATCACAAAAGTCTTTGAGATAGGGAAAATGATGAGAATAATGGCCACAATTATCACACAAAGCACAAGGGTGATTCATGCATAATGATTTGTTCTTCTTAGCTGACTCAGGTAAGGTGACATGGACCTCAGGAATGTTAGAATTAAGGAAGGTATCAGAGACCACATTCTTGATATGAGGGAGTTTAGGACAATTATTGGTGGCATGAACAACAAAATCACACAAAGCACATGGAGGAGTAGGATTTGGCGGCTTAGGAGGAGTTGGAGTTGGTTGGGGTGCCTTGTCTTTGGTTCCCTTTTTCTGGGGTTTTCCCCTCTCACCAAATGTTTTCACAATAGGTGTAGGTTCATGTTGAGATTGTTGAGGAATTGAAACAAAGGAAGGGGTAGGAACAATAGGTTGAAATAGGGTAAAAATAATGTAAGGTTTGAGTTGATCAGGGGGAATGTTTGCGGGAGGATCAATTTACTAGACTGGGATCCCGAAGGCAATGTTAGGTAAACTCAATGTAGCCATGAAAGGTGTAGAATAAAATCCTGAGGGTAGAAATAAGAATGATATCTAACCAGAAGAGTAATGACCCAGGGGAACGACTCTGAAATGGTTAAGACCCAGGGGAACAGTTCTTGGCTGAAAAAGACGAGGAGAGATACCAGTAAAAGGAAGAGGACCTTGAGAAGTAGTAACAAAAGTCTAGGTTGAGTTGGGAACACCAGGTTGTAGAGGCGTTGTCTTCTGTGAAGGCATACCAGACTGCTTATGGGTGGTTTGTGATGCTTGAAGCATGCAAAGACTGGATGAGATATGCTCATAAGGAGTAGGTAGTGGACCATAAAAAGCACCAAGTAAGGTGGAATCTTTGTAGAATCTAGGAGAGGCATTGGTGAGGGACGAGACAATCTTATTGCCAGTCATCGATGAGATAAGAGAGTGAGGTGAAGTTTGATACTTAGGATCGTAGTATGTCAGCTGATCGATAGTGATAATATTTCCATTATGAGGGAAACACATCTTATGGAAAACTGTAGATGCAAAAACTGACATAGCATAGGTGTAACTATGACCCAAGAGGATGTTACAGTCTAATGGGGCATTAATGACCTCGATTTCAATAGAGATAGTCTTACCGGCAACAATGATAGGACAATTGCGATATAATCCAAGGGGCTAAGAGAGATGATTGTCCCAAGCACGAAGAGTGGTGGTGGAAGGAGATAAGTTAGGTGAACCAATTTTCTTCCAAACACTAGCAGCCATCACATAGGTGGAGGTGCCTTCATTTTTTATACACTACTGAACAATGGCATTTCTTATGGAGGTTGTTATTTGAAATGAAACAGATGAAGGGAGTGGGGGATTTCTGATTTGTCAATGTCAAAGACAATCATACAATCATCATAAGGGTACACAACACCCAAAGCAAAGAGTAGAGGTTTTCGTTGGGATGGGCACGTCTGGAGCAATTCTAGCGTTGTCATAGTACCAGGAGACTGCACCAAGTCATCTACTATGCTATAGGTATGGGTGGCTTTAGCAAAAGAAACATTTCAAAGTAATGGAACTTTAGGGATACTGGGGATAACCTTTACTTTAGACAGAGGGATCTTTAAGGTACCATTTGATGACAACAAAGTTTTGGTGGAAACTTGGGGTTGGGACTCAGTCGCTAACTTAGCAGGTGGCTTTTCATATTGGCGTGATCGAGTCTAAAGGTTGACTTGTGCGGTGTTGACTTCCATGAGAATTCATCATAAGAATATAATAATAGTTGCGACCAGATGGTGGGGGTGGGGGAGTGGCATGATCTTCTGTAGGTTGAGCAATGAGATATCCTTGGTGAGGAAAATGATTGGTAAGCACAACCGGTTGAGATGAAGTAAGAGAGGAGGAGGAGCTATGGGTTGCGGCCCTATAGAAACAACTGCTTGAGCTTCCCTTGACACATTTGAGATAAAAGGGAACATTCATGAGTATAATGACCATATATGCTGCAACATGCACAAGGTTTCTTCATACAAAAAGCATTTTTTTTCTTGGGTTGTCATCCCTATTGCTGGGTTGTGGGATTAGGCTAGTTTCCCTTAGATGCATTAGGTGGTGGATCCTGACTACCTTGATTACCTTGAGATTGTTGGTTCCAGTTACCTTTCCCCTTGTTCCTTTTCTTAGGGTTGGGGGGATTAGTTGTGCTCTGATGAGCATACACTTGACCTTGTGGAGGAGTTTGTTGTTGTGGCAGAGATGGAGGAGGCATGGGGGGATGGGGTGTTGGTGCTAGCGGGGCTGGAGCGTTAGGCGGTGCATAAATATAGTAAGGAAATGGGGCAACACTAGGATACGCAGGTGGAGCAACAATTAACCCTGGCATCTATTGATGCAAATGGGAATATGTATATGACGTACTGGGACTTGGATAAGAGTTTCCATGTGGAAGACTAGGGGGGGACAAGTGTAACAGGAATTGGTCCCCTATGGGGTTGACTATAACTCATCGGAGGTGGGGTATATGGCTGAAGTTGAGGGTGTGGAACGGACCCAATGATACCATCAGTGACATGAGATCCTCCCGGTGCATTATCAGTGCCAAGCTGAGGCAAATCGGGAATGACAGTATAAACATAACTTGACTTAGTGTAGATCGGGTCAAATTTCAAGTCTACTTAGAGTGCATCTTCCTCAAATTGGGGGAATTGAGAAGAGACATCTTTAGCAATGGGGTGAAAAAGTGATCTAAGGAACCAATCCCTATAGATATTATCTTGAAATTTAGGAGCTTTACATATGCTCCTCCTTATACGCCATTCCTGAACATGGTCGGATAGGCGAGTGATAGAAGTTTGACGGAAATAAGTCAATAGTTTGGTACTAGTGTCATAACAGAGAGGTAACTAGAAATAGGCTAGAAAAGATTTTGCAAGAATAGAAAAGGTGGAATGAGTGGCTCTGGGTTGATTGACATACCACTTAATAGCAGCTCCAGTAAGAGTGCATTGGAAAAGGCAAAGGCAGATGTAGTCTTCAATGATAGAATTGGATGAACACCACATATGGAATGAGTGAACATGATTTGTGGGATCTTCTAAAGGATTACCTTTGAACTTGGGGATGTTGGAAGGAAGCTTGGTAGGCATAGCTAACCAGTTGGGGTCATGGAGAAGAGGATCATTGATGAGCTGGTTGAAATCAGGGAGACTCAAACCATCCATAAAAGGAAGCAATGGAGTAGGAGTGACCATATGGATGCAGGTTCCGCTTGTGGGTTTACCTTGGTTAGTACCTGGGTTACCACCTTAGTTTCCCATACCCGTGTTGGTTCCTGACATGGTGATGGTATGGGGTTGAGAAGAGTTGGAATCAAAGGAATAATTGGAAGAATCAGTAGAACCAGATCCAGAATGAGGACTTGATGGAGGACTGGGAGGATGGACTCTAACTCAATGGGGAGGAGTTATATGTCCTAACAGAAACTGAGGGCGAAGGCCTCAAATTATTCAAGGCAAATGCCTATGGGGTGCAATGATGTCAAGGAAATGATGACTCTAAGGACTAAAGGGTGATGATAGGATAAAAATAGCAACAAACAACAAGCAAACACCTAATGCAGTAGTGCCAAGTGTAAACTAACTATATTAATGATGCTACTCTAATATAAGCAAGCTCTAGCCTATAGGTGGTCTAAATCCTCAAATAATCCTAAATCTACTATTTCAGATTTCCTTCTAAAGAACTTCTTACGTGACATATTCTGATCCGCGCAAGTAGAGCTTTCCAGAGAAGGGTAGGGTAGAGAACCAACTGCTTCTCACAACCAATCCTATAGGGTTTTTTCCTAAGATTGGTCACTATGGTTACCTTCATTCCATGGGGGTGGTCGAGTCTTGAGCTTATTGGTGATAAACCACCACATGAGATTCCCTACCACGGGTTGGGTAGCCCCAAGGAGAACCACTTGCACGATGATCTAGCCTAACCCCCTCTGAATCGGGTTTTCAGCACACTCTAGCTTTGTATTGTGGGATGGTGAAGGATTTTAAGCTCCCTAATATGTCAACTTATATGTCTCAATGTAAGCGATCGATGGGTGTTATTGGAAGCCTATCACATCGATCCTACACCTAAACTACAAAAATTGTTTGGCCCTGGTGCCCAAGTGGGATTAATCTATGCATGTTAAATTATTAAGGTGTAGTGTTTCATTTCTTGGCTTGGCGGTTTTAACTAAGCTCACGTTCGCTTAGGGTGTGAGTGTGTTAAAATTACGTGTCAAGTGGATGATTGAATTGAGCATGTTTTATGATGCCATGTGTTGTTAAAAATAAAGTGCTAAAATACTGTAAATAATGCTGAAGAAAAGGACAGAAAAATAAACAACCAATCAAACACACAGAACCCCACCTAAAAAGGCTATCAAGCATCTAAGCAAGAGAAGGAAAACAAGATACTCAAAGAAACATAAAATACCTAATGTCAAATTGACTGAGATCTAGAGGCACTAATCTATTGTAAATGGTGTAGACACACAACAAAAATTAGAGGTGACAAATGTTGTAAATGATAGGTACAAAACTCCAAAATCTAGGATGCTTAAGGGATCCTAAGGGGGGAAAGAAAAACCCAAAATCTAAAGGGAGAAAACTTGAAATAAACCTATCCACAAGTGCTGTAAAGTAATGGATCAGACTCTAAAAATTAGTGGCTAAAAATGCTGAAATCCTAGACTCCTCACCCAACCAATCTCTTCCTAAAAAGGTGGAGGTGTACTCTAAACCCTAGGGGGGTTTTTCCTTCCTAAAAGAGAAAAAATAAGAGAATATAGGCCCAAGGGATACTAAAAGAGATATAAGAAACCCTTCAAAGTCCACACACAACACTCTCAATAAGTATGAAAAATTCTCAGAAAAAATCCAAAACGCAGGTACTGACCTGGAAACAGTGGAAAACACAAATAGCTGGCCAAAAAGCTTGCTCTGGAATGAATATTTGGGTCTAAAAAGTGTGTTTTTCTCCTGGAAATCTTAGTCGATAGATCTCACACAAATTTTTATGTCTCCTACCTGGCTGGTACCTATGACCTGCAGAAAGAACCAAAAAACCACTAGAATCCGAAAATTTAACAAAAATGGAAAGAAAACTATAAATAGAAATTAAGAGGCTATAAATAGCTGTAGAAAACCTTGAAATTTACTGAAACTTCAGTCACGAGGAACTGAATACACCAATGGATTCTCCTTTTGTTAGTATGAAATTTCTTGGAAGGTGTACCAAAAACACTTCACTTAAGTCACTAATGACAAGTGACCCTAACAACAATTTGTCGTTGTTTATGCTTCAGATCTAAAATAATAAAACAAGAAAAACCTACAACAAAAATATATATGTGTTCCAAAACAACAAACAACAATAGATATCCAATGTAATAACCTAATATGGAAATACTTTCAAATGAATAATAATCTTTATTGATAACATCTGGTGAAGGAGATCTACAAAAAGGGTCTACAAATCACCCTCCGTGGGACGAGTCCTTTGATGTCCTTGATGCTTCAGTAATCGATTCTCTCTCTCTCAATATGTGAAAAACCCAAAACCATGTGTAGAACTCAAGTGGGAGTTCAAATATAAGAAGACGATAATGGTGAGGATGATAATGATCATGGTGAAGAATGAGTGGAAAACAATCTTATTTATAACAAAGTATTGGGTTGATCTCGAAATTGGAAAATAATAAAATAATATTGACCAAATCAAGATCTAAACGTTTGGAATACTTTATTATATTTTTTGGAGAGGGAAAAAATATTGAAAATGGTCAAATATCTTTATTTAGAAATAATTATCAAATAAAATGATTTATTAATTATTTTGCGAGGATTAATAATGGTGTGAAATTGAAATAAATAATAAATAGTGATTTAAAAATTATTCCAATAATAAAATTAAGGAATAATAAATAAATAATGATTTATTTAATTATTCCTAGGTGGTTCAGTCAAATGTGACAAGGAATAATTATCAAACAATGATTTAATAATTATTCATAGAGAAAAATAAATAAATAATGATTTATTTAATTATTCTCATGGTTTTTTTTTTTAATCAGAAATAATTTAATAAAATTGGTTTACTATTATGATTCAAATGACAAAGAGAGGTTTAGGCACTCACAAGTGGGTCCTACATTTGATGTATATCTAAAGGATCCAAAACCTTGCTCTTGCTCCTGATGTATCGACCTGCAACACAAACAACAAAAAATGAGCAGAATAGTAATATCAAAGCATACAAAGATATATGATATATTTGTTCAATAATAATTCAATTGCATAATTAGAAACATGTCACATGAACAATTGATATAGGAACAAAACATGAGTTTCTTTATTAAGATGTACAAGAAAAAGGTAGTTATGCAGGTACCCGACCCTTGGTGCATGCACTGAACATAATGGTCATCGGGATCCTTCCTTTCGGGGCCACTTAAGGTCTCCTCTAAAAAAAATGTGATAGTGCAAGATAAAGAGGCTCATCACTACAACATGGAAAAAAGGGTATCCAAAAGAAGGGAGATTGCTTAAAAGCACATAGATAACAAACCTGATTGGGGAAAATTTTACTAGCATTATGATATAAATGAAAATCATGTATATGGTGAACCACCCAATGTGTGTATGAATACCACCAGAAATTAGTTTGTATGGTTAGGACATGGGCTACAATAGGTGGCTTTCGGTCTAACCCATAAACCATGTCGAAAATGTGAATTATATATATATATATATATATATATATATATATATATATATATATATATAATGTATTTTAAGGCATATGAGGGTTTCTTTGGGGGGACCCACATATATATGTGTTTTGTATGTGGACAACTAACACATGGAATTTGAAAAATTATTTTTGAAGTAAAAGTCAAGTCTGCATAGGGGAAATGGGATGCTGCCAACACATGCATGTAAAGATAAGTTTGTCAAAAGATGTTATAACAATGATCAAACTCGAAATTTTGCAAAGATCATTAGATAAAGTATAGTATGGAAAAAACCTTAAGTTTTCCTACAAGATGATTTCCAAAACAATGAACATGATGAAGGCAAGAAGAGGTAAATTGACTTTATTATTCCCTTTGAAATTTTAGTCCAATGAAAAACTCCAATTGAATTCAAATTTTCATGGTGTCATGGTCATGAATATTGAGTTCAAAGATATCATGTAGAGGACATAAAAATAATAATGTTCATCAATGGTTGAAGAGTATTGGATGCTATTGAATCCAAGGTTTTTCTCCCTTAAAAAGTGAAAAAATTTCATGGATTCCAATTTTCATATTTTTTGGTGGTGATATATACAATATTCTTTTTATTTTTTATTTTTATTTTAATGGAACGATAATTTATATTAAGTGAAAATTTGTGTTTGGAGAGTAGCTATTACATCAAAGTACATCAAAATAAAGAGATTTCTTATTGGTTGTTTTAGGCAAAAAAATATTATTCTTTCCAACTAGAACCCCAAAATGCCAACATGAGATTACATCTGAACTAGACAACCAAACGGTAGAAACATTCCAAAAAATTTCTATAATCCTACAAGCTTTTACTTCCATACTACTTAGACATAATGAGGAAAATTAGAAGCATCATGGCAAAAAACCATTCCTATATTCAGAGCTACTTCATTTAGATTCATGACAACTAGTTGAAGGGAGTTGGTAGAAGTACTTGCTGAGGAAGGTTTTGAATGTTTTTGTCCCATAGAGAGCTGAATTTCTTCCAATTTATGACATAGGGTAGTGTTGAGGATGTTGGACCCGCCAACAAGTAAGGGGATCTCCCTGATAAGAAGTCCCAATTAGACCTCAGACCGTTTGGTGTAGGAGTCCCAGGAGTGGGTCGTACGGTAATGCCTTGACCACGATTTTGCACAGAGGCAAGTAAGATAAATATGTTGGTAGCAAGGGTGTGACAACTGCATCAAGTTAAGGAAGGTTCATGAGAGGTTCTAACACACTGAGGGTGAGGTGAGTGCACCCCTTGGAAACCTATAATAGTACGCAGCTTGGAAGGGAACACACGAGCGAAGATGCATCACAAGTTGGAAAGCAAGTTAGCGAGCAATCCAAAGTGATGGTTAAACCAAAAGCACATTTCAGAAATGTTCATACATACTTATACATAATAGTCCATACATGCATGCGTAAGCAAAAAAATACATATACCATTTAGAGTAAACTAGATAGCATAGAATACAATACAACATATGCATGAAACGTGTTGGCTCTGTTATATTAAGTGTAAGTTCTAGTCATACAATACATCCATGTCCAAACACTAGTTCCAATAGTGGAATGTTACAGCCACAACCTCTTGCTCCTCCAAAGAGATGTACTAGCTCTACGCAGTGGAGAATCCAAGGCTCATTACAATATTGTCCAAGCTTTCTCTAAGATACTCCTATTGAAGCTTGGCTGACCAAAAGCCTTTACAATGAGTTATGAGGTTCTATTTATAGCAAAGGGTGGGGTGACCCTTGACATTCCCCTTTGTGATAGTTCATCTACCCTCATGACTCTTCATCTACTCTATGACTGATATATCCAACTAATGACACTTGAACTTCCACTAGACACAAAGTTACATTACAATGGACATGTGCTCATGTGAGAAAAAATGGATTGAGCAAGCCATGCAAGACATCACTGACACTCGTTCCGTTGTGGTGAGACCAACTCTTTGGCATGCTTGTGATGGTGAAGGTGTTGCACTGATGCCAAGCTTGGTCATCCGTGATGGTGTGCATGCACCCCATGGTGACATCTTGTTGAAGCGCACTCTTGCCTCCATTGCATCCAGGTACATTGGTGTGGCTCCTTCATCCAACTCATCTGCTAGCATGCGCATGGTATTCTTGGTGAAACCGAACTGGCAACACACTGATGCATAGTGTCTGCGCTGATCTTCTAGTGTATGATGGTGGTCATGCACATCAACTGTCAACTACATGCTCAACTCTAGTCGGACTTGCTTCTTGTCTTCGCCTTGGTGAGTGTGTTGAATGCTTGTGCACAATGACATGCATGTTGTTGAATCCCTTGCATTCGATCAACAACACTGCTCACCATCTCTACTCCATGCCAGCTGCTGGGATGGATCTATAACTTGTACAGGTGAAACTTTATCCGTGAGTGCATGTTGTGCCCCCTGTTGTTCTTGTTCATGTTGTAACTCATTCGCTTGTCTGTGCAACTCATGTTTTTCCTTGAGTTGGTGTTTCAGCACATGAAACTCCTTCTTTCTTCCATTCTCTATCTTCGCGCGGTCACGCTATCACCTCATAGCTCGAGTCTCTGAAGTTTCTTTCATCATCAGTGGATTTGCTTGAGCTTGCAACTTTTTTCTGCCCCCGTGTTGTCAACAACCTTCCTCTTGCATTCATTGCATTCGGTATGCTACCTTCAACTGTTGTTCATGACGTTGCTCACTGTGATGTTGCTGCCATCATATCTTGATGTCCTTATCTACGAACAACTTGATGTCTTCGTGAGTATGAAAGCTAATAAACAGTTGATTGAATGCATCCCCAAGTGTGCTTTGAACGGTGCCTTCGACTCTGCTCTCCTGGAAACCATTGTACATGTGCTGCTGAGAGACAGATGAATACCTACAATACCTGGAGACATGGCAAGCAATCTGTTAGTTGAAAACCAAAATGAACTTGAGAACTGACTTGAAACATACTTGTGTGACTGATCATGAAGGTCGCGCAATTTCCATCAGGAGACTGACTTCCAAGACTACGCAAGGCACAGTCTAGACTGTTGGGAGGCTGACTGATTACTTGAACTATGCAAAGCATAGTCCAGTCTAGCTGCTGACTCCTGGAATTGCGTAATGCACAATTCCAGCTGGGAGTGACTATAGGCTCAGGGACTGCATTGTGCAATTTTGTGGGCCAACAGTCATTGTCCCTCAAAAATACACAAAATAGTCCTAGAGGATAGTGCCTGGGTAGAAATGTGCATTTTTGGAGAGGAAGACAAAGCCTTCCTTCCCCAGATTACGCAATACTATCTTAGTGAAGGCAGAGTCCGGGCCAAGGTTGGCCAGACTCGCCGACGGACAACTGAAAGAGAATGTGAATGTGAATGCATGGTGATACTGAGTGTAAGCATAAGTGAATGATCATGCATGTAAACGGTGAATGACAAATTCAGAAAATGAAACAACATGCATGTGAGTCAGGTGAGTCGCTGAGTCGGCAACCATTCGTGAAAAATAGTTTCATGCATGCGACAATAGTGAGATGTTAATGAAAACTGAAATGATCCTAGTACAAGCTAGTATGTATCAAAATAATAACAAGTGCTCACTGAAATCAAGTAGACAACGTTCATATGAAGTGAAACATAAAAAGCGCCAGAAATGCGACACAAGACATCGAAAGTGGGCTTACCCCAAAACAACTGAGCTAAATGTGTTGACAGCTCCTAGATGCGATGTGGGATGTCAGAGCTGCAAGGTTGATATGAGGAATGAGCTCTACAACGTCCAATTGATGAGATTGGATAAAATCGAGGCTGTGACGCGCATGCCACAAATCTAGGGAAAGTGACACTTGGTGGGAGGTTTTTGAAATGATCCTTGCATATAACCTCCAACTGCAAAAAATAGATCCCTAAAACAAGGGATGTCTTTGCATGTTGCCTTGGGAGAAGTAGCCCATGCATGCAAGTCTGTTTTGATCGGTCCTGGAGGGAACCGATCAACTCAGCTGCACATGCAAGAGACTGGTCAACTACTGGGAGAAAATGTGAATTTCTGGCTTGGAGCTCGGTTGGCTGCTTAGAATATTTCCGCAATTTTTGGGCAGAGCAGCTGACTGCTACCTAGATTTGCGCAAATTCTGGGCTGCGCAACCTAGCTGGGAAGGATTGTGCAATTTTCTGGGTGAATCTTGCTCAGTAGAATTGCGCAATTATGGGGCCCCACAGGCTGCCACTTAGGATTGCCCAATTTCTGGAGGGAACACTGGTTTCCCTCCAGATTTGAGCAAATTCTTGAAGGAGATGCTCAGCCTGTTGCTGGACCAAGTCCGAATGAACAACATGTGAGGGGAATGCATTAAGGTTTGATCGACAGGTTGTATTTTTGCAAGAAAATCACTGGAGCTTTTGTACTTAACGAAGCAAGACATGTTGTTGTGAAGGTTGGTAGGGAAGCTCCAAAATGAAGATTAAGGCAAAATTTTGGAGGGTGGTTGTAGTTGCTACAACACTTGGCAACACACTGGTACAAACCTAGCTCTATAAATGGACCTTGTTCATGAAAAGCAAGTCTAACACCTCCAGAAGTATTGTTCAGTTCTCAGCTTGTCTTGGTTTCATACTAACTTTTATTGTAAGATGTATCAACTGCCAAGCTCTTGGTCGATTGACACACATTCCAAGCCAAGTCAACATAGTTGTTTCAATTGGGGTTGAGGGGTATATTGGTGCACAAGCATTATAGTCGTCAGAATCTTAGTTTCATCTCTAGTGTTGCTCCGCTGCCAGTAGGCCTGGACAGTACCCCGACGGAGTCACATAGGAACAAAAGCATGGCTCCACTGCCAGCGAGCCTGGTTAGTACCCCAGAAGAGTTACTTGCGTCGCCTCTCTATGCAGGAATAATTTCTCTTCTTTCGCTTATTCATTTTTCATTTTTTCAAACTTTTTTCACTTTTTCTTTTTTTCATTTTTCATCTTCATAATTGTGCATAACACTATTTCATTTCAGAGGCAGAAGATGGATCCCGAATTATTGAGAGAAGAAGAGGTTTTTCCTACAGATAAGTAGTTTATTATACCTCTGACATGCCTATTAAGGTTTTCCCCCTCACCTTACTCTACTTGACTGAGCTAAAAAGGATTAACCCAAAAACAACTGACTAGAGTAGGTGATACTAGTGAGCATGCAAGCATTGTGTTTTCACCAAGGTTCACTTTGAAAAATACGTATTTTCCATTGATGTATCATGGACTAAACATAACAAGTTCTTCATACATAGGCAAGATGACAGATAACCAAGTAGTGATATTTGTACAAGCCCTCTTGTACTTTACCCAACTTGTTTCAAGATTCATACATGGTTTCATGAGAAACTAACCTACGAATAAAATAAGAAAACTAACAACAAAGCAAAGAAAAAGTAAAAGCAAAAACAAAGTGAGTAATCAAACAAGCAATCAAACAATCAAACCAACAAAGAAAGTAAGCAAACAAGCATACAAGAAAACAGAATAAAAGCAACCACTACTCCTACTCCTAAGCTAACGGTGCATGGATCATCTCACGTGAAGTGGTACTTCCAATGCAGCCACCAGTGCATTGGTTGACCCATGTCCTTGAAGGCATGGTTTGTGAACAAGACAGTTGTGCAAACCAGCAAATAAGAAAGATGTAACAGTGAAGACAAACACACTCTGAGTTTACAAGCAACCACATAACAAAGATGAGTGAAAGTGCATGACATGCACTCTGTGGAGTTGCCATGGTGTTGTGCTACACTGCATGCAAATGTTGAGTGTGTGCATTCTCTTGACTGTGACATGCAAGCAAACGTGAGAAAGGTAGACCACTTATGTTGTGCATGTGTGCTTTCTATGTAAGATTCCTCCAATGCATGAGCGATGGGATCGTGTAGATCGAGTGGAGGAAGCGAAATCTAGGTGTTTGGTTGATCTTCAATGCAAAGTAGAGAGTGATGAGTAGCCTTGAGTGTTTCAACAATTTTCTGACCGGAAGTGAAACCAACCTCAGGACAGCGAGGACCTAACATAACCATCAGCTCAAGCTGAAGTGCCTCGACAGTCTGCGGGGTTTCGACTTCATTGATAGATAGATCATTGTAGACCAGTGTCTTAGATAGATTAACAATGACTGAATCAACATCGTGATCAGATGAAAAAGTAGAGAGATCACTACAGCCAAGATCAAAAAATTTAGGATGTTTGTTGGCATCCTCCTGATTTGATGAATCAGGCAGAGGGGTAGATGAGAAGCAAAGATGTTCACCCTCTGTGTTTTTAGAAATGACAGATGACAGATTGGACGGATTTCCAGAGGATGTGTCCTCTCCACACTGTGATGATAGAATGACATCCAACGTGTCCTGTGAATGATCGGAAGTAGAAGCATCCGGAAATGGGTTTTCACAGGGGAAATCAACAGTGGCAGAATCATAAGGGATGTCAGGATGAAGCGAATGAGGTGCGGCTAGAAGGGAGTCATCCTTCACCGCGGGTTCTTCTTTAGATTCCCGCACACACTCATCATGAATGATGGCGCAGGTTGGCTACATAACACCAACTCCATTGACAACTTGATCCTCGTTCACAGTAGGTGAGGATTTCGAAATGGGAGAACACAAGACAATACAATCTAGAGGATCAACAGAACACAAGGACAAAGGTCGAGGGAACGAATCCACGTGACAACCAACAGGATTGCAAGCCAAATCTAAGCAGATATTCAAAGCAGGTGGGGTGGGAGGATGTGACAAGTCAACAGAGGTGTGTGCATCATCTCCCACATCACTCCGTGATGGTGGACCTATTTGATGACATGAAGGGGGAGAGTCACTTGTGATAACGACTTCCTGTGATTGCACAGCTCCATCACCGAAGTGTTCTGAGTGGGGTTCGGATATGTGAAGAAGATACTCAAATCTTCCAAAAATAAATTCCCAATCAATTTCATCTTTATGAAATCGGTATGCAAGACTACAAAAGCGTGTGTAAAATTGATCAACGGATTCATCAGGTGCTTTTCGTATTTTCAGAATTTCTTGATCAAGTGCCTCATGGTCAAAGTGATTGAAAGCACGGTCTATCTCTGTGACCAAATGAATAAGATAATGAATAGATTTTTCGAGCAACATGGCACACCACTGCATTAGGTGCCCTTGAAGTGTGTAGATGAACATCGCGCAGCTCATGTATTCTTCAAAGAATCCATGTCTTTCGCATGAGCCTATAACGCTGACCGCGAGCCTAACCAATGTTGTGTGGCCTCCACCATCATATGTTTTATGAGACAAGTTATCCGAGAGCTTTTGACGAGATAGTGAAATCTTTTCCATAAGACATACATTCTGGAAGAACAACTCGGTAGTTAGTCATGATAGATGTGTATAGATTCAAAATAGATGTGAGGATTCAGCTTGTCATCTGGCCCTCCTTCTAGCGCCAAAATGTTGATGGTGCTGGACCCGCCAACATGCAAGGGGGTCTCCCTAGTAAGAAGTCCCAATTAGACCTCATACCATTTGGTGTAGGAGTCCCAGCATTGGGTCGTACGGTAATTCCTTGACCATGATTTGGCATAGAGGCAAGTAAGATAACTCTGTTGGTAGCAAGGGTGTGACAGCTGCAGCAAGTCAAGGAACGTGCATGAGAGGTTCTAACACACTGAGGGTGAGGTGAGTGCGCCCCTTGGAAACTTGTAATAGTACACGGCTTGGAAGGGAAAACACGAGCGAAAATGCATCACAAGCTGGAAAGCAAGTTAGCGAGCAATCCAAAGTGATGGTTAGACCAGTAGCACATTTCAGAAAGGTTCCTACACACTTATACATAATAGTCCATACATGCATGTGTAAGAAAACAAATACATATATCATTTAGAGTAAACTAGATAGCATAAAATACAATACCACATATGCATGAAACATGCTCACTCTGTTATATTAAGTGTAAGTTCCAATCATACAATACATCCATGTCCAAACACTAGTTCCAATAGTGGAACATTACAGCCACAACTGCCTGCTCCTCCAAAGATATGTACTAGCTCTGCGCAGTGGAGAAGCTAAGGCTCGTTACAATATTGTCCAAGCTTTCTCTAAGATACTCCTATCGAAGCTTGGCTGACCAAAAGCCTTTACAATGAGTTATGAGGTTCTATTTATAGCAAATGGTGGGCTGGCCCTTGACATTCCCCTTTGTGACAGTTCATCTACCCTCATGACTCTTCATCTACTCTATGATTGTTACATCCAACTATTGACACTTGAACTTCCACCTGACACGACGTTACATTACAATGTACATGTGCTCATGTGAGACAAAATGGCTTGAGCAAGCCATGCAAGACATCATTGACACTCAGTCCATTGTGGTGAGACCAACTCTTTGACATGCTTGTGATGGTGAAGGTGGTGAGTTGATGCCAAGCTTGGTCGTCGATGGTGTGCATGCACCCCATGGTGACATCTTGTTGAAGCGAACTCTTGCCTCCATTGCATATGGGGGCATTGGTGTGGCTCCTTCATCCAACTCGTCTCCTAGCATGTGCATGGTCTTCTTGGGGAAATCGAACCAGTAACACATTGATGCACAATGTCAATGTTGATCTTCGAGTGTGTGTTAGTGGTCATGCGCATCAACTGTCAACTACATGCTTAGCTCCAATCGGACTTGCTTCTTGTCTTATCCTTGGTGAGTGTATTGAATGGGTTGGTTCACATGCATGTGCACAATGACATGCATGCTTTTGAATCCCTTGCATGTGATCAACAACACTGCTCACCATGGCTGCTCCATGCCAGCTGTTGGGATGGATCTATAACTTGTACAGGCGCAGCTTCGTCCGTGAGTGCATGTTGCGCCCCCTGTTGTTCTTGTTCCTACTACAATTCATTCACTTGTCTCTGCAACTCATGTTCTTCCTTGAGTTGTTGTTTCAGCACATGAAACACCTTCTCTGTTCCATTCTTTGTCTCCTCGTCGTCACCTCATAGCCTGAGTCTCCAAAGTTTCTTTCATCATCAATGGATCTGCTTGAGCTTGTAACTTTGTTCCACCTCCTTATTGTCAACAACATTCCTCTTGCATTCGTTGCATTCAGCTATTGTTCATGATGTTTCTCACCGTGATGTTGCTTCCTTCATATCTTGATGTCCTTGTCTATGAACAACTTGATGTCTTCGTGAGTAGGCAAGCCCATAGACACTTGATCGACTGCATCCCCAAGTGTTCTCTGAACGATGTCTTCGACTCTGCTCTCTTGGAAACCATTGTACATGTGCTATTGAGAGGTAGATGAACATCTGTGATACCTGGAGACACGACAACACTCATGGCAAGAAATCTGTCAGTCAAAAACCAAAATGAACTTGAGAACTGACTTGCAACATACCTATGTGACTGATCATGAAGGTTGCGCAATTTCCGCCAGGAGGTCGGGAGACTGACTGCCAAGACTGCGCAAGGCACAGTCTGGGTTGCTGGGAGGCTGATTGATTGCTAGAACTGTGCAATGATAGTCTAGTATGGCTACGGACTACTGGAATTGCACAATGCGCAATTCCAGCTGGGAGTCACTGTAGGCTCAGGGACTGCATTACAAAATTTTCTGGGCCAACAATCACTGTGCCTCAGAAATACGCAAAACAGTCCTGGAGAATAGTGCCTGTGGTAGAAATGCACATTTTTGGAGAGGAAGACAGAGCCTTCCTTCCCCAAATTACATAATGTTATCTTAGTGAAGGTAGATTCCGGGCCAAGGTTGGCTAGACTGGCTAACGGACAAACTAAAAGAGAACGTGAATGAGAATGCATGGTGATACTAAGTGTAAGAATAAGTGAATGATCATGCATGAAAATGGTGAATGACATATTCAGAAAATGGAACAACATGCATGTGAGTGAGGTGAAAAACAATTTCATGCATGTGACAGCAGTGAGATGTTAATGAAAATTGAAAGGGTCCTAGTACAAGCTACCATGTATCAGAACAATAGCAAGCGCTCACTGAAATCAAGTAGATAGTGTTCATACGAAGCGAAACACAAAAAGTGTCAGAAATGCAAAACAAAACATGGAAAGAAAAGGGTGGGGTGACGCTTGACATTCCCCTTTGTGATGGTTCATCTACCCTCATGACACTTCATCTACTCTATGACTGTTACATCCAACTATTGACACTTGAACTTCCACTTGTCACGATGTTACATTACAATGAACACATGCTCATGTGAGACAAAATGGCTTGAGAAAGCCATGCAATACATCATTGACACTCGGTCCATTGTGGTGAGACCAACTCTTTGACATGCTTGTGATGGTGAAGGTGGTGAGTTGATGCCAAGATTGGTCGTCGATGGTGTGCATGCACCCCATGGTGTCATCTTACTGAATCGAACTCTTGCCTCCCTTGCATCTGGGGGCATTGGTGTGGCTTCTTCATCCAACTCATCTACTAGCATGCCCATGGTCTTCTTAGTGAAATTGAACCGATAACACATTGATTCACAACGTCTGTGTTGATCTTCCAGTGTGTGTTAGTGGTCATGCGCATCAACTGTCAGCTACATGCTCAGGTCCAGTCGGACTTACTTCTTGTCTTAGCCGTGGTGAGTGTATTGAATGGGTTGGATCGCATGCGTGCGAACAATGACATGCATGCTGTTGAATCCTTGCATGCGATCAACAAAACTGCTCACCATGTCTACTCTGTGCTAGCTGTTGGGATGGATCTATAACTTTTACAAGCGCAGCTTCATCCATGAGTGCATGTTGCGCCCCCTATTGTTCCTGTTCCTACTACAACACATTTTCTTGTTTGTGCAGCTCATTTTTCTTGTTTCAACACATGCAACTCCTTCTATGTTCCATTCTTTGTCTTCGCATCGTCACCTCATAGCCTAAGTCTCCAAAGTTTCTTTCATCATTAGTGGATCTGCTTGAGCTTGCAATTTTGTTCCGCCTCCTTGTTGTCAACAAACTTCCTCTTGAATTCATTGCATTCAGTATGCTACCTTTAGCTACTGTTCATGATGCTACTCACCATGATGCTGCTTCCTTCATATCTTGATGTCCTTTTCTACAAACAACTTGATGTCTTTGTGAGTAGGCAAGCTCATAGACACTTGATCGACTGCATCCCCAAGTGTTCTCTGAACGGTGTCTTCGATTCTGCTCTCTTGGAAACCATTGTACATGTGCTGTTGAGAGGTAGATTAACATTTGTGATACCTGGAGACATGGCAACACTCATGGAAAGCAATCTGTCAGTCAAAAACCAAAATGAACTTGAGAACTGACTTGCAACATGTTTCTGGGAAAACTATTTTCTTGTCGAACGACTAGCCCTCTAGGTTTGGCAGCTACCCTAGAAACAATAGTTTAAAGAAATCCAATGATTTCTTCCATGTGTAACATATAAGAGAAAGATAATAGATCCAACCTGGAACTTCCGCTTAGTCCCTTGCTTGCTCTCTCTCCCCTTTGACAGATCTTGCAACTCCTCCCTATACTTAGCATGCTTGGAGAGTACCTGCACAAGTACAACAACAAAGAAATGTCAAAGCATCGTGATCTATTACAACATAAACATTACAGAATCAGATATATAATGAATAAATGATAGCATTCACAAATGATAACATTCACAATTGCACAATCATATGGAAGAAGACTTGAAGAACTTTATTAATAGAAGGGAGAATTACAACCCAGTTGTCTGATCCAGCATCATCCTCCCAGCTTCAATCCCTCTTCACCTCATGAGATAGAAAGATCACACCAACAATACAATGCTCTTTCCTCAATTACAAACTATCATCATTTCCTTGCAATTCACAATATTCCAGCCTCCAGATCTCTTGAATTGGAGATCCATTTATAGATGTGTGCAAGGGTGTGAGTCATCCATGGTTTTTGATTAGTGTCATTCCACTTGTTACAGTTGGTTCCACTTGGAGATTTCTTAGATCCCTTACTCATCCTTGGGCAAATTCAGAGAGGAAAGTGGCACAGGAGAAGTTTCTAGAAGATTCCATGAGCAACCACCTAGCAAACTGTCTCAGACATTTGTCCATCCTCGCCCATCGCACCCTATAGAAGGCCTAATCAGTATGCATCGCACCCTGGCAATGTACCACTCAGTATGCATCTCACTTTGCTAGTAGAGTAGTCAGTATGGTTTAATTTAGGCCATTTATGGATGGTTTCTCAGATGGAACTTTTGGGGAATGATGTATTCATATGACTATGTTCTTTTGGGATATGAAACAACTCTTTTAGGGGTTAATGAGCCTTAGTTTATCGACATATAAGTTTGGGGTTGATGTGCCCAAACATGTCCATAACAACTGCCCCCTAAAGCATGAAGTCGTAAATATTGATGTCAGGTGAAATGCTTTATCATGAAGATCTGAAGTTTCGTACTAGAAGGTGACCTGCATAAGTTACAACACAAAACATCATCATAATATAATTTTCATGATCTAGCTAAGGGAGGCATTCCCATGCTCAGCTTTAAAAATTCATTTCATGTACATAGATCAGATAGTCGTCTGCAGATACAGACTGGTGATTCTTCAGATATAGAATCATCATCTATGGGTAGGATGACCATTTGTGTAGAGCCTTTTTACATTTGATGTTTTTATATCCCTGAATATATCGCAGCCCGGATGGATGAAACTAGATCCGGGGTCTTCAAACTCATTCAATCTTCGCCTGATGTACAAGTCAATCCATGTGAAGAGATGTTCTGAAGTCGAACATGGAAAGACATCGCCTGATTACCAGCCAATGATGTAAGTTGTTAACAGATGCGAGAGGAATCACCGATAATGATAATGACCCTCAAGGTACTACAGTACAATTCACGTGGTGTGAATATATGATCCGATGTCGAACACCACGCAAAATCTTTCGGTTGAAGGCCATTGATGTCAACCTATTGTCGGAAGTGAGAAACTTTCCATTCATGTATGCAAGCTTCAAAGCACTGAAAGGGTTGTTTCTAAGTCAATTTCTTGGATAATGAGCTGATGTCGACAAGAAGCGACTCGTCGTAGGAGGGCCTTGATGTATCCCACATCTACGACATGAAACGAAGCAAATGATTTCTGGAGGTGAAAATGAACTTATGACACAAGGTTCAGGAATGGTGGTCATGAAAAAATGAAGGTTGGAGGTATTACAGTGGATGAGACATTAACTGGATGGTGGTTTCTCAACTGAATGAATTCTCTTGAACATGTAGGCGACACTAAGATGAATTGGTAGCGTTAACCCCAAAATATGGATGGTATGAAAGACCAATGATGAGATGGCCGGTGAACGGAATAACCCAACCCAACTCAATGATGGTGATGAAGTGAAAGTGTCATGTTCAAGAGCGACCTGCTACCATAAATTCTTCAAGTTTTTTCCCTTTTTCCCCATTCATTGCTGACCAGTACCTCTTTATTTTTGTCCAGCTTGAGGAGGATAACATATGCTTGTTCTATAATTTGCCCTTCGGGCAAACCTGTCACTATTTAATATTTTAACGAGTTTAGCGACAATGAAACTCGGTCTGGTCCAGATGGACAAGTTTGTGGCTATTGTTTTAACGAGTTTAACAACAAGGATAACTCGGTCCTTTTCATGTTTAGAGAGTTTGAAAAGGGACGAAAAGAAAAATCCATAAGTTCTTTTTCGTAAAGTAATCCCTCAAGTTCGAAAAAGGATAAAATAATATAGGAGGGATGACATTTCCAATCACTTTAACGAGCTAGAAATTCGAGCGCTTGTCTTTTTCAGCTCGTTAAAGTGATTGGAAATGTCATCCCTCCTGTATTATTTATCCTTTTTTGGACCTGAGGGATTATCTTACAAAAAATAACTTCGAGCGCTTGTCTTTTTCAACTCGTTAAAGTGATTGGAAAAGTCATCCCTCCTGTATGATTTTATCCTTTTTCGGACCTGAGGGATTATCTTACGAAAAAGTCGAGCGTTGGTTCTTTGTTGTTGTACTTGTGAAGGTACTCTCCAAGCGCGTTAAGTACGGGGAGGAGTTGCAGGATCTGTAAAAGCATCATGATCTATTACAACATAAACATTACAGAATTAGATATATAATGAACAAATGATAGCATTCACAAATGATAACATTCACAATTGCACAATCATATGGAAGAAAACTTGAAGAACTTTATTAATAGAAGGGAGAATTACAACCCAGTTGTCTGATCCAGCATCATCCTCCCAACTTCAATCCCTCTTCACCTCATGAGATAGCAAGATCACACCAACAATACAATGCTCTTTCCTCAATTAAAAACTATCATCACTTCCTTGCAATTCACAATATTCCAGCCTCCAGATCTCTTGAATTGGAGATCCATTTATAGATGTGTGCAAGGGTGTGAGTCATCCATGGTTTTTTATTAGTGTCATTCCACTTGTTACAGTTGGTTCCACTTGGAGATTTCTTAGATCCCTTACTCATCCTTGGGCGAATTCAGAGAGGCAAGTGGCACAGGAGAAGTTTCTAGAAGATTCCATGAGCAACCACCTAGCAAACTGTCTCGGAAATTTGTCCATCCTCACCCATCACACCCTATAGAAGGCCTAATCAGTATGCATCACACCCTGGCAGTGTACCACTCAGTATGCATCACACTCTGCCAGTGGAGCAGTCAGTATGGTTTAATTTAGGCCATTTCTGGATGGTTTCTCAGATGGAACTTTTGGGGAATGATGTATTCAGATGACTATGTTCTTTTGGGATATGAAACAACTCTTTTAGGAGTTAATGAGCCCTAGTTTATCGACATATAAGTTTGGGGTTGATGTGCCCAAACATGTCCATAACACAACATACCTGTGTGACTGATCATAAAGGTAGCGCAATTTTCGTCGAGAGGTCGGGAGGCTGAATACTAAGACTGCGCAAGGCATAGTCTGGGTTGCTAGGAAGCTGACTGATTGTTGGACCTGCGCAATGCACAGTCCAGTCTAGCTGCTGACTGCTGGAATTGCGCAATGCACAATTCCAACTGGGAGTGACTGCAGGCTCAGGGATTGCATTGCGCAATTTTCTGGGCCAACAGTCACTATCCCTCATAAATACGCAAAACAGTCCTTGAGGATAGTGCCTGGGTAGAAATGCACATTTCTAGAGAGGAAGACAGAGCCTTCCTTCCCTGAATTACGCAATGTTATCTTAGTGAAGGCAGAGTCCGAGCCAAGGTTGGCTAGACTCGCTGACAGACAACTGAAAGCAAATGTGAATAAGAATGCATGGTGATACTGAGTGTAAGCATAAGTGAATGATCATGCATGCAAACGGTGAATGACATATTCAGAAAATGGAACAACATGCATGTGAGTTAGGCGAGTCGTCGAATCGGCGAATATTCGTGAAAAACAGTTTCATGCATGCGACAACAGTGAGATGTTGATGAAAATTGAAACAGTCCTAGTACAAGCTAGCATGTATCAAAACGACAGCAAGTGCTCACTGAAATCAAGCAAACAATGTTCATACAAGTGAAACACAAAAATTTCCAGAAATGCAACACAAGACATGGAATGCAAACGGTGGGGTGACCCTTGACATTCCCCTTTGTGACAGTTCATCTACCCTCATGACTCTTCATCTACTCTATGATTGTTACATCCAACTATTGACACTTGAACTTCCACTTGACACGATGTTACATTACAATGAACATGTGCTCATGTGAGACAAAATGGCTTAAGCAAGCCATGCAAGACATCATGGACACTCAGTCCATTGTGGTGAGACCAACTCTTTGACATGCTTGTGATAGTGAAGGTGGTGAGTTGATGCCAAGTTTATACGTAAATGGTGTGCATGCACCCCATGGTGTCATCTTGTTGAATCGAAATCTTGCCTCCATTGCATCCGGGGGCATTGGTGTGGCTCCTTCATCCAACTCGTCTGCTAGCATGCACATGGTCTTCTTGTTGAAATCGAACCGATAACACATTGATGCACAGCGTGTGTGTTGATCTTCTAGTGTGTGTTAGTGGTCATGCGCATCAACTGTCAACTACATGCTCAGCTCAAATTAGACTTGCTTCTTGTCTTAGCCTTGGTGAGTGTATTGAATGGGTTGGATCACATGTGTGCGCACAATGACATGCATGCTATTGAATCCCTTGCATGCGATTAACAATACTGCTCACCATGTCTACTCCATGCCACTTATACGGGCGCAACTTCATCTGTTAGTGCATGTTGCGCCCCCTATTGTTACTATTCCCACTACAACTCATTCGCTTGTCTATGCAGCTCATGTTCTTCCTTGAGTTGTTGTTTCAGCACATGCAACTCCTTCTCTGTTCCATTCTTTGTCTTCACATCGTCACCTCATAGCCTGAGTCTCCAAAGTTTCTTTCATCATCAGTGGATCTACTTGAGCTTACAACTTTGTTCCACCCCCTTGTTGTCAACAACCTTCCTCTTGCATTTGTTGCATTTAGTATGTTGCCTTTAGCTATTGTTCATGATGTTGCTCGTCGTGATGTTGCGTCCTTCATATCTTGATGTCCTTGTCTACAAACAACTTGATGTCTTTGTGAGTAGGCAAGCACATAGACACTTGATCGACTGCATCCCCAAGTGTTCTTTGAATGGTGTCTTCGACTCTGCTCTCTTGGAAACCATTATACATGTGTTGTTGAGAGGTAGATGAACATCTACGATACCTCGAGACACGGCAAGACTCATGGCAAGCAATCTGTCAGTCAAAAACCAAATGAACTTGAGAACTAACTTGCAACATACCTGTGTGACTGATCATGAAGGTAGCGCAATTTCTGCCAATAGGTCGGGAGACTGACTACCAAGAATGCGCAAGGCATAGTCTAGGTTGTTGGGAGGCTGACTGATTGCACACAATGTGCAGTCTGGCTGCTGACTATTGGAATTGTGCAAGGCGCAATTCCAGCTGGGAGTGACTGTAGGCTCATGCACTGCATTGCACAATTTTCCGAGCCAAAAGTCACCATCCCTCAAAAATAAGAAAAATAGTCCTAGATGATAGTGCCTGGGTAGAAATGCACATTTCTGGAGAGGAAGACAGAGCCTTCCTTCCCCGAATTATGCATTGCTATCTTAGTGAAGGCAGAGTCTGCGCCAAGGTTGGCCAGACTCGCTGACGGACAACTGAAAGCTAATGTGAATCAGAATGCATGGTGATACTGAGTGTAAGCATAAGTGAATGATCGTGCATGAAAATGATGAATGAAATATTTAGAAAATGGAACAACATGCATGTGAGTGAGGCGAGTCACCGAATTGGCGACTATTCGTGAAAAACAGTTTCATGCATGCGTCAACAGTGAGATGTTAATGAAAATTGAAACAGTCCTAGTACAAGCTAATATGTATCAAAACGACAGCAAGTGCTCATTGAAATCAAGTAGACAGTGTTCATACGAAGCGAAACACAAAAAGTGCCAGAAATGTAACACAAGACATGGAAAGTGGGCTTACCCCAAAATAGTTGAGTTGAATGTGCCGACAACTCCTAGATGTGATGTGGGATGTCAGGGCCACATGGTTGATGTGAGGAATGAGCTTTGCAGAGTCCAGTGGATGAGCTTGGATAAAATCGATGTTGTGACGTGCATGCCACACATCTAGGGAAAGCGGCACTTGGTGGGAGGTTTCTGAAACGATCCTTGCATGTAACCTCCAACTGCCAAAAATAGATCCTTGAAACAAGAGATGCCTTTGCATGCTGCCTTGGGAGAAGTAGCCCATGCATGAAAGTCTGTTTTGCTCGGTCCCGAAGAGAACCGGTCAACTCAGCCGCAGATGCAAGAGACTGCGCAACTGCTGGGAGAAAATGCGCATTTCTGGCTCGGAGTTGGGTTGGCTACTCAAAAGATTTGTGTAATTTTTGGGCAGAGCAGCTAAGTGCTACCCAGATTTTCACAAATTATGGGCTGAGCAGCCTAGCTGGGAAGTCTTGCACAATTTTCTGGGTGAAGCTTGCTTCGCAAAATTTCACAATTCTGGGGCCTAACAGGCTGCCAGTCAGGATTGCGCAATTTCTAGATGGAAGGCTGGTTGCCCTCCAAAGTTCCACAAATTCTTGAAGGAGCTGCTTAGACTGTTGTTGGACCAGGTCCAAATGAGCAACTTGTGAGGGGAATGCATTAGGGTTTGATCGACATGTTGTCTTTCTGCAAGAAAATCATTGGAGCTTGTGTACTTGACGAAGCAAGACATGTTGCTATGAAGGTTGGTAGGGAGGCTCCAAAATGAAGCTTAAGGCAAAATTTTGGAGGGTGGTTGTAGCCACTACAACAGGTAGATACTTCATCTTCTAAATTCTTTATAAAATTGTGATGTTCTATTAGGATTTCCATAGAGGAATTTAGGCTAGAAACCAACTAATTGTGATTAAGTTGGAGAGAAAGGATTTCATCCTATATTTTTCGCATTGTTCATGTAGAGGATCATACTGGGCTCCCAAACCACCTTCCTTATTCATGTTTATGAAATTGTGAGCAATAAAATCGTTCTCAACCTCCTTATGTTCTAAGTTACACTATTGTATTTTCCTTCAAGAGCAAAAAAAAACCTTTCTTACAATTCGTAGAATGCTAGTTATGCTAACTAAAACACAAGATAAAGCACACTTTGAAACCTCGGCCAACCAGGTTGTGTTGCATTTTCCAGGAGGTGTAAATTCAACCCCCAATTTCAAAACATATTCATAAAGGTGGATTGAAGCCCAAACCAGAATAATCGCATAACAAACACAATACATGCATTTAGAAGCATAGACAAAATAATAAATAAGATCAAAAATAAGAGATAAGATCTGAGATGTTGCACCAAGTGTTACAATAGATTCAATTTGCTTAATGGAGAGATAATTATTGATATATTGTAGAGCTCTTGAACCCCCGATTGACCATAGATTCAAAATTGGAATGAATTCTTTAAAAAAAATTAGATGTAGTATACAATCATTTCCATGCTTTTCTTGCCAATGGAATGTTTCCCAATTGCTTAGCACAAGTAAGTTGAGATTGAACTAATTCCAATTTCTCTTGCATAAACCCATAGTTATCATGAATATTAGAAAATTCCACCTACTTGGGTACATAACATTAGTGGAATTAACAGAGTACACATCTCCACCCTACAGGGAAAATATGTAACATGAGCCACATAAGGCACAACTTGTGAGAACAATTCATAATCCATTGCCACCTTCCCATATTATGCTTTTTGTTGCATGCTTGATACAGGGAAAGGATCCATAAAATAGGGCCAAAATTTCACTTCTATTCACCTTTCCTTTGAATTCACCTAATAGGAAGTGCTCTGTATGTATAAGTTGTTCAAATATCTGTCATAATAATATAGTTCCAATGTGAGCCACTTGAATATATTGGAAAGTACATGAAGTTAGAAAATGGCTTCCATTCTTTCACCCACCAAAACCTTGCCTTCAAATATATCAAGTATCATGCAAGAAATTAATCCTAAAGATGAAAAATATATGCTAGGACCTTCTCTTTGCTAGTAAAATTTATTCCATGATTGTCTTCTCTATGTTAAACTTTTTATCCATTGCAAAGTGGTTAGGGGAATGAGATAAAATAATGCCTAAGTAATTGTTGTAGTGGCTACAACACCCTCCAAAATTTTGGCCTGTACTCAAATTTTGGAGCCTACTGTTGATCCTATGATCAATCGTTCCTTATTCACTTATTGGTAAGCTAATGATCTCAAGCTCCCCTTTCCGATATTAAGAGTCGTTCACTCTTTTATCTTTCTACAATATGTGTCATCTTTGGGGATGGGGATTATCTCTTGTTATGCAAAGGAAAGTTTTTTTTGCTTCAAGGGGAGATCTTCCCAGCCTCCCTTAGCATTCAAAACTGCGCAGTCGTTTCATCCAGTGTCCTTCCCTCAGCCGGAACCCACTGTCTCCAAAAACTATGCAATTTTTTCCCTTAGGTGTCCTGTTTGCCTTGCATCCTGAAACTATGCAGAGATGTCCTCCCGGAATCTCATCCTGTAGCAGTGCATTGCATCCTAAAACTACATAGTTTTTCCCTCAGCTACTCATTCTTCCTTGCATCCTATAACTGCGCAGATGTGTCCTCCCAGGGCCTCATCCCATAGCAGTCACTGCTCCCTGAAATTGCACAGATGTGTCTCTTAGTGATCACAAGAAGGATGCCATGCTAGAGGACTCTGGAGGAGATGAGGAGGAACATAAGCAAACCAAGGAACCTAAGGTATGATAGATAATTAGTACCACATGAAGACTCCATCTGATGCATAACCCTTTGGAGGGCAGGAATAGGTACACTGATGAACCATGGCGAGACGATGAATGAGATGAAGAAGGAGTGCACATGTTGGAAGACTTACTTGCAGCCGAACGGTTGAGAGAAGCATATCCAAGAGAGAGAGAAAAGAACACATGCATACAACCATCTTGCAATACTAAGACCATTGAAGACTCCGTAGCATCAAGCCATGCAGAGGAGAAGACAAACCACACCCAAGAGTACATCCACCATATAGTAGCGTAGCAACTTGAGATGGACACCACAACCAACCCGTAAATGTCATTAGTGTCATGTCAAGTTGTGTCATGAGTTGTCAAGGCCACATCACTACTATGGGTCATATTTGTTGCAATCGAATGTAATGTAAAGTGGACATCCAACAGACACACACATGAAGATTAAGGGTCATGTCAATTGAAAAGTTATAGGAATTTGAACAATCATGAGGGTAGTCCAAGAGTCACAAGGTCCAAGCATAACCCTTGGTTATATATATCCCTCCCATTGTATGAGAAAGGACTTTTCACCTTGGCTCCTACCACATAGCCTTGAGAGTAGACAAAAAATTCTTTGAGGAGAAAGGAGTGGTTCCAATGTCCCACTACTGGGTCTAGTGATGTACGGTGAACAAATATGTCTTGGGAATTTTTCTTAATTCAGAAGCCTGTTAAGGCAAGCACGTTTTCATGCATGTTTTGTAGATGTTTGTAAGGCTATTCTTTTGACATTTGTAATCCATGTTTGTTTCACTTGCACTAAGATAGTTGAACTAATTTGGTTGTTTTAGTACTTACATTGTTGGGAATGTGTTGTATTGGTTATCACCGATGTCTCATCCCTGTGGACTACTCTGCAGGATACTAGACAAACCACCTTTGTGTATTGATTATCGCCACTGTCACATCCTTGTGGACTACTCCATGGGATACTCGACATACCATATTTTTTATTTTTTATTTATTTATTTATTTTAACGACTGCCACATCCATGTGGAATACTCCACTGGGTGGTGTACGTATTTTCCCCTGCACTTTGGTTTTAACAACTACCACATCATTTGTGGACTATTCTGCTGGATGCCAGATAAACCTTTCCAGTTCGTGTGTGTCTCTTCCTGGGTGGTACTATTACCTCTCACGTAGAGGCTCACTTTACTCTCCCCCATCGCAATAAGAGAACCGAGACACAATTTACATTATGCACTCACCAGACACACTTACCTTGTTGTTTGAAGATACCAACGCAACACAGTCATGTGTTGACAGCTAGAGCCAAGGCATATCTCTAAGTATATCGCAACCGGGCCTTTATACTAGATGGTACTCCTACACCAAACGGTGTGAAGTCTAGTTGGGTATTCATACCAGGGATATCTCCTGAAGGTTGGCGGGTCCAACACCGTCAACATTTCTGGCACTAGAAGGAGGGCCAGATGACAGGCTGCTCCCATTTAGTCTGGTTTGAATCTCTTAATTTTAAAATGGCTCTTCCAGAAATCATAATCTCGGGATGTTTTCCCAGAGATCTTAATTATACCATCCTTGTGGAACTCATTCATGACATGTTTGAACTTAAGTTTGATGGTGAGGGTGAATCAACTTTTTTTGAACATCTCTTTCAAGTTGTCCATTGTTGTTTTTGTAACAAAGTAGGTTCTTAAGACGTCATCTCTAAATTAATCACTCTCACATTCGAAGATCATGTTAAGAAATGGTGTCATACATTATTCGTTTCTTCTATCCATTCACTCGCTTAGCTTACCAAGATGTTGTGTAAAGATTTCAATAATTACAACCACCAAGATGTCTATAAAAGAATCTGTCATTTAAGAATGGAGCCTGATGAATCAGTTGAGGACTTTACTAACAGGTTCCTGATGAGCCTCATCATTGGGTAATTATATGGGCCTTAATTCACCTCCTAGCTTAGTCAAACCAACTATTATCATAACTTATTGCATACTTTTGATTATATTTTGTTTATGAGATGACGTAGAGTTCGATATTTTTCTTTGTGGTCTAATGTGCATTTAATGTAGGATTAAAGGAGAAAAGCAAGGAATTTTGGCAAAGACCAAGGTCAAAACTCGAATGGGACAAGGGAGAGGGATTATAGGAGGTAAATCCTCCTCATTTACTACCCCTCCATTCAAATATTCCTCCATCAGCTCAGAGTGCAAACAACCAAATCATGAGGACTAGAAGGCAGTCGAGCAAGTGAAGACAAAGCACCAATTTATCTCGAGTTTGGGAGCCGAGCCTCCCTAATTTTAAGGAAGTCATTGGAGACTTCAGATGTATAAGTAAAGATGCCTAGGACTTGAGTAGGATTCAGATTTTTTATTGTAAAACTCTACTCTATTTTTCAAGCAGAAAGACTTGTGACAGTTCTTTTGATGTAATCTATTGTTTTGGTAATAAGAATGAGTTTTGTTTTGAGCCAGCACTGAGTTAACTCAGAGGGCTGAAGCTCTTGGGTTAGGGCCCAGCCCTATCAACCAAGGCTCCTCTTTATTGTACATGTATGCTTAGTGTAGATTCATAGCTTAGTTGTTAGTTTTCTTAGTAGATGCATTTCCATTACAAGTAGTGTAGATCAGATTGGTTGTGTGATAGTTTTCTTCCATTTGTGCCTTCTTTCAAGTAGCGGGTTAGGAAGGAGAAAAAGGATCACCAGAAAATTGTCAGCAGGTGTCTTGGCCTCACTTCCTCCCTCTATGACCATGACTTGAGGAAGGGACCCTTCAGCAGCCCCAAAAACACAGATTTCTAGTTCTTTTATGAGCTTTGGAGTTTGTTGTCTTTAATTCAGTAGTTGGTTAATGTTGCAAGGTAGATTTCATTGTCATCCTTTTCCATGTCCATTTCTACAACAAGATCTCACTCATGCTTTCATTCCCTTAGACAACTTTCTTCATGCATAATATAGGCACTTGATTCATGCTTTTCTAGTTTATGAAAAATGTTTCTTGTTGCATAGTTCTTTTTGGAAGACACACATGTTTTATGCATAATAGGTACCTCGGGAGGAGACCAAGACTTCATAACCAATAGCCACCTTCCACTTCATCCACCTTAGCCATCCCGTGTTTCGTCATCACCCTCACTAGTTTTTCATCATTTTTCGTTGAAATATCCCTAAACACATTGAGCAAATCTAGCCATCTCTTATCTTGGATATTGACTCCTGAGTGCTCCTAGACCTTCTAACACTCCATTCAACCCATACACACCTTTCCTAAGCTTCCCAACACTTCCAACATCTCACAATTAGCTCTCAGTTGTATCCTATAGGTTTCCTGTAATTCCTACATGATAATCTTGTAGGTTTCTAGTACATCTTGTAGCTTTTCCTGAAACGGCCTGTTTTGAGGCCGAACTGATGGGAAACCTCTAAGAAGTCACAAAAATCCTCCTAGGACCCCTCCACACCATCCAACCACTCCATAAAAGTTCTAGCCATCCTCGAACACCTTCCATCCACCTGTCACATCCACAGAACAATTAGTTTGCGTAATTGATTTTTCCTGAGAAACCAAAAAAATTAAAACAAATTTAATTTAGTTTCTTTGCTTGCACATTAGTATGGTTTGATGCTTTTTAACTCTGCAACTTATATAGTAGCATTTGTTTATTGTTGATTTAGCAATTTTGCTTAGCATAGCTTCTTAAATGGTTAACTAGGGTATGGTGTGGTTTAGCATTACATGTTGGCCTTTTCCATTGTTGTAGTAGAGTAACTCTCTTATAGTAGATTTTCCCTTCTTCCATCAAAGAATCAAGCTTCTTCTAACTCTATAGAAGTCTGGCTTGGAACCCCAGTGGTCTCTCGCCAGCTGAACAATGACAATAGGCAGAACCATCACTTTTACTTATGCATACAGTACTGTCACCTCCAAGTTTATACGAACCCCAGGTTTATAAGTAAATATGGTAGCCCAAGAGTTGCAACATCCTTGCTGCAATACTGGCGCTCATCACTTTTTGGTGCCATTGTCGGGGAGGTGTCTGAGTAGAATGTGATTATTTCTTTCTTTTCTTCTATTTCTTGTCTTCAATATTCTTCCATTAGTTTATTTCTGCAAAAGTAATCTAGTTGTTTCCTTTCTTTCAATTTGAATTATATGCTTTCCTTTCCATTCTGCAAGTAGGATTTCAATTCAGCAAGTATCCTTTTCATTCTGTCAGAAATTTTCATTGAATCATCAATTTCAATTCTATAAGTACTTTCCAAGTTTTAAAAGAATACAAAACCAACCCAAAAATATTTCCTTTCATGCCTCGTAGGAATAGGGACAACTTAAGAAATTTTTTTCCAAATACCCCCACTGCATCCAACAACCAACCTTCTCTCTTCTTTGGTGGCTGTGAACTAGAGGAAACCTTAAGTGAGCAACCTGACATATTTGAAGAACCTACAGGGGAAGAAGAAGAAGAGGAACCCATTCCTACTGAGACAATGGCTGAAAACCGAAATGAAAGGGGGAATAGAGAGAGAGTTGAGGGTGCCTTCCCCATTAGGGAAACCAATGGGGACACTAAGATGAAAAATATAAGCCCCTCTGCCCTACCTCATTTCCATGGCCTGACCATAGAGGACCCTGACACTTTCCTGTTTGAGTTTGTTGTTATATGTCGAACCTATGACTATATAGATGATGAGCAAAATTTAAAACTATTTCCATCTACCCTCAAGGATGCAGCATTGCGTTGGTTCATGGGTTTACCTAGAGATAGCATCACAACTTGGGCTCATATGCAGCAGGCCTTTAACAACAAATATCGGGACTACTGTCGGTCAAAGGATACTAAAGAAGAAATTTTCAAGATGACCATAGGCCATGATGAATCCTTAGAAGACTACGAAGAAATATTCCAGCTCAGTTACAAAAGGGCCAGGTGCACACTTGACCCTGAGTCACTAAAGTTGGTCCTGCTTAGGGGAGTAAGAGAAGATCTTCTGGATACCTTACATTTGTTAGCAGGAGGAGATATCTACCAATTACCCGATGAGGATATCAATACTATCTTCAAAAACCATTCTAGTGCAGCCAGGAAAAAGGTTAGGGGTAGTCAACCTATGGCCAGTATCCATCAAGGGTGAAATTGGAAACATGTTGGAAGATTTCAAAAGTGAGATGCTTCAAACCCTTGCCATGCAACTGGACACCATGAAAATTAAAAGGAAATAGGAGGAAGTAGAGAGAGCCTTGGCCATCTTCTGTCCTAGATGCACCAAGAGGCATCCTAGGAATGAATGTCCATTGAACTCTATTGAAATTTTCTCGGTCTGTGAGGAAAACCACTCCACAGACAAGTGCCCATCTTTACCCGGACTCAAAGTTGTATATCAAGGAGCTGAAGGGGTCACTGAGAAGCTTTGCTACATTAACCAAAGGAGACCTCCTGGGCCTAGACCATACCAGTAGGGCATGCAAGGGTCATCCCATGCATATTACAACCCCAACCAAACCACAACTATACCTTCTTGGGGACCCCCTGCTCATCCTTCCTGGTCTACACCCCCTCCTTGGTCCTATGCATCTCAGTATCATTCCCAGCCAGCCAGCCAGTCATTTCAACCTTATGCTCCACCACAACCTTAGTGGAATACACCACTCCAGGGGTGGGGGCCCCAATACAATAGTGCTCCAGCTCTATTGCCTTCACCACCTGCCCAACCATAGCTACTACACTCTACTCCACCCAAGAAACCCCAAATGCCTGCCTAGCCAAATACGAACTTGAACAATAGGCAGGCTCAGCAAGTATACAGTGGAGAGACATCATATGCAACTTATGTTGTGGAAATCCAGGAGATTAACCTGAGATCGTGAAGAGTTCTTACGAATAACCAACCTCCCACTCCACCTAGGGAGGTTGAGGAAGAAAAAGAGGAAAGCAACCTTAAATTAAATCCACCCTTTCCTGAGAGATTAGCCCAACCACTCCAGCCTACCCCAGAAGAGACTGAACTTCTGAGGGAATTGAAAAATCTATGTGTAAGGATCCCCCTTCTCCAGGCAATAAAATATGTTCCCATTTACAATAAGTTGATTAAGGAGAAGTGCTTCAAGCATCCAGGGAGGTGAAAAAGGGATGCCCCTACCATTTATGTCATTGGGCAGCTATCCGACTTAATGATGGGGCAGGTAATATGTCCAAAATATTTGGAGCCTGGAAGCCCTGTAGTATATGTGCACATCAATGGAACCATTGTCCCACACACTCTAATCGATCTTGGGGCTGCCATTAATGTGATGACCAAGGACACCTTGCTCAAGCTCAACCTCCAAGGCTCATTGAGGAAGACCACAACAGTTCTACAACTTGCAGATCATTCCACAATAACCCCTGAGGTAATTGTGGAGGATGTGATGGTCTCCATTGACTCCCTGGAGTACCCTACAGATTTCCTAGTTCTCCAACCCAAGGCTAAGATTATTGGTTATCCTCTCATACTTGGGAGGCCATGGTTGGCCATTGCCGATGCTTACATTAGTTGCAGAGCTGGGAATATGACCATCAAGAATGGGCATATGTCCAAGCAGTTAGTCCTATACCCTCCTTCTCAACCTTCTCTAGAGAATGATTTACCTTTATGGTTGGAGGAGGAGGAAGAAGATGACGTTTATTCCACCCAACTTTATGCTTTGGAAGCAACCATGGGAGGAGGATAGCAAGATGAGGATGACTTGATCGAACACTTGCTCCAAATTCCAACTACTGTTTCATTACCTTTAGAAGAAGGAGTAAAGGAAACTCAGAACAATCATCCAATTGACATATTCTTAGCTGATTCCAACCCACTTCGTGTCAAAACCATAGAATTTGGCCCAGAGAGAACCTTGAAAGTTAATTCATCTCTTTCTGTGCTCGAAGAGGAGAAGCTATGCAGCATGTTAAAGGAAAATCTAGAAGCCTTCGCCTAGAGTTACAAGGAAATAAAGGGAGTACACCCCTCAGTGTGTACTCACCACATATACATCAAAGAAGGTTGCAAGCCACTCCGGAAACCACAAAGGAGGATGAATCCAACTCTTAAAGATATATTTTAAGAAGAACTGTAAAAACTGCTAGATGCAGGATTCATTTACCCTATCTCCGATAGTGAGTGGATCTCTCCTCTGGTGTTAGTTCCCAAGAAAAATGGTAAGTGGAGGATTTGTATCGATTACAAGGAGTTGGAAAAAGCCACAAAGAAGGATCATTTTCCTCTACCCTTCATTTACCAAGTGCTAGATGGCTTGGCAGGAAAAAGGTTTTTCTCTTTCCTAGATGGATTCAGTGCGTACAACCAAATCGAGATCTACCCAGAAGACCAGGATAAGACCACATTCACCTATCCTTGGGGTACTTTTGTCTATAGGGTCCTTCCTTTTGGCCTATGCAATGCTCCTACCACGCAGTCTTGAGTATTTTCGCTGAATTAGTCCATGATGTGGTGGAGATTTATATGGATGATTTTACACCTTATGGTTGTGATTTTCAAGAAGCCCTGTCTAACCTAGGAAAAGTACTGCACAAGTGCATTGAAATGAACCTGTCTCTCAGTCCTAAAAAATGTGAATTCTTAATGACTGCGAGGACTGTGCTAGGTCATTCAATATCTCAGCAAGGACTACAGGTGGACCCAAACAAAATAGCTATCATCCAAAGGGTCCCACCTCCTCAAAAGCAGAGAGATGTCAGAAGTTTCCTAGGGTTAGCTGGATACTACCGAAGGTTCATAAAGGACTTCAACAAGTTGGCCTCTCCTTTATTTGGTTTGTTGGCCAAAGATTCTGAGTTTATATGGTCAAAAAGTTGTCAAGAGGCCTTAGACATTCTAAAGGATAAGTTAACCACTGCACCAATTCTCTGAGGCCCAAACTAGGCCCTCCCCTTTCATATTCATGTTGATGCCTCACACAAAGCCATAGGAGCAGCCCTAGGTCAGATAGATGAGAAACTTCCTTATGTTATCTATTTTATCAGTAAGAACTTATCAAAGGCTGAACTAAATTATACAGTGACCGAAAAGGAACTCCTGGCTATTGTGCATTCATTAAACAAATTCAGGCATTACATTACAGGATATCAAACATTTGTGCATACTGACCATGCTGTAATCAAATATTTAATGAACAAACCAGATGTGAATGCTCGAATTATAAGATGGTTACTTTTATTACAACAGTTTGATCTAACCATTGTTGATAAGCCTGGTAAGGAAAATGTTGTTGCAAACTTTTTATCTAGGGTAAATTTTCCTACAGGTGAAGAAGGAATGGTGGATGACCAGTTACCGGACGAGCACTTATTTTCTATTTTAGTTCTCTCTCCATGGTTTGCTGATATAGCAAACTATTTGATATCAGCACAGTTCCCACCAAACTTGTCCTCCAAAAAAAAGAGAAGGATAGTCAGTAAAAGTGCCCCCTTCACTTGGATTAGGGGCAACCTTTTCAAAATTGGCCCAGATCAAATCTTGAGAATGTGTGTCAGGGAAGAGGAAGTCTTTGACATCCTTATGACCTATCGTGATGGGCCTTGTGGAGGTCACTTTCCATCAAAGAGGACAACATTCAAAGTGTTAAAAGCAGGTTATTATTGGCCCACTGTTCATCAGGATGTGAAAAAATACACTAGTCAGTGTGATCGGTGCCAGAGGATGGAAAGGCCTACTCCAAGAGATGAAATGCCTCTACAGCCTCAAGTGACTTTCAAGCCATTTGACAAGTGGGGTATGGACTTCATTGGGCCTATTGACCCTCCTTCAAAGCAAAAATAGTACATTAGTGTATGCATTGATTATTTGACTAAGTGGGTTGAAACCAAGGCAATTAAGGCAACAACAGAAGAGAAGGTGGTTGAGTTCCTAAGGGAGAATGTATTCTACAAATTTGGGTACCATAGAGCGTTGGTCACATACCAAGGCATCCAGTTTACCTCCAACATGATCGAATACTTGCTCAACCATCACAATATCAAGCCTAGGACCTCCACTCCCTATCATCCACAAGCTAATGGGCAACTGGAGGTGACCAACAGAGCACTAGAGGGCATCTTAACCAAGGTGGTGAGCAGTAGCAAGAAGGATTGGGCAGAAAGGCTAGTTGAGGCCACCTGGGCCTATAATACCACATGGAAGACCACCATTGGATTCACACCCTATGAGCTGGTCTATGGGAAAAAGGCCCTGATGTCCATTGAATTTGAATATAACACATTAAGGATGGCAGCCCAACTAGATTTGGATCTCAGTAGTGCACAGAAAGAGATATTGTTCCAATTGAATGGTTTGGATGAATTCAAAATGCAAGCCCTCCTACATATAGAGGTAGTTCAACTTCAGAGGAAGATCTGGCATGATAAAAATATCAAGGAGAAGCAATTTTAGGAAGGCAATTGGGCATTGTTATATGATTCTAGGTATAAGGACTTCAAGGGCAAGTTAAGGACAAGATGGCTCAAACCTTATGTTGTGGAGAGATGACATGATAATGGTTCAGTGCAAATCAAAAACATAGATGAAGAATCCATTCCTTTGCTTGTTAATGGACACCGATTGAAAATGTACAAGAGACCTTTATCAAAACAATAGTTCGTTATGATATCAATAAAATAGTGATGATATTGGAGCAAGTTCCAACTCCTCCATCATCAAATCACTGAGGAAAAAGAAAAAATAATAAGGAATCAGGTGAAAACCTCCATGAGGTGCCTGAGTCCCATCCTAGGGTTGAAAACCTCTTGAGGTGACCTAGTGATGACAAAAAACAAAAAAACAAAAAAAAGAAAAAGAAAAAGAGAATAAGAAGATCCCTTGGTGAAAACCTTCCTTGAGGCGCCTAGGGCAAACAGCTAGGGTGAAAACCTCTCTGAGGCAGACTAGATATATATATATATATATATATATATATATATATATATATATATATAGATATATATATATCATGAAAAATCCATTTGCATGTGGGTGAGAATGACAGTTAAGGAGAAAAAGAGGATCCCAAGGAGACCCCTGCCACTCACATATTTATTTTTTCACTCCTTACCATGCATCCCTCCATCATTTCTATCATTTTTCCACTCCATTGCTTTTATTTATACAAAGATTGTGTTTTCTATAGGATCCCCTGAAAACCTACAGGATGATCCTGTAGGAATTAGAGTGACCCAGAAATCCTACAGGAAGAAATTCGAAGACAAATGATGGACTTTTTAGGTCCCTAAAATCCACCCTATCCATGATCTAGCACCTCACCTTGTCCACCATCATCATCCCTACACTCATCATTCAAAAAAAAAAAATCAATTTCAACAGTTTTTTTCAGTCTTCAAAGAAAAAAGGAAACAGAGAGGAGTAAAGAGCATCATCTGAGTATGCTTTACTCTCCACATTCCCATTCCTTCTTTCCATCTATGTCACCATCCTCATAGCCCCAGTAAGCAAAATGATTAAATAATTTTGAGGGAGAAGTAGCTACAAGACATCCTGTAGGAAATCTTGTAGCAGCTATCCCATAGAATGCCAAGCACACCAGCAACAATTCTTCACCGGGATGATCCAGGAGCTCCAAAGTAGTAGCATCAGATCTTCAACCATAGATACCTGCAAAAACAGAGAAACCATTAGCAGATAGAAAGAGGAGGAAGAAGAATGGCATGCAGCAAATATACACAGCAGCACCTCTGGTCTTCGACAATTGTAGCATAGCATTGAAACCACAAGTAAGTATCCCACTCGTTCTCTCATATGCATCATGTAGTCAAAAATTGTAAGGGTTACGAGATAGTTGGTTTATAAGTGAAAAGGTGGCCAGTTAACTTGGCCACCTTCGTTCAGTCAGCACATGCACAATCGAGTGTCCTCTCACCTGTGGCTGCAGTCAACTCAAAGACAGAGAAGAAGTAGGGAAAAAAGTGGTTAAACTACGGATCTACAAGGTGGGAGATGATTATGAGGAGTGGGAAATGATGAGGTGGTAGTGGGGACCAACGGTCCAAAAATGGCAACGTACCTTTGCTGCCAGCACACCACCTCACCCCGAATCACCATAAGAGGAAATAAAACATCGTTCCCATGCATTCATGCATTTCACCTCCTCAAAAATCCCTCACTCAAGTTACTCTCATAACCCAAGCCACCCACCGGAAGCAAAGATCCATCGTTCACTGCATAGGAATTCCTACAGGATCATGCACAGGAATTCCTACAAGATACAGTCTACAGGATACACAGAGACTGTCTACAAGATTGGCAGAGAAGAGTTCAGAAGGGATATCACGGGAGTTGGCCACTGCAACCAGTCTAAAGAGGTAGGCTCTAAAATTACATTCCCCTTTGCAAGTAAATGAACCAAGGATACTCTAAATTTGAGTAAATTTAGCAATTGTGTAAAGGGAATTAAATACATAGTCATCTCTGTTTTTCTCCTGCATTTGAAAAGTTGTTTCAACCCTCTCATTTTCTCCTCAAGATTCACCAACAAGATGACAGGAGGGTTTAATAGGAGAGAGCCCACAAACACTGTGAGAATCCAACAACACCCCCAAGTTCTTGAAATTTTCACAAGACATAATTGGACGGGGTTTTTCGAAAAATTCAGAGGGTACAATGATGAGGTGGCTCAAGAATTTGCTCTCTCCCTCACTCCACACACCAGAATACATGCCACTGTTGTAATAAGGGGCCTCACTATAGATCTCACCCCTGAGCTCATTAGCAGGATCACCACACTTCCCATAGGAGTCCCACGGAGAAAATAAGACGAAGGGGATAGCCAGGTTGCCAAAAGAAAATTCTTTTTAGAAGGTGAGGAACCCATTGAGGACAAAAATGGAGTAAGGAGGGAAAGTCTGCCATATCCACGAAGTGAGGTAGGCTACCGACTAATAAAATACATCTCATGTGAGGGTAGATATAATGTTGTCTATGGATATCATTTCAGGATCCTTGAAGAATTAAGATTTGGAGTAGAAACACCCCCTCACCAAAGGCTCAGCATACCATATTTCTTACTTCAATCACTCATAAACTCAAGCATCAAAGTGAAGGAGGGGAATTCCCAACAATTAGCTCACCATGGGTTGATTAGGATACTCATTGAAGATGCCCTCCAAAACCTCAGAACCCCTATAACGTGTTCAGTTTTCAGAGACTTGCCAGTAGAGGATGACATCAAAGCTCTCACTTATGATGTTAGTCCTACTGTCAGTGAAGAGGAAGTAAAACAAGAAGAGGAAGATACAGAAGGAGATGAGGATGAGATGGATGAAGAAGGAACTGACATAGAGGAACAGGATGAAGATGAAGAAGAAGAGGGAGAAGAGAAGGAGGATGATGAAGAAACAGAGGAAAGTTAAGGAGGAAACTAATAGAGATGATGAAGATCTACAAGAAGAAGAAGACAAGAAAGACAGAGAGGAAGAAGGCAATAAAACAGAGGGGACAGAACACAAGGAGGAGTCACCTAGGGTGTCTCCAGAGGCCACTGAGAGAGAGGTAGCAACTTCCCTCACTGCTCTCAGCACCCTAATCAAGAAAAAAGGAAAAAGGCAGAGGCAGACCCCACTATATTTCAGGACAAGAAAGAGCACAAGAATAAGATAGGGGAATCCACAAACATCAACCAAAATTCCTATTGAGATTGAATATTCCCCTACACAAAAAGACAAAATGCCTTCCCCTAAGTCCCCTATCACCTATGTAAGGAGGCCTACTACTAGATCAACTTCCTCAAAGGGTAAGGCAATCCTACAGGATCCACAGCAAAATCTATAGGAACAAAAAATAGTCCTACAGGATACTCTGCTAAATCTATAGGAGGCACACAAATTGGAAAGAAAGGTAGGGGATCAGCAAGAATTTAAAGAGGAGGACCCAAAGACAAAAGAGCCCAACCCTCAACTTCACCTGGACTCCTATTACCGGTTTATTGAAGGAGACAGGGTCATACCTCAAAAATTTGCCATCCCACTATTCTACAAGCTTGAGAAGGAGAGGGCCATAACTCACCGATGTATGCAGATCGCCAAATCGAAGGGGTTAGAAGAAATTGGGCACATGGAGGAGAAACTCAAAGAAATGGGCAGAGAACTCAGTGGCTTAAGGGACAGAGAAGCTATAATGAGAAATCAACTAGAGACAAAAAATGCATGGCTGAGAGGACAACTACAAGAAAGAGATAACCAACTAGCATGTATGGCCAGCCTCTCCTTAGAGACAATCCAGTGTAGGATGTGAGTTAAATCCTATGCTCTCTACCTCAATGAACAATGGCTACAGTTTTAGATTAAGACACGAGCATAGAGGGGAACCATGCCATTTCAGGACTACAGACAGTTTATTGATATTTGTGATCAAATTACACTAGAGGATAGGGCCAAAATGGCTAAGTTTTATTTACACAACATGGCCCTCACAGACATGAATGTATGTGACCCTAATGCCAAGCTAGCAGATCTATAATTAATGGCTTTAGCATCATGGATGAACCATGAGGAGTCAAGGGCTGCAGAGATGAAAAGGATATTGGAAAGAGAGAAAATTGAACCTCTTTTTATTAGAGCTGAACAATCAAATCCCATGGCCCTCATCAATACCATAATTTGATTGCAATTACCCTCAGCTGGAACCTAGATATCTAGTTGCCCAAGAGCAAGCAATTTCACATTTTGAGGACATCTTTAGGCTACTAGGAGATGATAGTATACATGATTGCCTAAGAAGATTTGATCACACTTCCATACAGCGTAAAGATAAGAGAATATCACTCCCCTCAAAGGTTAAGAGAGGCACTCAACAGGACACCTATGTATAAGCAATCTATGAAAAGGTTGAAGGTCAATTGGATAGGCCTAAAACTCAGTCCACCACTACTCTTAGGGATGCTAGAAGGGAGAAAAGAAGAAGAAGAAAAGCGACAGTGGGAAGAGGTAGAAAAGAAAGCAGGCTTCTATGAACAAAAAGAGGAGACCACAGCAGAGGCATGGGATGTCAGAGAGGCTACTAGAGCCATGAAGGATATGGATATTGAATAAGTTGCTCAGAGGATGAGAAACACTTTCAGTAGGGAGGTGATGATGAGCCTCATCATTGGGTAATTATATGGGCCTTAATTCACCTCCTAGATTAGTAAAACCAACTATTCTCATAACTTATTGCATACTTTTGATTATATTTTGTTTATGAGATGAGTTAGAGTTGGATATTTTTCTTTGTGGTCTAATGTGCATTTAATGCAGGATTAAAGGAGAAAAGCAAGGAATTTTGGCAAAGACCAAGGTCAAAACTCAAATGGGACAAGGGAGAGGGATTATAGGAGGTAAATCCTCCTCATTTACTACCCCTCCATTCGAATATTCCTCCATCAGCTCGGAGTGCAAACAGCCAAATCATGAGGACTAGAAGGCAGTCGAGCAAGTGAAAGACAAAGCACCAGTTTATCTCGAGTTTGGGAGCCGAGCCTCCCTAATTTTAAGGAAGTCATTGCAAACTTTAGATGTATAAGTAGAAGAGGCAAAGGACCAGAGTAGGATTCAAATTTTTTATTGTAAAACTCTACTCTATTTTTCGAGCAGAAAGACTTGTGACAGTTTTTTTGATGTAATCTATTGTTTTGGTAATAAGAATGAGTTTTGTTTTGAGCCAGCACTGAGTTAACTCAGAGGGCTGAAGCTCTTGGGTTAGGGCCCAACCCTAGCAACCAAGGCTCCTCTTTATTGTACATGTATGCTTAGTGTAGATTCATAGCTTAGTTGTTAGTTTGCTTAGTAGATGCATTTCCATTACAAGTAGTGTAGATCAGATTGGTTGTGTGATAGTTTTCTTCCATTTGTGCCTTCTTTAAAGTATCAAGTTAGCAAGGAGAAAAAGGATCACCACAAGGTTGTCAGCAACTGTCTCGACCTCACTTCCTCCCTTTGGGACCATGACTTAAGGACAGGACCCTTCAGTAGCCCCAAAAACACAGATTTCTAGTTCTTTTATGAGCTTTGGAGTTTGTTGTCTTTAATTCAATAGTTGGTTAATGTTGCAAGGCAGATTTCATTGTCATCCTTTTCCATCTCCATTTCTGCAATAAGATCTCACTCATGCTTTCATTCCCTTCAACAACTTTCTTTGTGTATAATATAGGCAGTTGATTCATGCTTTTCTAGTTTATGAAAAATGTATCTTGTTGCATAGTTCTTTTTGGAAGACACACATGTTTTATGTAGAGTAGGTACCTTAGGAGGAGACCAAGACTTCATAACCAGTATCCACCTTCCACTTCATCCACCTTAGCCATCCCTTGTTTCACCATTACCCTCACTAGTTTTTCATCATTTTTCATTGAAATTTCCCTAAACACATTGAGCGAATCTAGCCATCTCTTATCTTGGATATTGACTCCCGAGTGCTCCTAGACCTTCTAACACTCAATTCCACCCATCGCACACCTTTCCTAAGCTTCCCAGTGTTAGCACTTGAAATTTCACCTCAGGGTGAAAAGGCAAATCTCAAAGCTACATCAAACCATTCAGCCTCGTAGCTAGCCCTACGGGGCAGGAGAAGGCTCTCTCCTGTCAATCTCGGTAGATCTTCAATTGATGAGATGACCAAACGGTAACACTGATATTAGGCTAGCAAACTGATTTGAAGGTTGATTTGGGGGTTTTTGGAGTTTTTGGTGGCAAATTGAGGAGCTGCAATTTAGGGTGCGGGGATTGGACACAGTTTCTGCAGGGGGGTCTTTGGGGCGAGGTAGGAGCCTGTATTGATGTCTTTAGCTGAAGTGGATGATTAGGAAGGAAAGATAAGAAGGCTAAAGAGAGCAAACAATGAATTTGAATTCTCTTTAGACAGTAGAAAACATAGAAATTAAACAAATTTAAAAGTAGAGCATGGCAAGCATGAATTCTGACTTTATCACTTCATTTGTTTAATGTGCAGTAGTAAAGAAAGGAAATTAATCACATAAAAAAGCTTACAAGAACATTGAGAAACAAACCATCAACACATGAGTCCATAAGAATCCCAAAGCGGACTGCAAAACCCTGGTCTTCCTTAGCCAAAAATTGCAGAGATACAAGTGATAATACAATGATAGCTTCTCCCTCAAGAGTCCAACCATGAAACATAATATAGATGATCTAACTTCTTTCCCTGCCTCCATGGGTCGAGCTCACTATCCTAGGAGCTGTTTGAACCACTTCTAAACTAAGCACTACAAAATAGGCAGTCAAAACAACTTGCCTCTATAAACTTGGAAACCAGTTCATACATTCAATTTTTACTCTTTACATGAAAGAAACTTCTAGAAGAGTTAAACAAGAGTAAAAGTATCCAAAAAGTGTCACAATTACATCCAAGAGGACCACCATCAACCTCAAAAAGTCAAACTGGAGCCAAACTGCGTTTTCTGGGCTGAACTGGTCAAATCTGGCACAATTTCCTCAACGGGTCGCGCACATTTTCTCAACGGGTCGCGCACTTTGGAGCTCTGTTTGGAGGCCGTCCCAGTATCCGAATTGGGTGTAGGATAGCTCGTTGTAAAGGTATCTGAGTCTACTTTCCAACCCAACTGGAATTTTTGGATTTGGAGGTCATTTGCCCAGTCAAAAGTCAATTCTCCCAAGACTACTTCTGCAACTCAAAAAAGGGGCAGAAAGTCAAATTTTGCATGTATTTTGACCTTCTGGAGGCCCAAAACCCCATAAAAACTCAAGTCCATCCATAGGCATGTGTAACTTTGCATGAAAAATCTAGAAATGTTGAGTTTTTGCAAAACGGAGCTACGATGACAAAGGGTCTCACCGGGGGTGAGACCCGTTGAGGAGGCAAAACCTGTAAATTTCCAAAAAATTCCAAAATTACCCAAAATTCTCAAAAAAATTGGGATTTGTGCTGTAGCTGATGCTAGTGAGTGCCATGATTTTTGAGGGATGCCTCAGCCAAGATACGGAGTGGATTGGTTTTCTTCCTCCGCTTAAGAGCCTCGGATAACCTCCTTTGGAACATTTTCATTTTGGCCTTGCATACATGCATTCTTGCCCAATAGTGATTCTTCATGTTTCTCAGCAGCTTTTTATCTTGATTGGCCTTAGCCAACAGCCTCTCCAAGTGTGCATTGACCTGGATAAGCATAGACTCACGGTCAGCAGGCAAAGGATCACCGGGCCTCCTTCGGTTTAGGACTCGGTCACTACGAATCCTCCATAGCTCATCAAGAACTTTCTCCTCCTCTAGCTGTTTGTTCCGCTGCTCCAGGTAGGTGATGGTCCATTGGGCACCCTCAAGTCTCCTCTGCAAAACATCATTCTCGGCCCTGAGATGCTGAATGATCTCCTTTGCCTCTCGGCTAGGAGAACTGGCCTCAAGATCAATCACCTCGGTGTCCGGAACTCCTGATGGACCCTCATGAATCATGGGCTGCTTGCCCCTCTCTGGTACCTGTGCTGGTGAAGAAAGCGAGGCCCCTTCCACCTGATGTGGAGATAACACTCGCTGAGCTGAAGATGAAGGCGAGACCCCTTCCACCTGTTGTGGAGATAGTACTCGCCTAGCTGCTGCAAATAAGGCCCTCGGGCCTCTCTGATAAGTGACCAATGGAGGAGAGCTGACATGTCTGGTCTCAAGAATATCATGCTACTGTGATGGCCTTCCCTCCTCATGAACAACCTCAGGGGGTGAAAGGGATAACCTTGAAAGCAGCAAAACAAAACCCTATCTCTACTTGCATTTTGACATTTAAAGCAAATATACATGAACTTCTCATTTCAACTTGATGGCATTAAAACACATTTTCCATGCTCATTTTTCTCTATCAAGCAAAATAATTTGATGATCAGAGGCCTACCTGCAACCTTGAAGAGATTTGGGGTCATTTGGCAGCTTACTGGCAAATTTCTGTGGAGAAATCCCCAACGGGTCGCGCCCCTCCCAACGGGTCGCGCACGTTGCTTTTCTGAACTGCGGAAGAGCTCTCAACGGGTCGCGCTTTTTCAGGAGGATTTTGGAGGCTTTCCCGGTGTCAGAATTGGGCGCATGATAGCTCGTTGGAAAGATCCTTGAGTATACTTTCCAACCCAACTGGAATTTTTTAATTTGGAGTTGATTTGACTTGTCAAAAATCAAATCTCCCAAGACTGGTCAAAAAGTGCCAAATGAGGCTGCCTCAAGGAAGAGTGTTGTTGCAGTCAACTTTTGAATGTCTTCCTCAACCCCAAATTGAACTCATGATAGCTCATTGGAAATATATTTGTGTCTAGTTATCATTTTACCCATCAAGAAAATCATTTGGCCAACCAAGCTAGGAGAAAACTTGATTTTCCCAAGGTCACTTTAGAGGTGTCTTTGATTCTCCTGAGGCAACGGTATTCTTGACATTTCTCTCAAACAATGACACCTGTGAAAAAAGTGAAGGAGGTTTTTCTTATTTGGCATGTTCTGGACAAAAACCTCTCTCCGTTTTCCAAAATTCATCTTTGATTGCTCTGAAACATCATTTGAGTGAAACTTGTCCCGACGTGTAAAACAAGGAATTTTGTCGAAATGAAGCGAAATGAAGGGGATAGGGGGCTTCTAAATTCTTGAGGAAATTTTTGGGAGTAGGGAGGGATGTTAGGAAGTAGGGGAAAGTGGAATCATGGAGATCGAGTGAGGGGAAGGGGTCCAAAAGGGCAAAACACAGATCCAACCTAGAAAATTGCCAGGTTGTAGCTAGAAACTAGGGTTTGTGCAAAAATGAGGAATTTGGGGGATCTCAGTGATGGGAAGCATTTGATAAGGTACATGAAGGATAAGGGAAGGTTTATGAACATCTGGAAACAAGTTTTGCCGATGATTTGACCGTCCAAGAGAAATTGCCTTCAAAACCCTAGGAGAGGGAAATGACCTTACCTAGGCACAACTGAAGCATGAATAAGGTGTAAAATGACTCATTCGACACTGACATGATAATGAAAACCCTCTGAATGATGATAGGCTCAGCTGAATGATGACATGGACTGACATTTGGGCAAACCCTAGACCTAATGCCTAGTGATCAAATTTTACTTGAAGACTCACTGAAATGACAAAATTTGACCTTGACACTCTGAGACCACTTTGTAAGAGCATATTTGATCACTGTAGGAAGGCTGGAAAGACTGACACTAACATTGGCTCCAATGGGGATGGTAGCTCCTTGGAGGTGCCAAGAACCTTAGACCTCTGGGAGAGCAGACCAGTGCCTTACAATTATTGGGCAATGGAGTCAAAAACTCAAGCTGAAATGCATGACTAAAAACTGATGAGTTGACAACACAAATTGACTCTCACTCAACTAAAAACTGACTCGATACTTAAACACAACCGACAAACTGAAAATGATGCTCAAAGGGGAGCTTATTCATCACAACCTACTCTAACAGTTTCATACATCACCTGATCAAGTGAAATGAAACAACCAATGTAACCAAGCTAGTATCCGATCTGTTGTTCGAATTCTCCACAAGTCCTCGCTTATGACCAACAAGAGAGAACTAATAAAATGCAACTCCCATGACGACTTAGAAACAGATCCGTAGAATGATATGAATTCTCTATCCACCTCCAAAAACACTGCATAAGGATCTTGAAATTCAAGCACACTGAAACTTAGCTCATCGAATGGATTACTTCTCTTTTCCTCATACCATGAATGCACACTTTGATCTGAGCCTTGTGACGAGACCTCTACTGAAAATGAGAAAGAAACTGACTGTCGGATCAAATTTGTATCAGCACATGTTTCAAGCTCACATGTAGTCAATGGAGAAAGACTTTGACTGCAAACCTCATCCAAAACATCAGCTATTGGATCATGAAAAACTTGAAAAGACTGCTGCAATGTATCCATTGAAAATGTATGACCTTCTAGCTGTTCATCTTGTTCTTGAGAGATTTTATGAGAATTCTACCTTATAAACTGAAATGCTTCAAAACAAAAGGGTATAGAATCTTCCTGTATCATCAAATCATGTATTTCGGCTGCCACAGCTTCATCTATAATCTGCCTTTCAATTTCATTTGGTAGCTGCAAATCTGATACTACAGGTTGCTCAAGAATTTTGTCATCTGTCTCATCCTCAACATTTACATTGATAGATTGTTGATTTGTTATAGGCTGTTCATTTGAAGATTTACTATGCAATCTACCCTTCAAAAACTGAATTGATTCAAAACAAAATGGTACGGAGTCACCTTGAATCATTAAATCATGTGTGTGCACTTCCAAGTCTTCAGCTGCAACTTGACAATCAATGTCTTTCGGGGGTTGCAAATCTGAATATGAGAAGTCTTGAACAAAATTTTCATTGCTCTCAAGATGCTTCCGATCAAGACTTGTTGACAGCTGATTTCTAATTGCATGGTAGTTATCTCTAATGAACTAACATGAACCAAAACAAAAAGGAAAAGATCCTTCACTTACTTCAAACTTTGTTGCACTTTCCTCATCACTGTCATAGCTGATATGTGATGGCTGAACATTGTATTCAAGCTGCTGAAAATGAACTTCTTCCTCCCACAAACTAGCTGCTGGTTCGTCTGCAAGATTAGCTTCTGTTTGGAGAACATAATCATCATCATACTGATCATACTGAGGCAAATCATCGGTATAAAACATATCATCAAGCATGCAGGTCATATCAACAGATCTCTCTTCTCCAAGGTGATCTACAAAACAATCATTATCAGATCTATGACAACTAGGGTAAGAAACAAAATGTTTTGGATCAGCAACTTGTTCTTCTTCAATCAGCGCGCCATGATCTTGAACATCATAAGCATTTCTTGTGTTGATCTTGTCCATCATCTTTTCTACTGCACTTACCAAAATGTCAAGCTTCACCTCTAGAGATTTCGATTTTTCCGGATCTATGTTTTTCATCTCTTCTTCTTTCAACCTTACCCTTCGGATCAGCAGATGAGCCTCTACATTTACTGCACTGTTTTGCATCTCGTGAAGTGTTGCAATATCCCTTTCTCTCAGCTGAAACTCCATCTCCGGATCAAAGGCGCCCGGATAGTGCAAAAGAGCAAATCTAGGAGTAGGCCTTATATCAACTGGCATCGAATAATAAACTTGATTAAATCTGGAAGAAAATTGTTGTACTGTCTCCCCTGGTAGTCTTTTCAGCTGGTTATACTCTTCTACAATCAAGAGAAGGTTCTGTTCGATCATCCACCTGTCGAGAAAAACTTTGACAAATTGTTGGAAATCTGAGATGCTTGCATCAGGCAGGGCTTTGAACCAACTCTTCACTTTGGCTTGCAAAGAAAGAGCAAAAAGCCTTATACTAACATCTTCTTCATCAACTTCAAAAAGATCTAGAAAATTCTCAAAATTCTGCACATGTTGCTCAACGTTGACATTCTTACATTCACCATCAAACATCGGAAAGTATAGATCATAGTTTTTGGGGAAAGCATGAAGAACAGAAGGTAAAACAAGAGGTTTATACCGATCTGGAATTTTACAAGGTATAGGGGTATGTACAGTAGGTATATAATTAGTTTTGGTCACTTGAGGTTCATCAACTTGAAGATGGCCATCACAAAATTCAGAAGAAAAGTCTTGATCAAGCTCAAAGGTATGCAAATCTTTGGTATTCACAATCTTCGAAGGAAAAGAATTAACTGTAGGTCGAGGATCTCTTCTCAAATACAGTATACTTTGCAAAGCCCTTTTTACATTCTTGGGAAAAGAGAAGAAATAATTTATGACAAAGAACAAAATGTCTTGGATGAAATTCCAACTTGAGTACCTGATCTGTCCATGTTGTCCTTTCATGTTTTTGCTAGTCGGGATCATCCTCCAGTGGAGTCTTTGGATCTGATCTCAAAACTGATTTAGAGTCGCCAAGTGAATGATTTCAGCCTTTCAAGTGTCTGATCGTTGTCCACCATCAACAATCAGATCTAAACTTGATACATGTACTGGGGTAAAATGCAAATGAAGTGTTGTATTCACAAGCTCACGGAGATTGACTGAAGCAGCGTTTATCTACTTCCGCTTATGCAAAGCAAAAGCGTTTCGAAGGCTACCTGGCATAACTTCAGGCTCCGTCTAAGACTTATGAAACAAACACATCAATCCACAAACAAGTTTGTTCTCCCCAGTATGGTCGCCAGTATGTTAGCACTTGAAATTTCACCTCAGGCTGAAAAGGCAAATCTCAAAGCTACATCAAACCATTCAGCCTCGTAGCTAGCCCTACGGGGCAGGAGAAGGCTCTCTCCGGTCAATCTCGGTAGATCTTCAATTGATGAGATGACCAAACGGTAACACTGATATTAGGCTAGCAAACTGATTTGAAGGTTGATTTGGGGGTTTTTGGAGTTTTTGGTGGCAAATTGAGGAGCTGCAATTTAGGGTGCGGGGATTGGACACAGTTTCTGCAGGGGGGTCTTTGGGGCGAGGTAGGAGCCTGTATTGATGTCTTTAGCTGAAGTGGATGATTAGGAAGGAAAGATAAGAAGGCTAAAGAGAGCAAACAATGAATTTGAATTCTCTTTAGACAGTAGAAAAAATAGAAATTAAACAAATTTAAAAGTAGAGCATGGCAAGCATGAATTCTGACTTTATCACTTCATTTGTTTAATGTGCAGCAGTAAAGAAAGGAAATGAATCACATAACAAAGCTTACAAGAACATTGAGAAACAAACCATCAACACATGAGTCCACAAGAATCCCAAAGAGGACTGCAAAACCCTGGTCTTCCTTAGCCAAAAATTGCAGATATACAAGTGATAATACAATGATAGCTTCTCCCTCAAGAGTCCAACCATGAAAAATGAGCAAGAAAGTACATAATATAGATGATATAACCTCTTTCCCTGCCTCCATGGGTTGAGCTCACTATCCTAGGAGCTGTTTGAACCACTTCTAAACTAAGCACTACAAAATAGGCAGTCAAAACAACTTGCCTCTATAAACTTGGAAACCAGTTCATACATTCAATTTTTACCCTTTACATGAAAGAAACTTCTAGAAGAGTTAAACAAGAGTAAAAGTATCCAAAAAGTGTCACAATTACATCCAAGAGGACCACCATCAACCTCAAAAAGTCAAACTGGAGCCAAACTGCGTTTTCTGGGCTGAACTGGTCAAATCTGGCACAATTTCCTCAACGGGTCGCGCACATTTTCTCAACGGATCGCGCAATTTGGAGCTCTGTTTGGAGGCCGTCCTGGTATCCGAATTGGGTGCAGGATAGCTCGTTGGAAAGGTATCTGAGTCTACTTTCCAACCCAACTGGAATTTTTGGATTTGGAGGTCATTTGCCTAGTCAAAAGTCAATTCTCCCAAGACTGCTTCTGCAACTCAAAAAAGGGGCAGAAAGTCAAATTTTGCATGTATTTTGACCTTCTGGAGGCCCAAAACCCCATAAAAACTCAAGTCCATCCATAGGCATGTGTAAATTTGCATGAAAAATCTAGAAATGTTTAGTTTTTACAAAACGGAGCTACGATGACAAAGGGTCTCACCGGGGGTGAGACCCGTTGAGGAGGCAAAACCTGTAAATTTCCAAAAAATTCCAAAATTACCCAAAATTCTCAAAAAATTTTGGGATTTGTGTTGTAGCTGATGCTAGTGAGTGCCATGATTTTTGAGGGATGCCTCAGCCAAGATACGGAGTGGATTGGTTTTCTTCCTCCGCTTAAGAGCCTCGGATAACCTCCTTTGGAACATTTTCATTTTGGCCTTGCATACATGCATTCTTGCCCAATAGTGATTCTTCATGTTTCTCAGCAGCTTTTTCTTTTGATTGGCCTTAGCCAACAGCCTATCCAAGTGTGCATTGACCTGGATAAGCATAGACTCACGGTCAGCAGGCAAAGGATCACCGGGCCTCCTTCGGTTTAGGACTCGGTCACTACGAATCCTCCATAGCTCATCAAGAACTTTCTCCTCCTCTAGTTGTTTGTTGCACTGCTTCAGGTAGGTGATGGTCCATTGGGCACCCTCAAGTCTCCTCTACAAAACATCATTCTCGGCCCTGAGATGCTGAATGATCTCCTTTGCCTCTCGGCTAGGAGAACTGGCCTCAAGATCAATCACCTCGGTGTCCGGAACTCCTGATGGACCCTCATGAATCATGGGCTGCTTGCCCCTTGTTGGGTGTAACTATGTTCGTTTAATTCCGTTGTAGTACTACCCAACTATTTAATTTATCAATCCGAGGTCCGTAGACTTACGAGACACATGCACTGTATATGCAGGACTGAAGTGGAACTAATCTAATCTAATCTAATCTAAATTACTGAAATCAAATTAAAGCATTGAAACACTAACTAGGAAAGCATGAAATTGCATGAAGGAAAATAAATACAACATGTGAAGAAGTGAATGGCAAACAACAGATATGAGCTCATGACAATAAAACTATGTCAAACTATATTACAATAACTAAATTACAAATCAAGAAAGAATCAAAGTTAATCTCCATTCTCTATTATTCATTATTCATCCTCACAATGAAGAGAGAGCACTCTCTTATATACATGAGGAAGATAACCTTTCCATAATTACATATCAAATATCTTCTCAAGCACTCTCAACTAGTTTCCCATTATTACAAGATATCATCGCACAAATCTCTCAAACATGATCCCACAAATCTCTCTCATATCTTGGATAAGATATGTCTTCATGATTTTCTCCTTAGGATAAGATATGCTTCCATGATTTTCTCCTTAGGATAGGATATGCCTCCATGATTTTCTCGATATGCCTCCATGATTTTCTCCGTAGAAAAAGGCTTGCATAATTATCTCCTTGATATGGTGGAGGAGATATTAATTCTTCACATATTTCCTACATCACAAAACTCACATATTCTTGAGATATATATAAAAATATGTACATTTTCTAATAATTAATCATAAATTCACTTATAATACAAAAATGAATAAAATGGAAAATAAGAAGGTGAAACCCAAGTGTATGTAGGAAAGTGATATGATAACATGTTAATGGGATGATGAAAGGTGAGGAAAAGGGTGGATGAAAATATGACATTTTTGAGTCCCAACATCCTCCCCAACTGAACTTGTTGCATGTCCTCATGCAACCATGCATGGGTATCATTTAAGAACATTTGGCATCTTGAACTTTGGCTTTACATGATGATATCTTTTAATAATGAATGTTTCCAGGATATGTGAAAGACATGAGTAATAATTTACATTTTCTTATGGTTGGTTCTTGTGTGACAACCATGAATATGGTTGGTTCTTGTGTGACAACCATGAATACAAAGGATGTTGGTTCTTGTGTTAACAACATTCATTTCATTTTCTGTTCTCTTTTCTTCAATAATGTAAACACTCACTGGAAATCATAATGTGCATAAGAAAGCCCTTTTGTAATATTAATGAAGCATGCCAATATTGCGTATGAAACAAAGTGCAACAAAGTATCATTGGAAAATAAATGTTGGTGAATGGTAAATGGAGTGATAGTGGTGAAGGAATGGAATCATGGAAGTGAATATGTAGTGAATGTAGTTCTCCCCCCTCAACTGAATTTGTTGCATGTCCACATGCAACTTAACACGGCGCATGAAAGGAAATGTAGCATGGTGAGGGAATTTTCCAAAATATTCAAGTTAGCATATAAGGAATTGCATGATTAAAGATTAGAAAACAACATACCTCTACTTACCCAAGAATGATGAAGTATGCAATAGGAATGTAGCTGCTGCTGCTGCTGCATCAGGAAAATGTGACTGATGTAACCGGATCCTGGAGAATGATGGAATCTAAACTGCTGATGCTGAATCATGGAAAATGTGACTAATGTAACTGGATCCTGGAGAATGAAGGAATCTGAACTGCTGATGCTGAATCATGGAAAAGATAAAAGCTGAAAGTGGTACTGTGGGACTCTCATAGATCAGAATGCATATTGCTGTAACTGCTGAGGGAGTTATGAAAAAGTGTATAGTCTTCACCCGCTACAAACCCGATGGTACAATTCTAAACATGTGAATGAATGTGTCGATGTCGAGCATGAATAGAAATCATTGGATTACCGGCCATTGATGTATGTTGTTAACCAATGCGAGGCAACTCACCATTGATGTCAATGAGTGCCAAGGTACCAGAGTACATCTTGCGAAGTGCGAATGGATGTGTCGAGGTCGAGCCACTTGCAAGATCTGAAGATCAAGGGACATTGATGTATTCCCATGATCGCCAGCGAGAGAGCTTGCCATTAAGGCATGCAAGCCTCTAGGTACTCAAAATGAACTCTAGTCTATTTCCCAGATAAGGTGCTGGTGTCGATGGGGCAAGACTTGTTAAAAGGTGGGCCTTAAGGAATCCCACATCAGTCAATGCGAGTTTGTACAAAAAGATTTGGTAGGACTATAAATGGAAAGAACTCACGGACAAGCAGTGTGGATCAGCATGGCTAGGAAATCAAGGTAATGTGATCATGGAAAGGGAATGAGTTTTATTCAAAAGGCAAACTAAAAGGTAAAACTAAACTGAAAAGGATAAATGGATGTATGCGATTCAGAAAAATAGGCGTGCATGAAGTTGTGAAAGATAAGGAAATGGAAGATGGGCTACAACACAAGGATGGTGAGTAGTCATGACGCAAAAGGTGTGTAGTGGAAAATGTCATGATATGTGCAGTGAAGAATTTGTTCCTTCAAGCGTCCAATGATGCATGTTTCATTGTGATTTGGAAAAATCACTTTGCATACTCTGAAAAACTTAGCACCATTCCTGCATAAAAATTGTCATCTTCGTGTGCCATCTCCATCGATCATTCCTGTATGAAGTGACTCAAAAACAAATTAGCGCATTTCAAGAATTTACAAAATGTCCATTTTTTAATTATTTTCCAAAATAACTCTAATTGTGGATGAAAAAGGTGTCGCATCGTAATGTTGAGCTTTCTGCATAAGCTTCTCGTTGTCCTACACATAACACCAATCTCATTTCACTTGTTAGTATATCTAACTTTTGCCCATAAATTCACAAAAAAATCCAACATACTTTGATTTCCCCCCAACTAAAATTATTGCATGTCCCCATGCAATGTACTCATTGATTGTGCAATACTTGTTTCAAAATGTTTTTAGTGGCTTGCAGAAAAATTCATTTAAAACATTTGAAAAAGCATTGTATTTGTTAGGGAACAAGTAGTGAGTGTATGAATGAATGAGGGCAATTATTATTTATTTTTTATTTTTTCTTTTTATTTTTTTTATTTTTTTTATTTTTTTTTTCAATTGAAAAAGAGCAGGAAAAAAAATCTATTACATGTGCCAGAAGAGAACAAATGAACCCAACTACTGTCAGCACTATAGAATTCAGGTTGAACATCAAAGCCTGCATACCTCAGAAAAGATGCAACTAATTAAATCAAATCAAATAATAAGGCACTAAACAGAGAAAAACAATGCAGACAATAATGGGGTCATACAATCAAATATTTAAAAAATATGACAATGTTGTCAAACTGCAAGCAGAAACAGCAAAAAAAAAGAAATAATGCAGGAGGTAATTTTCTGCTACTTAGGAGATGTCACACTTGGATCATGCAAGCTTCTCACTCCTGTCGTTCCAACTCAGTCATTCTTTCAATAATTGCCTTTTTACTTGTTTCTTGCAACTCCCCTGCAAGGATAAATTCATCCAATATCAAATATACCTTGTGAAAATTGAATACTAGGTCAAGCTCACATACGTTGCTGAAGAAATGATCCAATATCTCAACAAATAAATGAATGCTCTCCAAATAAGCCAGTTCATTATCAGTTATGTCCACACACATGGAGAAAAAGAGGCCTGCATATCGCCTGTAAATCACCTTGTGTGTTCGAAACTCTACAAAATTCGTGAATTTTGGGTCTCTGTTAACGACAAGCCGATGCACCTCATATTCGAGTTTATGTTTCTCCGATTCCTCGAGTGGAATTTGGCAAGGCGGGTCTTTCCTTGTCTGTTCTGAAGCAATATAAATCGGATCATGGTGCCTGAGAACGAACGGATCCGGTTCCAGGGACAAGAAGTCGCGACACGGGCTTCTCTCCTTGGCTCCAAACGACAGGAGCTCGAGAGCTCGATGATCATGCAGGACTTGAGGGGGATTTTCACAGGTGCAAAGATATGATACTTGACATGCAACAATGCATAAAGCAAATGGCAATCAGCCTATCCACCTGACAGAGCCTTCAAAAGACAGATGTACAAAACCGTTTTTATTCACGCAGTTAGCAAAATAGGGCTCTGAAGAACCACGATTTCCTCTTAGACCGTGAGGAATTTAAGCAAACGATTTCTGGGTTATATAATTCGTTTTATTATGAAAAAAACCCATGTCTTCGTTTGTCTAGATTTTCCCTGGTTTGAACACAGACTGCTTTTTAAAATTGACGTTTTTAAAGGGTTGCGTTTCAAAACCTGTGAGGTGGAAGACTGAAACAGAGGAACATGAGATGGAGTCCAATGAACAAGGATATGCAGAGGCAGATACAAGTGCTGGAAATATGACTGTTTCAAGCAAATGCGGATCATTGACATCAAAAGATTTGAATTTCGACTAGCTCTAAACATCCATTTGAGCAGTGCCAATTTCCTTAATGATAGCGTTTTTGACAGAATTGGCAGCGTTCACATTTGTGACTGCCATGACGCCATGGACAGCGGAAATTGGGATTGGGGCGGGTGTATTTTGCTTCAGACATCCAGAAGTGAGAAAATGGGATCAGAGGGGCCGCCCGGAACGCTCTGTTGGACTTGGCTTTGCCATCGAATGACGGGACAGGTGCAGAATTTCTGTTAGTGTCTGGCAATGGAGAGCGGATCATTTGGCTACAGCTTAGAGTGAATAGTGGGTTTATTGGAGAATCCTGCAAAGGAAGAGTGGGGATGCATTAACAAAAAAATTTATTTTTCATTTTTTTATTATTATTATTTTTTATTTTTTATTTTTTTGTTATTTTTATTATTAACAGTGTAGAAAATGAAATTAATCCTATCTTTAAAAACAAAAATGGTTAGTTTTAAATTTTCTTTTTAACAAATGGACACAAAGATTTGCATATCGAAAAATGTTGGTGATGAAGCATATTGCAAAACATTTATTTATTCCTGAAATTGGTCGCCTTAATCATCCCTATTTTCTGATCCTCAAGATCGTACAAAGACGCAGGAGGAGAGCATAATTATTCTAAGCAAAACTGAAACCTATTTTCTGATCCTCGAGATCGTACAAAGACGCAGGAGGAGAGCATACTTATTCTAAGTAAAAGCAGAACTAAGAATGAAAGCAAAATCTAAATCTGAAAGCCTACCTACTCTATACTAATTAGAATTTACAAATTAGTTACGTGTAGTTAAACTTCCAATGAAGCCATTCACGTAGCAGTAGCAACAATAGATTCAATAGCAATTTGTCAAATGAAAAATGACAATATTCGAGAGTGGATGAGTCTGGTTGTTGTAACTGCAAATTAACTAAAAAATTAAAAGATGAATCTAATCTAGTACTTACCTGAAACCATTGTTCGATGAAGCTTTGATAAGCACAGTTACTCTCACTCAGATTATGCTGTAATTCCTGTTCTTCTTCTCCGATCTGCTGCTCTTCTTCCTCGATCTCATGTTCGAATGGTTGTTCGCCATCAGATACGCAGGATTCTTCAGATGTTGACTCTTCATTTATTTCTTGGGGAGTAGTTGAACTTTCAATTTTTGTCCAGATCTCCTTTTCCAGGGAAGAGGAGATTCCAACTTCTGCAAGGATCTGAGTGAGTAGTTCCAAGCTGACACTCATTATAAAATCATGTTGAAAGAAAAAAAAAACAAATAAAAATCAGCACACTAAAAACAAAAGGACCACAGAAATAATCTTGAATTCAATACTCAATTAAAACCTCTTACAAGGATTGCTCATTAATTGAGTAATTGAATGCTTCAATTATAACCATGAACCATGAATTCATCACACATTCTTCACAGTTGCGAAAATCAAACACACCTGCAGAAATCAAAATTCACACTTGCATAAATGTAAACACACCCTACATGCCCTGATCCATAAGAGGTCGAGCCCATTACGGTATCTCGAATGCGATGCGTAGGCTGTTCCCCACGTCTTACCGCATTTAACACCTCGGAGTTAGGAACATGTCTAAACACACTTGCATAAAAGAAATCAAACTAAACTTCTATCCATCGTGCCTCCCCGGCAACGACGCCAAAATGTTGGGTGTAACTATGTTCGTTTAATTCCGTTGTAGTACTACCCAACTATTTAATTTATCAATCCGAGGTCCGTAGACTTACGAGACACATGCACTGTATATGCAGGACTGAAGTGGAACTAATCTAATCTAATCTAATCTAAATTACTGAAATCAAATTAAAGCATTGAAACACTAACTAGGAAAGCATGAAATTGCATGAAGGAAAATAAATACAACATGTGAAGAAGTGAATGGCAAACAACAGATATGAGCTCATGACAATAAAACTATGTCAAACTATATTACAATAACTATATTACAAATCAAGAAAGAATCAAAGTTAATCTCTGTTCTCTATTATTCATTATTCATCCTCACAATGAAGAGAGAGCACTCTCTTATATACATGAGGAAGATAACCTTTCCATAATTACATATCAAATATCTTCTCAAGCACTCTCAACTAGTTTCCCATTATTACAAGATATCATCGCACAAATCTCTCAAACATGATCCCACAAATCTCTCTCATATCTTGGATAAGATATGTCTTCATGATTTTATCCTTAGGATAAGATATGCTTCCATGATTTTCTCCTTAGGATAGGATATGCCTCCATGATTTTCTCGATACGCCTCCATGATTTTCTCGATATTCCTCCATGATTTTCTCCGTAGAAAAAGGCTTGCATAATTATCTCCTTGATATGGTGGAGGAGATATTAATTCTTCACATATTTCCTACTTCACAAAACTCACATATTCTTGAGATATATATAAAAATATGTACATTTTCTAATAATTAATCATAAATTCACTTATAATACAAAAATGAATAAAATGGAAAATAAGAAGGTGAAACCCAAGTGTATGTAGGAAAGTGATATGATAACATGTTAATGGGATGATGAAATGTAAGGAAAAAGGTGGATGAAAATATGACATTTTTTAGTCCCAACACCCCTCTCTGGTACCTGTGCTGGTGAAGAAAGCGAGGCCCCTTCCACCTGATGTGGAGATAACACTCGTTGAGCTGAAGATGAAGGTGAGACCCCTTCCACCTGCTGTGGAGATAGTACTCGCCTAGCTGCTGCAAATAAGGCCCTCGGGCCTCTCTGATAAGTGACCAATGGAGGAGAGCTGACATGTCTGGTCTCAAGAATATCATGCTATTGTGATGGCCTTCCCTCCTCATGAACAACCTCAGGGGGTGAAAGGGATAACCTTGAGAGCAGCAAAACAAAACCCTATCTCTACTTGCATTTTGACATTTAAAGCAAATATACATGAACTTCTCATTTCAACTTGATGGCATTAAAACACATTTCTCATGCTCATTTTTCTCTATCAAGCAAAATACTTTGATGATCAGAGGCCTACCTGCAACCTTGAAGAGATTTGGGGTCATTTGGCAGCTTACTGGAAAATTTCTATGGAGAAATCCCCAACGGGTCGCGCCCCTCCCAACGGGTCGCACACGTTGCTTTTCTGAACTGCGGAAGAGCTCTCAACGGGTCGCGCACCACCCAACGGGTCGCGCTTTTTCAGGAGGCTTTTGGAGGCGTTCCTGGTGTCGGAATTGCGCACATGATAGCTCATTGGAAAGGTATTTGAGTATACTTTCCAACCCAACTGGAATTTTTCAATTTGGAGTTTATTTGACCTGTCAAAAATCAAATCTCCCAAGACTGGTCAAAAAGTGCCAAATGAGGCTGCCTCAAAGAAGAGTGTTGTTGCAGTCAACTTTTGAATGCCTTCCTCAACCCAAAATTGAGCTCATGATAGCTCATTGGAAATATCTTTGTGTCTAGTTATCATTTTACCCATCAAGAAAATCATTTGGCCAACCAAGCTAGGAGAAAACTTGATTTTCCCAAGGTCACTTCAGAGGTGTCTTTGATTCTCCTGAGGCAACGGTATTCTTGACATTTCTCTCAAACAATGACACCTGTGAAAAAAGTGAAGAAGGTGTTTCTTATTTGGCATGTTCTGGACAAAAACCTCTCTCATTTTTCCAAAATTCATCTTTGATTGCTCTGAAACATCATTTGAGTGAAACTTGTCCCGACGTGTAAAACAAGGAATTTTGTCGAAATGAAGCGAAATGAAGGGGATAGGGGGCTTCTAAATTCTTGAGGAAATTTTTGGGAGTAGGGAGGGATGTTAGGAAGTAGGGGAAAGTGGAATCGTTGAGATCGAGTGAGGGGAAGGGGTCCAAAAGGGCAAATTACAGATCCAACCTAGAAAATTGCCAGGTTGTAGCTAGAAACTAGGGTTTGTGCAAAAATGAGGAATTTGGGGGATCTCAGTGATGGGAAGCATTTGATAAGGTACATGAAGGATAAGGGAAGGTGTATGAACATCTGGAAACAAGTTTTGCCGATGATTTGACCGTCCAAGAGAAATTGCCTTCAAAACCCTAGGAGAGGGAAATGACCTTACCTAGGCACAACTGAAGCATGAATAAGGTGTAAAATGACTCATTCGACACTGACATGATAATGAAAACCCTCTGAATGATGATAGGCTCAGCTGAATGATGACATGGACTGACATTTGGGCAAACCCTAGACCTAATGCCTAGTGACCAAATTTTACTTGAAGACTCACTGAAATGACAAAATTTGACCTTGACACTCTGAAACCACTTTGTAAGAGAATATTTGATCACTGTAGGAAGGCTGGAAAGACTAACACTAACACCCAGCACCTCAAACACCTCACAATCAGCTCTCAGTTGTATCCTGTAGGTTTCCTGTAATTCCTACATGATCATCTTGTAGGTTTCTAGTACATCTTGTAGGTTTTCCTGAAACGGCCTGTTTTGAGGCTGAATTGATGGAAAACCTCTAGGAAGTCACAAAAATCCTCCTAAGACCCCTCCACACCATCCAACCACTCCATAAACCTTCTAGCCATCCTCAAACACCTTCCATCCACCTGTCACATCCACAGAACAATTAGTTTTCATACTTGATTTTGCCTAAGAAACCAAAAAAATGAAAACAAATTTAGTTTAGTTTCTTTGCTTGCACAGTAGTATGGTTTTATGATTTTTACTTCTGCAACTTAGATAGTAGCATTTGTTTATTTTTGATTTAGCAATTCTGCTTAGCATAGCTTCTTAAATGGTTAACTAGGGTATGGTGTGGTTTAGCATTACATGTTGGCCTTTTCCATCGTTGTAGTAGAGTAACTCTCTTAGAGTAGATTTTCCCTTCTTCCAAAGAATCAAGCTTCTTCTGACTCTATAGAAGTCTGGCTTGGAACCCCAGTGGTCTCTCGCCAGCTGAACAGTGACAACAAACAAAACCATCACTTTTACTTGTGCATACAACACTGTCACCTCCAAGTTTGTATGAACCTCGGGTTGATAAGTAAAGCTGGTATCCTAGGAATTGCAGCATCCTTGCTGCAATACTAGTCCTCATCAGTTCCTTCACCTCGGTTGCGAAATTCCTAACCAATTTTTGAACACAGATTTCATGAGACAAGATTTCAAATGCTTGGTTCATGTTTCCCAATACGATCAACCTCCCGATTTCCCTTCCTCCCTAACCCTTGCGGATCATGAGGCACCTTAGACTACATAAGAGGAGCCCACTACCCCATTTGATCCTTTTCCTCCTCCTTTTCTGGTCCCGATGTGGGTTCCCCTTATGGTGATCATGAAGCTGATAAATCTGTGCATCGAGTCCCCAACTCGTCTTCTCATCCGTCTCCCGCTTCAATGGAGGACATTCCATAATTGTTCAGCAAGCCTACAATGAAGAATCACTCCTCCATTCCTCAAGAGGACATCACCATTCATAACTCAAGTCTCGAATCTTATCTGCATCTCTGTCATCCCCTATCATCTACATGCCATGATTCCTTGTACCATGACTCGCTTGATCATTCCACTTCTCCATCCAGTTGTTCTCATTCTCTTGATTCTCAAGTTGCTCGCTCAAATCATGATCAGGGGTAAGGCAGTCACATTACACACGAAGAGGATCAGAAAGGTGAGGGCACTATCAATCTTCCCTCTCTGTTTTGAAACTGTCTGCATCAAAACAATACGCTTTCATTCTTGAATGATATGAGATTTACTTTTCTAAAGATTAAAAGTAGTGATAAAATAATATATTTTATATTTAATGTTTAGATAATATTTGTAATATCTAGAGATGATATTACCAAGCTCTTAACCAAAGTGAGGTTTATCTATAGATAAATATTTCCAAATAAGCATCCGACATGTAATATTGTACTTTTGTAGATCTAACTCAATGAATATTATTGACCCAGTTTTTTAGTTCCAACACATCTACATGGATTTCATTATGAGGTTCATTTTAGACCTCAAATTTACCTTAATATTTGACTCCAAAATCCCAAAAAAATAATTAACAAATTTTAAAAGATGGAATGGATCTTAATAATAATAGTTAGGTCTAGGATGAATCTTGGTCCACAAGGAGCAGGAGAAAGCACGAAGAAACCTAATTGAACATTTTTTCGAATTCCAATAAGTTTAGAGCACAATTGAAGAAATAAGGTGAAATCTATTACTTCGAGACATTTTTTTGCAATTTTGGAAAGTTTAAATGAAGAAAATGTAACCCTAGACATCAAATATGGAACAAATTTCCTATTTAGCATTCAATATTCTCAATAATTTAGAAAACTTTGTATTATTAAAAATTTTCTAGTTTTGCACCGTTTAAAAGATAATAGTATTTGCTAAAAAAAGCCAATCTAGATAAAGTGCAAAAAAAGAAAAATTGGTCATCCTGGATCTATGCAAGAAGATGGTTAGAGAATCAAATCATTGGTATGGAAGTTATTGAATGCTCAAAATCTTAAATTTCATTAGTGCCCAATATAAATTTTTATCTATTTCTCGGTTGTTTTACTTCTATAAATGATAAAAAAAAAGGTCTTTAACATTCATTGCACTATGTTTAAGAAAAGTGTAGAAATTAGATGGAACTGGTAACTTATGAGAGTTAGAAGTTTGATCTCTAAGATCATAATTGAGCATGAGTATAGTCATTTTAAAGGTATTACAAAGGATAGTATAAGAAAATAATTATTTTTTTTAAATATACTTCTAATTGTTCAAAAAAATTAGTATAACAAGGCTTCGTGCTTGATTCAACCAAAAAAATATATATATCTATGTGCATAATTATTATGATATTCAGACACTTAGCAGTTAATTTCAACTTGGTCTAATGTGTCTATTAGGTAAAAATGTGTTTCTTAGTTTGTTTCTTTAGTATGCATTAGTTGCATTGTAATCTAATGGTCATGATATGTTCTAAACATAGAGTGATCTGAGAACCCATGTTCTTCTTGATACTAACGAATATTTATCGGTGGTTTAACACATGATTGGTTCATGATCTCTATTTAAAAGGCATGGAGGGTCATGCTTGATGATAAATTGTGAGAATTTTCTTATGTAAAAATATTTTCTTTTTCATTAATAAAATTGCCTCAAGTGGTCGTATTGGTTGGGGCTATGGATTCTTTCCTTCTTAGAGGTTTTTAACCATGTAAAAATATTGGTGTTGACATCTTTAATCTAGTTGCGTGAGTGGTTATTGAAATTGTTCATGCTCCTGTACATATGTACCTGAACATGGTATTGTTCATTTAAAAATATGTTTGTTTGCTTGAGATACACCACTTTTTGTCAAATTCAGAGGTATATAGTCAAACACACCTTTTTTTTGAAATGGGGGAAAAATCCTCCAAATGGATGGATGCAGAATTAAAATTAAATAAATCAACATCTTTAGTGACAATCAAACAAAAATGGTCTGAATTGGAAACTATGAGTCCAAAAAGTAGACCACAAAATTCATTGACTTACTCAAAGAATATCGAGATGTGTTCACTAGATACTATAAATATCTAAAGGGATTTGTTTAAGAAAGTAAGATAAAAATAAACCTTATCCAAGGAGAAAATTGTTGGGTTGTGTTATATTCTTTCCACAACTAACCAATGTAGTTAACCGGGGGGTTAGAAGGGGGGCGGAACCCCCCCTTCGTTGCGCCGATTGCGCAGGGGGGGGGGGGGGGGGGGGGGGGGTCATAGGGGGAGCGGCAGCCCCCCCTGTCCGGGGGGTTAGCGAGGGGCGGGTAGCCCCCTTCTATGGGGTCTAGGGCAGCAGCCCGTGAAATTGTTTTTTGGACCCTATATTAGGTTGAGCAGACCTACCTATGGTTTTATGCATGTTTTTCACACATGGTTTTGGACGCGATGGTTTTCTGTCTGTGGTATTGGATGCTGCGGAATGTATAAATATGTATTGTAACATTGAAAGGAATATAATGAAAAATCAAGCTGGTAGTCCCGATTTTGGGATCCAGGGGAAAATATTTGTGTATATGTGTTTTATGTGTTACGCTCTCGCATTGTTTATTTTTTGTGTTTTATAATTCGTATGCAGGTAATTTTTGTACGGGGTTAAAACCTACATTTGGTATTAGAGTTGTTTTGGCTTCAAGGGGACGCCTTTATTGCTAATGGGTTTCGCTCGGGCCTGTGGTAGACCTTGTTCAATGGGGGATCTGCAGGATCGATTCTAGTGGTGAAAGAAGATGGCAAGCAGTGGAAAGATAGAGATCAAGAAATTTAATGATCAGAGTTTTCAATTGTGGAAACTCAATATGGAGGATCTGTTGGTGGATAAAGATCAATGGATCGCAGTAGATCTGGGTGATAAACCAACGGGAGTGTCCGATGAAGAATGGAAGAAGTTGGATCAGAAGGCAAAGAGCACAATACGATTGTGTGTCTCAGATTTAGTATTGTTGAATGTATCAGGGGAAGCTACAACTAAGGCTTTGTGGGAGAAGTTAGGGACTTTGTACCAATTTAAGTCTCTGGTGAATAAACTATTCCTACGGAAAAATTTGTATAACCTGAGGATGAAAGATGGAGACTCAGTGATAGATCATCTGAATGCATTTAATAATGTGGTAAGTCAGTTATTATCTGTTGATATTAAAAATTCATATGAAGATAAGTGCATCAATTTTTTGTGTTCTCTACCAAATTCGTGGGATAGTCTAGTTATTGCAATAGGTAGCAATGCAACTCCCTTGCAGTTTGATGAAATAGTCTCATCCTTGCTGATGAAGGAGATGAGATGGAAAAATATGGAGAGCCAGAATGGTGATGCCTTGTCTGTACGAGGACAGCCCCAGAACATAAACAAAAATAAGTCATCGAGTGGGAGATCTAAATCTCCAGGAAAACCTGTAAAGGTGGTTTGTTGGAAATGCGGAAAGGAAGGGCACTACAAAAGGGACTGTAAATCTAAATCTCCTGACAAAGGAAAGGGACTTGATGATTCTCTTTCTACAGAGGCGAAAACCACCTCTGATGAAGGTGGGGATGTTTACTTGGCTTCTTCAAGTACACATGTAGATCATGAGGCATGGTTGATTGACTCAAGTGCATCCTTTCACTTCACTCCCCATAGAGAGTGGTTCTGTGAGAATGATAAATACGATGGTGGTGATGTCTTCTTAGGGGATGATAGGAAGGATAGAATCATTGGTCGTGGAAAATTAAAGTTGAAGTTGCAAGGTGGAAGGGTTAGAACACTTCTAGTGTTCTACATATTCCTGCATTAGCCAGAAATATGATTTTTGTAAGCAAGCTAGATGATGCAAGTGTAAGAACAGTGTTCGAGAAGGATACCTACAAGATGGTTTGGGGAGCACTGGTATTGATGCGGGGAGTTCGGATTGGAACTCTGTACAAGTTGCAAGGTAGCACTTTTGTTGATGGGTGCAACAGTTCTATGGTTCCTGAAAGTGGAGCAGAAAATGTAGTGGTCTCTGGAGATAATACCATGTTGCAGCATCAAAGGCTTGGACATATTGGAGAGAAGGGCCTTTGAATACTTCATGGTAAAGGTATGGTAGAAGGTATGAGTAATAGCTATCTGGATTTTGATTTTTGTGAAAATTGTGTATATCGGAAGCAAAATCGGGTGAGTTTCCCCTCTGGTGGTAAGAGGGCGAAACAGATATTTGAGCTTGTGCACAGTGATGTGTTTGGACATGTGAATGTTCCATCACTGGGTAAGTCTGTGTACTATGTATCATTTATAGATGAATTATCAAGGAATACATGGATATATTTCCTTAAGAAGAAATATGAAGTCTTTGACAGGTTTAAAGAATTTAAGGCTCTGGTGGAAAACCAGATAGAGAAGAAGATAAAGGTGTTGAGGACATATAATGGTGGAGGGTTTTGCAGTAAGGAATTTGAAGAATTCTGTAAGAAGTGTTGTATAGCACGGAAAAAGACTACTCCATACACACCTGAGCAAAATGGAGTTGCAGAAAGAATGAACAAGACATTGATGGAAAGGGCAAGAAGCATCCTTAGTGGTGCCGGGTTAGGACAGGAATTCTGGGCAAAGGTGGTGGAGACAGCATGTTACCTGGTCAACAAATCACCTTCATCAGTGTTGGAGGATAAGACTCCACAAGAGGTATGGACTGGTAAGAAACCCTCTCTTTCACATCTGAGGGTATTTAGATGTGATGTATATGTACATGTTCCAAACGAGAAAAGAACCAATTTGGATAGTAAATTTGAAAAGTGCATCTTTATTGGGTATAATGATGGTTTAAAGGGTTATAAGCTTTGGGACCCAGTAACAAGGAAGGTTGTGTACAGCCGAGATGTGGTGTTCAGACAGGCAAAAGATGTTATTAAACATGAATTCCAACCAAAGGAGCCTGAGAAGATAGAGTTTGAGCTTAAAGAGGAAGAATCGGACTCTACAGCAGAGGAGGAATCAAAAGATGAAGATCCACAAACTCCGAGTGTGAGAAGATCAATTCGAGAAAGAAGGCAACCAAAATGGTATAGTCCATATTCTTTATGTTCAAATTTTTCTTTATCTATTACTGATGATGATCTGAGAGTTGTGAAGGAAGCAGTAGATTCAGAGGATGGAAAACTCTGGAAAGAGGCCATGGTTGATGAAATGGCATCTTTGCACAAAAATGGGGCATGGGATCTAGTGGAGTTTCCGACTGGAAGGAAACCAATTGGCAGCAAATGGGTGTTCAAGAAGAAGACAAATGCAGAAGGAAAGGTGGAGAAATAAAAAGCTCATTTGGTAGCAAAAGGTTATTCCCAGGTGCCGGGAATTGATTTTGGTGATATTTTTTCTCCTATTGCCAAGGTAGCTTCTATTAGATTACTTTTATCTATTGTTGCTGCTTTTGATTTTGAGGTAAAACAGATGGACGTGAAGACATCATTTCTTCACGGGGATCTGGAAGAGGAGATCTACATGAAGCAACCTGAAGGCTTTGCAGTGAAGGGTAAGAAAGAACTGGTATGAAAGTTAAAGAAGTCTCTGTATGGGTTAAAACAGTCACCAAGGATGTGGTATCATAAATTTGATACATTTATACGGGGACTTGGCTTCACCAGAAGCAAAGTAGATCACTGTGTGTATTTTAAATTAATTGGTGACCGTATTATTTATCTATTCTTGTATGTGGATGATATGTTGCTGGTTGGAAATGACAAAGAAATTATCCAAGATTTTAAGACCCAATTGTCCTCCAAATTCGACATGAAAGATCTTGGTGCTGCAAACTATATTTTGGGCATGGAAATTAAAAGAGATTGGGAAAAGAGGAAGCTCTGGTTAAACCAGAGGAAGTATGTCGAGACAACATTGCAGAGGTTTAATATGCAAGAAGTAAACCAGTGAAGGTTCCTATTCCTGTAGGTGTAAAGTTATCTTCCGAACTGTGTCCCAAGACACAAGAAGAGGAAGAGAACATGTCCCGTGTTCCATATGCAAGTGCAGTCGGTAGTTTGATGTATGCAATGGTTTGTACTAGACCATACATTGCACATGCAGTGGAAGTATTGAGCAGGTTTATGTCAAAACCAGGGAAGGAGCACTGGACAGCAGTGAAGCGGGTTTTCAGGTATTTGCGTGGCACTAGTGATTATGGTTTGTGCTACCAAGGAAGACCAGGATTAGACAGAGTGTTGGATATTCATGGCTTTGTTGATGCAGACTAGGCTGGAGATTTGGATCAAAGAAGATCTACAAGTGGGTATGTGTTTAACATATTTGGAGGTGCATTCAGTTGGATGAGTAAGAAACAATTTGTAGTGGCACTATCAACTACAGAGGCAAAATACATGGCAGCCACTCATGCAAGCAAGGAAGCAGTTTGGTTGCAGATATTGTGTTCAAGTATGGGGTTAGTATAGAGAGCTATAAGGATAGATTGTGACAGCCAAAGTGCAATTTTCTTGGCAAAGAACCTTGCTTACCATTCAAAGACAAAGCACATCAATGTTCAGTATCACTTTGTGAGGGATATGATAGAAGACAAAAAGGTGTTGCTGGTAAAGGTGGACACTTTGAAGAATACTGCAGATGCATTGAAAAAATCTGTGAGCTCTAATAAGTTCTCTTGGTGTAGAGAAACAATGGGCATTGCAGGGCTAGATAAATGACTAAGCTCTCTTGTGGCCCCCTGTGGAAAGAAAACAACAAGTGGGAGAATGTTGGGTTGTGTTATATTCTTTCCACGACTAGGACCTACCTATGGTTTTGTGCATTGTTTTCACACATGGTTTTGGACGCAATGGTTTTCGGTCCATGGTTTTGGACGCGATGGTTTTCAGTCCATGGTATTGGATGCTTTGGCATGTATAAATATGTATTGTAACATTGAAAGGAATATAATGAAAAATCAAGCTGGTAGTCCCGGTTTTGGGATCCAGGGGGAAATCTCTGTGTATATGTGTTTTATGTGTTATGCTCTCACATCGTTTATTTTCTGTGTTTTAGAATTCGTATGCAGGTAATTTCTGTATGGGGTTAAAACCTAAAAAAATCTAACTAAGAAAAAACCTTACAAATTGGCTCATAAGTATAAGTCCATAGTGCCAAAATAAATGCATGATATGCTAGCAACAATATTCATATATCCCACAAAAACGGCATAATGGGATAGCCCCATGGTCATGTAGTCCAAAAGGCATGACATAAAGAAATTTAAAATTTGTGAGGAATTCAAAGACCTTAATAAATTTACTATAACAAATCCATTCTTAACTCTATTTGGTAATAAAATCATAAATGAGGTGGAAGGCCACAAATGGTACTCCTTGACGGATGAGTTCTTAGGCTAGAATTAGGTTCCAATTGCAGTTGAGAATTAGGAAAAGATGAATTTTGTCTTAGTGTTTGGTTCCTTTGCATACAAATTAATGTCATTTGGATTGAAAAATGTAGCAGTAATGGTTTTAAGGATTGTAGTAAAAGAATTTCAAGAATATTTATACAAGATAATGGTAGTTTATTTTGATAACTTGACTATCTACACTCTTTTGAAGTACCATACCACATGGCTAATATCAAAGCTTGAGTGATTTAGAAAAACATGTATGTCTCTCAATATAAAGAGATTCCTCTGTACTACACCTGTTAGAATACTGTTAGGCCATGTTGTATGCAAAAATGGAATCAAAGTTAGTATGGAAAAAAAAAGGTCATCCTCAACTTGAAACCTCTTGTAAACATAAACAAATATTTTTCTTAGGACACAATGGTTATATAGAAAATTCATTCATCATTATAACTTTCCCAATCGATGACTTACTAAGAAAGGATCTTGAGTACACCTAAAACAAAGAATGTAATGAATCTGATCAAGTTACCAAAAATGAAATTGGTAGAGACACCAATATCGAAATTTCTCAATTAGGAAAAGGGATTTCACATCCATGTCAATGCATTGAATGTAGTTGTTGGGGTGATACTATCCGAACTAAACAATGACACAATCGACTATTCAAACACCTATGTCAGCTGAAAGTTAAAAAAGGTATAATAAAACTATTCAAATACAAAATGGGAATCACTTTCTATGATATTTTCTCAACAAAAATCTAGACATTATTTTTTAGTGAACCCATTCACATTCTTCATGAATCATCAAGCCTTGAATTACTTCATGAACAAACCAATACAGCAAGGGAGAATCTATAAATGGATCTTATTATTTCAATAATTCAATTTCGACATAGTTTTCAAACCAAGAAAACAAAACATTATACTTGACCACTTAAGTCAAGTCGAGATAGGGAAAGAACCAATAGGCATCAATGATAATATTCAAAATGTAAATGTTGTTCAGAGTCAAATCCACTCTAATTTAGTTAGCAAAGCTAGTTGATTTTTTACATCAAGGTTGAGGATCTACCTATAAAATAAGAAAGTGTTAGAAATGAAAGTCACACCATTCCCATTCATGAATGAAAATTAAGGTAAGCTAAGGCCCAATGAAATTTTCAGGAGATATGTACTTGAATAAACAATAGAGTATTATCAATGAAGCATCCAGGGATTAGCGGGAAGTTATTATAAAATAGATAATACAATGAGAAATATCTTGCAAGCATTACAATGGTGGCTAAGTTTATTGAAAGATTGTCAAATAAAGATAAAATAATGTGGTATTTGTCAAAGGATGGGAAAACCATTATGGAAAGATGGTATTCCCTTGAAGTCAATTAACCCAAGACTGCGCTTTGAATTTTGGGCCATGGACTTCATTCGCCCATTCCCAATAAGAGAAAAATGAACAAGTGCTAACTATATTATAATTATAGTCAAGTATCTCACTAAATGGGATGAAGTAGAACTAGTTGAATCATGTACCAAGGAAATTGCAACAAAGTTTATTTCTGAAAAAATCATCACAAGAATTGAGTTCCCACTAACACTTATCAATGATAGGGGCGCTCGCTTTATCAATGCAAAAATACATGTATATTGCAAAAAATCATGATCAACAATAGGAGGAAGATAGCCTACCATCCTCAAGCCAATGGTGTGGTCGAGTCCTTCAATATGACACTACATAAAGGAATTACAAATATTTTTGGAGTCGACTAAAATAATTGGGATGAAAAAGTGCTAGTAGTTCTATGGGATTACAGAATAGTATGCATAATTTTGATCAGTGATACATCATTTAAACTAGTATATGAAAAAGAAGTCATCATCCCTCTGCACTTCATGAAAAATGCAACTAAATTTTTGAATGCTCACAATTATGATAGGGATAAAACAGAAAGAAAATGCCTCCACCAATTACTTACTTGAACAAAATTAACTTCATGCAATACACTCGTAGGAGGCTCAAAATTATCAACAAAATGCATAGCATGATGGGAATATTAAATCTAAGCATTAAAGATAGGATATCTTGATTTCCTCTATGATAGTTAGAACAAAGGGAAGTCGAGAAAGCTATAAATTGCATGGTTAGGCCCCTTTGTAATGGAAGATATCTGACCTTCGAGTGTTGTTTAATTAAAGACACAACAATGGTATTTCCTCATTTTAGTCATCAATGGAGCTCTCTTGGAAAAGTTAAATCCATGATATTGTCAGCATGCTTGCTAGTGAAAACCCATTTAGGGCACTAGTAAGCATGGGTTAGGATAAAAACCACTCCATGGAAATCTAACCAGCTATCCATTGTATATTAACCCCTAATTATTTTCATTAATTAATCCAAGTATCAGTCTTAGACATGGAAATAAAGTTGGTTATAAAAGTAGGTACGATAAAAAAACAACCTCAGCATTAAGTACTTCAATTTTCCATTCCATGACTAGAATAATTAATGATGTAGAAAAAATAATACCTACATAAATTGTTGGATCGAAAGATGCACAATCAATATAAAATTCAAGGAAACTATCAAAATAGCGAAAGAAAAGAGTGAAGAAATAAATATTGAAGTTTACGGGGAAGGAATTGATCAAATAAGAATCAACAAAAATGAGTCTTTAGATGTGTTTGACTTGTCTCGACAATTTCCCCCATTAAGCAAACCCCACACCCCATCATGTGGCTTATATGTTTTTGCATTCAACACAATTGGAAAATGAATGTTTAGGGGAACATGCTACATCAATGAGAAAATTTTGGCCAAAAAATTAAACAAAATCCAACTTGACACTTCATTTTTACCACTTTTCTAAATCAAGCACCTAGTTGAAGAGTTTGAGCTTACAAATATTCTTAAATTCTCAAAGCTACTAGAGATGAGTATTTCTGAATCCAACCAACGTGTTTAACTACCGAGATTTTTGGAATATTTTAAGATGGCATGAATGAGAAGTCAAGTATAGGCACCATAAACCTTAGTAGAGCCACACACCAAGGTTAGGTTTGACAAATCCATGAAGACTATGTTGTAATTCCTCCTGCATAGCATTCGATATGAAAGGTTGGAGGAGATACCCAAGGATAAATAGTGAAAAGATTTTAGAAATGACCCCTTGTACACAAAAAGTGGAAATTCAAGTTGGATTTCCTTCACGCAACCATAATTAGTAACTATTTGGGTGCTCCCTGTCAGGCTAATTTAAGTGCATAAACTAGCACACATTATTTGTATCAATCTAGATGTTCATAAACTTAGGAGCACAATACAATCTATAAAGTGTTAGGATAGATGGGTTATCACGTTTTCAAACTAGTACTAAAGTTATATAATGAAGGTCAAAACTTATAATTCTAGCAAAAGTTAAAGGGCTAAGCTAGGAAATCATGAAAGAAAACTTAAACTAATCACACTGCTTAGAAAATAAAGCACACATTCTTGAATTAAATTGCTTGTAAATGAAAAAAATTGGAAACAATGCTCAAGAGGTTTATTTGATGTATTGGTAGTGCACTAGGACTTTTCCACTAGTAAAAGTATATGGACACTATGGTAGTTGTTTATCCAATCTATTAAACTCAACTTAATATTACTTAAAGAGCCAAGAATGCACTATGGCCTTTTCCACTTATGAGAGAGAAAGTGGATGGCCACTCAAGTAGTATTTTACTCAACTCATTAGTTGATGTATGCTTAAGTCATTGACTTAATCTAAGAAAGCAAGGAATGAATAATGAATATAAAGAAACAAGGAACTATGATGTTTTTTAATGCAACACAAAGTGAAAAGCTATGAGAGAGTTAGGGCCTTTTTCCACCAAGAAAGGTAGTGGATGGCACTCCTAGTACTCTACTTAACTTGTTAATTAGCTTGTCTTAATAAGAAACAACTATTCTATGATAATTATGGTTAACGAACAACACTTTAAACCATAAAATATATAATAAAATAACGACAGTAATATGTATTCAAATATAGTAGCAAGCTCACATGTAAACTATAAGCATAATAGCATAAAATAACTAGTATGAACAAGATAATTGAAAATACATAATAAAAAAAATGAAAGTTAAAGGGTATGAACATGAAAGAAACACATACAAACAAGATATGCCATCATGTACAAGATGGAAAACAAATAAAATGGAGTGTACAAGATTCAGTTGTGGGGGCCCTCCACGCCTCAGCAAGCACACCATGTGACTACCAATGATTGGAAATAAAAGGAGATGAAAATTTAATATGAAATAAACTTGAAGAAAGGTTCAAATCTAAAGTCTAAGCTCACAAAATATTTATTCAATGTTTTGAAATTACAAACTTACTTAGCAAGCACCATTTGCTTGATTTTATAGAAAAAAATTAAACTAAAAACCTAAAAATACTCCTTGATGACTATTGTGGAATATATATAGAATATAAATAGATCAAATTGACCTTATGATGGGATCAGATTGTGCATAGAATCAAGAAAAATTAGTTCTGAGTGAAAATGAAAAATTTCCTTTTGTTGCTACTAGATTGGGCACGTTAATTGGGCATCTCGAGGTCGATTTTGGTCAAGCTGACATGTATTCATCCATCTTAGAATGTTGGGTAAAAAAACTCATGTCATAGAATTCACCCAAGTGGCTTGCATATATAAGAATGGATGATTAATTACAAGATTTTTTACATTCTGTAAATTCATTTTACAATGTAATTATTTCATAAAATTTTAAAAAAATTAAAAAAGGACCAACAAAGTATGTTAGGAAATGTATTCATTAGGGAAAATATGAATAAATGATATCAAAAGAAACTTGAACTAGATTTCCTAAGGATGGATGGAGTGATAAACCATAACAAAATTATGTCATAATAGAGAAATGACACTCCTCTTATAATATACTTTGATGGGTGGAAGGAAGAATCTATGAAATTTATAGTTAGTCGATTCCATGAAGGTGTGTTGTGTTTAGACCACCCCGTTCAAATCACAGTAGGTTTAATCCACCATATCACTAGTCTTACCCATGCAAGTGAGAAAATTATTCGGACAATCAACTCAAATAAGTGGACTTAGAAATTTACAAGCAAGATAATTGTGAAGAATTCAAACGGATTGATAATTGGTCAAATAAAGGAACAACATATGAAATGGACCTACATCATAATGGAATTATGTATTACTCTGGTGGGTCGACCACCAGACATAAAATAAAATATGTTAAAGGAAACTGGCCAGATCATTAGGTTGGGGAAGCAGTACAATTAGGCGTACCACCTTGTAGACATTGTCAAGAAAAATTGAAAATAATGTCAAGAATATGGTAGGTTTATCATATTTCCTTGTTTAATCATTTGGATAGTTATGGAACATGTCCCACCAATTACAGAGATTGTATTTACAAAGATAATTCTTCCTTCCATGAAAAACTACAAGTATTTCGTCACAAACTAGTTAGAGAAGATGGAATCCCTTTTCCCAAAAAGAGATCTTTAGAAACTAAGTGGATAATCTAAAAATGTATCCCATAGATTGAGAATCATCCACAACATTCAGTAGGTATTACCCCTATCATCCTAAATTTAGATGAATTTGGATACGACTAAGGTATGGTACATGAACAATGACCAAGTGCATCCTAAGGAGCTAGCATATTAATAGACTTCACTCTTTATTTTTTATGAAAGTGGTGATAGTCAAACACAATAATCAACATACCAGAAGAAGTTTTCCATCTCAATGAAGAACTAATCACCCCATTAATTGATGGAAAAATAGAAGACGACAAGGAGGAAAAGTTATACATTGAACCATTCAAAGTTGATATGATGGTCCCAAGAGCATCACCAAGCAACAATCCAACATAGAAGAAGTTAGTCGAACAAGCTCCACAACAAGCCTAGGAGTAGGATTTTGGAATTAACTAAGTTGATGTACTTCAAGATATTTCCCTCAATGACCCCAAACAAAATAAAAATATCAACAAAATAGAAAATGAGGTTTTAGAAGAAATAGCCAGAAAGTGGAAGTTGAATAGAAGATAGAACAAAAATAAGGAGCTGATGATGGAGCCTTTAGTTGGAGTCTAGATTGTGGAAGCAATAGGACATGCGAAGACTTTCTTTATAGATATAATAAAGTAAAGGATGATGCATGAACAAGAGAGATAAGAAAGGGAATATTAGCAGGAGGAGAGTGTTGGTCAAACCACTTTAGCGGTTGGCAACAGTGATTCTCCAAATATTTTAAATACAACGACCTCCACCCAAAGCCACATTTATAGAGGAGGAAAAGAATGATGAAATAAAAGAGCAAGTCTCCTTAGAAAGAACTCAGTCAGATATTCCAATTGAGACTCCACAAGACAACATTGTTACAAAACCAAAATAACAGGAGAATCAGTCAAATCAACAAGAATAGAACATTTTTGCCCCATAACCTACCACACCTCCACAAGAATCATTTCAATCATAGTTATTGATCATCCACAACAATAGATCATTCCCAAATTAGTGTAATAGCAGTCAGAGACAAGAAGCAACAATAGTTAGAATTAGAAAAGAGAAAGGATAAGGATCAACTCCAAAGAAAATGGATAAAAATTATGATCGAGGTGGATATTGATGGCCACCTGCTTATTCCACTTGGACCCTCGCCATTGTTTCTTTTTAGTTCCCTTAATTGTAGCACAACTTACTATTTTTTATAGTTTTTCAGGTCCTAAACTTCTAGAGCCGTTTTGAGGCATGAAAATACATTTTAAGGTAAAATGGAGAGACCAAAAAAGTCCTAAAACAATGTATTGCTATTTTTTTCGGCCTCCTCTTCGAGATATTTGAAACTAGGTATTATTACAGTCAAACAAAAATCGTAAGCCAAAGTTACGACCTTGGGAAGTTGATGTACCAATTTACCCAAACGGCGCCCACAATTTTGGCACTTCATCTCCTAGGGTTAGGTTTTTGGATGTTTATGGTTTTCCATTATTTCTCAACAACTTGAGCCTCATTGTAACACAGTTCATAGGCATGTAGCTACCACATCTCTTCTCAGAGATAAGATACCATCGCCTGAGCTAGTCTATTTCCGTTTTTGTATGTAAGCATATTTCAGATCTTTGAAACTAATGAAATGAAGTTTTACTTTTGTTTCATCTCTATGAGTATGTGTATTTCTGTATTTTGTTGTGTTCCTACATAAGTCTGGATAAGTGGTATCAAAGTGGTCTTCTCTTTCTCTATTTTTCTTTGCATGTCCTCAATGAGGTTAGGGTATAAGGAGTTAGGGATTGACCTGGTTGAACCTTTGCAAGACCAACCTCGCAAACCCCGATGACCTCCCATGGCAGAAGAAAATAAAGATGAGGGGGCAGGAGATCCTTTCAAAATATTGCTCGAGGAAGCCCTCAAGCAACAAAGGAACACAATGATGGATAAATTTTCCTAGGTCCTTAGCCGACTACCCACAAGTGACACATCTTCATCCAGTAGCCACTCTGGAGGCAGCATTCCTTTTAAGGTACAAGTTAACTTTGAAATTCCCATATTTGAATAATAGATAGATGCAGATGTCGTAGATAGGTGGTTAAATCTATTGGAAGGATATTTTTTTAGTTCATGACTTTTACAATCAGGAAAAGATTACTTTTCCACTCCTCAAAGTCGCCCCACATGTCAAGGACTGGTGAGGAACCTACTATGAACAAAAGGAAAAGAGGGAATCCTCACTGTTTTCAACCACACCCACTTGGAATTCTTTCTGATATGCCATCAAGGAAAAATATTACCCTATTGGGAGCTATGAAGATAAATACATAAAGTGGACCACACTGCGGCAGGGAGCAGACCAAGATGTGTCGAAGTTCACAAATTTTTTCCATACCCTTCGCATGGAGCTAGGTATTAAGGATTTTGAGTGGCATTTGGTACTCAAGTACATGGCTATCTACACAAGTACATCTAGGATGAGATGGAGTTCCTATGCATCTCCTCGCTTAGCATCGCCTATTGATACACTGTCAAGATCAAGCATAAATTTAAACAGAAGAAGTGAGACTTTGGATCTGCAAATCTAAAGCAAGGGAAAGGTGCCCCCAAACCACAGAACAAAGTATAAATCCAAGTCAGGGTGACCTAGGACAACCCAGCGAAGTCACAAGCAAAGAACAACACCATGAAGACAAAGAAGGACATAGGGAAATGGTGTGAGTTCCACAAGACCCCCACTCACAACTCAAATGACTATCAAGGCAAGCAGTCACTAGTGGTCGAGATAAAGACTTCTGAATCAGATGCATGTTTCGACTTTGAGTCACAAGCTGATAAGGGGAATGACAAAGGGAAGAAAATTATCGATGCGAAGGCTAGTGACATTGTTTCCACCACCAATATCCAGAAGGATGAGCCCGAAGATCCAAAAGAGGGTGATTGGCTATTCCACTCACATATGTGGGTGAAGGATTCTCCATTGCAATTCATTGTCGACGGTGGGAGCAAAAATAACCTCATTTCAGTAGAGGTCGTGAAGCGGTTGGGCCTATCAAGCCCTTCACAGATGAGGTATTGTGTGATGTTTCTCATTTTGAAGTTTGTGATGTTTTATTAGGCCAACCATACTTGTAGAAGCAACACGTTGTCTATGAGTCTAAACCTCGCACTGTTATTATTACTTTGGGTAATAAGTTGTACAAGATATCAGAGGTAGCATTGCCTACCACCGTTTCTTTTATCACTACAAAGAAATGCAGTAAGATCATTTCCCAAACCAATAAAAAAAAATTCCTTATGATACACCCTCAAGAAAAGAATAATATTGTGGCCACGGCCTCTAGACAGGGCTCCTCTACACAACAGTAGCAAATGAACAAGGTTCTAGAGGAGTACAAGGACATCTTCACCTCACCCATAGGGGTACCTCTACATTTCTAGGTCAAGCACTCCATCAATTTGAACCCGTGCGCGCCGCTACCTAATGGACCAATCTATTGATGCTATGTTCTGGAAAATTATGAAATCAAGAGGTAGATTCAGGAGAAGTTGCAAAAATGGCACATCATTCCAAGTTCATCACCTTATGGGAGCCCGGACGTGTTGGTACAGAAGAAGAACGGGACCTGGAGACTCTGTATTGACTATCGGGCACTGAAAAAGATCACTATCTAGAATAGGTATCCAATCCTACAGATTGTTGAACTTCTGGACCAAATCAAGGGGGTCAAATATTTCAACAATATTGACTTGAAGTTTGGTTATCACCAAGTACCGATCGAAGCCTCTGATGTGTGGAAGACTATCTTCAAATCCAAGGAGGGCCTTTTCGAATAGTTGGTCATGCCTTTCGGGTTGGCGAATGCCCCCGCAACCTTCATGAGGTTAATGGAAGACATATTGTGACCCTTCACCAACTCATTCGTGGTGGTGTATTTGGATGACATTCTAATCTTCAGCCATAGTTAGGAAGAACACCTCCACCATATTCGACAAGTCCTCCAAACCCTACGACAACACAACTTGTGTGCGAATTTGGATAAATGCACTTTTGGTATGACCTAGGTTCAATATCTAGGGTACATCATTGATGATTGGGGTGTGCATGTGGACCCAGCCAAGAAACGTCATTCGGGACTAGCTAGCCCCAACCACTCTAACAGAGCTCTGCAGCTTTCTAGGTCTTGCCAACTTCTACTGTAGGTTTGTGTTGAGGTTCTCTCATATCACTTGGCCTTTGAGTCAAGTCACCAAGGGAGGAGTGAAAGAAAAGTCATTTTGGTATGAATCCCAATAGAAGGTGATTACTGAATTGAATCATTGCCTTTGCTTTGCACCAATGCTCACATTACCAGACCTCCAACAACCATTTGAGGTCGAGATAGATGCCTTCGCCTATGTTATTAGTGCAGGTCTTACTTAGCAAGGGCATCTAGTGGCATATCACAGTGAGACACTTTCAGACACAATTCAAAAGTATCCCACCTATGTCAAACATATGTATTCCATTGAGCAGGCCCACTGACAATGGAAGCATTACATTCTATGGAAGGAAATGGTCATCCACACAGACCACCGACCCTTGGAGTTCATACAGACACAAGAGAAGTTGCAAAACGATTGCCATCAGAAATGGTCCACATACCTACAATAGTTCCATTTGAACATTAATTACAAGAAGGGCAGCACCAACAATGTTGCAAACGGCCTCATTCGACCACCGGTCACAGCGTTGGCCACTGTGCTTGACTCTTGTGGGCATGAGACTGTGGGGTGGCCACATCTTTACAAGAGCAATCCAAAATTTGACAACACATAGTAGATGCTCCTGGAAGGCAAGCAAGTTCTAAATTTTCACCTCCAGGATGCATTGTTATGCCACTTGGAACACCTCTATGTTCATTCAAGCGAGCATGCACAAATTATTTGGGAGGTGCATTACAATCGGGTTGCTGGAAATTTCGGGTAGAGAAAATAGTGGCAATACTGTAGAATTATTTGTATTAACCAAACCTTTGACAAGATGTTGGGAAGTACATCTAATCCTGCACTACCTGCACCATTGCCAAACCGACTATCAAGAAGAAAGGACTATATACTCTTTTTTCTACTCCTAGTCAACCTTGAGAATCCATCTCCATGGATTACATGTCGGGTATTCCTTCTACTAAGCATGGAAACGACTGTGTTTTCATGGTCATCGACAGATTCTCTAAGATAGCCATTCTAGCGGCCTGGAAGAAGAGTATCATAGAAGAATCCACTGCTAAGATATTATTTGAACGAGTGTGGGTAAATTTTGGTATCCCACTGATCTGATTTACAATATTAGATTGATATGCTAAGATCCTCCTCAGATTAGAAACAAAATTCTTTCATTGTGCTTAAGGATTCATAAATTTGTGCAAGCGAAATGATGTGTTTTTATGTAAATTTTATCAGTGATTTAACATAAATAAGAGACTGAACAACAACATAAACATGTACAGAACATCATCTAAAACACATTACAATAGGAACATGATAAAGGAGTTCACCCCTCCTCGGCCATGTCTCCTTGGTCCAGCTTCCAATGGCTTGGGCCTCTCTATTATGTTCAAAAGTGTAAAAATATGTGTTTACAATGCTCAAATGCTTCTAAAACCTACTCCATTCAGTCCAACATACTCCAAAATGGTACCCTAGCCTCTTTCTCCTCCTCATTTGGTCGAAAATTTCCTTAGTTATGACTTCTGCCAGTCTTTCCACAATTTCCTCCTCCAAATCTGGCTAATTACCAGTTAAATTCATTATCTGGAGTTAATTCTGGCAGTTCCGCTGAAATTGGCAGTCCCGCCAACTTCCCCGCCTATCTCGCAATTAAGGTCGAGTGGTCACATGCAAGGTGATTAGGTCCGATAGTTAAGGCGACGGTTCCGACAACTCCATCGCAAATCGCAATTGGCAAGAATCAGCGGGTCTTATGGTTTTTGAATGCGATCGTGGGTGCTGTGTGATTGCGATAAGCGACGGACCCAATGGAACTATCAACTGCAGTATAATCTACATCGCATCCGGAACATATCACAATCAGTGGAGTCAAAGATAATGTATATATATATATATATATATATATATATATATATATATATATATATATATATATATATATATATATATATATATATATATATATATATATATATATATATATATACGGGACTTCTGAAATGTGCGATCTGCGATTGCAATATCGCATCGCAACCTGGTACGTTGTGATCTATGATTGCGACATTGCATCGCAACCCGGTATGTTGCGATCTGTGATTGCAATATCACATCGCAACCCAGTATGTTGGGGGTCGATTCTTTAATCGCTGACCCGCCTGCGATACGTTAGTTAAGAAAAAATGTGTAGGTGGAGTGGTTATCCCTTTGGTCTATTATGTGGGAGGTCGCAGGGTCAATCCCGACCTCCAACTTGTCTTTCCAACAAAATTTTGATCGACCATTAGGAGGACATGTGGCGGCCTCCGGCTTAGCCACGTGTCACCTCCTTATTGGTCCAAACCCAAAACACACGAACCAATGAAATTCTGACACTAGTCACCTTCTGATTCGCCACCTGCAAGGAATATTTTGAGTATATTCCATGGAATATTATTTTTGCTGACTGGGTTGTACGAATGCCCAATCAGCATCCCTATCAGCTCCTACACCAATTTGCTTGTTTGGGAAAATGAATAGATCACGTTTCTGGGAGCATACAGTGTTTGTTTTGCGCGAAATGAGTTGCACTGGATTCAGGATGATGAGCACTACGCAGTCATTTAGGTTCCACAGAATTCTGATGACTTTTATTTTTTAGCATAATTTTCAGCACCTGATCACTCCTCCCCGCTGGAAGCCTTTTGGACCCCAAAAGATCAATTTTAGTTGTCCATCAGGTGAGGGTACAGTTCCCCCACCTTTTCAATCTCGATCCATTTATCACTGACTTGGAACTTGTGATCTACATGATGCTTGTCATGCCTTGCTTTGTACCTGCCTTTGTCCTTTTCAAACTAATCTTGCATTGTTTGATGTACCATTTGGAGTCATTCAATGAACTCTTTGGCTTTTTCCATGTTACTATCAGTAGCAAAATCCTTCTTACGAAGATGATACAAAACATTATGATGCAAATTGTAAACAAATTCCTCTACTAGATTGCCTTGACTCAAGCTTGAATATACATCTTGAAATTATGTATTTTTCTGAACATAGCTTTCATGTAAAACAACATGATGGTTGAGGAAAGTAGTTATACAAACTATAGGCCTAGAAAGTACATCAACAGACTTGTCGCTTATACCTTTCTTATAACATTTGACTAAATGGAATAGTAGAAGAAAACTGATCCAATGGAAATGCCTTTGTCGCTACAACTTAAACACTGCACCATTGAAAATTTCTAAATGAAATGAAATGGGCTTACCATATTACATAAAGACCACACCCATGGCATAGTCACATACATCAACCTGAAACTCAAATGAATTTTTCAAGTTTAGAAGAACAAGTATAAAGGTTGAACTGATCTTTTGTCTTAAAGCATCAAATGCCTCTTGTTGTTTGCCTCCCCACTAGAATACCTTTTTCACAACTGCCAAAGAATGAAAATGAGCTACAATAGAAGAAAAATTAACAAAATCTCTCCTCCAACATTGGGTTGCTCCCAAAAAACCTCTTATCCAAATGACTATCTTGAGCATTGACCAATCCGTAATGGCATCAATATTGGAGAATACAAACTTCAACTCACCTTCTCCAATATCGTGGCCCAATTACATCAAAGAATTTTTATCCAACATATACTTTGACATCTTCAATAACAAATGTTCTTCACATAAGACATCAAGTATTTCTTTATCATACATGACATGTTCATAATGAAATTTTCTAAAAATGAAAATGTCATCCAAGTATATTGTCATGTCTAGAAATGGCTTCAATACATCTTGCTTCATATGCATGAAAGTAGTAGGAGCATGGAAAAGACAAAAAAGCATAACAAACCATTCAAACAAACCTTGCCTGGTTTTGAATGTCGTCTTCCATATGTCTCCTTCAACAACTCTACTATGATGAAAGCCACTTCTTGAATCCCATTCAATGAAATGCTTACCATTCTTCTTGGGCATCAAAACAAGGGGTGCACCACATGGTAAAGGAAAAGGTAAAATGATCCTTTTATTCAACAATCCTTGGATTTGTTTTATTATTTCTGCACTTTCCCTTCTTAACATCTTGTGCATGTCAATGTTAGGAAGAAGACACTTTTGCTACAATGGTATTTCATGTTGGATTCTCCTCTTGGAAGGAAATCCTTTTGCTTTCTGAAACACCTCATCATCATGGTTAACTACATCAACCAAATAAGTTTTCAAGTTTGAATTACAACCAACAAACTCTTCATAATCAATATCAACATTGGGTTTGATCATAAGAAGCACTAAATTCTTGCTTGAATTCACTAGTCTTTTCATTTACCCTCCATTAACTAATGAAAGATTTAGTTTCTTGCAATGAGATCGCACAATATACTCCACAACATCCTTGAACAAGTGGTACTTGTTTTCATGATGATAGAAGATTGCTTTTCTATCATAGAGATAAGGACTACCCAAAACAATTCCTGATATATCAAGCGATACAGCATCTAATTCAACTTCTTCAATGAAGTTTGTTGTGATTACAAACCGAAGAATACATTTTGTTGTAACCTGTAAGTTTGTTTCCTTGCATATCCAACCCAATGGATATGGCTTGGGATGTAAAATGGTTTCAAGATTAAGTTTTTTGACGAAGTTATCAGATATCAAGTTAGCTTGAGACCCACTATCAAAAATTGTGTTGATTTTTGTATGTTTTGAGATTACTCTCCAAGGATAATTTTAGGGGCGAATGTTCGCCCTTTGGCGAAATTAAGGGGTTTTAAATTTTTAGTGGGCGAATATTTTGTATCATAGTACATTTTTACAAATCATCTCAAAAAGCCCACCTTATTTTAAGGGAGAGGGTAAAAAAGGTAAATTTAGCCCTTGAAATTAGCAGTTACAACATTCCATTCGCCCATTTTTAAGAATAGGTTTTATTTAAGTGAATCCATTCGCCCCTTTTCAAGAATAGGTTTTATTTAAGTGAATCCTATGGGCCAAAGGCCCAAATACCATATTTATAAAAGAGGTATGGTAAATTAATAAAAATATAAATAAATGAGAGGTATGGTAAATAAATAAAACATTTTTTATATTTACTCCATAAGTCACCTTATATACATGCAAGGGTGTAAACAAATAAAAATATAAGTAAAGTGGAGGTAGGGTAAATAAATAAAACGTATTTTTATACTTACTCAAAAGGTATGGTAAATAAATAAAAATATAAATAAACTAGACGTATGGTAAATAAATAAAACCTCTTTTTATATTTAGTCCATAACCCTCGTTCTATTTATGAAGGCTCAAGAAAGAGATTTTATTTAAGTGAATCCTATGGGCCAAATACCATATTTGTAAAAGAGGTATGGTAAATTAATAAAAATATAAATAAACGAGAGGTATGGTAAACAAATAAAACATTTTTTTATATTTACTCCATAAATCACCTTATATTTACGAACATTCAAAAATTGCGTTATATTTAGGTGAAACCTATGGGAAAAATACTATGGGACAAATACCATGGACTAGATTGTTATTAATACCATGCAAAAAAACATTATTATTAATAAAAATAAAAATGGCACATTGTATTGACCCATGGTATTCACCAAAATGGCACATGGTATTGACCCATGGTATTCACCTAGAATGCAACCTATTTAAATGGGGGAATTAAACCAGCATAGATCCATCTTTACTCTGGATCTACTAACCCCCGAGAGGTATCAAATATCGTGATATGCAAACTAGCATGGAGTGAAAAAATATTTGCTCCCTCTCGGAGCTTGGTTAAAATAAAAAATAAAATAAAAATCAACTATTAATTTTATTAATTTTTATAAATTACTAATAGTGATTTTTAAGCTCCAGGTTTATGATAACCTATGGTATTGACCCATGGTAATACCATGTTATTCATGTGAGCATAGACTATTTAAAGGGGAAATTCTATCATCTTAGATCCATCTTAATTCTGGGTCTACCATGTGCTCAGAGGGATAAATAGATTTCATCCCCCTAAGAGTGGTAGATGTGGAGTTAAGATTGATATAGGTTGGTTTTTATGATAAATTATATTGTAAAAACATCTTAAGGTGAATGGTTAAAGCATAGACATTGGACAAGTATATTTGTATACTTCTGTTTTAACTGAAACAAATCCAAGGTTAAAAGGAATGGATTGATTGCACTAGTCATCCTTCTATAACTTTCCAACATATATTGGAGTAAACAGATTGTAATTTGGGTAATTTTTCTAACTGCAAATAGGAACATACTTGTGTATTGGCAGGGTGGTTACAAGGTCCCTAGAAGTGATGAATTCAATTTTTTCTTGGTTTTATATATAGTATTAGTTTTTTCTCATGCTTTCTGTGAATGACACGGATGAATTTTATCCTACACCCACTAGGTTATCCATATGTAATTTCGGTAATTTTGATTTCAAAATATATTTTAAATAAATGCAATGATTTCATTTGTGTATTCAATAAACACAAGATTTTATAATTGAGTAAAATATTTGCCATGCCTGGTGAGAGATTCGCCAAAAAATTATATATACATATTATATTATTGATAAAATCGCCTTCCATTTTTCCTATATACCATGGAGATTCGCCCATTTATTAAATATATAAATTTAGGGGGGGTTCTTAAAATTTTCCCTGTTACTCTCACATGAAATAATTCAATCCTTGTTTCTTCATTTGGATTGCTAGTGTGACAATTTGATATACTAGTGCTAGCAATGGATTCTTTTCCTTTTATACCCATGGTTGTAATTTTAGTTTCATCACTCGAATCGGATCCCAAATCCTCTTGAATGATGGCATCTGTCTTTTCTTTTCCTTTGTTGTTGAATTTATTTGGTTTCATTTCAGTATGAAGCTTCCAACAATGAGATTCATTGTGACCCTCTCTGGAACAATGTTTACATATTTTTTTCTCTTATTCCTTTTTAATGGATGCATTTTTCTTTCCCTTGAAACCCTTTTCTTTCTCTTTACCCTTAAATGGATTTTTACTACCTCCTTCTGGAGTGTTTTTCCCTCTTGACTCAAGATGGGTGGCTTGCACACATACATCATCTAGATTATTATGATTAAACATTAATATAGTATGCCTAAGTTAACTATGTAAACCCCCTATGTACTTCAACAATGTGTCCTGTGATTTCAAATCTACACTTAACATCAAAGACCTTTTTCTGAATTCTTGGGTGTAATTTTGCACATTTTGACCTTTAAGCTGTCTAGAGTTCAACCAATTCATGATGTCTTTCTGCATATAATCTAGAGGGTAGAATTGCATTTTTATTGCAGCAATGAAATCATTCCAAGAAATTGAGATCTTACCATTTTTTTTAATCTCCTCTTGGGTATTTGATTCCCACCATACTAGTGTTGCACCCTCCATTCTCAAGGAAGCTAACTGAATCTTTATGTCATCCTCTTGAAGGTTTTGAATCCTACAATAGACCTCCAACTGATGAATCCAATTATCAAGATTCTCTACATTCACTTCACCATTATACATGGGTAGCTCAAATTTAACAAGTTTTAAAAAAGGTGATTTACTAGTTCCTTTTGAAGTATGGCAATGAGTATGAGTAAGGGTTGTGTTAGTGGAAGAGGGTGAAGATGCTTGTGAAGAATAAGATGAAGAAGATGGTGGAGAGGGTGGAGGTTTGTCTCCATTTCCATTACCTCCTCCTAAAGATCCTTCTCCTTTGGGAGGTTTGTAACTTTCCCCTTGCAACCTGGGATTCCTCTCTTCATAAAGGACCTTTATCATCTTTGTCATATCAAAGAAATCCTTTCTAAAGGTATTCTCATCTTCTGTCATGTTTGTAGGTTCTCCCTCATGAGACATGATCTTTGGAGTCTCAAATACAACTTGGGGCTAAATTTGTGTTGGATATTGTGGCATCCTTGCTCTCCTTCTCCTTGACCCAACTTTAGGGCTTCCAACCAGTTTCCCTTATCCTCTTTTGAGTTTTAACCTTGTAAGCATGACATAAACTTGCAAACAATTAAATCCTTCTTTCACAAAGAAAACCTAGAGCTCTAATACCAAAATGATCTTATTTAGAATATTAGATTTTTGTGCTAATATCATCCTCAGATTAGAAACAAAATTCTTTCATTGTGCTTAAGGATTCATGAATTTTTTCAAGTGAAATGATGAGTTTTTATGTTAATTTATGAGAAATTTAACATAAATAAGAGACTGAACAACAACATAAACATGTACAGAACATCATCTAAAACACATTACAATAGTAACTTGATAAAGGAGTTCACTCCTCTTGGGATACGTCTCCTTGGTCCAGCTTCCAATGGCTTGGACCTCTCTATTATGCTCAAAAGTGTAAAAAGATGTGTTTACAATGGTCAAATGCTTTTGAAACTTGCTCCAATCAGTCCAACATACTCCAAAATAGTACCCTAGCCTCTTTATCCTCCTCATTTAGTTGAAAACTTCCTTAGTTATGACTTCTTCCAGTCTTTCCACAATTTCCTCCAAATCTCGTTAACTGCTAGTTAAATTCATTATCTAGAGTTAATTCTCGCAGTTCTGTGGAAATTTGCGGTCTCACCAACTTCCCTGCCTATCTTCCGGTTAAGGTCGAGTGATCACATCCAAGGTGGTTAGGTCTGGAATTTAAGGCGATGATTCCAGCAGCGCCATTGCAAATTGGCAAGAATCAGTGGGTCTTATGGTTTGTGAACGCAGTCGTGGGCGATGTGCGATTGCGATAAGCGGCGAACCCGATGGAACTATCAACTCTAGTATAATCTATATCACATCCGTAACAGATCGCAATCAGCAGATTCAGAGTTAATATATATATATATATATATATATATATATATATATATATAGATACACACACACGAGACTTCTACAATGTGTGATTGCGATATCGCATCGCAACCCGGTACGCTGGGGGGCGATTCTTTAATCGTTGACCCGCCTGTGATATGTTAGTTAAGAAACAATGCGTAGGTGGAGTGGTTAGTCCTTTGGTCTATTTTGTAGGAGGTTGTGAGGTTGATTCAGGCCTCTGACCTATCTTTCCAACAAAATTTTGATCGACCATTAGGAGGACACGTGGTGGCTGGTGGCTTAGCCACGTGTGACCTCCTTATTGGTCCAAACCTAAAACATGCGAACCAATGAAATTTCGACACTAGTCACCTTCCAATTCGCCACCTGTAGGGAATATTTTGAGGATATTCCATAGAATATTCTTTTTGCTGGCTAGGCTATACGAATGCCCAGTCAGCATCCCTGTCAGCTCTTGAACCAAATTACATGTTTGGGAAAATGAATAGCTCACGTTTCTGGGAGCATACGGTGTCAGTTTCACGCGAAACGAGTTGCACTGGATTTAGGATGATGAGCACTACGCGGTAATTCAGGTTCCACACCATTTTGATGACTTTTATTTTTGAGCACCTCATCAGCCACAATCCATTATCTCAATACGAGACAAGTAGTTCCTAAGTACATTTTGGTCAAGTCTCTGGTCGATGTTGGATACCAAGCTCACTAATTCTATGAATTTCCACCCCCAAACTGATGTTCAAACAGAGGTCGTTAACAAGATGATCGTACACATTCTACATATGTACAACTCGAAGCATCCCCGCACATGGATGAAAACCTCCCCTATGTCCATCACAGCTACAACAGAGCTCTCCATAGCTCAACTGGCCAAAGCCCCTTTCATGTGGGGTTGGGATTCCAACCACTATGTCCAATTTATGTGGCCATACCATTTGCAGCTACTCATGAAGATTCGTCTGATGTCCAGTCCGAAGCTGACATGGTTAACAACTTCATTGAGCGAATTCAGTACATCCGCTAGTAGGTCCATGACATATTGGATTGGTCCAATGATAAATACAAGCAGCGCCATGATCAGAATCATGTGCCACACAAGTTTCGGGTGGACGACAAAGTTTGGTTACATTTGCAGAAGGAGCACCTCATTGGGCCCCACCGCAAGCTTCGCCCACTCTGATATGGGCCTTACACCATCACTAAGGTTGTAGGGGACAATGCTTTCGAGCTAATCATTCCACCATTCCTTGGCCTGCACTTAGTGTTCAATGTGGACCACCTTTGACCATATTTTCCACCATTACTCGATACATCAGACATTGCAGAACAACTCACACCAAAAGAGTTAAACCCAAACTACATGGAAGAAGCCACACCTAATGAGATCATGGACATGCAGATCAAGAACAATCTTCAGTAGAATATCCAACTATATAGGGTTGTCAACGCTGGCCAACTCCTGCGCCAAGGCAAGTGGCTCACCACACAATGCGGACCATTAATTCCTGAGGGGGGAGGACTGATCCAGGTGGATATTGGTGGCCACCCACCTATTCCACTTGGACCCACACCGTTGTTTCTTTTCAGTTTCCTTCATTGTAGCACAAATTACTATTTTTGGTAGTTTTTCAAGTCTTAAACTTCTGGAGCCATTTTGAGGGATTAAAAGACGTTTTTAGGGAAAATGGAGAGACCAGAAAATTCCCAACTTAGTTTACCAATTTTTTTCAGCCTCCTCTTTGAGATATTTGAAATGAGGTATTATGATATCCAAACGGAGATCGTATGCCAAAGTTACGACCCCGGGAAGTTGATGTACCAATTTACCCAAATGGGGCCCACAGTTTTGGTGCTTCATATCATAGGGTTAGCTTTCTAGATGTTTAGGGTTTTCCGTTGTTTCTCAATATGAGCCTCATTGTAACACAGTTCATATGCATGTAGCCGCCACATCTCTTCTCAAAGATAAGCTACTATCACCCGAGCTAGTCTATTTCCATTTATGTATGTAAGCATATTTTAGTTCTTTGATATTAATGAAATGAAGTTTTATTTCTGCTGCTTTTTTGTGTTTATGTGTATATGTGTATTTTTTTGCATTCCCACATAAGTCTCAATCAAATTCAAAGATCACCTCATTAATACAAATAAAGCCACTTCGATTCAAACCATGCCAATTGATCCAACTAAAGTATCAGATACACATATTTTAAAATCATTTACTGGAATTTCAAAAGAAGCATATATTAGGTGGATATGATTACGGATAAAGAAAACAAATAGCGAGAGAGGAAGGACAAGAAAGAGGCTATCTAGAAAAAATATGTGGAACTCAACCAAGAGAAATTTCATATTCAGGTCCCTGCAATAGGGGAGGATCGACTAAAGGCTATGCAATCTCTTATGCATTATCTACTCAACCACAACGTAAAGATGAAGGAAGAGGTACAATAATTACAACAACACATCAAGAAAGCATGAATTGATGAAGCATCCTTTTTCATGATGTAAGATTTTGCTTCATTTGACAAATTCAAATAGTATCTAGACATAAAAATGGATCATTTTTCCATAATGATTGTAATTTGAATAATTTGACAACATATTTATCATCCACTTACAGTAGGAATTCAACAAATGCTAGTCAAGAACTTAACCAACAAAAATAGCTCCATATCAAAAGGAAGAGCAACAATAGCATTGGACACGTAGATATTATAAGAGAAGAGCCTAGAGATCAAGTTAATGCAGGAGGAAAGACAATGGCTCAGAAAAGGGAAAACGAAAAAAGTTGAGGCAACTAATACTTGTGACCACCTCCAAAAAAATTGACAACAAGTACAAGACATAGAAATAAAAAACAATCTTCAAGAGTTCTAAAATAGTTCCATGTCTAAACAATTGAAGCATATTTCATAGATGAAGTCACTTGAAGCTTAGGTGGAATATTCAGTTACAGAATGGAACACCTTTGATCAACACTTACAAATTTTGGCCTTAACAATACATAAAAGAACAAATGGGGAAATTCAAACTATTCCAACAATGCTAGAATCTTCACCTCCTCAATCAAAGTACCAAATTTTCCAGCCAAGTAACTATGGGTACTATAACAACCCTCATGAAAATTTCATGTAATAAAAGTTAACAAAGGCAAAATAAGACCACGGATAAGGGGAACTTATTTTAAGTTGAATGTTGGGCAAAGATATCCTAATGGGCATCACTAGATGTGTGTTTTGGTTACGGAAAATTGGCAAAGGCTAAGGCAAAGGTATTAAAAGGAAAAAAGGCATTTTTGGCACATTTATTTATGAAAATAAAGGAAAATAGGAGAAAAGGAAGGTAAAATGTCAAAAGATGCGTGTGAGGAGGAAATTGAAGGAAAATAATGGAAAATGAAGAAAATAGAGGCCTCATTAATAAAAAGGATTATGAGGATTAGTGGGCAAGCTTTTGCTAACCTTTTGTCAGTTCAAGTTTGGAGCTCTCTCATTATTTTCTCTCTCTCTCTCTCTCACTCTTGGTCTCTTGGATTTTTCTTGGAGTACTCTCACTTTGGATCAAGGAAGGAAAAGCAATCAAAGGGAAAGGAAGGAAATCAAGGATCAAGGAAAGGAAAGCGGGATCAAGTAGCTTCAGCAGGAATACTTGTAGGTATCCTTTTGCATCCGTGATTTCCTATATGTTTTGGACATGCATGGCTTTTCATGTTGGTTTGTGGTTCTCTTACTATCAGTGGCATGGTTTTGTCGGGTTATGACGGTGGTTTTTATCCTAGCCTTGCCTTTTTCTGGATGCCACGGTATGTTGGGATGTTTATCTCGATTTTGAGATTTGGTTTCTCGGATGGATTTCGAAATCCAGGGCAGAGGTGGTCTCAAGTTTCATTCCCAAAGGCCCAAGAATTCCTTAACCAGTTTTGGTGGGATACATGGTAAAGCTTGAGGGAAAAGTCTTGGTTTAGGGCCTAGTGATATGGGTTTGGATTTTGGTAAAGCTTAAGAAACTAGTCTCAATTTAGAGCCTAGTGATCAGGGGTTGGATTGCAGTGAATCCTGAAAGACAAGGAGACAAAAAGATCCTCAAGGATAGTGATGGATTTTGGATGGCATTCCAAGTTCGGATCGATTGTGATTGAAGCACCGGTTATGGTGTGATCACGGTTTGATGAGGGTGGAGGTGGTTTAACCTATGGATTCCCTTGGTTGTTCTATGAGATCCCACATCCATGCAACTTGGAATATGGCACGTGGTTGATTGGTTGAAAGTGAGATTTGGTTCAACCATCTCTATGGTCGGGTGGTATGTGGAAGTCCCGAACTTGGTCAGATTTGCCTATGATTAATAAAAGCTAATTTCTCTTACTTTTGCATTGGTTTGTATGTGGATTTAATGGTTGTCATATCTATGATAATTATATGGTGTAATGTTGGTTATAACCTATTGTACCATGAAACAACCCCCCCATTTATATATAGCAATAGCTGAGGTTAGACATATAAATGGGGACACTTTTTAAATTTTTGGTCATAGAATAATAAAACCTAACTCTAAGAAATTGCCTTAAAAAACTCTTAAAACAACCCAAAGATAGGATCCCCATCACAAATTGCAAATCGTGTTTTTCCCATGTGATGAACATGAAACACCATTAAAAAATTGCGATGTGCGATCAAACCTCCCGCTGCATATCCCGATTAAACAACTTGCAAACTCGTAATCGCATTTCGCAGAATTCGCAAGTAATTAAGCCTTGCCACTATGAACTTCATTAACAATTTGTGAAATGTGATATTGCGATATCATAATCATATTTCGCCTTATAAGCAAGCAACACTACATTACATCATTTTAAATATTGCGATGTGTGAATAGTGCAGTAAGCATGTGAAATAATTGTGTTTGAATGTAATAATGAACAGTTTGATAGGGTAATAAAATTTTAGCGGCCCAAGGAGAGGTAATGATTTTCCAAGTTATGGGAAGTTAATGCTAAATATCTCATCTAAACTGATACCGTCTACGTTGATATATCTCTTCCATTTCAGGCGAGATACAAAAGACATGTCATTGAGGAAGGTGATGCAGAAATAGAAGAAATAGAGCATTGCAGAGTCCGAGTTTACAGAAATGGCTCCTATATTCTCTGATACGGTCTATAGCGCTGATGGGGGAGCAACAACTTGGGAGGTCATATACAACAGGCTCGAGGATGAGCGTCCCAAGGTTACTATCACAAAAGCGACAGCTGATTCAATAAAACCTTCAGGACTCCAATTCAAGGATGCCACCTATTCTTTCCTTCATAGGATAGGAGCGAGAGCTAAAATCCTACCATACACGGATATGACTAGGTGGGTGGTAGAAAACCTCAGAATTGAAGATAGGCAATTCAGGAATTCGCAAATGGAACTCATCGGTTCATTCAGAGCAGAGGACCTGAAGCAAATGTACCATATACCTAACCCACAAGATATATATGATACCACATACGTGGCCAACTTCGCAAAGAAGAACCAAGAGCCCCTCAAGGTGATTCAGGGCTGGAGAGTGTTGGAGAACAAATTCAAATTCGAGAAATCGGGTATGTATGCTATAGCCTCTTTGGAAAACCCCTACAACTATGCAGTTGCTATGTTATGTAGACTATATGGGTTACCCAATAATGCTAAGTTTTCCATAGAATGGATTCCTCTTATTGATGCCTGTGTTAATTCCCACATTATGAATTGGGCCACCATCCTATCTGATAACCTAGCCACCATCATCACCGAATATCGACAGAAGAGATCCTCCTCTCCAGAGAACCTTCCTCCATTCTATTTCAGTGCCTACATTATGGATGCCATCTGTTTTTGCACTAAATTTCCAATCATGGGTTGGAAATGGACCTTACAGGACCCCTACCCTATCCATCTTAGTCATAAGAAAATGTGGGAATCCCATTACATACCCCATTTCTATAAAATATGTCATGTTGTTATTTTGTCGCTGCATCAATTAATTTTCAATAGGAAAGCCCCCAGATTCTCCCAAGAAACCGCTACAGACCTTCTGGTTGTTGGAAAATATTTTTTTGAAGAGTGGTTCACCTATATTAAGGTTTTTGGTAGCACAGCAGACCCACATGTCCTCCCCTTATATATTTCTGATAAATTTTTGGCAAGGGAAATTGCCCACCAGACCGTGGGAAAAGGCCTGACCAAAGTTCTCAAAGAAAGCAAGAAATTGTTATGGCCATCTTTTCCTATCAAGTGTGGTTCTTTTTCTTTGGCAAATTTTAATCATGCGATAAAGGAATCAGTAAGCATGCAAGGCCTCAGGCTTCATACTTTGCCGAAAAGGCAATTTTATCTAGACAAGATAGCATATAACATTACTATTGCGCTAAATATCAAGCCATATACCCACGAGCCTAATGATTTTGAAGACCTGTTACAGTCAGCTGAATCCTTCGAATAGTCGTTCGAATGGGCAAGGGCAAATCTGAGTCCTGGAGATTTTGGAAACTTTCAGGAATTTAGAAATAGAAGGCTCGAAATAATCTTGATGCACTTGTTGAAAATTGAGGAAAAGCCCACACCTAGTGTGACTGTCAATAGCGAGGGACCTAGTTCTCGCATTGAATCTCAGGTAAATAATGAGAAAACATTGGATACAAGGAAGGCCCAAGACACCGATAACATAACAGAATCCAACAAGAAGTCAGCCGAGAAACAGGTTATGAGCACCCCACTTAAACAGATTAGTTCAGAGGTCAAAAGCGACAGCTTGGAACAAGAGTGGGATCAATTTAATAAGAAACTGCAAGACACTCCCAACACCACAGACACCCAGGAAACAACGTAGTGTCAAACTCCTCTGCATAATCAAGAAAATACAGAGTCCAAGCCAATAGATGAGAAAGCAACAACGTCTCAGCAGACTAAGGTTATCCCTGCTCTGCCCACAATAGAGATTGTCTTGAAAGTGACTGAAATCCCTCCTCTAGATGTGTTCTACAACCCGCTGCACAAGGCTGTAGTAAGAAGACAGAGGAAAAGAAGAAGGGTAGAAACACCTGAGCTTCCACCTAGAAACGAGCCAATGAACATAGTTTGGAGGGACATTCCTTCCAACCCAGCTGAGAACTTGACTAGATTGTCACAATTTACGAGAGCATATGCAACGGCCACCATGGACAAAGCCACCAAAGTCTCTATTTTTTTGAGAGAAAGGGAGGAGAAGATTTCACAAGTCGAGCAGCAACTTGAAATAGAGAGGGCAAGTGTGAATAGGCAAGTTGCTGACCAGCTCGCCCAATTGCAACAAAGCATAGAGGTCCTAAAGATAAGCCATGAAGCCAATATATCGGTCAAAAATACGCAACTCCAAAAATTGCAGCAAGCCATGGAAATATATAAGGATACTCCTATTGTCAAGGAGTTCATTAAAGAGGCACTAGAATTGAATTCCCTCCTCATGAAACAACAAGAACAATTCTGGAAAAAGATGTCACACATCGCTCTTATCTGATCACTAGGGACCAACTAACAAATAAAGCAATTGACCAGAGAACTGATTTTACTGATCTAAACACCAGAATATCAGATTTTATTGAATGGAAAGAAACAAAAGATGTGAGGAAAGCTAATTTCCCTGAGATTGAGGAGACACACAAGGACATCCTTTTCATGGATTGGGACACAAGGATCAAGCAAGCTGAGCTAGCAGTAGCAAGAGCAGCTAGGGTGGCGAAGAACATAATAAAGGCGGTAAACCATACTTTGTTTTCCACCAACCTCGTAAGAGAAGGTAACCCAAAAGAAATGCCCGATTTAGGTGATTTGCATCAAAACTGGAAGGAAAAGGCAGAAGCTCAAAGGGAAGCAATCACAAAATTAGCAAAGACTGACTGGGATTCGTATTGGCAATACCTCATCAAGCCGCACAGCCAAATCATGACCCTTAACTACTCACTTCATTCGACTCAGCGGATGCTGCCACCTCTCATCGATGCAATTTTCACAGGACATGTTAGAGCACATTTTGTGGCACCTCCTCAAGTCAAGCCGATGGTCGGCATATGCGATTTAAAGGACAAGTTGGTAGGAAACAAATCATCATCCTAGCCTCTGCTCATCAAGCCACTATTTATTTTTAGAGTTAGTTAACTAGTTAGGAGGAAGTTTGTTTGAAACCTCCTCAAATTTTTGTATAATCTATTTTTGCATATTAATTAGCATGGTATTTATACCCTTCTCATGCATTTAGAGAAGGGTCCATAATTTTATCAAAAACATTTGCAAAGAATGCACTATTGTAAGTTTGTGAATGCTTTGGTGGAATTATGGAACATGATCGTTTCTTTTAAATATCAGATTACTTTCCTTTGTTGATGCACTATTGTATACTTGGGAGATAATTTGATCTAAAGAAAGGAGTTGATCCATGTCATTAGTCAAATGAGCAGAACTTCACACATATGGTACTTTTATCTTATGTGATTGATTATGTTTCTGTTTAATTAGTGACAACACTTTTTTTTCATGAATTATGTATAGGATACATTCTTTCTGTTAAGCGTTAATTGCACTATTGTATGATGCCTAGCTGAAATTGTCTACTTTCATATATAAATCATCATATATGAGATATAGTTTATACAATTTATTTGAATAACTATTTAGTCAAAGAAATTATCTTTATACATTTTCATCTGTGTTTTATGTGTGATTGATCTTTATTATCACATGTCAAGCAGATATCTTTGTAGATCGCATATCACACAGAAATACCCGGGTTTATATTAGAATAAGTTAGTTAGAGATTTGCATAATAGAATAGGTCATTTAGATTACCATTATTCTATTGCAATCACTCATGAACCACCCACTCTCATGTTAAAATCCACACTGGGAAACTGGTCCCATTATCCCCAGTCGGAGCCACCACTTTAAATGGAAAAGGAATTGTCTTAAGGTTTAGACCGGGTGGTTATCCCCCATGTTTCGGCAGCAGAAATCTGAGGCCACGACATTTTGGCGCTAGAAGGAGGGAATCTGACTATGAATGGCATATAAACCTAAAGATCAATCGAAAACCATTCATAAGATTCAAAAACCCTCCACAACTTCTACACCTTATATATCTCATTCAAAATCTCATGATCATAAATCTGAAGTTGTAGAAACATCTCCCTTGTCTCTTGAAGTAGTAAGATGACCACCTTCTCCATATTACATTCCTGAGTCTCCCAGAGTCCATTCTTTGATACATAAACTGGAACAGATATCCATTTCTGCCGAGAAACTAGAGAGGCCCGAAGTTTCTGAAGAAAGTGTTACTTCCTTATTACAACAAACTAGTGTATTCTCTGCGTAGAGTAAGTACATAAAGCATTTTGAAGATCATAGCTCAAAGCAGTGTCTCCCTGCGTGGAGTACACCTCTATCTAGTTTGAATATTCAACAGGATAGGCTTCTAGCCCACAGTACAGTATATGCCACTGGCATCTGCAAAATGTAATTTTCCTCATTAATGAAAATTAAGACTTTTTCCAAGGGAAAAAAAAAAAAAAAACAAACTGGTGTATTAACTAGATTGCAAAGTGAAAGGCTTGGAGTAACCCCTTTTGAGTTCCCCATCCCTCCACAATGTAGGAAAGTTACCTCACCAGGATTTGATTTGGATACCAACAAGATCACATCACCTTTTCAAACATTCACTTCTCCATTCACTTCTACTCAATCCACAACTTCTCAACTATCCACTTCTCCAATTAGTACTACTACTAGTAGTACTAACCCAGTAGTAAGTTCTTCGCCATCTATACCTACTTCTGGATCGACCTTCCCATCTTCTCAGTCTCCAACTCAAGTTATGGCCAATCAACCCACTCAACCTTGGAAAAATCCTGGTGTTGTTCTAGTTGCAAATCCAAATGCGCTCCCAGCAAACCCAGAAAAATCGCTGCCTAAGTACAATCCTGACAATGGTCTTCCTGCTGAAGAACATCTAAACAACTTTATGTTAGCCATGAATCTTAATGGATTTGCGCATGAAGATGTTGTAATTAGACTGTTCCTATATACCTTCCAAGGATCTGCTGCATCTTGGTATTTTTCCCTTCCGGCAAGTTCTTTAAGAGACTTGGATACCTTTCGAGAAGTATTTCTTGCAAAATTTGGTGATGACAGGATGATAGCATCCTTAATCAATGATATTTCTAACTTAAAAGCTAATTCAGATGAAAGGATCAAAGATTTCAACTCTAGATTTAACAAGTTGCTAAATAAAATCCCAATTGCATCAAAACCTGTAGTAGATGTAAAAATATAATGGTACATATCGTCTCTTCCTTCTAATATTGCAATTTTTGTAGATAAAGCCAATAAGGTGACCCTTGTAGAAAACATGAAAGAAGCCCTGTCTATAGAAAGAAGGATTATAGCTTTAGAAAAGAGATCACAAACAGACAAGAGGAAGTCAAAGAAAGTAACATTTAAGGATGAACCAAAAAAGAAAGCTTCAAAGGACCCTTTCGATCTTGAAGGCCTTCAGAAAGTGTTAAAGACCATGTCTAATGAAATGGTCAAAATCAAGAAACAGGTCATTGAATCCTCTGCCCCCAAGAAACCTTTTCTCTCATTTAAAAGAAATCCTTCTTCTGCATCGCAACCGCCAAATACTATTTCAAATTCCAAATCTAATCAAGAAGCAAAACAAGACTCACCAGCTGAAGAGGAAGCCGAAATAGAAGAAGAAGTTGAATTAAATGGAAGGTGGGATTTCATCCTCCCAAATGAAGAAGAAGCACAAGCTATGCCAGTAACTGCGAGGAGTAAAAACTCTCCTGATATGTCTGTAACAAATCATAAACAAAATATTGTTACCCATGTTTAAGAAAAAAGTCTAAGACTATCCAAACTGACCCTATTCCAATAGATCCTCCAAATGCTTCCAAAACCTTGGTGATCTCAGATACAATGGAATATAACATAGTGGAAGATATGAAAAATACTAGAGCAAACATTTTGTTACACGAACTCACTAAACTCAAACAACAACAGAAAATTCTATTAAGAGAGTTAAAATTAGTTCTTGTATCTCCTTTACCATATGTTGTGGTTACTCAGGTTGCCTAGGATATGGGAAAAGCTCCCTCATCTTCAAACAAAGTAGATCCTTCAAATTTAGTCCTAATCGGTGATAGAGCTATTTATCATATTCCTCCATTTCTTCTTACTTATGAAATTTTCAATAGAAATGTTCATAATTGCCTTGTTGATTCAGGATCCTATTCAAATATTATGCTAAGAGCTATGTGCACCAAATTGAATATTACACCTCGAAAATCTGCAGTACACATAGTTCAATTAGACAAGACAAAAGTAGAGGTACTTGGAGAAATAGTATCAATGTTAATTAAGCTTTCCTCTAATCCAAAAGTTTCGCAAATAATTGACATTCTAGTGGCTAATATCCCAGAATTCTATGGTCTAAGTAGGGACTGGTCTGAAAAGTTGCATGGTTATTTCGCAACTGATTGGTCCCACATGTGGTTGCCACATAATGCTAAACCAAATCAAATTAGAGTAGACCAAGAAAAGTTCATGAAATACAAGTCACTGACCTCGAGGGAAGCAATGAACCTGTTGCCTTCACCAATAACATCATTGGAAATTACTCAGCCGAGTCATTTTTGGGATCCTTTAATGCTCAGAGGTCTCCCTTCCCAGATAATATCGTAGTGTCTCAAATAGAAAACTTTTCACAAACAGATGCTTCCAAGTGTGTAAATGTAGTAAATAAAATTTCAAATAATCATTTGTTCTGGACTCTCTATTTTGATAGTTCCAATTCTAAAGACGGTGCAGGCGCAGGATGCATTTTGATTAACCCGCAAGGAGAGAAAACCATGTTAGCCTGCAAACTTGAATTTCAATGCACTAATAATATCACTGAATATGAAGCATTGATCCAAGGACTGTCTAAAGCCATTGGTCTTAATGTCAAATATTTGCAAGTCTATGGAGATTCTGAAATAATCGTTAAGCAGGTAAGAAATACAATTCATTGTGTCTTTGGGCACCTTAAATGTTATCAATCGTTAGCCTAGAAACTTACTTCCCATTTCACCACTTTTAATATTTCTTCAGTTCCTAGGTTGCAAAACGCAAGTGTTGACTTACTCACTAATGTGGCATCCAAGCTTATACCCTTGGAAGATTTCAGTCCAGACAGATTTTAAATAGAGTTAATATTTAGGCTGTCTATTCCCGATAATGTAACAAATTGGAGAGTATTCAATAACGATGCAGATATCGTTAATTTCCTTACATCAGAAGGGTCGTATGAGGAACAAGTCATAGATGAACATGAGCATGATCTGCAAATTAAACACAATCAAGACCAAAACCCAATCCCAAATTCTGTAGTTAAGATGGAAGATCTCTATGATCTAAAGGATAGGTTCAAGAAAGTTACCAACTCTAAAACTCAAAGTTCTACTTTGAGATTTGAAGTAGTAAACCTAGGGTCAACCAAAAAACCTCAAAATTTCAACCTAGGTCTTGACCTATCATCTGAAGAAAGAATATCATTCATTAGGTTGTTGAAAACATACAAATGTGTCTTTTCCTAGGATTACGCAGATCTCAATACCTATGATACCTCCGTAATTCAACATACCATACGTATGACTTCGAATGAAAAACAAGTTCAACAAAAGCTTCAAAAAATTCACCCAAACCTTGAGAGTCAAACCAAATCCGAATTGAAAAAGCTTCTGAAAGCCAAAATAATATTCCCTGTTAGACACTCAAAGTGGGTATCAAATATGGTGCCTGTAAGGAAAAAGAACAGTGATATTAGGATTTGTATTGATTTTAGAAACCTGAATAAAGCTTGTCAAAAAGATAACTTTCCTTTGCCTACCATGGAACAGATATTGCAATCAGTTGCAGGTTCTGAATTAATGTCTTTTCTAGATGGATTTTCAGGATATAATCAAATTCTTGTGCATCCAGATGACAGATTAAAGACAACATTCAGGACCAAGTGGGGAACATATGCCTATCAGAAGATGCCTTTCAGACTCATTAATACAGGTGCTATATTTCAACATGTTATGGATATTGCTTTTAAAGGTCTGATTAATAGGTCAATTGTTATTTACTTAGATGACATCACAATCTATTCTAAGGATAGGAAAAATCATTTAAGTGACATGAAGCACATTTTTGAAAGATGAAAGAAATATCGCATTTCCTTACATCCCAAAAAATCTTATTTTGCTTTACCAAAAGGCAAACTTCTTGGGTTTATAGTGTCCAGCAAAGGGATTTACAATGATCCTGATAGAGTCCAAGAGATCGAAAAGATTCCTCTCCGACATAACAAAAATCCCATGCAATCGTTCCTAGGCCAAATCAATTTTGTAAAAATATGTGTTCGATATTTTTCACAGATCTCCCTACCCCTTCAAGCAATGATAAGAAAAAACACAATTTTCAAATGGGGCAAAGACGAAAGAGAGTCATTTGAGTTAATTAAAAAAGTCGTTATTAATGCTCCTTCTTTGACAACTCCTGACTTTCTCAAACCATTTGTATTATATAATTTTTCATCTGATACATCATATGCAGTAGTTTTAACACAGTTGAATGATAAAAATATCGAGGCACCCATCTCTTTTCTCAGTTCCAATTTGGAAGGTGTCGAGTTAAATTATTCAGCGATTGAAAAAAAAAGCATTTTTTGTTTTAAGACCTTGAAACATTTCAGGCCTTTTCTTCTCAAAACCCATACAAAGATTGTAGTACCATACCCCATAGTAAGGTAATTATTGATCCAAAGGGAAGTAGGGGAGAAAAGAGCCAATTGGGTTACCGCGCTTCAAGAATATGATGTAGAAATTTGGCCAGCTAAAATTGTTAGGGGCCAAGGTTTTTGCAGGATGTTAACTGGAGCTTCCCACTTATCAGCAGAAGAAGATCAAGGTAATCAAGTACAAATATTAGAGGTAATCCTCAATGATGTACAATCACAATATGCTGATTTGAAATTTTATTTGAAGAATGGGTATGCTCCTATGCATCTTAATTATAAAACAAAGCATGCTTTAAGGTTGAAATCAAATCAGTATGAATTAGTCAATGATGTATTGTTTAGAAAAAATTATGATTCAGTATTGTTAAGATGCCTGGAAAAACCTGAAGCTGAGAAGGTCATGTAGGAATTACATGATGGACCAGCTGGAGGACATTTCGAAGGAAATACCACAACTCACAAAATCCTGCATGCAGGATATTATTGGCCAACAATATTTAAGGATGCACATGAATATGCAAGAAAGTGTAAAACTTGTCAAACTACAGCCAGAAGAGAAAGGAAGCCAGCATTCCCTTTGCAACCAATAAACATCCAACAACCATTCGAACAATGGGGATTAGACATAATTGGTGAGATTGTTCCTAACTCTTCCAAACAGCATAGATACATCCTTACAACTATTGATTATTTCACAAAATGGGTAGAATCTATCCCACTAAAAATATCTAATACATAAAGCATTATGGATTTCATTGATCAATACATAATTACCAGGTTTGGCTTACCCTTAGCTTTAATGTTTGACAATGCATCTTATTTTTCTGGAAATGCAATGGTAAAATTTGCTCTAAAGCGAGGATTTAAGTTAAAATATTCAGCCAACTATTATCCACAAGGTAATGGATTAGCAGAATCAACAAACAAAAACCTCATCAGAATTATCAAAAGGACTATTGACCAAAATCACAAGGATTGGCACAAAGCATTGACATTTTCTCTTTGGGCAAACAGAATTACACAGAAGACATCTGTTGGTTCTTCTCCTTTTGCTTTAGTTTATGGAAAAGAAGGTGTTCTTCCCACAAATATAGCAATCCCATCTCTTTCCCTAGTGCAATTCATCGATGAAAACCCTTCCTCTTCTCTTCAGGCAAGACAGTTTCAAATTCTTAAGCTTGAAGAAGAATGAGAAAAGGCTAAAGCAACCCACTTCCATCATCAACAATTAGTCAAAGCCTCTTTTTATGCAACCTCTGCTAGTCAAACAACTTTTGAAGTAGGTGATTTGGTTTTGAAATGGGACAAAGCACATGAGGAAAAAGGTAAACATACCAAATTCCAAAGACTATGGCCTGACCCTTTTCAAATCATTGAGAAAATTGGTCAATCAACATTTCTTTTACAAGACTTGTCAGGTAAGATAGATTCCTTGCCCGTTAATGGGAAAATCTTGAAAAATTACTTTTCTTAAAAGATAGCCTCTTCCAATTTTGTATCATATTGCCTTTAATATTCTTAGGAAAATAAAGGTTAAGTAGTATTTACTTTTGGCTTTTCAAAATAAAATCTTTGACAATATTTCTGATTTTTTCGCTTCTATAAGTAAGTAAAAGTTAAAAGAAATAATTAGAACATTTGAGTACTAAAGTAAACCTGATTTCTTTGGAAAAACTTGATCTTGCTAAAAACATTTATTCTATGAACAAAATCTTATCTTTATAGAGTATGAATGTTTTGTTATCAGTCAAGAAAAGAATCTTTAACCTAGTAAAGACTTTTTGCAGATCAGTATCTTAAAACTCTATCATTATCATCCAAAACTCTTAAAAGAGCCAATGATTCACCCCATCTGATAAAATTTTCCTTTTTCAGAGTGTAATTCTAAAATATACGAAACTTAGAAGATAAAAAGTCTCATTACGAGCTTGTTTACCATGATCATAGGGAAATAATTAAACTGATATTACCAAAACTGCATATCAAAACAAGGTAATAGCCAATGATCTCATTGATCAGAGGACGAGGGGTCTCATCAAGAGCCAACTTGTTCAGTTTAGTTACAACCAGTGAATGGCATTGTCATTATTAGGTCACCAAGCCTAGACAATGTCTTTTAAGAAACCTAAAAGAAAATATTGTATTAAAAAGTAAAAAAGGACAAGATCCAAGTGAGATTCAAAGCAAGTGAATATCATTTTGAATTTCAAAAATTGCTTCAGATGGGACAATGAATCATTATTGGTTAAAAGATAACCCTGTCGAGGCTATAAATGCCTACTGGCAGCAGAGGCTCTATCTGTGATAAATGAGTAAACACCAAAAAACTAATCTGTAGAAGACACCTGCTATATCACTTTAAATCTTATTATTGGCTGATACAAACATTTGTATTTTTATCACTACAAGAGTAAAGTAGTTGAATAAATAGATTGAGTAAGTGATTACGATTCTACAGAAATGTTACTTACTTTATAAATCATGTAATTCTTATTCCTATAATTCTAATTACTTTGAAAGTTTTAGGAATTTCAGAAAACTACTCAGAGATAACTGGTTCTCCCAAGTGAATTGCCAATTATTGTACTATGAAACAACCCCCCCATTTATATATAGAAATAGTTGAGGTTAGACATATAAATGGGGACCCATTTTAAATTTTTGGTCTTAGAATAATAAAACCTAACTCTAAGAAATTTCCTTTAAAAACTCTTAAACAACCCAAAGATAGGATCCCCATCGCAAATCACATTTTTTCCATGTGATGAACATGAAACACCTTTAAAAAATTGTGATGTACGATCAAACCTCCTACTGCGATATCCCGATTAAACAACTTGCGAATTTGCAATCGCATTTCGAAGAAATCGCAAGTAATTAAGCCTTGCCACTATGAACTTCATTAACGATTTGTGAAATGTGATATTACGATATCACAATCACATTTCGCCTTATAAGAAGGAAACACTACATTACATCATTTTAAAGATTTTGATGTGCGAATAGAGCAGTAGGCATGTGATATAATTATGTTTGAATGTAATAATTAACAGTTTGACAGGGTAATAAATGTTTAGCGGCCTGACGAGAGGTAATGATTTTCCAAGTTATGGGCAGTTAACGCTATATATCTCATCTAAACATTTCCCACAATCCAAAGTCATTTTAGAAGAGTTTTTAGTCTTAATTGCCCAAACCATCTACGCTGATATATCTCGTCCATTTCAGGCGAACTAAAAAAGACATGTCATTGAGGAAGGTGATGCATAAATAGAAGAAACAAAGCATTGCAGAGTCCTAGTTCACAGAAATGGCTCCTATATTCTCTGATATGATCTGCAGCGCTGACGGGGGAGCAATAGCTTGGGAGGTCATATACAACAGGCTCGAGGATGAGCGTCCCAACATTACTGCCACAAAAGCGATAGTTGATTCAATAAAACCTTCAGGACTCCAATTCAAAGATTTCACATGTTCTTTCCTTCATAGGATAGGAGCGAGAGCTAAAATCCTGCCATACACGGATATGATCAGGTGGGTGGTAGAAAACCTCACAATTGAAGATAGGAAATTCAGGAATTCGCGAATGGAACTCATGGGGTCATTCAGAGCAGAGGACCTGAAGCAAATGTACTATATACCTAACCCACAGGATATATATGATACCACATACGTTGATACGGATTTAAACAGGAACGCAACAAATTACAGAGATAACCATATACACAAAGATGCATCGAAAATAATACTTCATTTCATTAATGGAAAATACTGAAATATGCTTACAACCAGAAATGGAAATAGACCAGCTAGGGCGATGGTAGCTTATCTCTGAGAAGAGATGTGATGGCTACATGCCTCTGAACTGTGTTACAATGAGGCTCGAAGGCCTATTTATTGTTGAGAAACAATGGAAAACCCTTAACATTCCAAAACCTAACCCTAGGAGATGAAACGCCAAACTGTGGGCCCCATTTGGGGTAAATTGGTACATCAACTTCCCGGGGTCGTAACTTTGGCATATGATCTCCGTTTGACGCATACAATAGCTCGTTAGAAAGATCTATCCGAGTACTACCATTGTTGGAATGGGCAACATCGGTTCACCCATGTTGCCCCCGGATTCCCCAAAAAACGTCGTTTAGGGCCTCAAAACGGCTCCGGAAGTTCAGGACCCGAAAAACTGCTAAAAATAGTAAGTTGTGCTACAATTAAGGAAACTGAAAATGCTGAGAAAGACAATGGTGGGGGTCCAGGTGGACTTGGCAGGTGGCCACCAATATCCACCTGGATCATTCCTCCCCCCTTAGGAAGCAATGGTCCCCATTGTGTTGAGCTCCTCCATGAGATGAGGAAACTTTTGCTGAACTTGTTCCCTGGTGAGCCACTTGCCCTGCTGAAGGAGTTGGCCTGCTTTGACAACTCGATACAGTTGGATATTCTGTTGGCGAGTGTTCTTGATCTGTGTGTCCATGATCCGATCAGTTGCAGCTTGTTCCATGCAATCTGGATTTAACTCTGTGGGTTTGAGCTGTTCTGCAATGTCGGATGTGTCTAGCAATGGTGGAAAGTATGGCCGAAGGCGGTCCACATTGAACACTGGGTGCAGGCCAAGGAATGGGGGAATGCTGAGCTCAAATGTGTCTCCCATAGCCTTAGTAATGGTGTAAGGACCATATCGGAGTGGTCTCAATTTCCGATAGGCTCCAGTAAGGCGTTCCTTTTGCAAATGCAACCAGACTTTGTCGCCCACCTGAAACTTGTGTGGCACCCGATGTTGATCATGTCGCTGCTTGTACTTGGCATTTGATTTCTCAAGAATGTCATGGACCTGCTAGCGAATATGTTGGATGCACTCAATGAAGCTGGTGGCCTTATCTGTTTCGGACTGGACATGAGCTGAATTCATGTGAGTAGCTGCAAGTGGCATGGCCACATCAATGGGGCATAGTGGCTGGAATCCCAAACCCACCTGAAAAGGGCTATGGCCAGTGGAGCTGTGAAGAGCTCAGTTGTAGCTGTGCTAAACATAGGGGAGGCTCTCGTCCCATGTGCGTGGATGCTTTGAGTTATACATGCGCAGAATGTGCACAATCATCCTATTGACAACCTCTGTTTGGCCATCAGTTTGAGGATGGAAGGCTGTGGACTTCGTGAGTTTGGTGTCCAGCATTGACCAGAGACTGGACCAAAATGTGCTGAGAAACCGACTGTCCCGATCTGAGATGATAGACTGTGGGATCCCAAAGTGCACCCACACTCGTTCAAAGAAGAGTTTAGCAGTGGCTTCTGCTGTGATATTCTTCTTGCAGGCCACCATAATGGCCATCTTCGAGAACCTGTCGATGACCACAAAAACACAGTCATTTCCATGCTTAGTGGAAGGAAGGCTTGACATGTAATCCATGGAGATGGATTCCCAAGGTCGACTAGGGGTAGGCAACGGGGTATAGAGGTCGTGCTTCTTAATGGTCGGTTTGGCAATGGCACAGGCAGTACATGATCTGATGTACTTCCCAACATCCTGTCGAAGATTCGGCCAATAGAAATAATTTTGCAGTACTGCCACTGTTTTCTCGACCCCGAAATGCCCAGCAGCCCGACTGTAGTGTGCTTCCCAAATCATCTTGGCACGCTCGCTTGAAGGAACACAAAGGTGACCGAGGTGGCATAATAGGGCATCCTGGAGGTGAAAATCTGCAACACGCCGACCCTCCAAGAGTGTCTGGTATGTGTGGCCGAATTCTGGGTCGCTTTTGTAGAGAAGTGGCCAATCAGAAGTCTCGTGCCCACAAGAGTTGAGCATGGTGGTTAACGCCATGATCGGTGGTCGACTGAGGCATCTGCAACATTATTGGTGTTGCCCTTCTTATACTTGATATTCAAGTGGAACTGTTGCAGGTATGTAGACCACTTCTGATGGCGATCATTCTGCAATTTCCCTTGGGTCTGTATGAACTGCAGGGGTCGGTGGTCTGTGTGGATGACCGTTTCCTTCCCCAAAATGTAATGCTTCCATTGTCGGCAGGCCTGTACAATGGAATACATCTCTTTATCATAAGTGGGGTACTTCCGGATTGTGTCTGAAAGTGTTTCACTGTGATATGCCACTGGATGTCCATGTTGAGTAAGGACTGCCCCAATAGCATAGTCAGAGGCATCTATCTCGACCTCAAATGGTTGTTGTAAATCTGGTAACGCGAGCACTGGTGCCGTGCAGAGGCGATCCTTCAACTCCATGAATGCCTCTTGTTGAGATTCAGACCAAAAGAATCTTGCTTTCGCCCCTCCCTTGGTGACCTGACTCAAGGGCCAAGAAATATGAGAAAACCCCAACACAAACCTGGGGCAAAAGTTGGCAAGACCTAGAAAGCTGCGGAGCTCTGTTAGAGTGGTTGGAGAGGGCCAATCCCGAATGACTTGGATCTTGGCTGGATCGACATGCACCCCCTGTTCATCAATGATGTATCCCAGATACTGAACCTGGGTCATGCCAAAAGTGCATTTCTCCAAATTGGCACATAGCTTGTGTTGCCGCAGTGTTTGGAGAACCTGTCGGATGTGGTGGAGGTGCTCTTCCCAACTCTAGCTGAAGATCAGAATGTCATCCAAGTATACTACTACAAAGGAGTTGGTGAATGGCTGCAAGATGTCATCCATTAGCCTCATAAAGGTTGCAGGAGAATTCGTCAATCCGAAAGGCATGACCAACCATTCGAAGAGGCCCTCCTTGGATTTGAAGGCAGTCTTCCACACATCAGAGGGTTCGATTGGTACCTGGTGATATCCTGACTTCAGATCGATCTTGCTGAAATATTTCGCCCCCTTTAGTTGGTCTAGGAGGTCATCAATCCGCGGGATCGGGTACCTATTACGGATAGTGATCTTGTTCAGCGCCCGATAGTCAATACAGAGTCTCCACGTCCCATCCTTCTTCTGTACCAACACGATCGGGCTCCCACAAGGCGATGAACTCGGACGGATGTGACCTTTCTGCAGGAGCTCCTGAATCTACCTCTTGATTTCATTGTTCTCCAGAACGGAGCGCCAATAAATTGGTCCATTGGGTAGCGGCGCACCTGGGGTCAGATCGATGGAGTGCTTGACTTGACAGTGCAGAGGAACCCCTGCCGGGGAGGTGAAGATGTCCTCGTACTCCTCCACAATCTTGTCCATATGTAGTTGTCGTGCAGAGGGACCCCGTCTGGAGGCCGCGGCCACTGTCTTCTTCTTTCCTTGAGGGCGTATCATCAGGAAAACAAATTTCCTAGTTTTGGAAATGATCTTACTGCATTGTTTTGCAGTAATCAAAGAGATGGCAGCAGGTGGTGCTACCTCTGGTATCCTGAACAACTTATTTCCCAATGTAATAATAACAGCACGGGGCCTTGATTCATACACAGCATGTCGCTTCCACAAGTATGGTTGTCCTAGTAATACATCACAAACTTCAAGGGGAGCAATGTCACACAATACCTCATCCGTGAAGGGATTGATGTTGTATGGAAGGCGACACTGCTGGCTCACGCGAAGATCTCGTCCTTGGTGCAGCCACCCAATGGTGTATGGTTGTGGATGTGCTGTGGTCGGTAAGCCCAACCGCTTCACGACCTCTGCCGAAATGAGGTTCTTTTGACTCCCGCTATCAACAATGAACTGTATCGGGGAGCCCTTTACCCACATCTGAGAGTGGAAGAGACGCTCCTCCTCCTCTGGATCTTCGGGTTCATTTTTCTGGATCTTTGCGGTAGCAACAGTGGCGCTGGGATCCGCATCAATGATCTGCTTCCCTTTTTCATACCCCTTATCGGGTTCTGACTCAGAGTCGGAACATGCATCTGATTCTGAAACCTTTAGCTCAGCCACCAGTGACTGCTTGGCCCGACACTCACTTGTGTTGTGAGTGGAGCTCTTATGGAACTCGCACCATTTTCCAGTGTCCTTTCTCAGCTTCGCGGCGCTGTTCTTTGCTTGCAGCTTCGGCTGGTTGTCTTGGGTTGTCCCGCCTTGGCTTTGTCCTTTGTTCTGTGGTTTCGGGGCACCTTTCCCCTGCTTTGGATTCGCAGATCCAAAGTCTCGCTTCTTTTGTTTAAACTTCTGCTCGACCTTGACGGCATATCGGTATGCTGCGCCGAGCGAGGGGATGTTTAGGAATTGTATTTCTTCCTGGATGTACTTGTGCAGGCAGCCACGGTATTTGAGTATCAAATGTTGCTCCGAATCCTTGATACCTAACTTTGCGCGAAGGGTATGGAAAAGATTGGTGAACTCCGGCACGTCTTGGTCCCTTCCCTGCCGCAACGTGGTCCACTTTATTTATTCATCCTCATAGCTTCCAACAGGGTAGTACTGCTCCTTGACGGCATCCTGGAACGAATCCCAGGTGGGTGCGGCTGAAAATAGTGAGCCAGTACTTTCATCCTTCTGCTCGCAGTAGGTTTCCCACCAGTCCTTGACGTGGGGGGCTGCTTTGAGAAGAGCAAAAACAATCTTTTCCCGACTTGAAAATTCATGAACAGAAAAATAACCCTCTAGCAGATTTAACCATTTATCTACGGAATCTACGTCTATCTGACCCTCGAATATGGGGATTTCAAAATTAACTTGTACCTTAAAGGGTGTGGCGTTTCCAGAGTAGCTGCTGGAAGCCGATGCGTCGCTTCTGGGTAGCCGCTGAAGGATCTGGCAAAAGCTGTCCATCATCGCGTTCCGTTGTCGCTCGAGGGCTTCTTCGAGCAAGATTTTGATGGGATCTCCTGCCCCCTCGTCTTTCTTCTCGTCCGCCATGGGAGGCCGTCAGGATTTGCGAGGCTGGTCTTGCAAAGGTTCAACCAGTTCAAGCCCTAACTCCTTATATCCCGACCTTGTTGGGGACATGCAAAGAAAAACAGAGAAAAGCAAACCGCTCTGATACCACTGATCCGGATTTAAACAGGAACGCAACAAATTACAGAGATAACCATATACACAAAGATGCAGCGGAAATAATACTTCATTTCATTAATGGAAAATACTGAAATATGCTTACAACCAGAAATGGAAATAGACCAGCTAGGGCGATGGTAGCTTATCTCTGAGAAGAGATGTGATGGCTACATGCCTCTGAACTGTGTTACAATGAGGCTCGAAGGCCTATTTATTGTTGAGAAACAATGGAAAACCCTTAACATTCCAAAACCTAACCCTAGGAGATGAAACGCCAAACTGTGGGCCCCGTTTGGGGTAAATTGGTACATCAACTTCCCGGGGTCGTAACTTTGGCATATGATCTCCGTTTGACGCATACAATAGCTCGTTAGAAAGATCTATCCGAGTACTACCATTGTTGGAATGGGCAACATCGGTCCATGAAATGGACCGATGTTGCCCCCGGATTCCCCAAAAAAACGTCGTTTAGGGCCTCAAAACGGCTCCGGAAGTTCAGGACCCGAAAAACTGCTAAAAATAGTAAGTTGTGCTACAATTAAGGAAACTGAAAATGCTGAGAAAGACAATGGTGGGGGTCCAGGTCGACTTGGCAGGTGGCCACCAATATCAACCTAGATCATACGTGGCCAACTTCGCAAAGAAGAACCAAGAGCCCCTCAAGGTGATTCAGGGTTGGAGATTGTTGGAGAACAAATTCAAATTCGAGAAATCGGGTATGTATGCTATAGCGTCTTTGGAAAACCCCTACAACTATGCAGCTGCTATGTTATGTAAACTATATGGGTTACCCAATAATGCTAAGTTTTCCATAGAATGGATTCCTACGATTGATGTCTGTGTTAATTCCCACATTATGAATTGGGCCACCATCATCACTGAATATCGACAAAAGAGATCCTCCTCTCCAGAGAAACTTCCTCCATTCTATTTTAGTGCCTACATTATGGATGCCATCTTTTTTTGCACTAAATTTCCAATCATGGGTTGGAAATGGACCTTACAAGACCCCTACCCTATCCATCTTAGTCATAAGAAAATGTGGGAATCCCATCACATACCCCATTTCTATAAAATATGTCATGCTATGATTTTGTCGTTGCATCAATTAATTTTCAACAGGAAAGCCCCCATATTCTCCCAAGAAGCTGTTATAGACCTTCTGGCTGTCGAAAAATATTTTGTTGAAGAATGGTTCACCTATATTAGGGTTTTTGGTAGCACAGCAAACCCACGTGTCCTCCCCTTGTATATTTCTAATAAATCGTTGGCAAGGGAAATTGCCCACCAGACCGTGGGAAAAGGCCTGACCAAAGTTCTCAAAGAAAGCAAGAAATTGTTATGGCCATCTTTTCCTATCAAGTGCGGTTCTTTTTCTTTGGAAAATTTTAATCATGCGGTAAAGGAATCAATAAGCATGCAAGGCCTCAGGCTTCATAATTTGCCGAAAAGGAAATTTGATCCAGACAAGATAGCATATAACATCACTACTGCGCTATTTATCAAGCCATATAACCATGAGCCTAACGATTTTTAAGACCTGTTACAGTCGTTTGAATCCTTCGAACAATCATTCGAATGGGCAAGGGAAAATTTGAGTCCTGGAGATTTTGGAAACTTTCAGGAATTCAGAAATAGAAGGCTCGAAATAATCCTGATGCACTTGTTGAAAATTGAAGACAAGCCCACACCCAGTTTAACTGTCAATAGCCAGGGACCTAGTTCTCACATTGAATCTCAAGTAAATACTGAGAAAACACTGGATTCAGGGAAGGCCCAAGACATCGATAAGCATAATCCAGCAAGAAGTTAGCCGACAAACAGGTTATGAGCATCCCACCTAAAGAGATCAGTTCAAAGATCAAAAGTGGCAGTTTGGAATAAGAGTGGGATCAGTTTAATAAGAAACTGCAAGACACTCCCAACACCACAGATACCCAGGAAATAATGGAGTGTCAAACTTCTCTGCATAATCAAGAAAATATAGAGTCCAAGCCAATAGATGAGCAAGCAACAACGTCTCAGCAGATTGAGATTATCCCTGTTGTGCCCAAAATAGAGATTATCTTGAAAGTGACTGAAATCCCTCCTCTAGATGTGTTTTACAGCCCACTGCAAAGGTTGTAGTGAGAAGACAGAGGAAAAGGAGAAGGGTAGAAACACCTAAGCTCCCACCTGGAAACAAGCCAATGGACATAGTTTGGAGGGACATTCCTTCCAACCCAACTGAGAACTTGACTAGATTGTCACAGTTTATGGGAGCATATGCAATGGCCACCATGGACAAAGCCACTGAAGTCTCTATTTTGTTGAGAGAAAGGGAGGAGAAGATTGCACAGCTTGAGCAGCATCTTGAAACAAGGGCAAGTGTGAACAGGCAAGCCGCTGACTAGCTCGCCCAATTGCAACAAACCATGGAGGTCCTGAAGATAAGCCATGAAGCTGATATATCAGCCAAAAATACGCAACTTCAAGAATTTTAGCAAGCCATGGAAATATATAAGGATAATCCTACTGTCAAGGAGTTCATTAAAGAGGCGTTGGAATTGAATTCTCTCTTAATGAAACAACAAGAACAATTCTACCAAAAGATGTCACACATCGCTCCTTATCTGACCACTAGCAACCAGCTAACAGATAAAGTGATTAACTAGAGAACTGAGTTTACTGATCTAAACACCAGAATCTCAGATTTCATCGAATGGAAAGAAACAGAAGATGGGAGGAAATACAATCTACCTGAGATTGAGGAGACACACAAGGACATCCTTTTTCATGGATTGGGATGCAAGGATCAAGCAAGCTGAGCTAGCAGTGGCAAGAGAAGCGGGGGTGGTGAAGAACATAGTCAAGGTGGTAAACCATACTCTGTTTGCCACCAACCTGGTAAGAGAAGGTAAACCAAAAGAAATGCATGATTTCGGTGATTTGCATAAAATCTGGCAGGAAAAGGCAGAAGCTCAAAGGGAAGCAATCGCAAAATTGGCAAAGATCGACTGGGATTTGTATTGGCAATACCTCGTCAAGCCGCACAGCCAAATAATGACCCTTAACTACTCACTTCATTCGACTCAGCGATGTTGCCACCTCTCACCAATGTGATTTTCGCAGGACAGGTCAAAACACATTTTGGGGCACCTCCTCAAGTCAAACCAATGGCCGACATATGTAATTTGAAGGACAAGCTGGCAGACAGCAAATCATCATCTTAGCCTCTGCTCATCAAGCCACTGTTTATTTTTAGAGTTAGTTAACTAGTTAGGAGGAAGGTTGTTTGAAACCTCCTCAAATTTTTGTATAATCTATTTTTGCACATTAGTTAGAATAGTATTTATACCCTTCTCATATTTAGAGAAGGGTCCGTAATTTTATCAAAAGCATTTGCAAAGAATGCACTATTGTAAGTTTGTGAATGCTTTGGTGGAATTATGGAACATGATCATTTCTTTTAAATATCATACTACTTTCCTTTGTTGATGTACTATTGTATACTTGGGAGATAATTTGATCTGAAGAAAGGAGTTGATCCATGTCATTATTCAAATGAGCAAAACTTCACACATATGGTACTTTTATCTTGTATGATTGATTATGTTTCTATTTAATTAGTGACAACACTTTATTTTCATGAATTATGTATGGGATACATTCTTTCTGTTAAACGTTAATTGCACTATTGTATGATGCCTAGTTGAAATTGTCTACTTTCATATATAAATCATCATATATGTGATATAGTTTATATAATTTCTTTGATTAACTATTTAGTCAAAGAAATTATCTTTATACATTATCATATTTGTTTTATGTGTGATTGATCTTTATTCACATGTCATGCAGATACCTTTGTAGATCGCATATCACACAGAAATTCTTGGGTTTATATTAGAATAAGTTAGTTAGATATTTGCATAATAGAATAGGTCATTTTGATTACCATTATTTTATTGCAATCACTCATGAACCACCCACTCTCATCTTAAAACCCACACTGGGAAACTGGTCCCATTATCCCCAGTCGAAGCCACCACTTTAAATGGAAAAGGAGTTGTCTTAAGGTCCGGACCAGGTGGTTATCCCCCATGTTTCAGCAGCAGAAATCTGAGGCTGGAACATAACCATAGTTATGTGACTAGTTCATGTCATGGTTATTTGATGTATTTACTTGTAATTGTTAAATGGATGGATGAAATACCAAATTGGTGATATAATAGTTCAATGTAGAAGAAGGTGATCCTTGTGTTTACATTTCATAAGTTATTTCAGTCATTTATGCTCTATCTTGTATCCTAGACTTGTAGGTTGCATTGATGCCAAGTGTTTGACAGAATATCAGTTTCGGTTGGGGATGCTCAGGAATAGTCCTAAGGTTTATTTTTTATTTATCAGCATTTTTATCATGTCTTTGATGGATTCTAAAGGTTGTAGCAAGTTCTGGGCAAAGGCCAGAATTATGGGCTAGAAAAGTGGCCCAAATCTCGAGGTCACTGGCATAGTTCTGTTGAGAAAATTTCACAGTCGTTGGCACATAGGCCTATGAGAACGACTTTCGGTTGTTGATCATTGTCTTTCCTATAGCATGAGAGAGACTTTGAGTTAAAAGCTTAAAACATTACTGGGACCCAGGGGCAAGATGTTGGAGTGGCTGACATGTCTCCTGGGGGTGTTATTGCTGATGTGGATGGGTTTGTTTGATGTGTTCCGTCGATTCCATTTTCTTAAGGTTACCAAGGGGATTGAATCCCTTATAATGACCTCTCTCATCACATGTTTTCCCCTGCTGGTTGGTAGCTTGGATAGACCTAGGAGGAGGGGGTGTTACATATTGGTATTAGAGCATGGTTGCAGTCTCCTTAGGTGAAAGTGTTGGTCATGCATGCATCTCAGTTGCATGTGTGTCTCTTACACTTGCATTCCATGTGCTTGTTGCATTACATCACGTTGATCATGATTGTGTTAAGGTTGGCATGAGGAGATTGATGTGATTTTGTGGGATGCATTGTCAGAAGTATATGACTGGTTGCATATGGTTATGTGTAGCTTACATGTTGATTATATGTTGCTTGATTACATCCTTGTAGGTCAGGTGCATTCTTGAATGTTTTGATTACATATATCAGTCTTGTAGGTTGATTACAAGAATTGATCGCTTATGATTGACTACATGTGTGCATATGTATGTGTAGTTGATTAGGCATTTCTTATACATGTTGATAGTTGTATGTGGAAATGTGTGCAATGAGGTCATAGCATGCATTGTTGATATGGCCTTGCATTGATGATTGGACCCTAGATAAAATGATGTTTATGCGTTGATACATTTATTCGATATATGTCTGTATGATGTTATGATTATGTTATACATGTATCACGCAGATTTGATGATCTTGTAGACAAGGTATCCTCCCCAAATTATGCTAAGGTATGTTGGGTTATTGTGATTTGGTTTAGCTGACATAGTATGCCTTGCGGGAAAGAGATCAGATGGCTAGCAAGGTGGTAGACTACATAGAATCTCCCTATGCATTAGATGGGAAACGTGGTGTTGGGCACTCTTCTGACTTGGCAGACACATTGAGAAGCCTGAAGGAAGAAATACAGAGTTGCAAAGCAGACAATGAAAAAAAACGTAGGCACAAGAGAAACAAGCAAAGGTGAATGCGATACTACTTTAGAGTTTGTCATATTTGCAGTGACAGGGACCACTTCGGATTAGCCATGGACATGAGGACAAAACTAATGGGGCATATGGAAGTAGGTCTCCTAGTAGACATAGGTCGGATAGATCTGACATGATCAGAGATGGCAGGTTTTTGAACACTCCGGATAGGAGAGGTGATAGACATAGATTCTATTCCAACTCTGGTTCTAATAGACATCATGATCGTCATCGTCATCATCCTTACAGGAGGAGTGATAGCGGATACTTTTTGGATGAGTTTAAGAAAGCGAAGCCACCTTCCTTTGATGGAGAGATGAAGAAATAATAGGATGTGGAAGCATGGTTGCTTGGTATGAGGAAATTCTTCAGATAGCATGATTACTCAGAAAACATGAAAGTAAAGATAGCCACTTCCAGTCTCAAAGATGTTTGGTGGGAAGATTTGAAGAATGTCAAAGGTATACATGAGGAAGATTTGACCTGGCATGCATTTGAAAGACTCTTCAAGAAGAAGTATTTGTCTGAGAGGTACTATGATGATAGAGCTAAGGATTTTTATGAGTTACGGATGGGTTCTATGACAGATGATGAGTATACTAGCATATTTTTGGAGCTCTTGAGATATGTGCCTTACCTCAAGGAGGAGAAGGCCAAGGTTCAGATATTTATCAGTGGACTGCCAATTGCATACAGAGACCAGATTGAGTTCGATGAGCCTATATCGTTGGAGGAGGCCATCCGAAATTTGAAGCATTGTTATGAGCAGTCGAAGCACAAAGTTGAGCCTAAGAATGACTTGAAAAGAAATGAGAAAGATAAAGGAAAATGGCCACCAAAGAGAGGAAGACCTCAAGATGCAAGTGAGAAAGAAAATGTAGTTCCTTACAAGAGGTTCAATACAGCTGAGAAAGGACATGGAGAGCAACAAGCTAGAGGCGGTGATAGGGAACCATTGCAGTGTTGGATATGCGGTAAGGATAATCGTAAGAGGGATTATCCACAATATTAGAGTGGTGGTAGACCCCAAATATATTGTGCTCAAGAGGTGCATACAGTTGGTGATGTTGGTCATAACATTCCTTGGGTCTATGTAGTTGTGGACAATAGGTAGGTAGATCATTAGGCATCGATCATTGAGATGGACGTAAACTTTGTGATCAAGTTGTTTCTATTTTGATTGATCCTGGATCTAACTATAGTTATAGTAATCCTGACCTCGTGTATAAGTGCGGTTTGAGAAAATAAGTGCATGCAAAATCTTGGTTGGTACAGTTGGCTACAGGTACGAAGAAGCAAGTTCACTATTGGGTAAGATCTTGTGCATTTGAGTTAAATGGCATGCCTACAACAACACATTTGAATGCACTACCTACAACAACACATTTGAATGCACTGTTATACCTTCCTAGACCAAAGTGGATTGCTTTTACAAGGCCATTAAGTGTGTGGATGATAGTGGGGAAAATAGGACTTTGCATGGGAAGAAGAAACCCACATCAGTGAGGATGGTTATCACTATGCAGGCTAAGCGTAGTTGCAGAAAGGGTTGTGTGATGTTTGTAGCACACATTTCTAGTGACAAGGGTAAGGAGGTTGAGGATGTTGATGTGTTAAGCAGGTACCCAGTTTTGCATCAGTTTCAAGATGCATTTCTTGAGGACATTACAGAGTTGCCACCTCACAAGGAGGTAGACTTTTCTATTGAGTTGGTGCCAGGGACAGCCCCAAGATCAAAAGCACTTTACAGGATGAGCACACTTGATTTGGATGAGCTAAAGTTGCAGCTAAAGTAAATGTTGGAAAAGGGGTACATTAGGCTAAGTGTATCACCTTAGTGTTGTTCGTGAAGAATAAATATGGTACTCTTAGATTTTGCATTCAATACAGGCAGCTGAGAAAGGTAACGATCAAGAACAAGTACCCTTTGCTGAGGATTGATGATTTGTTTGATCTGTTGAAGGGAGCAGCAGTGTTCTCTAAGATTGACTTGAGATGGGGATACCATCAGGTACGCATAAAGGAAGAGGATATCTTCAAGAACACGTTTAGGACCAGGTATGGACATTATGAGTTTATTTTTGTTCCATTCGGTTTGACTAATTCTCTAGCTACATTTATGTGTTTTATGAATAGTGCGTTGCATCCTTATCTGGACAAGTTTGTTATTGTATTCATTGATGACATACTGGTATATTCTAAGAATGAGGAAGAACATGCTAAGCATTTAGAAACAGTGTTGAAATTGTTAAGAGAGCGTCAATTATATGCTAAACTTAGCAAGTGAAGTTTCTTTCATATTGAGGTACATTACTTGGGGCATGTTGTCTCCAAGGATGGCATAGCAGTGGATCCAGAGAAGATAAGGTCCATCATGGAGTGGGTAACTCCTAAGAATGTGGATGAGGTGAGATCATTTATGGGATTAGCAGGTTACTACAGGAGGTTCATCAAGAACTTCTCATGCATTCCATATCCTATCACATCATTACAATGGAAAGGTAAGAAGTTTGGATGGAAAGAATAATGTGAGGCTAGTTTTGAGTAGCTTAAGTAGTTGTTGACACATGCACCAGTGCTAAATATTATGGATCCAGACAAGGCGTTTGTAGTGTGTACAGGTGCTTGCAAGACAGGACTTGGTGGAGTTCTCATGAAAGAAGGGAAAGTAGTGTGCTATGAGTCGTGGACACTGAATGAGCATGAGAAGAACTATCCAATGCACGATCTTGAGCTAGCAACGATTATACATGCATTGAATATGTGGAGGCATTATCTTCTTGGCAAGAGATTTACATTAAGGAGAGATCATAGTGGGTTGAGTTATTTATTTGATCAGACGAATCTAAATGCCAGGCAAGCTAGATGGTTGGCTACTCCTTCTTCTTTTTTTGGGCGTGGTTCACGGACACCTTCAGTCAACAGGTGGCGCTACATCCACGGGAAAACTCTGGGTTGACGCCCCTAGACCTACTGCAAGACTTGACCCTAAGAGCTTTCGGGAATTGACCCTGTGACCTCCCATTTGGCGAGGCCCCGACTTGACCGATTGAGCTAACCCTTGGGGCTATGGTTGACTACTCTTAGTGAGTTCAACTTTGAGATCAGATACATCTAAGGGAAGGAGAGGGTTGTGAATGATCTTAGCAGGAAGGCACAGGTAAATCATATAGCAGCTATGAGCTCTTATGGGACAGAGTTACAGGATAGGATCCTGCAGGAAGGACAACAGGATGAAAAATACATGGATGTTATGCACTGGTTATGGTAGAGCACAGGTGCAGGTACAGGTACAGGTGATCGGGATGCAGACTATCATCTCATGACAGATAGTTTGGTGAGATTTAGAGACAGGATATATGTGTCGAATTACAGTGACCTCAAGAAGCTTATCTTGAGGGAGTTTCACACCAAGCCATACTCGGGTCATCCAGGATATCATAAGATGTTGACGGTAGTAAATAAGTTCTACTATTTTCTGAATCTGAAGAAGGAAGTGGCAGAGTTCATGGCTAGATGTTTAGATTGTCAGTCGGTCAAGGTAGAATGTAAGCATCTAGGTGGTTTACTATAGCCTATAGTGATTCCGAAATGGAAATGGGAGGTCATTTCCATGGATTTCATCATAGGTCTTCTAAGGACAGTAAAGTAGCATGATTCTATTATGGTCATGGTTGACATGTTGAGAAAGGTAGTTCACTTCATTACAGTAAAGAATACATATTCAACTAGTGAGGTAGCACAAGTGTTCATCAGAGAGATAGTGAGGTAGCACAAGTTTTCATCAGAGAGATAGTGAGATTGCACAATGTTCCAAAGAAGATTGTGTCGAACAGGGATTCAAAGTTCACTTCCAAGGTTTGGAAGGAGTTATTTGTAGGCTTGGGTATAGAGTTGGCCTTCAATGCATCTTAACATCCGCAGACAGATGGACAGACAGAGAGGGTCAATAGGATCTTGGAGGATATGTTGAGGATGTACACGATGCACCAGCAGAAGAAGTGGGAAGAGTATCTTCCATTAGTGGAGTTCGTGTACAACAATGGTTATCAAGAATCATTGAGGATGAGCCCTTTTGAGGCATTGTATGGGCACAATTGTAACACTCCCATCATCTGGAGTGATCCAATGAATAGGGTACTTATTGGAACAGACATGTTGGCAGACTTGGAGCAGGAAATGCAGGTTATAAAGAAGAATATAAAGGCAGCACAAGATAGACAAAAGAGTTATGCAAATCCACATGGGGTGTTCAAGGAGTTTCAGGTTGGGGAGCATGTGTATTTGTGCATCAAGCCCAAGAAAATATCTTTGAGGATTGGTTCATGTGCCAAGTTGGCACCACAGTATTGCGGTCCTTTCAAGATCCTTGAGAGGATTAGACTAGTGGCATATCGACTTGCACTGCCTCCAACAGTGAAATTCCATGATGTTTTCCATATTCCATTGCTTAAGAAGTATATAAAGGATGTTGATCATGTTATTGATTGATCTATATTATAGGTGGAGCAAGAAAGAGAGTTCCAGTCGAAGCCTCAGTGCATATTGTAGCGGAGACATCTCATGTTCAGGAATAGAGCCATAGATAAATTTAAAGTGAAATGGAAGCACTTTGGGCTTGAAGAATCTACATGGGAGATGACGGATCATATGCGGGCCCTGTATCCTTCAGTATTTGCTGGTTGAGGCAAAAAAAATTTGGTTTGATGTTGGTATATGTTTGGCATATGTTTTTTTTATGTTATGGTATATGTATGTATATGTATACGGATGTAAACACTGCCATGAGGTAAGTTATAAAGCTCCAATAAGCGGTATGGGTGTCATGTTATTATGGTTGTTATATTTTCATGTTGTCATGATGTTTTTCTTTTGAGTAGGTCTTTCATTGTAAATACTACAATGAGCTAAGTTATAAAGCTCCATGGGCATTATGTTTGCTTGTGAGCAGTTTTGTTGATGTCATGGTGTGGGTTAACACCGAGGACGGTGTTCCCCAAGGGGGAGGGTTCTATAACAACCTTGGTGAAAATTTCATGTAATAAAGGTTAATAAACACAAAATAAGGTCACAGGTAAGGGGAACTTATTCTAACCTAAATGTTGTGTTGACACCTAATCATGGGGATTGGGTGAACAGTTGTAAATAATGTAAATAATAAATCATGGAAAATGAAGAGTAATCGGGAGATGAAACTCAAGAGTCACTCCCTCATGTATATAATAATTAACAATCTAAATGAATAAACACAATTTCATTTAAGGAGTTACCTCCTCGCCTGACATGGTATCAGAGCCAACGACATTTTTGGTTTCCCTCTCTGCCTTGTAACTCCTAGTTTGTCATATCTGCCATTATTCTATCATCTGTCCTTTGGCCAGATACTTCTCTGTGTTGAATTAATTAGATGTTGTGTATTTTTTATTATGGTTAGTGCATTCTCCCAATAGTGTTTGAGGAGTTGAACATTTCCAACCTGACATTCCTTTGTCACTGCGTCCGCCTCCTCCCACTGCACATACCATTCTGCTAGCCATACGTAGTCGGCCCACTTGGCTTGGCCTAACATCGTATTTGGCCCTCCGTTGCACAGTCGAACCAATTTTCTGTGTAATTGGACAGTGCATTGAATTATACCTGTGATTTATCTTGTTCACCCACTGATTCCTTAGAAATCAACACTAGGTTGGGTTCTCTCTGCGTTGAAGTTGGAATGTGTGAGCCATCCTATACTCCCTTGAAACCTGCATTTAGCATTTAGGTCTTGTGGACACACCACTTCTATCACGGCTTACCTGTGAGGCTTCATTCAGAAAACTGTTCGTTGAAAGCCCAACTGCCTCCCATTCCTTTGTACATCCCTCGGGTACCTTTCTGAGGCAATGATCTACTTCACAACATCCATTGCACGCGAGGCAGTTGACCAAGAGGAGGTGTTGGTTGACTTTGGAGCTTCACCTTAATAGTGTCAAAGGGGTGCCCAATGACAAGTTGTGCCACTCCCCCAACGGATCTAAATCCAAAGATGAAGCCGAGTTGTTGCATGATCCTAAGAGGACCTCGAATGTAAGGCAAGTCGAGATCTACCAGGTTGTTTCATATCTGTGTTTCAAGTGATTGTTGGAGGAATCATAGGAGCCATGGTGCAGTGGATACATGTGGATGCATCATGTGATCCATCTCTATTGCAACGTATGCAATGCAAATTTGACTTTTCTCCTTGAGAGTGTCTGCCCCCCCTGCCTCTGAAATTTATTCTTCCTCTTCCTCTTCGACCACCTCCTCCTCTGGGAGAATCCTGAGAAAGATTATTCTCTCTATGTGCAAGACACACAACCTCTTTAGAAGGATGACGAGATGTCTTCTTCCCAAAATCTTTCTCTCTCTCAGTAACTTTATTCACAAAGGAGTCAAAGTTAATTTCTTTGAGGTTTCCATTTGCTTGCAATGAATCAAGATAATTTGAGTAAGTGGGATAAAGTGCCTTGACAAAAGCTATCAGAGGAATGTCTAGTTCAACATTAGTGACTATGATATCATGCATAATAGATTTTACTTCTAATGCAAGAGCAAGAGGATCGTCATTTTGTAATTCAAGGTTGAACAATTTAATCATGAGTTGAACAACTTCAAGCGCAGAGTGTGAGTCATAGAGTTCCTTCAGTTTTTTAGGTTTCGAAAGCATTTGAAAATGGTGAAATATGGTGACTCACCTCTTCATTTACTGATGTTGAAATCAAGGCATAAGCCTTGTTGTTCTTATTTTCCCAAATGGTGAATTCCTTGTCTGAGTTAGGCTTTTATGGTTCTTTTTCTCCTTCTCCAACACACACTCTTTTCCAAAACTCATTAAAAATGAGAGTGTGTTTGATTTTCCGCGACCATTATGGATAGTTCTCCTTCCCGGTGAGAACCACTCCCACAATAGATATCAATGAATGCATTGTAAAATCTGTGTACTGTAAAAAAATATACTTCTGCTGCCAATATGTTGTGAGAAATAGCACTTCCAGTGGTAGTTTTGTAAAAAAAATTACAATTCTAATATAAATATAGTATAGGTATTATATAATGGGAGGGTATTATACGGGGAGGACCTTATATGAGGGAGGCGGTGGGAGCCACATAGTAATATATAAACCGCAGTTAAAAATACCCATTTGAATATAGCCATCACACAAAATTCACTTTACGAGCCTTGAATGAATTGTTATGTTGCACCATACCACAATTACATTGTGCAGGATTGAGTACAGTCAGCCACCGCTCTTGGGCTTGAACACAGTCAACCACTGCACCACAGCTCCTCTACTTCCTCCAACAATGAAATCACTTGAAACAAAGATATGAAACAACCTATTAGATCTCAGCTTGCCTTACATTCCAGGTCCTCTTGAGCTCGTGCAATAGCTCAGCTTCATCTTTGGATTTAGATCCGTTGGGAAAGTGGAACAACTTGTCGTTGGGCGCCCCTTTGACACTATTAAGGTGAAGCTCCAAAGTCAACCAACGCCTCCTCCCGGTCAATCGCTTCGCTTTTCAGGTGCAATGGATGTTGTGAAGCAAACCATTTCCTCAGAGGGTCCCTAAGGGCTGTACAAAGGAATGGGAGGCAGTTGGGCAGACACTCTCAAGGAGAAAAGTTAGATTTGCATTACATACGTTGCAATAGAGATGGATCACATGATGCATCCACATGCAAGTTTCCTTGGGATAGAATTGAGTGGGAAAGAAATCAACTCAAAGGTAAAACTAATGACAAAGAGAAAGGTAAAGCACCTGAATCCGCTCACTATGTTGTGGCACATTATAATATTGGAGTAAATGAAGACTTGTTTAATGCTTCACTTGCTTCTTAGAAAAATTATTGGTTTCTTGATTCAGGAAAAACTTGCCACAAGAATTTTAGAAGATATTTTTTTGAAGAATTTACTGACAATGTTGATGGAGAAGTATACTTCGCAGACAAATCAAAACTCAAGCCATCAGGGCTTGGCACAATCAGGCTCAAATTGCCTGGTCTTCCAGACTTTTTCCTACATGATGTTTTATATCTCCCACAACTGAGGAGAAACTTGTTGTCCTTGGTCCACATCTGCCAACAAGGACACTCCATTCATATGTTTGACGGAAAGGTTGAGGTGATAAAAGCATCAAATCACTCACTTGTCATGACGGGGATAGAAGAAGAAAGGCTTCTCACGCTGCAAGGTACCTCTGCTCGTGCACAAAATTTGTCATACAATTCTCATTATGATGAAGGTACATTTCCATCAAGTTTATTATGGCATGCTAGATTTGGACACTTGAACTATGAAAACCTTCGCTTGTTGAAGAAAAATGGTGTTACCAGTTTGCCTACAATTCCTAGGAAACTTAAGCAATGTGATGCTTTCATTCTAGGAAAGCATAGCAAATAGTATTCTCATGATTCACATTCCAGAGCACATAGAAAACTTGAACTCATTCATTTAGATTTATGTGGTCCAATGCCTGTTCATTCTGCAAATGGAAATAAATGTTGAAAATAGCAACAAGAAATGCTAAAAATAGAAGTGCTAAAAATAGCACTGCTATAAATAGAATTTTGGGTATCAGTGCTGGATTGTGCAACAAGGAATGAAAAATGGAAGTGCTAAAAATAGAATTGCTATTTTTAGCAGTTCGGGATGGATTGCTATTTTAGTCAGTCCCTGGACTAAAAATAGGAAGTAAAATTCGAATTTGATATTAATAGCAGTTTGTAAATTAATTAATTAATTCATCTTGAGTTAATTAGTTAAGGAAAATCAAACTTGAAGTCTATGTGAGGACATGCAACAGTTTATCTATTAATTGAGGAATTTATCCATCAGTTAAAGAGATAAGGATGAGTTGTAATTAGTTTTCTCAGTTAACTGAGTCAAGTCTAGTTATATTAATTTAACAGTTTGTTAAATTAATGAGAGTTCAGTTAGTTAATGCTTGCATGCATGTAACTATTTTATCTTAGATAACTGAGTATTCATTCATGGATAACTCATGCATGTCAGTTCAGACAAAGACCCAGCTGAGATCAGAGAAGGGCCAGTGTGTTATCAGTTGGATGAATATTTTTCCTATAAAGGAAGCTCATCCATGATGAGGATTTATCTCCTTCAGGATTGTGTACTTGGATCAGAGGTTAGTGAGTGTGTGAAGAGGCCAATTCACACAAGTGGCTGCACTGGACCCCAATCATAATTGCGCAAAGAAATAGGAGGCTTTGAGGGCAGACCAGAGGTTGGATAGAAGCCTTTGATTGTCTATGAGCAGCAGAGGTATTGCAGAGAGAGCAGGATAGCTTTTGAGCTGATTCTTTTTGTAATACTGGTTATATTTCCACTTGTATGATAATACAGAGTTGGGGTTTTAGGCTGAGGCTTTCCCCGGGTAAATTCTTCTGTGTTATGTGTGATTGATTTCTCCATATTAGTTAGATGTGTTCTTATTGATGTTGCTCATGTTCGATTAAGATTCCACTAAATTGGTTGTAGAAGTAGATCAAATATTTTGCTTTAGTATATTGCATTATCAGGTGATCTACAGTGGGAATTTCTACATGGTATCGGAGCACAGGTGATCAAGGAAGAACAATATACAAGAAGGGAGAAGTTGAAGTTTGTGATTCCTGAATATAGAAATCGAGTTCTTATCACATCTCTATTTCACCTATGGCATTCAATGGTTTGAGACTCAAATATGCCCTTGATCAAATTATATAGCCCGGAAGGATCGCATGGAAGCAGTACTAGAGGATAATGGTCTAAAGGACTTCATTGATCAAGAAGTCCCCAAGCCGACTGGTGCTACTGAATTGGCTAAATGGAAGAAATGTGTGGCTAGAGCAAGGAGAATCCCTCTGGAGGGAGTTCGAGATCACATAATCTCGAGTCTCCATGGGAAGGAGACACCGTTTTCAATGTGGAAAAAATTGAAAGATCTATATCAGAATAGCAGTGATCAGAGGAAGCTGGCACTGAAAGACAAGCTTGAAAAGATCAAGTGTGAAAAGGACAACATGATCTCTACGTATCCGAATAAGCTCACCACATGCAGGGATGAGCTTGGAAGTGTACGGATCGTGACAGTTGATGATGACATGGTAAGTCTTGCATTCCTCGGTCTTCCTACAAGCTGGCATAGCTACCAGGACTTGGTTAATGGAAGAGAGAAACTGCCAGATTGGGAACGACTTTAGTCGGATTTGATGGAGGAGGAGATTAGAAGAAGCACCAGAGATTAAGGCACATAGAAAACTTGAACTCATTCATTCAGATTTATGTGGTCCAATTCCTATTCATTCTGCAAATGGAAATAAATGTTGAAAATAGCAACAAGAAATGCTAAAAATAGAAGTGCTAAAAATAGCACTGCTATAAATAGCAGTTTGGCTATCAGTGCTGGATTGGGCAACAGGGAATGAAAAATTGAAGTGCTAAAAATAGAAGTTCTATTTTTAGCAGTTCGAGATGGATTCATATTTTAGTCAGTCCCTAGACTAAAAATAGGAAGTAAAATTCGAATTTGATATTAACAGCAGTTTGTAAATTAATTAATTAATTCATCTTGAGTTAATTAGTTAAGGAAAATCAAACTTGAAGTCTATGTGAGGACATGCAACAATTTATCTATTAATTGAGGAATTCATCCATCAGTTAAAGAGATAAGGATGAGTTGTAATTAGTTGGCTCAGTTAACTGAGTCAAGTCCAGTTAGATTAATTTAACAGTTTGTTAAATTAGTGAGAGTTTAGTTAGTTAATGCTTGCATGCATGTAACTACTGTATTTTAGATAACTGAGTATTCACTCATGGATAAATCATGCATGTCAGTTCAGACAGAGACCTAATTGAGATCAGAGAAGGGACAGTGTACTATCAGTTGGATGAATATTTTTCCTATAAAGGAAGCTCATCCATGATGAGGATTTATCTCCTTCAAGACTGCGTAGTTGGATTAGAGGTTAGTGAGTGTGTGAAGAGGCCAATTCACACAAGTGGCTGCACTGGACCCCAATCAAAATTGCGCAAAGAAATAGGAGGCTTGGAGGGCAGACCAGAGGTTGGATAGAGACATTTGACTGTCTATTTAGCAGTAGAGGTATTGCAGAGAGAGAAGGATAGCTTTTGAGCTGATTCTTTTTGTAATACTGGTTGTATTTCCACTTGTATGATAATACAAAGTTGGGGTTTTAGGCTGAGGCTTTCCCCAAGTAAATTCTTCTATGTTATGTGTGATTGATTTCTGCATATCAGTTATATGTGTTCTTATTGATGTTTCTCATGTTCGATTAAGCTTCCGCTAAATTGATTGTAGAAGTAGATCAAGTATTTTGCTTTATTATATTGCATTATCAGGTGATCTACAGTGGGAATTTCTACAATAAATATATGATGACATTTATTGATGATTACACCAGAATGTGTTGGGTTTATTTATTGAAGAACAAATCTGATGCTTTTCAAACATTCAAGAACTTTCATACATGGATTGAAAATGATGCACAATCTCATATTGGCTCTTTGCACTGATAATGGAAAAGAATACACTTCACATGAATTTGAAAACTATCTTCGCCAACATGGGATCAAACATCAAACAATGGTGCCTTATAATCCCCAACAGAACGGAGTAGCTTAAAGAATGAATAAGACAATATTAAATATGATACGCTCCATGATGTTTTTCAAGAATGTAAAATTGATGTTTTGGGTTGATGCAGTTGTATGTGTTGTATAGGTAAAGCATAGATGTCCATCTAATGCTATTAGAAACAAGACTCCTTATGAAATGCGGTATGGGCACATTCTTTTGATAAAGCATCTCAGGGTCTTTGGTTCTACCTGTTATGCCTTGATACCAAAGGTACATAAAAACAAACTTAGTGCAAGGAGTAGTAAGTGTATCTTCTTGGCGTATTCAAATACCTCCTAAGCATACCGCCTATATGATGAAGTTAATAAAAATTTTGTTGTACCTAGAGATGTAATATTTCTTGAATCTTCCAAATCCGACAATGTTGTTGAGCGACAACTTGATCACTTGGATAGATTCGCAAATGAAAAATCATTTCAAAATTTTGATAATCAGATTCCACATCTTGAAGGGGGGGTTCCTATACTGGATCAACTTGTGGAATATTCTTCTGAAGCACTCCCTCCCCTGCATGAAACTCCAACCATTGATGACACTTTGAGTGATGTGATTAACAGAATTGGGAGACTCAATCTTGATTCAGTCCCAATTCAATCAACTGAGTAGCCTAGACCATCTTAGAAAGGTCCCCCAAAGTGGCTGACAAAGACACTTGAAAGTGTTCATCCTAATGAGGTTGGAAAGACATGAACAAGAAATTCAACCAGGAAAAATGGAGGTGATGTAGATGATTCTGATTCACTTGTTGATATGGATGTTTCTTATGATTGTGAATTGAATTTGTCTACAGATTTTGAACCAACTTCCTTCAAATAAGTCGCTTCTCATGATGAATGGAAATAAGCGATGCAAAAGGAGTATGATTCCTTGATACAGAATGGCACTTGGAAGATGGTTGATCCTTCATTCGGAACCAAACCAATTGGCTTCAAGTGGATCTATAAGAACAAGTATAAAGTTGATGGCTCATTTGACAAGCACAAAGCTAGGCTTGTGGCAAAAGGTTTTTCACAAAAGGAAGGGGTCGATTATGAGGAGACTTTTTCCCCCACAGCAAAATGGGCTACTATCCAAACACTTTTTTCCCTAGCGGCTCAAAACAGCTGGAAATTCCATCAAATGGACGTAAAAACTGCTTTCTTAAATGGAGATCTAAAAGAGAATGTTTTTATGTCTCAGCCTGAAGGATTTGTTGTGAAAGAACATAAACATAAATTATGCAAACTTGTGAAATCCTTGTGTGGCCTCAAGCAAGCACCGCGAGCCTAGTATGAAAAGTTAACTGAGCATCTTCTGAAACTCAATTTCAAACATTATGATCTTGATGATGCAGCTTTGATTCTCAAAAAAGTTGGAAAAATAGTTGTATATCTTGTGGTATATGTAGATGATATTTTGATGACAGGGAACAATGAGAGCTACATTGCATCCATAAAGAAGGAATTGAGGAAAGGTTTTGAGATGACTGATTTGGGCTATGTTCATTACTATCTTGGTATTGAAGTAACTCAACATCTGAAGTCTATATTCCTTTCTCAAAAGAAGTACGTTGGAGATCTGTTGAACAGATTTGGCATGGTTGAGTGCAATCCTCTAACCACTCCAATGGAACAAAACTTAAAGCTCACGTCCATTGAAGGAAAAGAATTTGAGGATGTAACAAAGTAGGAAGTCTCAACTACCTGACTACTACCAGACCAGACATTTCGTTTGTTGTTGGAATCCTCTCCAGGTTTATGAAAAAGCCTTGTGAGGGACATTGGTCAGCTACAAAAACAGTTCTAAAGTACTTGAAGGGAAATCAAGACTTTGGACTCAAGTATACACAAGTGGGCGACTTCATCTTGATTGGATAATCTGATTTAGACTTCGATGGAGACAAAGAAACTAGGGTATCTACTTCTGGTTATGCTATGAGTCTTGGATCAGGAGGTATCTCCTAGAGATCACACAAATAATCAGTTCCAGCAAATTCCACAACAGAGGCAGAATATGTGGCAGAAGCTGAGGCAACAAAATAAATTGTGTGGCTCAAGAAAATTTTGGAAGATTTGCAGGTAAAACAAGTACATTCGACTCCACTCATGATTGACAACACCTCTGCAATAAAGTTGGCCAAGAACCCAAAGTTCCATGATCGAATGAAGCACATCAATACAAAATACCATCTAATTCGACATCATGTTGAGGCCAACACAATCCATCTACGCCATTGTTCCACTAATGAGAAGATTGCAGACATCTTCACCAAAGCACTTGGAAGAGAAAAGCTTGAAAGATTCAGAACGATGCTTGGACTTACCAACATCCCTTCAGATTAAGGGGGGAATTTTGACACCTAATCATGGGGATTAGGTGAACAATTATAAATAATGTAAATAATAAATAATGGAAAAGGAAGAGTCATTGGGAGATGAAACTCAAGAGTCACTCCCTCATGTATATAACTATGAACAATCTAAATGAATAAACACAATTTCATTTGAGGAGTTACCTCCTGGCCTGACATGTTGGTCAAAGATACCTTAGTGGGTATCACTAGATGTGTGTTTTGGCAAAGGAAAATTGGCAAAGGGTAAGGCTAAGGCATTAAAAGGCAAAAAGGAATTTTTGGCACATTTATTCATGAAAATAAAGGAAAATAGGAGAAAAGGAAGGTAAAAGGTCACATGATTCATGTGAGGAGGAAATTGAAGGAAAGTAATGGAAAATGAATAAAATAGAGGCCTCGTTAATAAAAAGGTTTCTGAGGATCAGTGGGCAAGCTTTTGCTAACCTTTTGTCAGTTCAAGTTTGGAGTTCTCTCATTATTTTCTCTCTCTCTCTCACTCTTGGCCACTTAGAGTTTTCTTGGAGCACTCTAGCTTTGGATCAAGGAAGGAAAAGCAAGCAAAGGGAAAGGAAGGAAAGCAGGATCAAGTTGCTGCAACAAGAATACTTGCAGGTAACATTTTTCATGCATGATTTCCTAGTTGGTTTGGACATGCATGGTTTGCATGTTGGTGTATGGTTCTCTTGTTATCGGTGGCATGGTTTTGTCAAGTTATGATAGTGGTTTTCAACTTAGCCTTGGCTTTTTTCGGATGCCATGGTATGTTGGTTTTATCTCGGTTTTGAGCTTTGGTTTTTCGAGTGGATTTCAGAATACGGGAAGGACATGGTCTCAAGTTTCATTCCCAAAGGCCTAGGAATCCCTTGACCGGTTTTGGTGGGATAAATGGTAAATCCTGAGGGAGAAGCCTTGATTTAGGGATGAGTGATCCGGTTTTGGATTACGGTAAATCCTGAGAGACTAGTCTCAGTTTATGGCCTAGTGATCTGGGGTTGGATTGCGATAAAGCCTGAGAGAGAAGGAGACAGAAAATTCCTCAAGGATAGTGATGGATTCCAGATGGCATTCCAAGTTAGGTTCGGTTGTGATCGGAGCACCAATTTTGGTGTGATCACGGTTTGGTGAGGGTAGATGTGGTTTAACCTCTGGATTCCATTGGTTGTTCTTGGATTGGTTGTTCTATGAGATCCCACATTCATGCTTGGAATATGGCACGGGGGTGATTGGCTGAAAGAGAGATTTGGTTCAAACATGTCTATGGTTGGGTGGTACGTGGAAGTCCTGAACTTGGTCGGATTTGCCTATGATTAATAAAAGCTAATTTCTCTTACTTTTTCACTGGTTTATATGTGGATTTAATGGTTGTCATATCTCTAATATTTATATGGTTTAATGTTGGTTATAAGCATGGTAATGTGACTGGTTCATGTAATGGTTATTTCGTGTATTTACTTGTAATTGTTGAATGGATGGATGCAAGATCTAATTGATGATATAATAGTTCAATGGAGAAGGAGGTGATCCTTTTGTTTATGTTTCATAAGTTCTTTCAGTCATTTATGTTATATCTTGTATCCTAGACCTGTAGGTTTCATTAATGCCAAGTGTTTGACAGAATGTTAGTCCCAGTTGGGGATGCTTAGGCCTAGTCCCGAGGTTGATTTCTTATTTATCAGCATTGTTATCATGTCTTTGATGGATTCAAAAGGTTGTACCAAGTTTTGGGCAGAGGCCGAGATTTTGGGCTAGAAAAGTGTCTCAAATCTCGAGTTCATTGGCACAGGTTTGCTTAGAAAAGTCCATAGTCGCTGGCACATAGGCCTATGAGAGCGACTTTGGTTTGTTGGTCGTTGTCTTGCCTATAGTATGAGAGTGACTTTGAGTTAAAGGCTTAAAACATCAGTGGGACTCAGGAGCAGAATGTCTGAGTGGTTGACATGTCTCCTGGGGGTGTTCTTTCTAATGTGGATGGGTTTGTTTGATGTGTTTTGTCGATTCCATTTCCTTAAGGTTACCAAGGAGATTGAATCCCTTATAGTGACCTCTCTCATCACATGTTTTCCCCAGCTGGTTGGTTTCTTGGGTGGACCTGGGAGGAGGGGGTGTTACAGGTACACACCACAAGCTCATCAATGTTAGTTAGCCACAATTAAGGTGGAATTTGAAGGATCAAATTGGTCTCCTACAAAGAAAGAAAGAAGAGGCATTAAGCCCATGGACAAAGATATGCCTCTTTAACCTTGGAAAGAAGCATAAGCAATGAATCAACCAGCTCGTTTGACACCAACAACAACCATGATAGAAAAATATCTAGTTCTCTAACGATTACATGTCCTTCAAGATTTATTCCTTCTAAGCATATTATTCTCTTCTTGAATTTTTGTTCTCAAACTTTCTATATGTAAAGCATCTATATGTGGGGAGATGTTGGAAGGGTTAGTGAACTTATTCAACTAGGCTCAAAACTCAAGATAGCCAACTAGACTCTTAAGTAAATTTGTAAGTTGGGTCAACTCTCCAATCAAATCGACCTACTATTCAAGCCAACTTCTCGGTTAGGTCAACCAACTGAGTTATTTATGTAGTTAAATCAATTATAAGTATAAAGAGTCTAGTATAAATATAGATGTATCTCATCATAATATAAGAGTGATCATTGTGGATTAATACAAGAGGTAATTTTGCTTACCTACCACTACTTTTGTTCTCTCTATTTACTCTCTCTTATATATATGATTTTTGTCTATATTTACTTAATATCTTCTCGGTATAAGGATCTATTGGTAACGAATGCATATTTTTCACTAGACTACAACATATGGGTTATTAGTTCATTTATTAGCTTGAAAAGTACCATTGAGAAACATGTCTTCCTTTCTATTATAGCCCAATTTTACCTTCTTACAAATTTCTCATCTCTGCAAAATCCATTCCACCTGAACCCTTACCTTGTGATTGCTAGTCTTATTCAAATTCTTAAAACTTGTTTTCTCATTCTAATCTACTCCTTTACAATTAATATCAATTTCAATTATTCGAATCATGAGTCATAATCACACTCGCTTGAAAAACATACAACATAATCACAACATAAAAATAGATCATGTTTTAATCACATGGTATGATTTTAAAAATTAAACTTAATATAAAAAAATTAAAAAAAATTAAAAAAATAAATCATACTAATAAGTATCATTAATATTATAAACAAATTCATTAATACAATATATATATATATATATATATAAAATATGTTGTATTACAATGACTACAACCACCAAACATCACAATAAATGCCATAATGAGAGGATAAGCCCACTAAAGGAAATATAAAATAATTGTGACTTGGTACCACTCAAAATATCAAATAAAGGAATGTAAGGAAATTTAAATAAAAGTTGTAGCCTGCTAGATGAAGCCACGTGGAAGGTTGTGATTCCATTAGAAGCGAAAAAGATAGCTTATCTCTCGATTACTTTAAGGTCCAATGTGATTATCGTCCATCGATCACATCAATCCTACACCACATGATACGGAGACAACTTAACATTATTATTAATCCTAAATTAATTTTAGGATAATGATTAAGTCAAATATTTAGAATATGAGATTTTTTTAATGTGTAATAAAATTGACTTATTTTTAAAAAATAAATAATTTATTCGCGTATATATAAAAGTATATACATTTTATCCCTCTAGATTTGAACTAGTAATTTTTTTATTTATAATATATAAAAATTCATACAATATATGATTTAAGGTAATTTCATTATGATTTTAATGAATATAAAATTTATTTTTTAAAGATTCAAAGTAGTGATAAAATAATATATTTATTATTTATTATTTAGAGCATATTTATTTAAATTAATAACACCAAGCTCTTAACCAAAGTCAGGTTTATCTATAGTTAAATATTTCCAAATAAACATGTGACATGTAATCCTTTACTTTTGTAGTTCTAACTTCATAAATACTATTCACCCGTATTTTTAGTTCCAATGTGTTTACATGGATTTGTATTATGAGGTTCATTTTAGATCTTAAATTTATTTTTATATTTGAATCTAAAATCGCAAAAGAATAAATAATGATTTTTTCAAATGGAATGGATCTCACTAATTACAACTAGGTCTATGGTGAATTTTGGTTCACTAATAACTAGGTTTAGGACGAATTTTGGTCCACAGGGAGCAGGAATAAGCACGAAGAAACTAAGTTGAATATTTTTCCAAAGTCCAAAGAGTTTGGAGTACAATTGAAGAAATAGGATGAAATCTACTACTTTGAGATTTTTTTATTGCAATTTTGAAAAGTTTTTAATAAAGTAAATGTGACCCTAGACATCAAATATGGAAGAAATTTCTTAATTAGCATTTAATATTCTCAAGGAACTGGACAACTTTGTCTTATTGAAAATTGTCTAATTTTGCACCATCTAAAAAATAGTTTTTGCTAAAAAAAAAATCAGTTTAAATAAAATGAAAAAAAAAAATGGAAAATTGACCATCCATTATTTATATAAGAAATTGGTTAAGACATTAAATAACTGAGATGAGAAGTTGTTGAATACTCAAAATTTTAGATGGGAAGTTGTTGAATACTCAAAATCTTAAATTTTATTAGTGCCAAAAAAAAAAGAGAAAATATATTTCTCATTTCTTTTACTTCTACCAGTAATAAAAAAAGTCAATATGTCTCTAAAATTCATTGCACCATGTAGAACTAGTAACTTATGAGAGTTAGAAGTTTTAACTCTAAACTCAATATTAAGCATGAGTATATTGATTTGAAATGTATTGTAAAGAATAATATAATGAAATAAATATGTTTTATATCATATTTCAAATTGCTCAAAATATTTAGTATAACACAGCTTTAGGTATGATTAGATCTAAAAAAATAATAGTTATGTGCATAATTATTGGGATATTTAGACTCTTGGGAGTTAGTTAAGTTTAATTTGGTTTAATGTGTCTATTAGAAAAAGTGTGTTTCTTTAGTATGCATTAGTTGCACGATAATCTGATGGTCATGATATGTTCTAGACATAGAGTGATTCGACAACCCATGTTCTTCTCGATATCAACAACTATTGATCTATGGCTTAACACCCAATTGGTTCATGATTTCTATTTAAAGGGCATGGATGATCATGGTTAATGATCAATTATAATAATTCTCTTATACAAAATAATTTCTTTTTCATTAATAAAATTGCCTCAAGTGGTCGCATTGGATAGGATCGTGGACTCTCCCACTTAGAAAATGTTAACCACATAAAAATACTAGTGTCATTATCTTTAATCTAATTGTGTGAGTAGTTATTTAAAATGATAATCCTATATAAAATACCCTATATATCTAAATATAATGTTAAAACTCATTTGAAAAAATATTGCCCCACATATATATATATATATATATAATTGTATTACAATTATTGCTACCACCAAAATCACAATAAATAACATGGTGAATCCCATAAAAGGAAACATACTTGGTACCCCTCAAAACATCAAACATAAGGAAAGTAACTAGCTCTCTTGATCAAGCAACGTGGAGGGTTGCAATAGTTTATTTGTCAAATACTTTAAGGTCCAACGTGATTGAGACAACTTAACATTAGCCTTCTCACTCCAAGACATTTAATAATTATTATACTTACCATTAAATGAATGAATATGTTTCGTTTGCAAATGTGATGTCTTTGTGCTGGATGCTTTAACTTCAAATGTCCTAAAGGTCATATTTACATTTCACACGCTCTGCACTGAGGTCATGAATCGCTATTAAGAGATTTTAAGATGGATCCATTGATTTCATAAATAGTTATTAAGGGATTTTAAAATGGATCAATTGATTGAAGTCGATCCAAAAGATCTCTAGAGGCCGATATTCCTGGTCATTCGTCTTTGCGTCAAGAATGTGATTAATGTGTAGAATGTGATTAAGGTGTTAGGAAAGGTGAATGGATTATTTGTATGTAGATTGTGAATTTCGAAAATATTCTATAATTTAATAAATTTTGACATTTGAGAATGTAAATTTTTGTGATTTATAGTGTTTTTTAAGATAGTTTTTTAGTAAATTACATTTCAGTTTTTTAAGTCGAGGCATTTTGAACTACTAAGTGTAACATATTTTTAGATTTTATAATGAACATAATTTCAGAATCTATAATCAACATAAGTTCAACAATATAAATTTGTATTATATATATGTTTCCTCCATGTAAACAATTAATTTTTTCCTAAAAAATATGATGTTCCTTAGTACATATATTGGGTGGCATTCTTCTTACTTCTATTACATAGCTTGGTTTCAATATTTTTGGTTGTTGTGCAGCCTTTTTGGATGCCTTGCTATGTAGACAAAAACATTTCTTGCAAGGACTTTGTTTCATCAATAATAAAATTTTGATAGCATAAACACCATGTATTATATGGCATCTTTCCTACTACGATATTAATTATTCTGGCATTATTCCTCGAGGGGATGGTGTTTCGCACTAGTTTTAAAAAAAAGAATATGAAGGTAGAAGTGGAAATTATGGTACCATTCCTTATATTCTGCAACCCAATGCAGCGGAATGTGCAATTACCCTTGAAGTTTGTACTTTGATCGAAATATGCAAATTGGAAAATGTTATATATATATATATATATATATATATATATATAGCATATTTCGATCAAATATATATATATATATATATATAGATTCTGCAACCCAATGCAGCCGAATGTGCAATTACCCTTGAAGTTTGTACTTTAATCGAAATATGCAAATTGGAAAATGTTATATGAGTGTCATACAACTATTTCATAAGTGTACAATATGTTGTGAGACAACAAAATGATCAAAATATTATTGCGATAGAGGGGTTGACGATGTGTAATGTAAGTTTTGGTTCAAAGTGACAACTAAAATCATAGGATGAATTTTTCAAATATGGAGTCCTATGGATCATTAAAAAAACTTATTAATAATAATTACTACGTTTGAATTCGAATTTGGATTTGAATTCGATATGATATGATAAAAATTTAGATGAAAATTTTTCAATTAAAAAAAAGTTAATAATATACATTATATATATATATATATATATATATATATATATATATATTTATATTATATTTATTTATGTATTTATTTATACTTCCTACTTATTTTCTTCTTAATTCATTTAAACTTTGAATAATTTCTAATAAATCTAGATAATATAATAGTCTTACAAATACAATTCACAAAAAAAACCATACTTGTTCTTCCTTCTAAGATCTTTTTTCTTTTTAAAACTTAAATCTAACACGGTTTCTTGTTTTCAAAACTTATTTATCCAAAATTATTACCTAATAAATAAATCCATATTTAGAAAATCAATGTTCTAAATGTATTTATCTAAAATCTGTCAAAAAAAAAAACATATTCAAAAAAATTAATCACTTGTTATCAAAATAATCCATTTTCTCAAATTCTCTTATTTTCATGCTTTATTGCATTTTCAACCTTCGAAAGCAATGTAAAACTGAAAAATGGAAAATTTTCCAATTTCAAGATTATTTATATTTCCTTTCCTTTTTGCATACACGACTATCTATATGAAAAATCATTTCTTCTAGAACTTTTATATAAAAAAGATATATGTTATCAATCATTTCTTCCAGAACTTTTATATGAGAAAGATATACGTTATGAGGGTTTTGAGAAATCATTTCTCCTAGCTCAAAAAAAATTGTTTTTTAAATAACCAATGTTGTTTTTTAGTTTTTTAAATAATAATGCAATTTTTCTCTTCTAAATGATAAATTATATTCATGACAACTTAATGCATCTTCCTCTTATTAAATTACTAAAACACATGATATATCGAGACTCAACTCAAGGTTAACCTTCTCATGTTAACCTTCTCACACCTCCCACTCCACATTTAATAATAGTCAATTCAAAAAATATTAATCCTTACCATTAAATGAATTAATTAATAGATTTTGTTTGCAAATGTTATATCATTGTGTCAGCTTCACATTTCGCACGCTCTGCAGTGAGGTCATAAATCGCTATTAAGAGATTTTAAGATGATCCATTGATTTGAAGTCGAACCAAAAGATCTCTAAAGGAATATATTCCTTATTTTTATTTGCCTTTTGCTTGTATTCTTTTAGGGATACAATTAAATTTTTGGTTTGCAATTGGATGTGTTATCACTTTTTAGGTTTATATATATATTTTTATGGGTATGTGAATTAAAAATTATATTCAAGTATAGATTTATTTTAATTCTAAATCTATTAAGTGTTAAAAGGGATTAAAAATATTCTACTTTAAAGGAGGTTTGCATCTCAAAGATTTGATCTCTCTCGGCGTTTGGTAGATCTGAAATTAAGATGGATCTACAATAATTTAATTAATTTCATATAATTTGACCAAGTGAAAATGTATTATTTATAATTATAATTATTAATTATTTTATTTTATTTTTATGTATATGTAGTTTGACCGAGTCAAAGTGTTAAACAAGACATTACATTACAACATCTCTACCACACTGAGATAGAGAACCCCTCTCGATGCAAAAGTTACAACAAGCAGATGGGAATTCCGGTGAAGAAATTGAGGAGAATGAGGCATTATCTCACATTAATATTCAATCCCCCATAATTCTCATAAGGGATGTATCACTGAGAAATACAATTGGGATTTTATCTACATAGAATATGTTATGTGTTGAAGAAAGTGTAACTAGGTTCAGTCTTCATAAATATGAAATGTAATTTTGATTCTTGTATTTTGTAAAAGAAAGAAAAATGATTATTACTATTGTTGAGCTTGGGTTTCTTGCACAAAAAATTTGTTTTATTGGTCAACCACTAATTGAAAGTGCTTCTAGGGTTGTCCTAGGTCAAGAAGTCAAATAGGGGCATTGTCATAATATGAAGACCCCATCGGGCATCTTGTAAATTGTAAAAAGAATTATTTTTTAGCCTTCCAAGACCAAGTCGACCTACCAACCTGTCAAATCGGCCTAGAAGCTAAAATACGTACCCCTGGAAGACCTATATATAGGAGACAGTTCGACCTCATTTCGACACATTCATTCAGACCTCTCTCTCTCATACGAAAGAAGAAGTAGAAAAGGGTAGCGAAGAAGGCAAAAGAAGGAGAAGTGTTTTTAGGTTCGTCTCTCTCTCTTTCTCTCCACACGTGTGAAGAAGAGGGCTGAAATTTTGCAGCTTTTCGCTAGGGTTTCTACTACTTGGCTAGGGTTTTGTTGTGAGGGTTTGATCTGATGAAAAGGGGCTGAAGGAAAGGCCAACAAAGTTCCCTTCTAGATCCAGAAGACAAATTAGGTCAATCGAGGTAGCTGGAGGCAAAGAAGAAGTAGTTCTAGTCCACACATGCGAAGTAGCAGCTGCTTTCGGGGGGGGCGAAATTGCAGATCTGCAGTTAGGACCGAAAATTTGTGGTTGGAGGTCGAAAAAGTGCTGCCAGAAGAGATTTTGTTGGGTTTAGACAGCAATGAAGCAAACACATTATTGAGAAGTTGATCTTGGTCTTGGAAGGGCTTCAGTGTTGGTCAAAAATCTTGGTATTCGTCAATAAAGAATCTATAAGAAGACATTGAATGGTTTTCCTCTCAAGAGGAAAGGTTTTTCCCTAGCGTGGAGCCTACATCTTGTGTACTTGTATCTTGTTGATCTTCTTGTTTTGGTAGTTGTTTGATGATAGAAGAACACACTATAATAATAAGAAGAAGAAGATAATCCTAATAAGTAAAAAGACATCAGAAGCATTTATCATAGTTAGAAGAATCATTAATGTCAGCTTGCCTTAGATTCTTCAACATTACGGAAGTTGGTCATCATTAACATTACATAGTTTCACAAAAGGGTAATCTAAATAGTCGATGATTTCGCTCAAAAGAGAATATTAGTTTTTGCAGCACAATTTTGTCGAAATCCATTGGAAGTTTTTTAAAATCTAGGTTACAACTGTCAAGTTTTAGAATTTTGGGTACTCGAGGGATTCTTGGGGGTGTTGAATCTATTTTCACCATTAAAAAATGATTCAAAAACTCCCAGTTTCATATTTTTTTTTAAGTAAGTCACTAGATTTCGATGAGAAAATCACCATTCAGACAAAATTGTCATTGCTTAGACCAAGATTGTTTGGCAGATAGTTGAGGACTATTCTTGTTATCTTTTGTTGCTCAGATTACCTATCTGTTGCCCCATGGTATCTTTCTCTATGCCATTAATGATCCCCTTGTCATTCAAGAACGACAAAAAAGTCGAGAAGAGATGCATAAAGAGCTTGAAAATTGTCTTCAATTTGAGTGCTTAGCAACTAGTTGTACATTTAAGGAGGAATCTTGCCACTCCGTTGGATATACTTGGTATGTGTTGCATCTCCAAAGCAAGAGCTCACGTGCAACTTTAAAGGGCTTCCAGCGTATGTCTACATGCCCAATCTCATTAAAACTTGTCATCATATTGCAAGGTAATGCGAGTTTTGGTTCCACATCATGAATGGAAACCAGAACTACAGGATGGGTTTTTCAAATATGGAGTGCTATGAATTATAAAAATCTAATTAAATGGTAAAGCAAATTAATTATTAAAGTTTAAGATTAACAAGAGTGATAGCTCCATAACAGCATAGTCTCTACCTCTTTTAATAGTTATCAATATGCTGGAGCGATTAACATAGTGTAGGGTACATGATTTTTCATTATTCGAGAATGCTTTGTTTCCACAATCGTTTCCTCAATATTTCGTTATTCTTGTCTCCGCACACTTCTTCCCTACATATCTGCCCTGCAAATGACTTGTTCCGCATAGGCACTACTCTGCACTATTTTTTTCCTGCATTTGTTCTTTCTTGCACACTTTTCTACTGAATGCTATCAATTTTTTATATGCCACCTGTTGTTATTACAAAGATTTTGTGGCAGTTATCGGATCCACTATTCATGTCAATTCAGGATTGCCATATGACATAGTGCATTTACTGTACACGTAAACCAAGTGTTATGCAGGTTGTAGGTGTGTTAAAGAAGGGTGCAGAGTGGGGAATGTGTGTGGAGGTGCGAAAGTGGGGATGTGTGTGAAAGGAGGAAGAATGCATAAAAGACATTCACACTTCTACACGTTCTGCATGTGCAATAGATTTCCAAGTCAATTCAATCTATAATTAGCTATTGACTACCACATAAGTGACACATTTTTTGCCTATGTGACATAGCCACCTACCAAAACTAGCCCACCCTCGAGCCCTCAAACCACCCCTATTCAGGCCCGACCATACTCGAACCTCCGCACAAATTCATTCTTGTGCGGGCCTGGCCTCATTCAAGCCCCGCACTAACATTGTTCAACGTGGGCCTCATTCAAGCCCCACACATATGTTGCTCAAGCTTGGGTCCTTTACTATTGTAATTGATCCAGATCTTTGAACTTTAAGGGTGCATACAAAATTTCATATAAAAGAGCATGTAACCAAGTAACTTAAACACATGAAAAAGAAGCAGAAATCATAAAGCAACCATGAGATCAAAGGCACACAAATGATTTGATTACAGAGTTCACCCAAATGTGGGCTACGTCTCCAGGTCATGCTAAAAGTGGGGAAGCCTCTTTCATTAAATGGAAACAAAAATAAATTACAATCAACTTTACATAAATGACCCTTATACCTCTAATTTCTATCATGGACGAAAAATGCAAAGCTCAGATGCAGAAACAAACATCACCATTGGATTTTTGGCACGAAATCGAGTCAAACGACTATAAACTCGACCATATTATGACACTGGCACTTATGGACCCCAAAGGAATCTTCTCAACATCAAAAGATACCCCTCTTCAGGGTTCTTCCACTCTTGGACTGCTCTTGGTTCCGCACCCAGACCCCGCTCCACTCTCTGCTAGTCGAATGGGCAAATGATTTGAGGTTTAAGCAATGAAGTTTTGGCGCAGGTTCCAACGGATGGGCCGTTGGCCCATTGGTTGGCGGTACTATGGTAAGGCGCACAAGTGGGTGAGATTCTGAGGTCCAACTCCACAAAACCTTTTTGGTGTAACAAATATTATATATAGTGTGCATTGACTTGTTTGTTGGTTCCGCCGTTATGGATGGGTGTGGACGTTGGCAATTTGCAAATAGACCGTGCCCCGATATATGTATTAACATAATTCGGTTGGAAAGGTTTGACCACCTGCCAACTACTTGCCATTTTTTTAATATAACTGTTGGAGGGATGGCGAGGTTGGCGGCCTGCCACCCCACACATGTATATTTTTTATTTATTACAATAATAGTTGAAATTTTGTTGTCGGTTTTTAAGGGTCACTCAGAAAATTAAAGACGCGAATAATTCTCCCTTTCCGACCGCCATTTTCTATGCGTCATCCCTTCGCCAAATTTTTGCCTCGTTAATGACTGCTACTTGGCCTAGTTCGACCAGAAATTTGACTGGCTATATCTTGAGCATATGAACTCTAGATAATATAACAGTCTTACAGATACAATTCACTGAAAAACCCATACTTTCTCTTCCTTCTAAGCTCTCTTTTCTTTTCAAAACTTAAATCTAACATGGTTTCTTGTTTTCAAAACTTATTTGTCCAAATTATTACCTAATAAATAAATGCATATTTATAAAATCAATGTTCTAAAGATATTTATCTAAATTTTGTCAAAATGGAAACATATTTAGAAAGTTAATCAGTTATCAAAATAATCCATTTTCACAAATTTTCTTGTTTTCCTTCTTTATCGACTTTTCAACCTTTCAAAGCAAGTGTGAAACTGAAAAATGAGAAATTTTCTATTTTCAAGATTATTTATATTTCCTTTCCTTTTTTCATGCACGATTATCTATATGTAGTCAACAATATGCGAGTACTGACCTTAGTGTTACATTTTATTCTTGGGCCTTCGTTACTCGGGAATAGCTGACAAGGATTAGGAGAGGTATGAATGAACTGAAGTCGATTACGAGTGTAAACAACACCCCAGTCGTCCCTGGGACAAATAAGGGTCCGAGAATAGCCTTCGAGGTCAATGCACTTGACCTCACCAAAGGAGGGCACTAAGGTAACCCACTCTCTCTACGAGAATATTGGTATGGGGTATGGAGTCGAGTATTGGCCTTGGCATTCTATACCCATGCATGAACAAATATATCAATGAACTAAATCAAATTTCATCGAATCATTTGTTATTCAAATGAAGTTGACAATTTTTTGAGAATTTTGCCCCAATTCTAGCGAATTTGGTAACTATAGAATTTAGTAATTATGAATTAAATGCAAAAGGACATTACTTATTGAAGCTTAATATTAATAAGGAAAACATCAATATTTGTACTTTATTAATATTTTATAACATATGCTTAAGTTATTTAACTTAAAGTCCAAATTGAAAAAGCATTTAAATGAGGACAAATTGAAAACTAACTTTCAACTAAATAAAAAGGGACTCAAAGGCATCATTGAGAAGGGAGGGGAAGTTTTACAAAGGGAGAGGAGACCATGCTTAGGGCAGCCTAGATGGATGAACTAAAAACAAATTGAGGCCAGCTAACGAAGTTGCCTCCACTACACAGATTCAATCTCACCTTCTTTCACGATCATAAACTCTTCTTATGTATTCCAAAACTTTTCTTATTGTTATATACAACTACAGATTTTTTGTAATTATTGATTATATACATAAACAAATTAATATTGACAAAGGTTCATTATTTTTACTTGATGACTATCTTAAATATCATTTAGCGAATGAATAGGGTTTTAAGAAATTACTTCATGCCAAAGTTTTATAATAGAGTATGATATATACTATCGCTTGTGAGTCATGAAATTGGTGTTTCTTAAAAAATGAATATTAAAAGATTTGACAATTTATGGTTTTGAGAAATCATTTCTTCTAGAACTTCTATATGAGAAAGGTATATGTTATCGATCATAGTCACAAAGAATTTTTTTTTTCAAATAACCAATGTTGTAAAAATATGCATTTCTTGTGAACTATTAGGCTAAGTGATTAATCTATTGTTTTCATGCACACCATTGTTTTATTCATAAGAACTTAATACATCTTCCTCTTATTAAATTACTAGGGAAAATACATTTTATTACTTAGTATTTAATACATTTGTGTTCCTATGTGCTAGTGAATAGTTGTGTTATTTATTGGGCACATTCTTTCTTCTTAATCCTTCATTTATTATGTTTTAATTATCTATGTGGTAGTAATAAAGGCTATCATTGGAGATGCCTTGATTCTTTGACTTTATTTTGAGTGTTCTATCGTCCCCACTCTATTTTAATTATTCACCTTTCATTTTATCCACTATCATGAACCTAACAATCTAAAAGCTTAAATAAATTGTTCTAAAGTAATTCAAAATGGTTATCTTTTGTGACATAATGAGGGCTACCCCCTCTAGTCCAAGGGCCAACTTGTGACCTAAAATGGGGAGATCTTATTAATCTCCACTGAGTGCCTTGGTATTGACCCTTAATGGGGTTAATACGGGGAACACACTTTCCCAATTGCAATTCACATTGTTTAGCTTCATTAATCTTTTTTGGGGTCACTCTTCCTTCAAGTGCCCCTTTTCCTACACATTTTTCTCTAATTTGTCTTCCACTTTGATAGTCATGTTAAGGGTTCCCCCTTTTGACTTTATTTTGTTTCCTTAGACATGTGCTAGGAGGTTAGGCCACAAGCCTTAAATGAGACAATCCATGCATACTTTTTTTGAAACATTGTACTTCAATTTATTAAAGTTCTCCTTTATGTCATGAATCATATCATTGAAAGGTTTCTCCCCCCATATGTCTAGTGTCTTTGTTTGTGATCCATTGACTCACTAGGTCAATTTAGTTCACTATGATCGAGTTGACTTACTGAGCTAGTTAAGCAGTTAAATAAGTTGTAACTAACAAGAGTCTAGTATAAATATAGATACATCTCATAAAAGTATAAGAATGATCATTGTGGACTAATGCAAGATGTAATTTCACTGATCTACCACTCCTTTTGTTCTCTCTCTTTACTCTCTCATATATATGTGATTACATGTCTATATTTACTTAATATCTTGTTGGCATAAGGATATATTGGTAACCATTGCCTATCTTTCACTAGACTACACCATATGGATTACTACTTCATTTATTAGTTTGACACTACAATTGAGATTATTGTCTTCCTTTCTCTTGTAGCCCAATTTTACCCTCTTAAAACTTTCCCATCTCTACAAATTACATTCCACATGAACCTTTACCTTATAATTGTTAATCTTACTCAGATTCTTAAAATTTGTTTTCCTCATTCTTATCTACTCCTTTATAATTAATATCAACTTTAATTATTCGAGTCATAAATCATAATCACACTCCCTAAAAAATATATAACATAATGAAAACATAAAAATTGATCACATTTGAATCACAACATATGATTCTAAAAATTATACATAATAAATAAAAATAAAATTATTAAGATAATCAAATTATATTTAAAATCATAATATATTATTAATATAATCAATATTTTAAGGTCCAACGTCATTATCAATGCTATATCGAGACTCAACTCAATGTTAACCTTCTAACACCTCTCATTGCACATTTAATAATAGTCAATTCAAAAGATATTATATCCTTACCATTAAATGTTATTCATAGGTTTTGTTTGCAAATGTTATATCTTTGTGTCCGCTCATCTTTTCTATTAAATGTCTTTGTGTCAGCTTCACATTTCCCTATGTACATTTCATAAATCGCTATTAAGAGATTTTAAGGTATATATTCCTTATTTTATTGGTCTTTTGCATCAATATTGTGGTGAGAATGTTAGCCTACTTTACTACACCTGCACCACTAAAGATGTGCAATTATTTGTTGTATTTTTTTATGAGTATGTGAATCTATATATCAGTGTAGATTTATCTTAATTTTGAGAGGGATAAAATTTCTTTTCATTCTAAAAAAATTTGCGTTTTAGTAGATTTGATCTCTCTCAACACTTAGTAGATCCAGAGTTAGGGTAAATATTTATAATTATACTTATCAATTATTTTATTTTATAGTTTGACCAAGTCAAAATGTTAAACAGTGCATTACATTACAACATCTCTATCATACTTAGATAAAGAATCTTTTTCGATGCAAAAATTAAAACAAACAGATAAAAATTTAGAAGAAGAAATTGAAGAGAATAAAACATTATATATAAATTGATGTAATATATATACCTCAAAATTATATATAAATTATGGTAATATTTATACCATTTATTACCTCAATTCATAGTGAATATTACCCACTTTCTACAAAATATAATTCTTGTCTATAACTTTGTATAACATTTAATGCGTAAAGTCATTCTATAAAATTTAAGAATTAAATATATTTAATTAAAAAGTCATTTAAATGACATGAGAAATATTTATTTAGAGACATATAGGTCAAGCTTAGTTCTTCAAAGTCACTCACGACCCATCTTCCATTAGCATTTACTTCGTGTGAACCAACGACTCCATGCTTCATTTACTCAATGGGAACCAGATGGGAACCAATTACTAAATTATCATGATATAGAAAAATGAATGATGGATACATAATATTTTAGTTAATGTTTTGGTTAAATTTTTTATTTGATGTTTCATTTTAATTAACGAATTTATATTTATAAAGTGGAATTAAAATATTTTGTAATGTTTTAATGGCGGTGATTCATTTTGTTTAATTAATTCTCGAAACTCAAGCATAGTGTTTTATATACATAAAATTACAAGATTCTCAAATATAACACAAAGAATTCGAAATAAAAGTTCAAATATTGAGATTACTATGATTTGTGTAGTCTCAATTTATATTTTAAATAAAACTTATGTTGATCATCAAATAAGAAATAAGCTTACAGCTTATATTCGATATTAAAAACATATACTCAATGTTTAACAAGTATACTTGAGTTATGTATGGAAAATAAAGTTTTATTGATACCTTATATTTTTGGAAATGTAATAGAAATTGAATTGATCATGATTTTAATTTAAGAGTTCCAAGTGTACCAAACACAAATAACATAGGCTAGTGTGATAGGAAACTTAGAAGTTCAAAGCAAGGTGTTTGATAGATTTAGGAAAATTAACTTCAATAATAAATATCCAAACAAGTAAAAATATGTTTTTTATAAACTATTAATGAAATATTTATGTTGTTATTGTTTTTAATTTAGTTTAGCTCTATTTAAACTAAGCGGCAGGTACTAGCTACTATGTAGCACTTGTTATAACTTTCATATTTATACTGCTTGATTTGACAATGACGCGGGATCATAATAGATGGATTGAGAGTGTTGTAGGTAGAATATGTGCATTTCTATTTAAGATACTGTAATCACTTGTTTACTTTATTTTTGTGGTTACTCTTTTTCTTTGTGTTTAAATAGTTGAGATGGTTTTTGTTTTTTTTAAGAATTGTCCCGGGGGGCAACTCAAATGGTTAATTTGAAGTTTGTGAAATCGTGGAAATAAGGCAACCCATGCTAAAATCCCCCCTGAATGACTTGATTTGCGACAAGGAGGATAGGTTGTAAACCCCCAAAGGTTTACTAGTAGTTACGTGTGAAATGGGTTGCTAGGTTCCTCTCGGATATATATATATATATATATATATATAGAATTATTATAAGTTTTATTGTTAGATAAGAAGTAGGTGCATAATGTTTTTTAATGTAATTTATTTGGTAAGTTCGTGATATGTAAAGTAATATGAGTGATGAAAGTTTTATGTTCAATCCTTTAATGTAAACTTGTGTTGTTGTCTTTGGAGGGTGGGGGCGATACTTCAAGGTTATAGTGTTAGTGGTTGAAATCGAAATCATCTTACACAAGTACAAGACCAACGCACTTATCGATTCCACCAGACACCAAAATAAAAAGAGAAATAAATAAATAAATGTATAATATAAGGAAGTTAAGTTAAAGTAAATCATGTAATTAAAATTGGAGTTATTTTGGATGATAAAGTGTTTCGTAATTCTTTGGCTAGTTTTAATATGATTGAATTATCAAAATATAAATTCCTTAACACTTAAAAAGTTCGAAATTCACATGAATTTATGTTAGTTTTTTTTTTAATATATATTTTTTATGGGCCAATTTTTTCACTATTAAATATTGCACTTATTTTTTCCAATTTTTTATTAATATTACCTGTATATATATTTATAAATACGCATCTTTATGCAAGCACGGCTCACTTTTGTCAATTGATTTAACAAACCTAGCTTATATATTTAATTTATAATTTCTTTTTTTTTTCCCATATATATATATATATATATATATATATATTCGTAAAAAATAAATATACATGTTGTAGTCCTCTAAGTGAACTTTAGGCCCTCAAAAATATTCTAATATAGGCTTCTACATAAATTACAAACAAACAAAAACAGCATATACATCTTTTACACCTCCTTATCAATTAGTACCGAATACATACTTACAATTAATACCATTTCCAATTGTATTTTTTTTCCACAATCTTCAAAAAAAAAATATTAAAAATAAAAGTTTAAACCAAGATCCCATGGAGTTGAACTCGACCCTTCAATAAATTCATTGATTCCAAACGACCCTACAGGGAGAGTGAGTGCTTCCTTAGAAAGCTCGTCATCCTCGTTTAACTCCCTATAAATGTGTCTAGTGATGAATTCAACTTGATTATTTGAACCTGTTCCTGGGGCATACCTAATATGTACATAATGATATTAGTTAAGAAACAAGACTGCACTGACCTTGCAGGATGGAGGATGACCTTGGCTAGTGCCACTGAAGATGCTTTGCATAACGTCTTCCACTGAGACAAGCATAATCAAAATATTCGATTCTTATCTTGACATCAACCATATATTCCTTTAAAAGCTTGATAATTAGAGCAACAATGATTCAAGAGAGGATGTCCACATCTTTGAATATAATTAAGTTTTACACCTACCATATACCATAAACAAGAATGCCTAAAAATGCTTTAAATTGTTTAACTGGTTTCCCAACTAACCAATCCCTCATACATTCAACCAAATCAAATTTCAACTAAGGCATCTTTTGCTTAAACTTAAACTCAAATTTGATAAAAAAAAAATTATTGTTAACTTTCATATTTTATTTTAAAATGTCTTTAAAAACTATCAAATTTTTATTATAACTTTTATAAAAAAAATTAAAAAACAATAATTTTCATATTTCTTTTAAATTTTAGAATGATTTACTATCAAAATTAGAATAAGTTGGATATTGTCATTTTTCTTTAGTTATATATGAGATAAAATATAATCACTTACTTACTTTATTAGTCTCTTCCAAGGCAGGACTCTAGCAATCGATTTGTCTGATGATCATTATTAGTTTAGCATTGACCAATACAACTTATAATGTTTAATTTTGAAAAAAAAAATTGTTTTTCAATATTATTGCAAAAAATATTTTTCAAACATTTGATTGGACCATAAAATTGAAGGTCTTATTGTAGCCTTTGTTACATGTGGATAACTGCCTCAGATTTTTTTGCCATAATTTTTTTATGCAGTTGCAATATTTGTGCCATAAACTCTATATATTTGTGGAGTGATTTTTCATTGTTAAAATATTTGAAAATGTAAGCATGTATTTGAATAAAAAAGGGATAGGAACAAGATGTAAATAAATATACTTACCAAGAACTATTGCACACCATTATTTATGTAACACCCATATCCCACATCTACCCAATAAACCGGCCAACCGAGGTAAATATTCAACAAGAGGCCACTATAATGGGATTCAACATCCTAGGTGACCTTAAGGAAGTGGAATTGATAAGAACACACCACACAACCTTCCACATCAGCAACAAAACTCCCAGGAGCCATCCCAACCACTCAGGTAACCAACCCTGGAGACCAACTAAAGTTTTAGACCATTAAACCCCCGGACGCTCCTTTGATATGGACAAACATGCATCCAGGAGGCTCTAGAATGCTCCCACAACATGGGTATGCATGCATCTAGGGACTTTTCTCCTCATACCTATGTCTGCAACTCCAAGATTTGTGCCACTTTTTCAAGCTCAGAGCCCAAGTCACTAGCCAAAACTCAATGACACTTTTGGAAATGAATTTACACAACATAGCAATGATGAATTTGCGAAAACAATTCCAAGGTCTAGACTAGACCCCTATTAGCCATGACAAGCATTTCATCAAACATGTCACACATATGTAATCTACAGGGCTAAACAACATAGATGAGCATAGGGATCTCATACTTATCTGAGAATCGCTAATAATAATTGTTCCCCTTATATCATTAGTTGCATTACCATCTATTAGGTCATAGATACATTGTTCATTCATTTACAAATCAAAACATGAGGAGATCCATACATCATCATTGTCATAATACATGCTTATAACCAGAATAATAACAACAGAAATATAAAGGATACATCATCCATAGAATCCACATATAGACCAGTACATTTACACATAAGGTGTCAAGGAAATAACCTCTTATTAATGAATGCAAAAAGCTAACCGAGGATGGGACTACCACGTTCCACCCGACCATAGAATGGCTGAGCCATTTCTCTCTTCGTTCATTCACCCCTATGCCATATTCCAAGCATGAATGTGTGACTTAAACCAAAAGAACCAACTAAGGCATCCTAAGGCTAAACCACCTCACCCTCATCAATAGAAACCAAGCTTTACCATAATCCATCCCGGATCACTAGGTCAAACAACAAACATGTAATAACAGGCTTCACCGTGATCTCCACCAAATCACTAGACCAAAACAAGCATGGATGCCACCATATTTCTCCACCAACACCATGAGGAATTTTCATGTCTCCTAGTCTCTTAGGCTTTATCACAATCTACACCGGATCACTAGGCCCTAAACCGAGACCCACTTCCAAGCTTTACCGCATATCCCATCCCAGGATTACCAGGCCTGATGGAGAGCACCCACCTCTAGGCTTTACTGTATATCCCGCCATTCAGCGGTCAAGGATTCCTAGGCCCACTGAGGCAACACAAAATATGGTTTTATCGCAACACATAGTCTGGTTCATGGGTTACTAGGCCATGTGTTATATTATTCAAATATCCACCTCACTCATCTTTGAATCCATCCAACAATTTTGTTCAACCAAAACATGACAACTCCATCACACCATGGCTATCCGAAAACGGCAAGTCTAGGCTGAAAACACTGTCACACCTCACAAAACCCATGCCATAACAACAAAGAACCACATGCAACACCATGCATGCCAAATATAGCAAGGAAAACACACATGCAAATCGATACCTACGAAGAATCATGTTTTAGTTGCTTGATCATGCTCTTCCTTGCTTGCTCCTTCCTTCATCTTTCCTTCTTTTTATTTCTTGATCCAATGCCAAAGTGCTCCAAGAATACTATAAGTGTCCAAGAGTGAGAGAGAGAGAATAATGGGAGAGCTCCAAAACTGAACTAACAAAAGGTAGCAACTAATCCTCATAAGCCTTTTTATCAATTAGGTTTCTATTTTCTTCATTTTCCATTAGTTTCCTTCATTTTCCTCCTCACGTGCAACCTGTGACCTTTCACCTTCCTTTCTCCTAATTTCCTTTATTTTCATAAATAATTGTGCCAAAACTGACATTTTTCCTTTCCAAAGCCTTAGCCATTGCCTTTGCCAATTTCCTTAGCCACAATAAACCAATGAACACCCAAACTAAGATGTCTTGCCCAACATCCAGCTTGGAATAAGTGTCCCATCAACCGTGGTTATTATTTTTTCTTTTATTAACTTTTATTACATGTAATTTTCACCAAGGTTGTTATAGAACCCTCCCCCTTAGGGGACACCATCCTCGATGTTCAACCACACCTATAGTTCAGCAAATAGTTGAAAGAAAACATACTACTCATGGAGCTTTATAACATAGCTCGAGGCAATATTTACAATGGTCACCCTGTTGAGAAGAAAACCAACATGACAACATAACATCATAATAACATGACACCCATTTTTCTTATTGGAGCTTTATAACTCAGCTCATGGTGTATTTACATCCGCATCCATATGTACATATATCAAAACATCACACCAAAACATATGCCAAAGCATATACCAAACATCATACCAAAATTATCTTGCCTCAACCGACAAACAATGAAGGATACATAGACCACATCTCATCTGTCATCTCCCATGTAGCTTCATTGGGCCCAAAGTGCTTCCACTGCACTTTAACTTGCTCAATTGCTCAGTTCTGGAGCATAAGCACCTTTCTCTGCAATATACACTGAGGTTCCAACTATAATTCTCCATCTGGCTCCACCTGTAATACAAACCGGTCAATCAAATGATCAACATATTTAGCATACTTCTTAAGAAATGACACATGGAAAACATCATGGAATTTCACTATTAGAGGCAGTGCCAGTCGATAGTCTACTGATCTGATCCTCTCAATAATCATGAAAGGTCCACAAAATTGTGGTGCTAGCTTGGCACATGATCCAATCCATAAGGAGCTCTTCTTCAGTTTGATGGGCAAGTACACTTGTTCCCTAACCTATAACTCCTTGAATAACCTATTCTGATATGCATAGCTCTTCTGCCTATCATGTGCTTCCTTTATATTCTTCTTGATTAACTGCATTTCTTGTTCCATTTATGCCAACATGTCTGGTCTAGTCAACTCCCTATTAATCGGATCACTCCAACTGATGGGAGTATTGCAACTTCGCCCATATAATGACTCAAACGGACTCATCTTCAAAGATTCTTGATACCCATTATTGTAAGTGAACTCTACCAATGGAATATACTCTTCCCACTTTCACTACTGATGCATCACATACATCCTCAACATGTCCTCCAATATCATGTTGACCCTCTCAGTCTGTCCATCTGTGTGCAGATGATAAGTTGTACTGAAGTCTAACTCTGTGCCTAAACCTGCAAACAACTCCTTCCCAAAATTGGAAGTGAACTTTGCATCCATGTCTAACACAATATTGTTTGGAACACCATGCAATCTAAACACAACTCTAATGAATACATGTGCTACATCACTATTTTAAAATTCGTACTTCACTGAAATGAAGTGTGCAATCTTCATCAACTTGTCCACAATAACCATGATGGAATCATGGTGTCTCACTTTCCTCGAAAGACCTATAATAAATTCCATGGGAATGATCTCCCATTTCCATTCTGGAATCACAATTAGCTATAGCAGTCTACCTGGATGCCTGCACTCTGCCTTTACTTGTTGACAATCCAAACATCTAGCCACAAACTCTGCTACATCCTTCTTCAGATTCGGCCAATAATAAAACTTCTTCACTATGGTCAATGTGTTATGATAGCCTAAGTGACCTGAATATGGTTTCAAATGAAACTCCCTCAAGATCACCTTCTTGAGCTCACTACTGTCTGGCACATATATCTTGTTCCTAAATCTAACCAATCCATCTGTCATGAGACAATAGTCCACATCTTGTGCACCTATACCTGCACCTGTACCTATACCTTTGCTTGTACATGCACTTGCACCACTACCTGTACCTGTACTCTATTGTAACCTATGCACAATCTCCATATACCGGGCATCCTGTTTACCTACCTACAAGATCATATAATGTAGATCTATCCATAAGACTCATAGTTGTTATATGATTTACCTGTATCTTCCTGCTAAGAGCATCTGTGACCTTGTTCTCCTTTCCTTTGATGTATCTGATCTCAAAATCAAACTCACTAATCGTGGCCAACCATCTAGCTTGTTTGACATTCAGATTTGGCTAGTCAAATAAATATCCATTGTTATCACTCATAAATAAAACCTTTTGCCAAGAAGATAGTGCATCCACATATTCAATGCATGTATGATCGTTTCTAGCTCAAGATCACACGTCGGATAGTTATGCTCGTGCTCATTCAGCTTTCGTGACTCATATCACACTACTTGTCCTTCCTGCATAAGGACTCCACCAAGTCCTCTCTTTGAAGAATCTATGCATTCTACAAACTCTATGTTCGTATCTGCAATCTTTAACACTAGAGCATGTGTCAACAACTGCTTAACCTACTCAAAATTGGCCGCACACTCCTCTGTGCATTCAAACCTCTTACCATTCCTCTACATTGATTTGATAGTATAAGAAATATGCGAGAAGTTCTTGATAAACCTCCTGTAATAACCTGCTAACCCCATGAAATATCTAACCTCATCCACATTCCTAGAAGTTTCCCACTCCATGATGGCCCTTATCTTTTCTAGATCCACTACTATGCCCTCCTTGGAGACAACATATCCCCAAGTAATGTACCTTAGTCTGAAAGAAACTGCACTTGTTGAACTTAGCATGAAATTGATGTTCTCTCAACAACCTCAACACTGCTTCCAAATGCTCGACATGCTCTTCTTCTTTCTTGGATTATATCAATATGTAATCAATGAATACAATAACAAACTTATCCAAATAAGGACGCAACACACTATTCATCAAACACATAAATGTATTTGGAGCATTAGTCAAACCTAATAGAACTACAACAAACTCATAATTCCCATACCTGGTTCGGAAATTTGTCTTGTAAATGTCCTCCTATTTGATGCGTGTCTGATGGTATCCTGATCCCAAATCAATCTTCGAGAACATTGTTGCTCCCTTCAGCTGAGCAAAGGAGTCATTAATTCTCCACAATGGATACATGTTCTTGATTGTCACTTTGTTCAACTTCCTGTAGTCAATACATAATCTGAGAGTACCATCCTTCTTCTTCACAAACAATATCAGTGCGCCCCAAGGTGATACACTTGGCCTAATGTATTCCTCATCTAACATCTCTTTCAGCTACAACTTTAACTCTAACAACTCAGGTGTGCTCATCCTGTATGGTGCTTTTGATGTTGGAGTTGCCCCTGTAGCTAACTCAATAGATAAGTCTACTTCCCTGTGAGGTGGAAACTCTGAAATATTTGTGGGAAACACATCCTGAAACTGCTATAGAACTGGGTACCTGCTCAAAACATCTACATCCTCAACTTCCTTACCTTTGTCACTAGAGATATGCACTGCAAATAACACACACCCTTTTCTGCAACTGCACTTTTCCTGCATAGTTGTCACCATCCTAACTGATGTGGCTTTCTTCTTTCCCTATAAGGCTCTTTGTTCCCCATTTTCATCCAACCACTCGATGTATTTATCATAACAATCCACCTTGGTCCTATGAAGGTACAACCAATCAATTCCCAACAACATATTGTATGATCGCAACGGTAATACATTCAAATGTGTTGTATTAGGCACACCATTCAAACCAAATGCACAATCTCTTACCCAATGATGAAATTTCTTCTTTGTACCTATAGCCAACTGCACTAACCAAGATTATGCATGCACTTCTTTATTCAAACCACACTTATCCACCAAGTCACGGCTAACATAATTATAATTAGAGCCAGGGTCAATCAAAATAGAAACAACTTCATCACAAAACTTACCGTCCATCTCAATGATAGATGCATGATGGTCTGCATGTCTGCTATCTAGTGTTGCACAAATACAAGGAACGCTCTAACCAACATCCCCAATAGTCTACGCCTCTTGTGCACTATATATATGAGACCTACCACCCTAATTATTTTGACAATCTCTCTTAAGGTATTCATTACCGCATGTCCAACACTCCAACTATCTAGCACCATCACCTCTATGTTGTTGTTGTGACCCATCTCCAACACTCCAACCATCCAGTACCATCACCTTTATGTTGTTGTTGTGACCCATGTCCTTGTCTAGCTGCATTTAACTTCTTTTGTGGTGCCACATTTTCTTTCTCTTTTGCATTCTGAGGCCTTGTTATGTTCGGTTGTCATTTATATTTACCTTTATCTTTCCCTTTCCATTCTTACATTCCAACTGCTCATAACAATGCTTCAATTTCCCAATAACTTCCTCAAGTGACTAAGGCTCTTCATACTCAATCTGATCTTTAAATACTAATGGAAAAACAATGACAAATCAGTGAACTTTATCCTTCTCATATTTAAGAAACGGTACATACCTCAATAGCTCTAGGAACTTGGTCATGTACTCTTCATCTTTCATCGATCCCATCTTTAGCTCATAGAATTCTTTGGCCTTACTATCTTATTACCTTTCTGAGAAGTACTTCTTCCTAAAAATCCTCTTGAGCTCATGCCAACTCAAGTCCTCTATCATGATGTCTCTAACCCGCTTCACATCTTCCCACAAAATATTTGTGTTACCTATCAGGTTGAAGATAGCTACTCTGGCCTTCATATTATTTGTGTAATTATGCAACACAAAGAACTTCTTCATCCCAAGTATCCAAGCCTCTGCATCTTCCAGCTTCTTCAAGTCTCCATCAAAAATAGGTGGCTTTTCTCTCTTAAATTCATTTGGTAAGTATCCCCTATCACTCCTCTTATAATGATGATAACGATGATGATCATAATGTCTATCAGAACCAGAAATAGAGTAGTACCTGTGTCCATCACCTCTCTTATCCGGAGTATCCAATAATCTGCCATTTCTAACTGTGTCATCTCTATCCGAGCTATGACCACTGTGAGACCTACTTCCATATGCCCCATTAGTTTTTTTCTCTTTCCCATGGTTGATCCAAAGTGGCCCCAGTCGCTACGATTCTGACAAGCTCTAAAGGAGTATTGCATTGACCTCTGCTTGTTTCTCTTATGCCTGCACGATTTTGTCATTGTCCACCTTAAAACTCCTTATTTCTTCCTTCAAGCTTCTCAATGTGTCTGCTAAGTCAGAAGAGTGCCCAACACCACACTTTTCATCTGATTCATAGGGAGAATATTTGTATTCTACCATCTTGCTAGTCATTTTTGTTATCTTTCCTGCAAAGCATACTACGTCAACTAAACCAAATCATAATAAACCAACGTACCTTAGCATAGTTCAGGGAGGATACCTCATCTGCAGGATCAGAAAATAAGCGTAATACATGTATAACATAATCATGACAACATATATATATACACACACACACACACACACACATAAGCATATAGCCATCATTCTAGATAGATTTCAATCATCAATGCATGACCATATCAACTACACACACCATCACAACAACAACCATACCAATGTACACTGAAAATAGGCATGCATATGCAACAAGCATATAGACCACAAGATGATTAACACATGTGCAATTGACATGAATGCATAACCAACACACATTGCCCATCCAATCCGAGGGGTAAACCATGCTCTGATACAACTCTGTGGTATCAAATATCACACAATAAGAACGGAAACCAAAAACCACCCAAATAGAATGGAACTGGCTCTGATACCACTTTGTAACACCCTTATCCCACATCTACCCAAGTAACCAGCCAACTGGGGTAAATATGGGACAAGAGGCCACTATAATGGGATTCAACCTCCTAGGTGACCTTAAGGAAGTGGAATTGACAGAAACACACCACACAAACCTTCCACATCAATAATAGAACTCCTAGGAGCCATCCCAACCACTCAGGTAACCAACCCCTGAGACCAGTTGAAGTTTTATACCATTAAACCCCTGGATGCTCCCTTGATATGGACAAGAATGCGTCCAGGAGGCTCTAGACGCTCCCACAACATGGATATGCATGTGTATGGGGACATTTCTCCTCAGAACTGTGCCTGCGACTCCGAGATTTGTGCCATTTTTCAGGCCCAGATTTGAGGTCGTTACACAGAACTCAACCACACCTTTGGAAATGAATTTACACAACATAACAATGATGCATTTGCAATAACAACAACAAGGTCTAGATTGGACCCCTACTAGCCATGACAGGCATTTCGTCAAACATGCACACATATGTAATCTATAGGTCTAAACAACAAAGCTTAGCATAGGGGTCTCATACTTATCTAAGAATTGCTAAGAAGCATTTTTCCCTTATATCATTAGCTACATTATCATCTATTAGGTCATATATACATCGTTCGTTCATTTACAAATCAAAACATGAGGAGATCCATACATCATCATTGTCATAATACATTATTATAACCAGCATAATAACAATAGAAATACCAAGGATACATCAGCCATAGAATCCACATATAAACCAGTACATTTACACATAAGGTGTCATGGAAAGAACCTTTTATTAATGAATTCAAAATCCAACTGGGGATGGGACTACCACATTCCACCCAACTATAGAATGGTTGAGCCAATTCTCTCTTCATCCATTCACCCCTGTTCCATATTCCAAGCATGAATGTGGGACTCAAACCAAAAGAACCAACCAGGGCATCCCGAGGCTAAACCACCTCACCCTCATCAATAAAAACCATACTTTACTGTAATCCATCCCGGGTCACTAGTCCAAACAATAAACATGTAATAATAGGCTTCACTATGATCTCCACCATATCACTAGGCCAAAACAAGAATGGATGCCACTGGATTTCTCCACCTACACCATGAGGAATTTTCCTATCTCCCAGTCTCTCAAGCTTTACCGCAATCCAAACCAGATCACTAGGCCCTAAACCGAGACCCACTCTCCAGGCTTATAGTGTATCCCATCCCAAGATTACTAAGCCTGATGGAGAGCATCCACCTCTAGGATTTACCATATATCTCACCATTCACCGGTCGAGGATTCATAGGCCCATCGAGGAAACACAAAATCCAACTTTACCACAAACCATAATCTGGTTCAGGGATTATTAGGATGTGTTCTATTATTCAAAGATCCACCTCACTCAGCTTCAAATCCATCCGGAAATCCAACTCAACAAAAACATGAGAACCCCATCACATCATGGTTATCCAGAAATGGTAAGGCTAGGTTGAAAACATTGTCACATCTAGAAAAACCCATCCCATAACAGCAAAGAACCACGTGCAACACCATGCATGCCAAATCTAGTAGGGAAAACACACATGCCAATTGATACCTGCAAATAATATTGTTGTAGCTGCTTGATCCTTCTCTTCCTTTCTTTCTCCTTCCTTCCTCTTTCCATCTTTTCCTTTCTTGATCCAATGCTAAAGTGCTCCAAGAAAACTCTAAGTGTCCAAGAGTGAGAGAGAGAGAGAATAATAAGAGAGCTCCAAAATTGAACTGACAAAAGGTACCAATTGATCCTCACAAGCCTTTTTATCAATTAGGCCTCTATTTTCTTCATTTTCCATTATTTTCCTTCATTTTCCTCCTCATATGTAACCTGTGACCTTTCATGTTCCTTTTCTCATAATTTCCTTTATTTTCATAAATAAATGTGTCAAAAATGCCATTTTTCCTTTCCAAAGCCTTAGCCATTGTCTTTGCCAATTTCCTTAGCCATAATAAACCAATGAACACCAACACTAGGATGTCTTGTCCAACATTCAGCTTGGAATAAGTGTCCCATCAACCGTGGTTATTACTTCTTCCTTTATTAACTTTTATTACATGGAATTTTCACTAGTTTTGTTACAATTTATGTGTTGTTTAGCACTTTAATAAGTAGGAGTAAAAATGTAATTGTGAAGACTCACTAGTGGTTACTACCCACCAAAATTTATACAACTCCTTTCCCCTTAGTTGGCAATTATTTCTTCCATTTCATATATCAATTTTCACTTTTTATGAAAGCATAATTTCCACTTAAGAGGCAAAGACTAAGTTTCCCTAGCTATTTGATACATTTCCCTCCTTGAAAAGAGAAACTGCTTTATTTTTAGCACGTTCTACTAGCCATCCCATAATTGACCTAACTACATGGGAATAATTGCATGTTAGAGTACAGTTGTTATTATCCAATAGGTCGGGAACGTACATGTTTAACATTTCTTTTAAGTTTTGTGTTTGTTGAATAAGAGGTTTTCTCATTGCAGAAGTTGTTGGCATATCAGATATAGTTCAAGGGTAGGAGCAAATATAGAGAGTGGAACATTGGATTTTGTTTTGCAAGATTATATGAACTACAAATATATAGTTTACATTCACAGTCTTGATATAGAGAGTGGAATATTAGATTTTTTTATGAATAATTACAAATATATAGTTTTCATTCACAGCCTTGATATTATTTATCTTAAATATGCATCAGCTTCTAAGTTATTCAATGATTAAATCTGTAATTGCATCAACATAATACACCTAGAATATGGAAGGAGGAGTAGGTGAAAGCTTGGAAGCCCATTGTCAATGTTTCACACGAGAAACGAGGCATTTTCTTCTATCAAATTTGGCATACATGAAGACCTTTGCTATGCAACCAGATCATAAAACAGAGGAAAATATAGATCAACAACTTGAAAATTAGCCCCTTCGAAGGAGAAACCTCCTTTACATCACATAAATGAACAATTCTTGGATGATAAAAACCACAAGACCTCCTTGGTATATATAGGAGTCTAAGGGGCACAATATAACCAGAGCCTACATAACAATAATAATGTAAGGGCACAACAATCACAATAGTGGGCTTCTATGGGGCACAACAATAAAAATATTGGGGCTACATGGGCACAATAATAACAATAATGGGGCTACACTAACAATAGAAATAAGTCTCTCATTCAAAAAAGTGTTGGCTTGAGTAGTTATGGATGCTTCTGTATAAAATTTTCATCCTCCCATGTGGAATCTTCAGCGAGTAAGTTCTTCCACTTAATGAGATACTATGAAATTGATCAATTTCGTAGCTATCGAGTTCTTGTTTTCTTGACTACTTCAGGCTCTAATACAACTTTTCCTTCTTCGTCAATTTCTGGCACTATTGTTTGAACTAGGAGTTTATCAACAATAACCTTCTTTAAGCATGAAACATGGAAAACTAGATGTACTCGTGAAGATGCAGGCAGCTCCAATTTGTATGTTATAGTACTAATCTTTTGGAACACCTTGTAAAGACCATAGTACTTGGGCGATAATTTATTATCCTTCTTATCTTGCTTGAGGGACATTTGTTAGTATGGTTGTAGCCATAAAATTACCTAGCTACCTATGTCAAAAATTCTTTCACTACGATGTTGATCTGACTGTTGTTTCATTTTATTTTGCGCCAGAGTGAGGTTATCCTTTAAGAGTTGGGGAACTTGTTGTTGTTGCTTGATGTGATCTTCCACTTCTTGAACCTTAGAATTTTCTCTTAATATGATGTGATGGATGGTGGATGATATCCATAAAGAACCATAAATGGAGTAATTTTTGTTGCAGTATGGAAGGAAGTGTTATACCACCATTAAGCCAAAGGTAAACACTTGACCCATTGTGTTTGTTTATCATATACAAAGCAACGAAGATGCCCTGCCAAACATTTGTTCACTATCTTAGTTTTCCCATCAGATTGAGGATGATAATATGATCTATGATCTAACTGAGTACCAAGACAAGAAAATAATTCCATCCAAAAATTTCCAATGAAAATGGGATCTCTGTCACTTATAATCATTTTTGGGTTTCCATGTAGCTAAATTGTTTCCATAAATGTAGTAGCAATTGTACTATCTTTGAAAGGATTAGATAATGCACAAAAGTATGCATACTTGGTAAGTATCTCAAATACAACCAAGATGACACTCTTTCCTTCAGACTTGGGTAAACCTATGATAAAATCCATTGAGACCTCCTCCCAACGCTAACTTGGAATGGCTGAAGGTTGTAATAGAACCAAGGTCTTAATTGTCTCGGCTTTATTTTTTTGGAAAACCAAACATTCTGCCTCAAACTTATAAATATCAGATTTAATGCCATCCCAAAAAAATCCTTCTTGACTATCAAATGGAGGAACTATCAAATTATTTTGACTACCAATTATAGTTCCTGCAAATCAATTATTATGAATATCAATATTATTTTGACTCAAAGGAAACAAGCAATTTACAACTAATCTAGCAGATACATGAAATAAATGATCGATGAAATAAAATAAAATGTGAACTTAATAATACAAATAAAGATAGTGCCTCATCCAGGAGTGCACCTAAACAACCAGAGTCAGACTGGCTTGTAGAAAAGATCAGGACAACAGATTAATTCTCAACAGTGAAAACTTTGCATTATATTAGAAAAATGATTACAGCTAAAACTTGTTAACAAGTTTGTCTGATGGATGAAAAGTTACAAAAATCTCTTTTTCAGGACATAAGCCCTATGTCTTTATACTACAGTTGAGGAAGATAAAATAGTAAATCTTTTAACAAAGAGTGATCTTGAGAATATTTATATTCTTAGGATGCTCGTTTTTAGTTACAAAGAGTCTTAATATCGCTCAGACAATAAAATCAAGGGCCTTGTCCCTAACAGATTTTCTTAAATAAGAAACAGTCTCGCTTGATCTACCATAGTTAGTTGGAAACGACATCACGTTATCTCAATTTTACCACAGACAGTTTGGAAACAACATCAAGTATCAGTTGCTCCATGTTACAAAATCTTTGTTCATAATGAAGCTTCAACCACGAATTATTAGTGCTTTTATAATCAATTAACACATCTAGAAGGAAAAATAATAAGAGTGCACGAATTCCTTCTAAGTCCTATATTATACTAATTAATATATCATAAGTATGAGAAAAAGACAAGAAAACAACATTAAAACTAAGAATAGGATAAGGAAATCGTGATAATTGTGAGGCCCAACAATGGCTAACCGGCTTATGAAATGAAAATTATCAACCCAATGAGCAGTCTCCCATTTCATCATCAGATTGGAAAATATAGAGAAAGATTTTGTTGAGCAATGACATGGATTTTCCATATTATCCTACTCCACGAGCTCTTAAAATTGTTAATGGTTTTCGTGTTGCTATTATAATTGCTATCAGTGCAGCTGACTGCCATTCATAATTTGACATTTAACGACTAGTTGAGTGAAGTTTTACGAATCAATTTTATTTATTTATTTATTTTAATTAATATTGTATTTATTTTCTCTTGTTAATATTAAATAATTGTTATATAAATATGTTTGGATTTAGAATATTATCAATGGAATTTGTTAGTTGTTATTAGTCTTTATTAATAATGTGTATTGAATAGTATTTATAGCTTTTTCATTTCAATATGTTATTATGATTTTGGATACAATTTGTTTTAATATTTATTGGTAATTTTTGGATATTTTGTTGTTAATTAATAATTAATATTACTAATTGTGATATATTATTTTTCTATCAATTAATATTATTAATTTTTATTATTTAATATATACTTTCTTATTAAACAATTATTATTATTGTTATTATTATTATGGTTAAGTTGATATTCATGAGTAGTGATGAATATATATGTGTGTGTTGAGAAACTAAGTGGTAGATAGATTAATGCTTGATTCCTCTTTCTTGATAATTACTTGTGAATGTTAGTAGTATTCTTATTAATTATATGTTCTCTCCATCAAGAAATTATACAAAACTTCAAAGCATGAAAATCACAAAGAGACAAAAAACACCAAAAATTAGGCTCCAAGCCAGGGTAAAATCCCACAAGGGGTAAAACCCAACCAATCCTTCTGTTATAGAATCATATCAAAATTAGATATCCAAGACCCAAGGCCGAGACCAAAAATACCACAAAGATCTCAAGTCAACCCTCCTCTAAGTCTCCTCCAATCAAGTCAAAGTCAACATTTGTCAACCTTCTCGAAATTTGGTTAACTCCTAAAATTTTGGCCCCTAATATTTCAGGCCTGCGGTAGCACAACAATTGCCTCAGAAAATTCGCATGTGTGAGCAAAACTAGGGTAGAAAACTTGTCTTCTCTCTCTCCTTTGACTTCCTTCTCTCTACCTTGACTTGGATTGTCCTTTCTCCTTGATTATGTGCATAAATGATGATGAGGTGATGAAGAATGAATGAGTCTCCAAGAGTTTGAGTTGACTTGTATATATAGTTGTACAAGAGGGTCGAATAGCTGCCACATAGGCCGATTTGGTCTTTGTTGGACTCTATGACTCAAAATAAAAATTATTTTTCTTTTCTTTTAAATGTCCAAATGGGACATGACTCAAATACAATTTTCTTTTTACTCATAATAAAATATTTTAGCTATTTTTTACTCTATGGGCATGAAGAACATGCTTTGACCAAAATAAAATAATAATGAATTTGATAAAAATGTCCATGATAAAAAATTACATTTTATCATATTATGAAGATCGACACTAGTTACATTTTCAACAATACACACACACACACAATTTTATTGCACAATAAATGTATAGATATCTTCAAATCATTAGCATACATTTAAGCATTTTTATATTCAAAATTATTTGGTAGGGACTATGCTACATACAACACTTGTTTTAGTAATTGTACCTTTTTCTTATATCGTGTTTAATAGTTTAAATTATATTTGTTAACATCCCCTTTTTTTTGGATTTGTCAACGATTGAGTCATGAAAGTAGGTGCATAAGCAAAGGTAGTATAGTTAAAAGTTATTTATATAGTTACTACAAAAGCATTTTTATTACAGTTCAATGACAAGGTGTTCTACAGCTTTTTAATCAATTTTGCGGTGGAAAAATTAATAAAATGAAATTTTTTATATCTTAGAGATAGGTATAAAGTAAAATTAATGAGATAAAATCTAATCACTTGCTTGCCTTATTTTAGTAATTGTACATTTTTCTTATATCTTATTTAATAGTTTAAATGGTATTTGTTTGGGTCCCATTTTTTTTCTTTTGTCAATGATTGAGTCATGCAAGTAGGTGCATAAGAAAAGTTTTTTTTTTGTAAATTCCTGCAAATGATTTCTATTAGAAAAAAGAAGTTTTACATTGATAGTGTTTCTATACAAGGCCTGTCTTGCCAACTAGATCATCCCATGACTGAAAATAAAAACTAGAATATAGAATATTCACGTATACCTCTCAGAGACACATATCAATGCTATTCAGTTGTATCCACCATAAAGGAATTACATTATATGTGATTGAGATTAAAAAACTAGTGGCACGCTCACTATCAATATCCAACTATAGTCACCACTTAATCATTATTGAATTACATAACCAATGATTGTATTTTAAAAAACAAGAAACAAGGAACTGCAAAGTAGGTGGTGAAACCCTTGTAGGATAGGTGCCAAAAGTAGTTACACTATCAGAAAAATTGAACCAAAGGTCATTGAGACCTGAAGCGGGAACCAGGAGTTAAACAAAAACTAAGCCAACCATACCAGTGCCAATGCATCATTTGCAAGAGTAGTATGTTCTATGGAGACTAGTCGGAGATAAGAACCGAGGAAAGTGTCGTTGAATTTGTCTATGGTGAGGTACCAACCGCACATGCTACAGTTAAAGGCACAACACTAATAACCATAGGAGCCTTGTGGTCCTCCACTGAATCAATGTTTGATCCAGAGACTACATATTTCTTCACTCTAGCCAGTATGGTTTCAATATCATCGAGGCTTAAGCAAAGATTGTGGAGCATCCTTTTGATGTCTTCTTAACTTGCAAACAATTTATAATTGTCGACTTATTTTCCCCTTATAACCATGTGGAGCAAGGTCTTGAGTTATTGGTGTGTAAGCAAAGGTAGTATAGTTAAATTTTATTTATATATTTAGTACAAAATATTTTTTATTACAATTCAATGACAAGGTGTTCTGCAACTTTTTAATCAATTTTGAGGTGGCTAAATTATTAAAATGCAAATTTTTTATATCTTAGATATAGGTAAAAAGTAAAATTTTGTTAATTTATTTTTAAATATAATTTATTTTGTATAAGTTGAACGTTTTTATCTTTAAACATAATATTTCTTTTATTTTGTTTCTTATATATTTTATTGATATGTTTTTTTTAATTATTATAATCTTGATATATTGTCATGATTCATAACTCGAAATTAGAGTAAGTAGAATATTTATTTTCATTAAGTAACCAAATTATTAAAGACATGAATTGAAAGTGATGGATGATAGTTATTAGTTATTTGATGAATCATGTCAAAGTTAAGGTGACCAAATTATCAAGGGAATAAATTGAAAGTGATGGATGAAAAGTTTTAGTTTTCAAAGATCTAATTGAACCAACTCTAAGGACGATGAACCAAACCAAATTACAACAATCATATGTTCTTAACCATGAAGCTAATTATAATGAACCAAACCTAACTACTACAACTATAAGTTGTTTCAATTATGATTAAGTTTTTAGAGAAAGTGTTTCTCCAGTAAACATACAACTATATGTGTTTGAGTTGTGATTAAGTTTTTAGAAAAGTATTTTAGGAAAGGTATATCATTGGTATTTTTAATTATACCATACATACTCCATTATCATCAATTTTGATCATGTTTACATTTAATATTTATTTCATGTTTTTTTGTAAATGTTGAATTTTGAGAAGAAATTTTAAAATATTTATTTTCAACTGCATAGTTGTGGCAATTTATTTTTGATGCATTTTCTTACAACATTAGTCATGATGATGATGATGATGTGTCCTAAGACTAGTATTGGTTTATTGAAGCTTCAAAAAAAGGTAAGGAATTGCTTGGCTGCTTTGGAAATTTATGTCTATACTCAAAAAGCTTTAAGAGAAGTTATCTCAATTCATCATAGTTTTCTTGAGTTAAAATGTTAGGAAGGTTAGTATTGTAACAAATATTTTGAAATTGAGATATAATGTTGGTGTACACACAACATTATAAGGGAGTGTTTTTTATCTTCAACCCTTTGAATGTTATAAAGATAACAAATTCTTTCGACCCATGGCATTTGAAGAATTGAGTAGCACCTTGTTTTTCTACTAACCTTATGAGAGTTTCTTCTTATTTTAGATATGTTGATTTTCTTATTTGTAGTAATACATGACATAAGACAATGAAAAAAGTAATTATATTCTAAAATATTAAAAAAAATGTGAAAAAAGTGATGGTTATTTATTTTAACAAATAAACATTTTATTCCACATATATCAAAATGAATATGATATTTTATTTGTAATTTGGCGTTAAAAATGTGACACTTATGAGTCTCATGTTTTTAACTAACTAGTCAAATAAGTTATTTTTTTCCCAAAAAAAGAAAACCTAATTTTATAAAATTTAACAAAATTGCATGGCATAGATGCATGCCACATTCCCAAAATCTTTTTATATGAATAGATTTTTTTAAATGGCTATACTACCTATTCTATTAATATATCCTTATAAGATCCCATACAATCTCACAATAATAAGATCTATCTAGATTTCCATCAATATAATAAAATCATCCCAAATAAATTGTTCATTAATTTCACAATTTTGTGGATTGAAATAAAGCTTTAAGGAAGAATTATTTTCTTATCAATATCCATCCTCATGATTAACCAAACCCATTCATCCATATGCAAACCAGATTTTGAAATACCATTAATTGCGACAATCCTCTCTTTGAACATATGATGAAAGGAAGTGATAAAAAGTAGACCAACCTAACCTTGATTGTCTTGGTTTTTAAGAATCAATGACCCAAACCCCAAATATCCAAATTTAAGTGGGAATTTAAACATCCAATTCAATTTTCACCATTGAAATAGTTGTTTAGATTCATCGACTATGCTTAAATTCTATTAACCAACCTTTAGCATATACACTTTCGTATCGATGGTTCTCACAATAGTTTACAATGTATATTGTTGTGCCTTTTCCAACCTTCAAAATAATCCATTTTTTAAGTAAAGGAAAGGCTATAGCCATTTCCTTCCAAATGATGGACCCATTCTGGCCATTTTTATTGGGTTTCATAATCTAACTTTTTGCAATATTTCGTGATATGCATTTATGAAAATTCACCTCATAGCAAAGCCCTTTCTCACTAATCAATCTCCATACACACTTGAAGTTAAGGCTTGGTTGAAAGAGAAGGTATCTTTTAATCCCAAACTCCCTAAATGTTTGGGTAGGGCTAATTGCTACCATTTTATCAAAAGGATTCTAGATTTTTCTTTGTTACTTGGCCACAAAAACTTATAACTTATTTTTTTAACTATATTTGTAACACTTTTAGGGATGTAAACCAAAGGCATAGTTTGTTATGTGAGATAACCATTGGTTACACAATATATTCAACTTTTTCTCTACCTTGGTTATAAGCCAACTCTAGTACCACTTCCCATAATTATTAAGTTTGAGATGAAATTCAAGATAATTCATCCCTTACTCTAATTTAACCATTTATTTGGGAAATAGTTTATTAATGAGTTGAATTTCTTTTGTAGTGGCCCCAAATAAATAAATTGTTGACTTCCAAACAATAACCAACATGTTAGTTGCAGTGTAATAGAGATCAAGTACCTCTTTGATATTTAAAGCATCCTAGCTTATATGATTGTAAAAGAGAAGAAGAAAAAATCAGCGATGAACAACATATGTGATAAATGAAAAACCCCAATTTTGATGCCTTTCAATGCACCTATCTTTTTTGTACTCTGAAAGGGATCCACTTGATCCTTCTACTACAACAAGGGAGAAAGAGGTGACAACAAATATAGCTATCTGTGCCCCCTCATAGGCCTACAAGGAGTGGAGGCAAAAAAAATTAAGGAAAGGAAACAAAAGAGACACAACTCATGATCCAATTCACAAAATATGCATCAAACCAAAATAAAACAACATCAATCCCAAATGTTGCCAACTTTCTCTATTGCACACTTTGGATAAGTCTATATTTATGATAATTTATGGGATATTTTTAGTTTTGGTCAAGTGTAGTCCCTATTGCAATACCTTGACTACCTCATGTATTTGTCTTCCCTAAGAAAAAACCAAATTGTTCATGATAAATTGTTTTTAACAATATCCTATTGACCCTAAGAGCAATAATATTTACCACAATTAAAATTACAATTACACAAGGATACATATTGAAATTGCTCAAAGAGTCAAGACGACTTGAGTTTAGAATCAAGGTAATGAAGCTAGAATTAAAAGTTTCAACCATCCTCCATAACATGGTGGACTCATTAATAAATTGCTATTTTATCTTCTATAATGTCAAAGAAACATATGAAAAACTCTATGATCCATCCATCCATCCTCAAACCCTTGTCCCTCAAAAAATAGTGTAGTATCATCTCAAGTCACTTTTGAGCCATTCTTTATTAAAAATTAGTAAAAGTAAAACATATAAATTGAAGCCTCTAATGGTTCTCAGAAACCTCACTACTAAATTCAAACAAAAAAGGGCTTGAAACATGGAGTTAAAATCACATACACTGCCCATGGGGTATAGAATAGATGTTGATGTGGTGTACTATTAAGGCACTCTGTGATGTGAAGGTCATTGGTTCAAAACTCTGTGGGAAAAAATATAGCCATATTAAGGGCTAGCGTGGCCTAGGTTGGGTGTGGTCCTTGGGTGATTTTGATGGCTTAGATGCCCCTAGGTCGAGGTTTCTCAAGCTAATGGTTAAGCGTGTAGCCATCTCAAGACACACAACTTAATAATAAAAAAACATACACAATAAAATAAATAAGTGGCATGGGAAAGCCCATTTCCCCATGAAATTAAATACAAAAACTTGTGATTAGTTTTGAATAGGCTATAACCAATACCAAAATGTATAAAAAAAGAAAATATGATACGTAAAGAGAGATAGATTGCTTTGGGTTACTTTCATTTTGGAGCATGGAGTCCTTTTTGTTGTTAGTTTTGAATAGGCTATAACCAATACCAAAATGTATAAACAAGAAAACATGATACGTAAAGAGAGATAGATTGCTTTGGGTTACTTTCATTTTGGAGCATGGAGTCCTTTTTGGATGTTGTTAAATCCTTTGAAGCATGTCCATTAATTTAACCTCCTTGTCACATGGTCAAGTATTCAATTACATCAAGAAGGGATTCATATTTATCACACAAGAGCTAAAGGGTGTCTAAAATGTGTACCAAGATATGGTTGTCTTGTTTTGGTTTCCTATCCATGTTGAAAATCTATTTGTTGTGTTGGTAAATGTTGATAGTGAGTGAGTAGTGGGTAATTCTATTTTCATATACCCCTATTTCCAACATAACGTTTTTAGGTGCCTTATCAATCATCTGCCTATAAGTGTTCCTTCTCTTATGACAAACTTTTTCTTCCAAGTTGGCCATCTTCTAAATGGTGAACTCGTGTTTACAGGTGAAATTTTTCTTGAGTCTTGAACCTTTCAATTTTTTCATATGAGTGTTGGGTGGAGCTACAACCTTCTCCTTTTGGGTTTGGGATTTCATAGGTCCTCCTTTGCATTGACTTTTAAAAGGGGTTTCACCTAAATCACAACACTCTTTCTTTAGGCGATCTGGCTCAAAAATTGAAAGATGGGTAGCATAATCCATGCCCATAGGTTTTGTACCAATTATTCTTCATAATCTCTTGTCAAGGGTCTTCTAGTTATCAACTCCCTTCTCCTCAATTTTTTTATGCAAAGTGGTGTAGCATCATATGAGAAGAGTTATTGAGTCACACTTAACCATTATGGGTGTAAGTAAAATCATTATATTTCTATTGTGGTTGTAAATCATTATCTCAAACAACTCTCTAGACTTTGGTTATGCACCATGCTATAACTTGTAGGAGTTTCCTTTGCATCTTACTCTCCTTCTTGAGGCCATTTGCATCAAGAATTCGTAGAGGAGTATCATAATTCAAATGCTTGGGTTTAGTCTTGGTAGTTTTTGGGGATCTCTTTCCAAATTTCTTCTCCTCAACTATCTTTTCCTCAAAATTTTCATTAAGGAGGGTGTGACATCATGAATGAAGAGTTATGGGGTCCCTCCTATCCATCCTAGGTATAAGTAAACAAGATTTATCTACTATGGTTGTACTAAAACATTGTCTTGAATAACTCTATGGACTTTGCTTCTTCTTGTTGCATCAATATCATGTGTGTTGGTACTAGTTCCCACATAAATGACTTGGCAGGGATGAGATAAACCTCCCCATGTCCTCTCACATTACTTCTAACATGTTGGTGTTTAGCTCTTGTTCAAGCTTGTAGCTCGAGTAGGTACTTTTACAGGCCTTGTGTCTAAGCGTGCAGAAGTCTCCCACATCTCCTTAGAACACTTGTTCTAGGTTGAGCAAGTTGCTAATGTAACTTAACCTAAGTTTAACTTAGGGAAAAGGACATATTAATAGGTTCGCCTATTGAACTAATAAAACTTAGGAAAACTAAAATAATTTACTTTAGTAAGTTTTAATCTTATTTTTTGATCTCAAGTGAGGTGAGATCTAATCTTAGTCGTCAATCACTTTGAGATTAGGGTTAAGATTAGGGTTTTTCTCAATGTAAAGTTATAAAAGCAAAATTAGGGAGAGAGAGTAAGACACAACAACAACACAAGATTCAGAGTAGAATCTCAGTGAGTGCGTACTGGGTATGAAGGAGTTAGAGGTTGGAGATATAGATATGCAAAAGAGATCAAGTTTCAATCCAAGGTAAATCTGTTGGATCAAATCCATAATTTTAAATTCTATATTTTCTTAGTCGGATCATTATGCTAGGACGAGAGCCCTAGTAGGTTTTGAATTTTATTAATGAAGAACTAATTTCTGGGGTAAAAATATGTGTGTAGTCATGTGATTCGGATCATTATTTGGTTCCGATAAATGATTCAAATAAATATTTTTTGTTGCGAACCTAGGTGTGTTTATTCAATAATTTATTGCTTGAAATTAAAAGGGAAATCTATATTGAGTGATAGGTTTAGGGAAATCTAACATGGGATTAGAACTAAAAAGTTTACTTCATCTTGGAATCTCTAGTGTCGAGTTCATATTGGATAACTGGAGACATGTTCAGTCGTGATCATATAAAAAAAATAATAAAATATCGAACTAAATTAGCCCAATGGCCGAGAGGAAATTATTTTTTTAACAAACCAATTGTTTCAAGGAGGCACAATTTATTTTAATTTTTTAAAGGGAAATGTGGATCAGATGAAGGCTCAATTATAGTAGGCCACAGGCCTGACCCAACCAACCATATACCGCAGGATGTAAGATGTTGTTACGCTGCCCAGAGGAATCCGTTGTAAAGACTAATCAGCTTGTCGACGTAGCACAACCAATAATCTACTAGCTAACAAGCAAATTTTACAGGGTTGTAGCGAGCCGACCTAGTGAGGCAAAGCGGTCATCAAGTGATTTTTGGGTCGCATGACATATTCGCAGGAGACCCATAGCAAGGGAACAATGTTGCCATTGATTAGTCGTGCAAAGCAGGCTAGCCCGCAGGAGGGCCAATGCAGAGTTGAGGAGAATCATGCAACAGGTCGGTGGTGGGTCATGTGAGGAGTAGGCATTCCAGAAATTAATTGAGATTGATTGAAGCAGGCATCCAATCGGGTCACGAGTAGCCAACAACCGCATATGATGCAGTGCAACCGTCATCGTAGCAGCCATCCATGTAGAGAGTGCATCCAAAGGTAGACCAGCCATAGATCTTTTAGGCAACTAAGACTGTAAAACTGTTGGCAGCATAGGCGACACGGTTGCGAGACCGTAGCTGCAGAAGGTTGAACTCGCTACCACAAGCAACAAGTCACCAGGGAAAATCGGTGTGAGGGTTCACTGAGTAAAGTTGCGTAGTGAAATATAGAACGCACGTCAGGGTAGCCTACAGTAGAGGACATACTCGAGTCGGACTGAGGGTAGAAGGAGCAGCTATGAGCAAAGGCATAACCATCGAGCAGTTTCCATAGCCATCCAGCAACTCGAGAGATTACATTGTGCAGACAGTGAAACCAAGGAAATGTTGGACATAATCAACTGGTAGAAGTCGCTAGCAACCTGCCAATGCATGAGGAATAACAGCAGCAGAGCATACTAGCACTAAGGGTTGTGACATGCTATTTGCAGGCTTACAGAGAAACCAACATGAACGTGGATAATGGGGTTCACTGTTCCGCCCACTGATGCAAAAATAGAGATAATGGAAGGTTGTGAAGTTTGAGTAGCTATAAATAGCGTGAGGAGGAGAACACTTCTTCATCGTTTTTTTTGGCAGGGTTTTATCAACTAGATATCACAGTAGGCAGTCTTACCTTTGAAGATTGCTGGGATGGGTAGGCAGTCTTACTTTTGAAGATTGCTTGGATGGATTATCCAACTATAGTATCTGGAAGGAGAGGATTGCGTAAATGTTAATGGAAAATGATATTTGGGAGTTTGTATCAAAAACTTAGATGATTCATCCTACTGATGTAACACATCTATCTGCCCATAATAAGAAGGATGTGAAAACAAGGAGGAATATCCTAGATGGAGTGAAGGATCATATTAGTCCTCATCTATATGAGAAGAAAACAATGAGATAAATGTGGGATGCACTGACCAAGTTATACCAAATGGACAACTAGAACTGGAAGATGGTGTTGAAAGAAAAACTTAAGGGCACCAAGGTGTCCAAGCATGAATCAGATTCTTCTTATCTCACCATAATTTCTCAAATATGAGATGAGCTTATTGCAGTAGGGGAGCATGTCTTAGAAACAGAACTGGTAAGGGCAACTTTGAATGGGTTCACTGAGTAGTTAGGTACCTTCATTAAAGAGGTCATGGCACAAGAGAATCTCCAAACCTGGGATAGGTTGTGGGGGGACTTCACCCAAGAGGAGACTCGTGAGGAAAATCTTCATGGAAACCAACTAAAAGGTGAAATGGATGAGGATAACTTTGTTCTTTCAAGTCATGTAAGAAAGGGAAAGGGGTGTGTCAAACTGAACAAAGGAGAGGGAGGATCCTCTCATGATGGGAAGAAAAAGGACAACAGAAAATTCAAGTGTTCTACATGTCACAAGCCAAGACATTATGCGAGCTACTGTCCAAACGGAAAGAAGGGAAAGAGAAAGATTGTCATGATTTTCACTGCACAAATGGATGATTTGGATGAGAAGTTTGAGAGGAGCTTTGCCTTAGTGTCCTTTCTTTCTGATACTATCACAAAATATGCATGGTTCGTAGATAGTGGAGCATCTAACCATATGACATGGATGAGGAAAATATTCCTTAGTGTTTCATAGATAGATCTAGACATGTAGGTGAGAGTTGGTATGAATAACATTCATGTGGTGAACGAGGTTGGAACAATGTTATTCCAACTAGAATCGGGAGGGGTTTTGGAGGTGGTAGAGGTGTTATATGTTCCAAAGGTGAAGATGAACTTTCTTTGTCTCAGTTATGGAGGATGTGGGGTATGATGTTGAATTCCAAAAGGAATAAGTATTCATACATTCAGAGGGAGCTACCCATGACACAATAGTTATATTTAGTGTTAGGAACGGTAAGTTGTACAACTTGCAAGGATAGCTTGTAAGCAGATACAAGGGGATCTTGGATCAACGATCGATGTTAGTGATAGTGATTGAGCAAGAGGCTTTGAAGATTGAATTGAGACTGCGGACACAGAATTCTAATCTAGAAGATGGGCAAGAGGCCTTTTCCAGAATTTTCAGGACTAGTTGGTATGAGCTAACATTGATGAATTCTCAGGAGTAGCCTCCTAAGATCATGGTTGGGAGAAATAGGTATTCAAATAAACTTCCAAAGCAGGTAGAAGGGAACTCTTCTACTTCAAAGGGAGAAGTTGCAGTAGCAGATGACGTGGTTCGATTGGAGACAGATCCAGGTGGAGGAGGTTCATCCAGAATTACCTCCCTCACTAAGAGGGAGTGTTGAAGTTTGTAGCTTAGGCCAGTACTTCTACACATGCCTTATGTCTAGGCATGCAGAAGTCGCCCACATCTCCTTAGGCAACTTGTTCTAGGTTGAACGAGTTGTTAGTGTAACTTAGCCTAAGTTTAACTTAGGGAAAAGAACATATTAATATGTTATCTTATTGAGCTAATAAAACTTAGGAAAAGTAAAGTAATTTAATTTAGTAAGTAATTTTTAAACTTAGTTGTTGATCTCAAGTGAGGTGACATCTAATCTTGATTTTCAATCACTTTGAGATTAGGGATAGAATTAAGGTTTTGGTTCAATGTAAAGTGATAAATGAAAGGCTAGGGAGAGGGCGTAAGACATAACGACAATAGAAGATTGAGAGCAATATCTCAATGAGCATGTTCTGGGTCTGAGGGAGTGTAGAGAGGTTGGTGATTTAGATATTCAGGAGAGATTGAGTTTCAATCTAAGGAAGATTTTTTGGATCAAAATCCAGAATTTTATATTCTATACTTTTCTTAGTTGGGATATTATCCCGGGATGGGAGCCCAAGTAGGTTCTAAATTTTGTTAATGGAGAATTGAATTTTTTGGGCAAAAATCTCTGTGAAATTGTTATTTTCTTTCGCTGAATTTTTTTGTTAGGAACCTAATTATGTGTTTATTCAATAATTTATTGCTTGGAATTAAATTCCAAGTGCTAAGTTTAGGGAAATCTAACAATTATCTCCCCATCTACAACCATGATGGCATCATCAACATATATAATAGTCACCCTATTTGAGTGAGCAACATCCTCTTAAGCAATTTTGACACATTTTCTTTTTTGAGGTTGATATTCTCCAAGGCACTTTAGTTGAGATCAATATCTATTGGCCTCCTAGAAATTTCTTAATTGGTTAAGAGATCAACCAATGGATTCATTGTAATTTTTATATGTAAAGGTTGAATGACATTAAGAGTCTTGTAATGTTTTTAGCTGTAGCTTCAAGACTAATTGAGATGAACTTGTTCGTAGAGACCCATCCTAAGTTGTAACCATTGATAAATTTGGTGATGAAAATAATGAGGATTTATGAGTCTCCCTCAATCACTAGGTCAGTGAAACCATATGTATCCACCAGTTGAATCACTTTCTCCCTAACTCAAAGTTCAAAAAAATAGTTGTGTTATGTCCCTCGTATCAAACTCTTATTCTATATGGACTTGGGTTTCCCTTTGAGCCTCAATCAAAATTGAGCTCGACCATATTTTTTGGAAGGGTTTGCCAAAGACTTAGAGATAATTTTTTGTGTGTTCACAGTGTTCCAAGTGGCAATCTCACCTACAATCTAGGCCATAAGGACTCATTTTCCCTATTCTAAGTGTTTTTTATTATTTCATGCCCGTCTCATCGTTTTAATGGTTTCCCTAGGATTATTTTATATCACTAGCCAAAAATTTGATGCCCCCTTTCATGAAAGATTACGTGATTTCAATTATTCTATAGTGTCCATAAGATTATCCCTAGTAAGAGAATCAAAGCTGAAGTTTTATTATTCTCTCCATTTTTTGAAGATGTATTTATTATTTGTAGTTGCCATAACAATTCTTTTGGAAAAATGATGTAATAATGATTATTTATTAATTTATTAAAATAAAATCATTCTAACCTTCTTATACAACTTTCATTACAGTGTAGCAAAATATTTTGTAGTCTTCAAAAATAAATTTATATTTTAAATTGATTTCACACAAAACCAGGGTCCCTATGCCAAAACTTATAGGTATAGAGTTTAATATTGTCCTAACAAAAGTAAACACTTAAAAACCCCCAAGGATGGTGCTCAGGAGTAGGCATTCCCCACCTCGCCTTGATATGATGTCATCTCAAACAAAAGGGGGTTGTGGCTCCTGCTACATTTGGCACATTGCATGTGCTGCTGTCACTTCATTGATCATGGAATGAAGTCGGCACAAGGTTAAACTTCATTTGAATACCACACGTGGCATATGGAGGTACAAGAATACTTAATAGGAGAACTCTAACATATTGGCGGAGGTGGAGAAAGAAATTGATAATATAGGTTGCATGTTGACCATTCTATCCAGGAGATCATCCAACATTTACTTCTCCTCAAATGAGGGTAGTGACCAGCCAACATGGATGCCTAAAGATTCTTCCCAATAGTTCTTATGACTCAGTAGTTTTTTGCTCGCAACACTACTAGTTTTTCTCTTCTTCTCATGTCAATGTATGTCAAGGTCTAGCACAACCAACCTATTTTTTTAAGTTTATATTTACAACAGATCTAGTTAGACAAGGTCTTTGCAACCTCAAGACTCTAAACTTATGTTAGTGGTTCACTTTCCCTTTGGGTGGACCAATAGAAAAAAACTTATGATCATATGCTTCAACACTCTGCTTTCAATGAACCATGCACCCTCATTAATGGTTCTCTTATAGAAATGAGAGACTAGAGAAAAATGTTCTTTGAACCTTCTTATGAAATCATCATGCTCAGTTGTAGAGGTAGCAACCATTACTATCTCTTTCTTATTCTTAGTATCTCCCTTCTTCTGACACAAACATTTACGCGCATAATGACCATGCTTGCCACATGTGAAACACTTCACCTTGCTCAAGTCCTTCTTCACTTTTCCCTTCATCTTACTAGTGAGAGCCACATTGTCTCCATCAAAATTTTTCTTATGAAGATCCTTGTCCTACAATTCCTCTTGGATGAAGTCATCCCATAAAATGTTCCAATATGGCAACTTGTCTTGAGCAATTATTCCATTGATAAATGGCTTCCATTCCTTGGTGAAGCCCTTTAAGGCATTCATCACTAATTTTTACTATGGAACGCTAGCACCAATGGAACTTAGCTCATCACGAACTTGAGAAACCAACGTCAAATACGATGTTAGGAAACCAGTGCACAAAAATATAGAAAAGATAGATCAACGCCTTAGAAATAAGCCTCTTCGAGGGGGCAACCTCCTTTCTATATATAGGAGTCTAAGGGGTCACAATATAACCAAGCCGACCTAACAATAATAATATAAAGGCACAAAAATAACAATAGAGGGATTCTATGGGGCACAATAATAACAATATGGGGACAATAGGGGCACAACAATATTAATAAGGGATACAACTACAATAGTAATGGGGGAATCACTAGTATTATAGGAACCTAACATGCCCCTCTCCTTCAAAAAAGTGTTGTCCTCAACGCTTGAGTAGTTTTGGATGCTTCTGTATAAAATTCTCATCCTTCCATGTGGAATCTTCAATGGATAAGTTCTTCCACTTGATGAGATACTCCGAAATTGATCGATTTCGTAGTTGTCGAGTTCTTGTTTCTGTGACTGCTTCCGGTTCCAATATAATTTTTCCTTCCTCATCAAGTTCTGGAAATATTGTTTGAACTGGGATCTTGTTGCCTATAACCTTCTTTAAACATGAAACATGGAAAATTGGGTGCACTCAAGAAGCTGCAGGAAGCTCCAATTTATATGCCATAGTACCAATCTTTTGCAACACCTTATAGGACCATAGTACTTTGGTGATAATTTATTATCCTTCTTAGCTTGCTTGAGCGACATTTGTTTATATGGTTGTAGCTGTAGGAATAACCAGTCACCTACATCAAAACTTATTTCGTTGCAATGTTGATTTGCCTGTTGTTTCATTCTATTCTGCGCCAACACAAGGTTATCCTTTCAGAGTTGGAGAACTTGTTGTTGATGCTCGATGTGATGTTCCACTGCTTGAACCTTAGAATTTTATCTTAAATATGATGTGATGGATGGTGGTTGATATCCATAAAGTGCCATAAATGGGGTCATTTTTGTTGCAGTATGGAAGGAAGTGTTATACCACCATTCAGCTAGAGGCAACCATTTGACCCATTGTGTCTGTTTATTAGATACAAAGCAACGAAGATATCCTTCCAAACATTTGTTTACTATCTCAGTTTTCCCATCAAATTGAGGATGATAAGATGAGATATGAGCTAACTGAGTACCAAGACAAGAAAACAATTATGTCCAAAAATTTCCAGTGAAAATGGGAACTCTGTCACTTACAATAATCTTTAGGTTTCCATGTAGCTTTTGAATTGTTTCCATAGTGCAGTAGAAACTGTATGGGCTTTAAATGGATCTGATAATGCACAAAAGTGTGCATACTTGGTAAGTCTGTCAACTACCACCATGATGACACTCTTTCCTTCAGACTTAGGTAAACCTGTGATAAAATCCATTGAAACCTCCTCCCAACGTTGGCTAGGAATGGATAAAGGTTGTAATAGGCCTGGGATCTTAATTGTTTCAACTTTATTTAGTTGGCAAACCAAACATTCTGCCAAAAACTTTTGAATATCCGATTTAAGGCCATCCCGAAAAAATTCCTTCTTAACCCTGTGGTAAGTTTTTAAAAATCTTGAGTGCCCTCCTAAGGGAGAAGTGTGCAATTCCATAAGAATATTTTGTTTGAGTTGGGAATTTCTACAGAGGTATAAGCGATCTTTGTACCATAACGAATCATTTTTCCAGCTAAATGTATCAGATGTACTGGAATCTTGTTGTAACTTTCGAATACGTGCCCACACTTCTTCGTCATTCTTACATTCCTCCCTTGCTTCGTTTATCCAATCTGGTTGGATAATACAAATGGCGCACAACAATGCTTCCACATCCTCATCCTTTCTTGAGAGTGCATCTGCCACAACATTTTGCTTCCCCTTTTTGTAGATGATTTCAAAGTAATAACCCAACATCTTTGTGACCCATTTTTGTTGCTCTTCAGAGGATAATATTTGTTCTAAAAAGTATTTAAGGCTATCATGATCCGTTTTTACCTTGAAGTGTCTTCCCATTAGGTAGGGTCGCCATTTCTTAAGTGCATGTAGTATTATCAACATTTCCTTCTCATAAATAGCTTTGTGTAAATACTTTCCCTTGATTAGACGACTTTCGAAAGCAATGGGTCTTTTATCTTGCATTAAAACAACACCAATTCCATTTCCTAAAGCATCACATTCCACAATAAAGGTTTTTGTGAAGTCTGGTGTAGCTAAGACTGGTGCTTGGCACATTTCCTCTTTAAGATGTTCGAAGGCCTTTGTTGCTTCTGGAGTCCATGAAAATGCATCTTTCTTCAATAATGTTGTTAGAGGTGCTACTATTCTCCCATAATTCTTAACAAACTTGCGATAATACCCTGTCAACCCGAGAAATCCTCGCAGATGCTTTATGGATGTGGGGATTTTCCATTCCTTAATGGCTTTAATTTTGCTAGGGTCTACCTTAACACCTTCATGAGATACAATATGACCCAGATATTCCACCTCTTGTACTCCAAAGAAACATTTGGAGCTTTTTGCATATAATTGTTTCTCCTCCAATAGTTGTAACACCCTGTCAACATGTTCAACATGATCCTTCCAAGACTTGTTGTAGATTAGTATATCATCAAAAAATACTAACACAAATTTTCTAAGGAAGGGTTTGAAAATGGAATTCATCAAACCTTGAAATGTAGAAGGTGCATTGGTAAGGCCAAAAGGCATGACCAAAAATTCATAATGACCCTCATGAGTTCTAAATGATGTTTTCGGAATGTCTTCGGTCTTCATTCTGATTTGATGATATCTTGAACGAAGATCCAACTTGGTGAAGTAAATTGATCCATGCAATTCATCCAATTATTCATCAACGACAGTAATGGGAAATTTATCTTTAATAGTGAGCTTGTTGAGCTCCCTACAATCTGGACACATGCGCCATGATCCATCCTTCTTGTGCACCAATACTACTGGAGCAGAGAAAGAACTTTGACTAGGTTGAATTATACCAGCCTCTAGCATTTCTACAACCATACGTTCAATTTCACTCTTTTGGGCGTAGGGATATCTGTACGGCCTGATGTTTGGAGGAACACTTCCTGGAATAAAATGAATAGCATGATCCTGATCACAAATAGGTGGGAGACATTTGAGAGTCTCAAATACCTTGGAATGATTGTCCAAGACTTTTTGGAGGTCTGGAGAAATAGATGATTTCGATGTGGAAACATCTGGCAAACATAATTGTGCAATTACACCTTGTTGTTCCTTTTTTAGAAGCTTTGTCATACCGTTAGAGTTGATTATCTTTCCCAGATTCCCTACAATACCCCTTAATTCAACTTCCTTTCCTTCCACAGAAAATTTCATGAAAAGTTCTTGAAAATTAAAAGCTATTGTACCCAAGGATTGTATCCATTGGACTCCTAGTACAACATCAGCACCACCCATTGGAATGGAAAGCATTGGGCTATTCAATACATATTCTCCCATGGATAGCTTGATATTATGGTGCTTTTCCAGAGCAATTTATGGTTCCTCCACTTGCAACCATCACTTGACACTCTGGTGCTAGATATAGGAAGCAATTCAATTCTTTTGCTATCTTACAATGAATAAAATTGTGGGTACTTCCTGAATCAATCAACACTATTACCCTTTTCTTCTTGATATGTCCTTCTATCTTGATAGTTTGAGGAGTGGTAATTCTAGCCAATGTATTACAAGATATGGTCAGATTCATTTATTCTTTATCTAGGGTTTGTTCCTAGAGTATATCCTCTTCTTTTGACATTTCTTGTTCATTTTCTTCCTCCTCTTCACATTCTATGTAGAATAATTTCTTCTCCGCACACTTATGACTTTTAGTGTGTTTGCTATCACAACTGTAACAAAGCCCTTTTTCTCTTTTTTCTTCCAATTTTTATGGTATCAACCGTATAGTTTGTGGAAGGCTAGGGGCAGCAGCACTTCCATCTTTATAGTTGTGAGTGGTAGGCTTCCTGGTTGTCATAATTTTGCTTTCCATTTTTCTTGCTAACTTGAATGCCTTCTCCAATGAATCAGGTTCCCAAAGGCGAACCTCATGTTGGATATTATCCTTTAAAGTCCCTATGAACATATCAATCCTATGCTTCTCTGGAATATCTTTTACCCTTATGTTCAATTTTTGGAAGTCCTCAATGTGCTCCATCATTGAACCCTTTTGTTTGAGACTTATCAATTGGCTAAAAAAGGTGTTTCTTTTTGTATCCTCATAATTTGTTGTCATTTCTTCTGTAAAAGTTGCCCCTAAGTGACAATTTGTTTGCGAGAGCAAAGCCATCAATACGATACACACTGATTTGGTTCCAAATATAAAGTTGCAATACGTACCTTTTGTGTATTTTGTACATTATGGAGATCGAAAAATTGCTCCATCTATAGTATCCATGTTGCGGGATCCTTTCCATCAAACTTCCTCATATCGATTTTTGGAATATGGTGGGTCTTCAATCCAACATTAGAGTCTATGAAATCATGATTAACATTTCTTTTGTTCTCATCATGAGTTTCCTTTACTACCCTTTCACCATTAGTGACCATTTCTTGTAGCAACTTATTCAAATTTATCTTCAATTCTTCCATCTTATCGTCCATGCCATTCATCTTAGCTTCCATATTAGCGTCCATGCCATTCATCTTAGCTTCCATTCCATTCATCTTAACTTGCATGCCATTCATATTAGCTTCCACGCCATTCATCTTGGCTTCATTTATCTTTAGTGAGAGTGAAATTTGTTGTACTTGGTCTTGTAATTTTGATATATCATGTTGCATTTCTTCCTCTTCTTCACAAGTCATGCTAGAGCTTTCAGGTTTCTTACTAGGTGTTTCCATTTTATTTCTTCGGGGCATTAATTAATGCTAACAATTCTTCACTATTCCCTTTGAATTCCTTCAAACTAATTTTTCCAACCAATCTTATGCAAAAAAAAAAATTACACACCTTTTTTTACTTTGTAAGAGCTTGATATTGAATCTGTTGTATCTCTGTAGCCGCGGATCTTGAATATTTGAAATCTCGTCCTTCGGTAGCCTTTTGAGTCCTCTTTATAACCCCGCAAGTCTAATCAATATTGGATTCTCCAAGGAAGAGTTATGCCAAATCTTCAACAGTGACCTGATTATAGACTAGTTCAGTAGAGCAAACTTGTATGATGTGTCGCGTCTCACTGTTTCAACCTTAGGTTCTGAAAATGATACTCACAAAAACTACAGTCCGTCCTCTTTCTGTAACTTCTTACGAAAATTCAATCTGATATTCAGAGCGAAAGTTATGATGATTTTCCCAAGGTGACCTGTTTGAAATGTAATTCGGGGGTCTGCAAAAACCCTAACTTCCTCAGATCATATCTCCGAGAATATAGCGAGACAAGCTCTGAAATTCAGACCCGAGGTTCAGCGCGATTTTTTCTCAAATGGGTTTTTTTTCGCTTCTGAAACATCGCAGAAAAAAAATTTATAGCGAAAATACCTCGATGTCCTGTTTGGAGCAGCCAAACCCTAAAATCCAGAGCTTTGATACCAAATGTTAGGAAACTAGCTCACAAAAAGATAGAAAAGATAGATCAACGCCTTAGAAATAAGCCTCTTTGAGGGGCAACCTCCTTTACATTATACAAATGAACAATTCTTAGATGATTCAAATGAGAAAACCTCCTTTCTATATATAGGAGTCTAAGGGGTCACAATATAACCAAGCCGACCTAATAATAATAATATAAAAGCACAAAAATAACAATAGAGGGATTCTACAGGGCACAGTAATAACAATATGGGGACAATAGGGGCACAACAATATTAATAAGGGATACAACTACAATAGTAATGGGGGAATCACTAGTATTATAGGGACCTAACATATGAAGCCACACTCTTTCCATCAGACATCTTGGTGTTCTTGATCTTCTCTCTAGATATCAACTGGTCCTTGTTCTTACTTTGGAACAAGTCCTAAAGAGCCTTCCACATATCATGTGTAGTGTTCTTCCTAGTAAGATGAGGTATGAAGTGATCTTTTACTCCATATAGGATGATCATCTTGGCCTTTGCATTCAACTCTTCAAACTTACCCAACTCTTTAAGAGTTGTTGGATTACCAATCTCCTTGTCATCAAACTCCCATATCTTGTTCACCAACAAGTTTGAGTATGAGTTTGCTTAGAGCGTCTAGGATTGAGCATCACCTTTCCATCCTGGAACAATACTTCAAACCCCTTAGCCTCAATCAATAAGACAAACAACCTGATGCAATTGAGGTCTGGTACCCACAATACATCCTAGACTTATAGCATGCCTCCTTATTCCATCCTGAATTTCACCGTACCTGACCCTCTAATGGTCTTCTGACTCTTATCACCAACCTCCACATGTAATTTAGGGTCCCATTCGGTGAGAGTATCGAATATTTCATATTATTCAACACTCCACTTTCAATGAATCATGCACCCTCATCAATGGTTCCCATAGAGAAATGAGAGACTAGAGAAAAATATAATTTGAACCTTATTATGAAGTCATCCTTCTCGGTTGTACATGTAGCAACAATTTTTATCTCTTTCTTCTTCTCATTATCTCCCTTCTTCTCACGTGGACACATACTAATGGCCATACTCACAACATGTGAAACACTCCACCTTGCTAAAATACTTATTTACTATATCCTTCATCTTAGTAGCGAGAGCCACGTTCTCTCCATCAAACTTCTTCTTATGTAGATCCTCATCCCATAGTTCATTTTGGATGAAGTCATCCTATAACCTGTTCTAATCTATAAACTTGTCTCGAGCAATTATTCATTTGATAAATGGCTTCCATTCCTCGGTGAAACCCTTTAAGGTAGCCCTCACTAATTATGACTTTGGAACACTATCACCAATGGCACTAATATCATAATGAATTTGAGAAACCCTCATCAAATGTGAATCCACACTCTTGTCATCCAACATACTTGTGTTCTTAAGATTCTCCCTCAATACCATCAATTGGTTCTCATTCTTATTTTGGAACAAGTCTTAAAGAGCCTTCCACATATCATGTAAAATTTTATTCCTGGTAAGATGAGGTACCAAGTGATCATTTACTCCATATAGGATGATCAGCTTGGCCTTCATATCTAACTCTTCAAAATCAGGCAACTCTTTAAGATTTGTTGACTTAGCAATCTCCTTGTCATAAAACTCCCATATCTTGTTCCCCAACAAGACCATTTTGATCCTTTCTTTCTAAGACCTATAGTTGGAAAGCCCACCCAACATGTCCTCATGCCTTAGACTAGCAATTAATTTAGCCATGATGTTAGTCCTTCAACAACAAATCAACCAGATCCCTCTTAGGTTGCTTGTTGTGCGCACTCTAATCTTGTTAACCCTTCAAAGTAGCTATGATCCCATGTTGAATTTTCCTTACACCCTAGTCCTAGTATATGGTTAACCAAGAACACAAACACACTAGAAGAGCTCAACCATGAATAACTTTGCACAACATAAATATAACAACAATGAATCAATAAAATACACAGATAAATGTGTGGCCCAAAACACTTCTTATTAGTCCATCAACAAGAAACACATAGGGCTCCCATACTAGGGATCATGGCCCTTTTACACCTTGATAAAAGACTAGTATACAAGTGTATCCAACAAGGGCTTGAGTTCCTCTCCCTTATTGGCATTGATGTGTGTTATAGTGTTGCAAGTGTGTTGTTAGTTGGCATTAATGTCAACCTGGTGTCTTGGGTTGTAGGTGAGCTAGTTATGCATGTGTATGAGTGGTTGCACATGGCTTGTGTATGTATTATGTGTATATGCTCCTTATCATTCCTACTATTTTGGACTAGCTTGGAGATTTGATGATCTTCTTGATCATGTTGATGCATACAGGTATTGGTGGCTGCTACAGGAGTTAGAGTTGAGGAGCCTTGTTGATTAGGTCTCCATGTCTTGGTTAGGTCTCTCATGTTGATGATATTATACATTGGGCTTGGAGAGGATCTACAAGTGTCAGTGAATGCTTGAGATGGTTGTATAGGTGTTGGAGGATGTCTGACATGTTCTGGAGCTGCATATTGATGACAAAATTGTTGTGGAGCAGTTTAATGGCCCAGATGTTTAGTATGGTTGTTGGTTGGAATCCTAGTCAACCTAGTTTGATTTGTGATGATGTTGGTGATATGGAAGTGACTCAGTGAAGTGTTGCAGAGGTGTCAGTGACTTCCAAAGGTCCTACAGAGTCTTGTAAAGCTTTGGAAAAAGGTTAAGCAGGATATGATCTTATTTGACTGAGTTCTGACCATCCTCTGCCCCGGTTGCATGGATAATAGGTCATGGGAGAGACTGAAAAGCTCCAATCGTTGGTAGACAAGCCTGTGGGAGTGACTGAGGAGATCCATTTGAATCTAGCATGTGTTGTGCTTGCGACCGAGGATTTTCACGAGAATTTCTATGCATTCCTCGTGTAACTCAGCTAATTTCGGTATTATGGTGAAGTTTATGACCGGACTTTTCCATGAAAAGGTCAAATCAAGTTGTGGGGTCTCCAGAAGTTGATCAAGGTAGAAGATATCAAATTTTTAGTGGAGTTAGTGGTTGATTTGGTTTATCGGTGAAAAGAATTATTGAGTGATCCACAACCTGTAGCATTTACTAAGTTACTCAACAAAGAAAAATGATCAATAGAGGAAGGTTTTGAGTCTATTTGGTTGTTTTTCTTGAGAGTGTGTGAGTATGCTATTGTGAGGGCATTGAGAGTGAGTAGATATTGTTGTAGTTGCTCACATTGCTTTGCAGTGATTTATCAATGTATTATACGCAGAAATCATAGATAGAGTTGACAAGAAGATTCAGATTTTATGTGTTGATTGTGGCAAAAAATTGGCAACTTGTGGTGTGTTAGAGAGTAAATATTGTTGAGAAGAAATAACCCTCTACTCGCAAAGTTTTTGATTTAGATTTTGTGTTGCAGAACGATGGTGTTGTTGGGTTTCTCATGTTGAGAAAATTGAGAGCCTAGTATGGAATATTTATGAAACGTGGTTTGCATGGAGGAAGTGAAGGCATGGAGGCTTTAGAGTAGAAGTGATTCGTCATATTTAGTAGAAGGAACAGATTTCTCCATCTAATTGATGTTGGATAGTCCAATGGGATTTGGGCGAGGATCGTTGGTTGTGGGTGTTTCCAGCAGATAGATTTCCATAGATCCGCAAGAGAAACATATTTCTTGTCTGATAGGTGTTAGAATACTGTGAAGGAAGTCGATTCTTCTAGCTTGTGGTTGTAATCTAATCTATGTAAATTTGTTCAACATATTAATAAAAGAATTGAGCAGCGCAGCAGCAACAGGGTGGTTTTCTCCCAAAAGTGTTTCCACCGGAAATACTTGTGTTTTCATGTGTAATTATTTGTGTTGATGCTTTCCAGTATTATTATGCTTTGAGTTTATTGATTATTTCATGTTTTGATAAGATAATATTTTGATTATGTGTTGCAAATTGATAATCTGACAAAAGACTTAAAATTGATATAAAGGTTATCACTATTGATTCACCCCCCCTCTCAGTAGTGATCTAGTTTCCAACAATTGGTATCAGAGTTGGTGCTCTTCAGTGAAGCTTGACCACTTGGAGAGTAGATCATGGATCATGGCCAGAAGAAAAAAGAGGATGTCTCAAAAGACAAAGGGTTTGAAGAAGGAAAAGATTCATTCCATTGCAAATGAAGCAGCAAATTTTGAAATATCAGCCAAAGAAGTTGTGTCACGAGGTAATATGTTGAAAGCATTTTTGAATTATGATTCTAATGATTTTTTTGAGTTACATAGTGAAGAAGAAAATGATGTTTCTCGTGTTAAGGTTGAATATGAATCAACAATGGTTGTAATTAAAGAATTAGTTGCTCAAGTGGATAGACTAATTGTTGCATGTAGAGATCATGAGAAACTATTGCAAATTTGTGATGAGAAGGAGAAAAATCTCAAGGAGGAGCTCACTACCTTGAAGTCCCAGCTAGCAAACTCAAAAAGAATTGAAGAAGTTGTTATCACTTAGAACTATAAACATTTGTATATAATCCTTTGTCCAAGTTCAATGTCAAAAGTTGGTGTCAAATTGTTTTTGTTCTATGTTTCTTACTTAGGGTTGGAGCTTTAAAGGTGTTTGATGTAAATTGTACTCTAATCCTATTGGTCATCCTCCACCATCATGGTTTCATAAGCCATGTCTTGTCTTATCCATGTCACCGATCCTTTCCGTAATTTCGCAGCGCAGTCTCTTATTGGTCAGTTTCGCAGCGTAATCATTGTTTAGCCATTCCGTAGCGCGTCACCATCAAGCCGTTTCGCAGCGCATTATGACAATTCAAAACTAACTGCGCTGCGAAATCGCAGATTCGTGCGTTTTGCAGCGAATATTTCTCAAAGGGTCAAGTCTGTTGATGAGTCACCACTTCCGTCCTCTCATGTCAGTTTGCGTACCTCCCAAACGCTCATTAACCATCACTCCACCAATAGATTTGTAGACATGCACATAAATATTATTCAAATGGGTTTTACCGTGCATGGATTTTTATGATGATCGTAAATGATGCATAAGTGACCAGCCTGTGTGATGAGATATTTGAGTTTGCAAGCGAACCCGAGTTTTTTCAAATGAGCCTGATTACAAGCGAGCCCGAGTTTTTTCAAGTGAGCCTGATTACAAGTGAGCCCGAGTTAAAAAGAATTGAATCATCATTTTAGTTGAAGCTGTTGGTCATTGTCTGTGCGAAAATTTCAAAAGAAAAATGGACAGGAAAGAACACAGGTCTGGAAAATGTCAGAGAACAGAGCCTGAAGGTTTAGACCTAGCATTAAGAGATGAAGGCGTGAAGAAAGCCTTCAAGGATGCCGGCTGTTGGAATTTCTGTAAGAAGCTGCAAGGTGGCCATGCTCAGGTAACAAAGGATTTTGCTTTAAACTTCACCGGTTTGAATTCTAAAATAGCTATGTTAGAAGTTCAAGTGTCTCCGGAGGCAATTGCTGCTGTAACTGAGATCCCAAGAGGGGGGCAAGAATGGTTTAAGAACTTTAAGTTCGATATGAATCCATGCAAAGAGTTCTTAAAAGAGGCATATGTGAATGAAGATCTAACAAAATCAGTGCCTAGAAACTATGTTAAGGAGCACTATGCCCTTCGTCTCACCTGTATTCAGAAGTACTTAACCTGTGAGGGAAGATACAATAAGGTCTACTCTTATCACTTCAAGTTGCTGTTACATTTCACTGGTAAAGCATCCATAGACATTCCCTTCTATTTGTTTCGTAGTCTGAGCAAAATGTGTGACAAAGTGCAATTAAGGAAGGACGACTGTGAAACATCTTTATTTCACCATGGTTTGGTTAAATTGTTAGTTTTGGATGGTCTTCAGAAAATTGGTAGAGACTGGAACTCCTTCATCTTCATGGCGGGTTTCCAAAGTAAAACAGGTCTTACTCCACAGCTAGTTAGAGAAAAAGAACAATCAGTTGAAGAACTCACGCTAGTTGAGCTTCAAAAGGAGGCAAAAGATAAGAAGAAGGCCAAGTCACAGTTGAGAAAATCAGTGAAGCCACTGATCATTAAAGAACAACCTCAGTCATCATCAAAAGAAGAAGCTCAGCATAAGAAGACTGTACCTGGACCAAGTGGATCTGAAACAGTGTCAAGAGTTAGGACAAGGAGTCAAATAAGCAAAGAAAAGGGCAAAGCATTGGTTGTTGAGGAAAGCCCGATATCTAAGGCCAGCTTGAGTGATTTGCTTGAGGCCATTGAGTTTGAGCAAGTTGAACTGGTGCACATTGAACCAATGCACATTGATTTGACACAGCCATCACCAGAAAGCACTAAGAAATCTAGGGCTTCAAAAAGACTGAGGTTTGATGAACCAGGTGATGAATTCATCTTCAAACCAAGAAGACCTATTACAAGAAAGCAAGTAAGGGAAGCTAAGAAACTGCCTAGAACAGAGGTAGCTGAGGAATTGTCCAGAACAGAGGAGGCAGAGAAAGTTAAGCAAAAAGACACAAATACAACAGTTATCATATCTCAAGGAGGTAATACTATAGCTGCAAGGAACTTGTTAAAAACCGCTAAACATGAGATTGATAAGCTGAAGAATACCACTAGGGAGTCTGCAGTCAGGTATGCAAACTATCGTAAAGCTGTATTGAAAGGAAGTGAAAACCTAGTAAACCAGGTGGATTCAGTAGCTGATATTTATACATGGACAGTTCCCGCAATTAAGGAGGCTAAATTCATCAGAAAGATAAATATGCGTTTAAGAGCCGAAAACAAAGCTATGAAGAGGAGGATTGAAGACTTGGAATCACAGCTAGGTCAGTGGAAGAAGGTTGAAGACTTAAAGGCCCAGCTAGACCAATTAGCTGATAAATAAAGTTGTTGTTCTAAGAAAGGTTTTTTCCAAATTTTGGCAAATTTTGCTTAATTTTGTTGTTTTGAGGACATGTATATCCCTGCTAAATGTATCAAAGATCAAAAGGAGTTTTGGCAACCAAATATCTAGGCGGTAAATACCTCAGGAAAAAGACAAGTTGTTTAAACATTTTAGCAGTTTCGTAGCGCGCTACGAAACTGTTGTAGGTGGTGTTTTCAACGCAAAAAGACAGTTTGGTGATAGGTGCGGGAATTTTCAAAAGGAGACATCTAAAGGACATCAAAGGGACCAGATGAAGCCATCACAACCATTCAGATCAAGACAGTTGTACCTTTAAAAGGTGGAATGCTTTAACTCAAATTTGGAGTTTTTGTTATAAAGCCACTTTATTACCGGTCATTAGGGTTTGGAAGGGGTTGCATACGAGGAGTTTTGACTTGCACACCTGTCCATCAATGAAGCCTCCAACACATCAGGAACATGGTGGTGTTCTATATTTTTGGGATATTAAAGAGCCAAAGACATGCTGCTGCATATTCGAATAAGGAGTGGAAGACTGGAACCGAAAAAACAGGGGATATCACCTAGCATCACTGAGCAGATTAAAGTATTCAGCATCCGAGGCCAATATGGAGCTTTAAATGCTCATCTCAGCCATCTCAGCCAAACTGCAAAGAATCCAGGTGTCAAAGAACAAGAAGGAATCTTTCTACGAAGAAGATAGTGTTAGAGTTATAATCAAAGTAGAACTCTTTAGAACTCCAGTTAGCATTAATTGTATTTAATAGTTTGTTGTAAAGCAGATAGGGTCATTAGTAGCAGTCATCGAGCTCCCCTCATGCTGGAGGAGGAAGCTCCAAGTAGTTAGAATTATGTTTCTATATATAGCTGAATCATCTATGTAATGAGGGTTGGATATTTGAGAAAACAGAGTGTTATTTTGGCTTGTGTACAAACTCATTTTCAGTAATACAAGTCACTGCTTTTCTTCTCAAGATTCATACAGTGTTTCAAATGCTCAAGATATGTGGTTTTGTTTTATCCTTTATGTTTTTACAGTTGTATAGATACACAATCACTCAGAATTCACTTTGCTGCTCTGATTTCCTGTGTGTATTTGTAAGCTGAGGTTTCTATGAGATGTGTTTTGAGTATTTAAACATTACATGCCCTGACTTCTATGTATGAGTAGTGTTATAGTTTACTGAAGGATGATTAACTCCATAAGCCCAATGGAAGTCTTTGTAATGTCTGTCCAGCCAACATATTTGTTAAATTTACTTTGCAAGAGTTAGCCATCTCATCAATAGTCAAATCAATAACCTTTTGAGAGAGCCCTCTCAGACTAAGGAGGCTAAGCCTTAGTCAAAAGATTGGTCTGAAACAGTTACACAAAGTCTACCTGGTCAGCAGCCTTCCAGTGCTTGATTTTGTGATAACATTTTGGTGCGTCTGCCGGGAGCCTGAAGATTACTCATTCCCGAAAATATGAGACTGAACTTCTGAAGGTAGCAGAAGCTCAGGAAGGTGTTCGAGGCTGCATTCTACCTTGGTGACTCCATTCAATCTTAAAGTTAAAAAAGGTGGCTTCGAGAGGAAGATACACAAGGAGTAATCCTGACCCAAACCCACCTAGTCCTGTGGATAATCCCAACATTATCTCAAGGAGTAGACAAAGATTTTCTGATATACCAGGTACTTCAAACATTTCAAAATCTTTGTTTCCTGAATTTTCAAGAAGTCCTGAAGATAAAATTGTTGATGATAAAATTCAAGAGGTATTATTGAGGTCTGAAAACGAAGAAGAGCTTATTGGAATCATTTTAGATTTACAAAAGAGAGGCATTGATACTTCATCTTTAGTGTCACAAAAAGATAAGGAAGAGTTTTGGGAGGTTGTTACTTCAGAATTGCTATTAGAAGAAGAGGACTTAAATCAGCTCAAAGAGCTTGATCCTTTTGAAGTTTTGCTCAAATCTAAAACTGGTTTACCTCTCCCAAATTGGAGTTCTTTTGTCAGTGGTTTGCAAAGTCCAAACAGCCCTTTTCGCACTAATACCTTATCTTCTGCCTCTGCTAGTCCAAATAGTCCACAGACACCATCTCACACTAAATCTACTCCCTCTGGTCATACAATACCTGTTGTCACTGTTCCTCCATTCATTATGGCTGTACCTGCTAGGTATGCTCCTCTAGCTCTCCCTGCTGTTTTACATGATCTTCCTAGTAAATATGCTGCCAGGATTCCAACATGGGGAGGTGATGAAGATATTACAGCAGAAGAACATGTGGATAGGTTCAATGATTTTGCTGATAGGGAAGAAGTGGATGATGAAGATGTAAAATTAAGACTGTTTGCTCAAACTTTCATTGGGGAAGTCCGAAAATGGTTTAAAGCCCTTGGAGCTGGTAGAATTCATAGTTGGGTTGAGTTTGAAGATAGCTTTCTGAGGAAATGGGGAAATAGAATCAATCCTGTTCAAGCCCTCACTGAATATAATAGTCTAAGAAGAGCTCCAGATGAAACTGTCCAAAACTTTTCTAAGAGGTTTAATAAAGTATATAATTCTATTCCAGCACACTTGAAACCTCCTGGAGCTTTGGCACAGTTAAGATACGCTGAGTCATTTGATTCAGATTTCTCTCTTTTACTCAGAGAAAGAGAGTCTGCTACTCTGGCTGACATGCAAAATGATGCAGTTAAGGTAGATGTGAATATGCTTGCTGCTAAGAAGTCGAAGATGGCAAAGACTAAGATAAAGGAAGAGGAGAAGCCTTCTACCTCTGCTCAAGAAGACAAGTTTGAAACCATGATGAAAACCATGGAAAAATTGATGGACCAATTAGCACTTGGGAATACTGCTGCTCCCCAAGCACAGCAAGAGCCTCGATTTAGAAACCCTCAATTTAGAAGGCCTCAAAATCAGCAAAGGCCAAGAGACAATAGAAATCAGCAGGCAGATCCTCCAGTGAGACCTCCTTTCCAACAAAACTTGGTGGATGAAGAAGAAGAACCTGAAGTACCTGAGGAATCTATTCATTGCTTTGATGAAGAAGGGTCAGGAATTTTCTTGACCAAAGAGGAACATGATGAGTCCAGCATGACAAAGTCAGAGGAAGAACCTTCAGATTTTTTAAAGGGCTATCAGCATGCTATTTTTGAGATGCAAAAGCAGTATAATCTCAGGAATAGAGATGTTCCTATTACAGCAGACAAAGCACAGTTCAAGAAGAATACCTCAAGGACAGCCGATGATAAAAAGGAGAAAGCAAAGGTAGGTGAAAGTAAAGTTGATCCTCCTCTTGACAAAAGGGACATTCAAATTTCTTCTCCTCCCAAGGAAAGTGACAAGTCTACCTCTGTTTTTAATATTGAGAATGAGATTGCAAAAATTAAAATATCAGTCCCTTTTAATGAAATTCTCAAGGTAGATAAGTATAGAAGCAAAATTGTTGAAATGCTTAATTCACAACCAGGGGTGGCTGATATCCTAAATGTACAAGAAGATAATCCTATTATCTGCTTGGGTCCAAGGCTTGAGGATGAACAAAATGAAGAGTTTCCTCCTTTCTACATAAGCATTACCATCCATGACATGACTTTACATAATGCTATGTTAGATTCGGGGGCATCACATAATCTTATGCCTAAGGTAATTATGGAAAGACTGGGGTTAGAAATTACTAGGCCATATAAGGATTTATTCTCCTTTGATTCAAAGAGAGTTCATTGCATTGGTTTGATAAAAGATGTTGTTGTGGGTCTGCAACAAATTCCAGCAAAAACCACTGTTATGGACATTGTTGTTGCAGACATTCCACCTAAGTTTGGAATGCTTCTTTCAAGGTCATGGGCAGCCAAAATCAAGGGCACAATGCAGATGGATCTCACATATGCTACTATTCCAGTGTTTGGTGAGCAAAGGAGGTTGTACCGTGAAACAAGGATGGCCTACATGGTGAGTAGCAAAGAAAAACCTCAAAATTTTCCTATTTACTCATGTGATACTGGTCTTGGTTCAGCTATCCTTTTTAATGAATCAGTTGGGAGAGAATTAGAAGATAAATCAGCAGAAAATCAGAGTCATGAAGGACAGCAAGGAGATGAAGAAGATATCATGGGTTGTTGGTCATTATACTTTGATGGAGCAGCAGGAAAAGAAGGGGCAGGAGCTGGAATTTGGATCACTAGTCCAACTGAAGAAAGTAAGTTTCTGTCATACAAACTAAACTTTGATTGTACCAATAACATGGCTGAGTACGAATCTCTGGTGTTAGGCCTGGAAACCTTGATAGAATTGAAGGCAAAGAATATTGTTGTTTGTGGAGATTCCGAATTGATTATTAAGCAGGTACAAGGTGCATATCAAACAAAGGATGCAAGGATGAGAGCCTACAGAAATTTAGTGTTGGAATTGTTGGAAAAATTTCAATCCTATACCTTCAGTATAAAAACCAGAGATCAAAATTCTATTGCAGATTCTCTTGCTGTTTCTGCAAGTCTTTTTATTGTTCCCAAACATTCTTCTGATAGCTATGAAGTGAAGGTTCGCCATAGACCAGTCATCCCAGATAATATCATCAACTGGCAAGTCTTTGAAGATGATCAGCAGGTAAGAAATTTCCTTGAGTTGAAAGAAGAGTTTGAGCATAATCAAATAGATCAGCAGAATATGTTAACAGAGACAAGGGAAAATTCTGAAGTGTTGCAGCTACAAAACAACCTAATTCCTAAAGGCCTTATTCCACTTGAAAAGTTATTTGATCAAAATGATGTGTTTAAAGCACCAAGATTGCAAGCCAAAGAAGAGGAAATAGAAAGCTGTAATTTAGGTGACTCAGTTGTGCCCAAATTAGTCAAAATTTCAAAGTTCCTATCAGCTGATATGAAGGTCAAATATGTTGAAATGATGAAGAAATTTATTGATGTTTTTGCATGGAGCTATGCTGATTTGAAACAGTATGATTCTTCAATCATACAACATACCATCCCAATTAAGCAAAATGAGAAGCCTTTTAAGCAGAAATTAAGGAGGATTAATCCTCTTTTGATGCCACTAATTGAAAAAGAAGTGAAAAAGCTTTTTGATGTCAAGATTATTGTTCCAATCAGATTCTCAAATTGGCTTGCTAACTTAGTACCAGTCAGGAAAAAGAATGGGGAGATTAGAATTTGTATAGACTTCAGGAACTTAAACAAGGCTTCACTGAAAGATAATTACCCTCTTAAGGAATTTAGACTTCTGTGATCCATAACATTGTCTAGATAATCTTCGGCAAAATCACATGATCAATCTTTTGTCGACGCGTTTCGAACCAACCAGTGTGGTTCATCGTCAGGACAAGTTGAAGAACTGATCTGGCTTAGCTGATTTAATCAGCTAAGCCATATCAGTTCTTCAACTTGTCCTGACGATGAACCACACTGGTTGGTTCGAAACGCGTCGACAAAAGATTGATCATGTGATTTTGCTGAAGATTATCTAGACAATTACCCTCTTCCCAAAATGGATTTCATTTTGCAAAATATTGTTGGTTCACAAAGAATGTCTATGCTTGATGGCTTCTCAGGGTATAATCAGATCCTTGTTCATCCAGATGATCAGGAGAAGATAGCTTTCACTACACCATGGGGCACATTTATGTATGCAAAAATGCCCTTTGGCCTCATGAATGCAGGAGCAACTTTCCAGAGGGCTATGGACATTGCTTTCGCTGAAGAGAAAGATAAATCAGTGGTGGTATATCTTGATGATATCACAGTCTTTTCAAAGAAGGAAGAAGACCACTTAAAGCACCTTGAAAGGATCCTACTAAAGTGTAGGAGGTTTGGTATTTCTTTAAACCCAACCAAAAGTATCTTTGCTTTAACTTCTGGCAAATTGCTTGGACATATTATCTCTGAAGAGGGAATTAGGATTGATCCTAATAGAGTTAGTGCAATTCAAAGGTTAGATTTACCAAGGAGTAAGAAAGAGATTCAATCCTTCCTTGGAAAGGTTAATTTTGTTAGAAGGTTCATTCCTAACTTTGCTGAAGTGGTCAAAAATATAACAAAAATGTTAAGGAAAGGAGCAGATTTTAAATGGACAGCTGAAGCAAAGAAATCATTTGAAGAGATCAAAAAGGCACTCACTCAAGCACCAGTCCTCATCAGCCCGGATTTTACCAAGGAGTTTCTGATCTTCACATTTGCTTCTGAAGATACAATTGCTGGAGTTTTACTGCAGAAAGGAAGTCAAGGTATTGAACAGCCCATTTCTTTCTTTAGCAAGACATTGGCTAATGCTGAATTGAAATATAATATCTTAGAAAAGCAAGCATATGCACTGGTGAAAGCAATTAAGGATTTCAGAATTTATGTGTTGCACTCTCATATTGTTACATACGTGCCAAGTGCTGTTATAAAAGATATTCTTACACAAGCTGACCCAGATGGAAAAAGAGGGAAATGGATAGCAAAGCTGTTGGAGTATGACATTGAGATCAAGCCCACCAAGTTGGTAAAGTGTCAAGGCTTAGCAAAATTGTTGACTCAGTCAAATCTGGACTGCATTGGTATCAATTTAAACACAGAAATTTCTGAAAATGAAGAAGAATTGGTCCAAATCAATGAAAAAATTTTGATCTCAGAGTGGTATAAAGATGTAGCATTTGTCTTGCAGCACAATAGAGCCCCTGATAACCTTTCAAAATCTAAAGCTCGGTTCACCAAGTTGAAATCTCTCAGATATTTTGTATATGATCAAAATTTATTTTGGAAGGATGCAGGAGGAATATTATTGAATTGTCTCATTGAAGAAGAAGCTGATAAGGTAATTGATGAATTTCATAAGGGGGATTGTGGAGGCCATCACTATTGGAAAGCCACTGCAAACAAAGTTTTGAGAGCTGGATATTTTTGGCCAACTATGTTCAGAGATATTTATAAAAAGATAGCATCATGCCATGAATGTCAAGTATTTGAAGGAAAGAGAAAGCTCATGCCAATGCCATTGGTTCCTATTTATGTTGAAGCACCTTTCCAGCAGTGGGGATTAGATTTTATAGGGGAAATCCATCCTCCTTCATCAGGACAGCATCGCTGGATTCTCACAGCCACTGATTATTTTACAAAGTGGATAGAGGCAATACCTACCAGGCAAGCAAATGATTCAGTGATAATTTCCTTTTTAGAAAATAACATCTTATCAAGGTTTGGTTGTCCAATCAAGATTATCACAGACAATGCCCAGGCTTTTAAGTCCAAAAGAATGATAAATTTTTGTCATCAATACCACATTTCCCTTGGTCATTCCACTGCTTATTATCCACAGGGAAATGGCTTAGCTGAAAGTTCAAACAAGAGTCTTGTGAGAATTATTAAGAAGCTACTGCAAGAAAATAAAAAGGCTTGGCATTTGAAACTGAAGTATGCCTTGTGGGCTGATCGAATTTGCACAAAGAGGTCCATTGGAACATCACCATATGAACTTGTGTATGGAGCAGAGGCTATATTCCCAACATCTCTCGGGGTACCAGTAATGAAGCTGATTCAAGGATTAGAAGAGGAACCAAATGCCATACAGCGGAGGATAAATCAGCTAATAGCTTTGCAGGAGAAAAGGAGTGAGGTGTTTGAAGGTCATCAACAAAACCAGAATCGGGTCAAGAGAGCATTTGACAAGAAGATCAAAGAGGTTACATTTCAGATTCATGATAAAGTCCTGAAATGGGAAGCCAGAATTGAAGAGAAAGGTAAACATGGTAAATTTGAAAATTTGTGGAAAGGGCCATATCAGATTTCTGCTTTCCATGGAAATAACACCTACATTCTGCAGGAAGTTGATGGAACACCATATGCTGGAGGACCTGTTAATGGCAGGTTCTTAAAGCATTACAATCAATGAAAGTCTGCCAAGTATCTCATGAGCATTGTATATAACCGCTTTATGAATCTTTCCTGTTGAAAATAAATGACAAGCTGAACTGAAAAGCTTAAGCCCGAGGAGAAGGCCCACAAAGCTAGAAAGGAATGCTTGTCAACTCCGTGTGTGTTTTTAAGAAATGGATAAAGCACTGGATCTACGAGTTCTTAGTGTACTACAGGAGCACACTATCCCAAGTGGAGCCACTGTTATCACTTAGAACTATAAACATTTGTATATAATCCTTTGTCCAAGTTCAATGTCAAAAGTTGGTGTCAAATTGTTTTTGTTCTATGTTTCTTACTTAGGGTTGGAGCTTTAAAGGTGTTTGATGTAAATTGTACTCTAATCCTATTGGTCATCCTCCACCATCATGGTTTCATAAGCCATGTCTTGTCTTATCCATGTCACCGATCCTTTCCATAATTTCGCAGCGCAGTCTCTTATTGGTCAGTTTCGCAGCGTAATCATTGTTTAGCCATTCCGCAGCGCGTCACCATCAAGTCGTTTCGCAGCGCATTATGACAATTCAAAACTAACTGCGCTGCGAAATCGCAGATTCGTGCGTTTTGCAGCGAATATTTCTCAAAGGGTCAAGTCTGTTGATGAGTCACCACTTCCGTCCTCTCATGTCAGTTGGCGTACCTCCCAAACGCTCATTAACCATCACTCCACCAATAGATTTGTAGACATGCACATAAATATTATTCAAATGGGTGTTACTGTGCATGGATTTTTATGATGATCGTAAATGATGCATAAGTGACCAGCCTGTGTGATGATATATTTGATTTTGCAAGCGAACCCGAGTTTTTTCAAATGAGCCTAATTACAAGCGAGCCCGAGTTTTTTCAAGTGAGCCTGATTACAAGCGAGCCCGAGTTAAAAAGAATTGAATCATCATTTTAGTTGAAGCTGTTGGTCATTGTCTGTGCGAAAATTTCAAAAGCAAAATGGAGAGGAAAGAACACAGGTCTGGAAAATGTCAGAGAATAGAGCCTGAAGGTTTAGACCTAGCATTAAGAGATGAAGGCGTGAAGAAAGCCTTCAAGGATGCCGGCTGTTGGAATTTCTGTAAGAAGCTGCAAGGTGGCCATGCTCAGGTAACAAAGGATTTTGCTTTAAACTTCACCGGTTTGAATTCTAAAATAGCTATGTTAGAAGTTCAAGTGTCTCCGGAGGCAATTGCTGCTGTAACTGAGATCCCAAGAGGGGGGCAAGAATGGTTTAAGAACTTTAAGTTCGATATGAATCCATGCAAAGAGTTCTTAAAAGAGGCATATGTGAATGAAGATCTAACAAAAGCAGTGCCTAGAAACTATGTTAAGGAGCACTATGCCCTTCTTCTCACCTGTATTCAGAAGTACTTAACCTGTGAGGGAAGATACAATAAGGTCTACTCTTATCACTTCAAGTTGCTGTTACATTTCACTGGTAAAGCATCCATAGACATTCCCTTCTATTTGTTTCGTAGTCTGAGCAAAATGTGTGACAAAGTGCAATTAAGGAAGGACGACTGTGAAACATCTTTATTTCACCATGGTTTGGTTAAATTGTTAGTTTTGGATGGTCTTCAGAAAATTGGTAGAGACTGGAACTCCTTCATCTTCATGGCGGGTTTCCAAAGTAAAACAGGTCTTACTCCACAGCCAGTTAGAGAAAAAGAACAATCAGTTGAAGAACTCACGCTAGCTGAGCTTCAAAAGGAGGCAAAAGATAAGAAGAAGGCCAAGTCACAGTTGAGAAAATCAGTAAAGCCACTGATCATTAAAGAACAACCTCAGTCATCATCAAAAGAAGAAGCTCAGCATAAGAAGACTGTACCTGGACCAAGTGGATCTGAAACAGTGTCAAGAGTTAGGACAAGGAGTCAAATAAGCAAAGAAAAGGGCAAAGCATTGGTTGTTGAGGAAAGCCCGATATCTAAGGCCAGCTTGAGTGATTTTCTTGAGGCCATTGAGTTTGAGCAAGTTGAACTGGTGCACATTGAACCAATGCACATTGATTTGACACAGCCATCACCAGAAAGCACTAAGAAATCTAGGGCTTCAAAAAGACTGAGGTTTGATGAACCAGGTGATGAATTCATCTTCAAACCAAGAAGACCTATTACAAGAAAGCAAGTAAGGGAAGCTGAGAAACTGCCTAGAACAGAGGTAGCTGAGGAATTGTCCAGAACAGAGGAGGCAGAGAAAGTTAAGCAAAAAGACACAAATACAACAGTTATCATATCTCAAGGAGGTAATACTATAGCTGTAAGGAACTTGTTAAAAACCGCTAAACATGAGATTGATAAGCTGAAGAATACCACTAGGGAGTCTGCAGTCAGGTATGCAAACTATCGTAAAGCTGTATTGAAAGGAAGTGAAAACCTAGTAAACCAGGTGGATTCAGTAGCTGATATTTATACATGGACAGTTCCTGCAATTAAGGAGGCTAAATTCATCAGAAAGATAAATATGCATTTAAGAGCCGAAAACAAAGCTATGAAGAGGAGGATTGAAGACTTGGAATCACAGCTAGGTCAGTGGAAGAAGGTTGAAGACTTAAAGGCCCAGCTAGACCAATTAGCTGATAAATAAAGTTGCTGTTCTAAGAAAGGTTTTTTCCAAATTTTGGCAAATTTTGCTTAATTTTGTTGTTTTGAGGACATGTATATCCCTGCTAAATGTATCAAAGATCAAAAGGAGTTTTGGCAACCAAATATCTAGGCGGTAAATACCTCAGGAAAAAGACAAGCTGTTTAAACATTTTAGCAGTTTCGTAGCGCGCTACGAAACTGCTGTAGGTGGTGTTTTCAACGCAAAAAGACAGTTTGGTGATAGGTGCGGGAATTTTCAAAAGGAGACATCTAAAGGACATCAAAGGGACCAGATGAAGCCATCACAACCATTCAGATCAAGACAGCTGTACCTTTAAAAGGTGGAATGCTTTAACTCAAATTTGGAGTTTTTGTTATAAAGCCACTTTATTACCGGTCATTAGGGTTTGGAAGGGGTTGCATACGAGGAGTTTTGACTTGCACACCTGTCCATCAATGAAGCCTCCAACACATCAGGAACATGGTGGTGTTCTATATTTTTGGGATATTAAAGAGCCAAAGACATGCTGCTGCATATTCGAATAAGGAGTGGAAGACTGGAACCGAAAAACAGGAGATATCACCTAGCATCACTGAGCAGATTAAAGTATTCAGCATCCGAGGCCAATATGGAGCTTTAAATGCTCATCTCAGCCATCTCAGCCAAACTGCAAAGAATCCAGGTGTCAAAGAACAAGAAGGAATCTTTCTACGAAGAAGATAGTGTTAGAGTTATAATCAAAGTAGAACTCTTTAGAACTCCAGTTAGCATTAATTGTATTTAATAGTTTGTTGTAAAGCAGATAGGGTCATTAGTGGCAGTCATCGAGCTCCCCTCATGCTGGAGGAGAAAGCTCCAAGTAGTTAGAATTATGTTTCTATATATAGCTGAATCATCTATGTAATGAGGGTTGGATATTTGAGAAAACAGAGTGTTATTTTGGCTTGTGTACAAACTCATTTTCAGTAATACAAGTCACTGCTTTTCTTCTCAGGATTCATACAGTGTTTCAAATGCTTAAGATATGTGGTTTTTTTTTATCCTTTATGTTTTTACAGTTGTATAGATACACAATCACTCAGAATTCACTTTGCTGCTCTGATTTCCTGTGTGTATTTGTAAGCTGAGGTTTCTATGAGATGTGTTTTGAGTATTTAAACATTACATGCCCTAACTTCTATGTATGAGTAGTGTTATAGTTTACTGAAGGATGATTAACTCCATAAGCCCAATGGAAGTCTTTGTAATGTCTGTCCAGCCAACATATTTGTTAAATTTTACTTTGCAAGAGTTAGCCATCTCATCAATAGTCAAATCAATAACCTTTTGAGAGAGCCCTCTCAGACTAAGGAGGCTAAGCCTTAGTCAAAAGATTGGTCTGAAACAGTTACACAAAGTCTACCTGGTCAGCAGCCTTCCAGTGCTTGATTTTGTGATAACAGAAGTAATGTGCAACAAGAAAAAACAAAAGAAAGAGTATGTAGAAGCACTCGAAAATGTAGTAGATAAATTGTGAAAGCAACTTGAAAAAAAAGACCAACAGCTTGAAAAGGTTAAGAGAAACATAGCAGTGAATAAATCTAGCTCTAATATTCAAGGAGGAAATACAAGTTTGGATATAGGAAATATTAACAGAACATAATCAAAGAATCCTACAACGAAGATTGTGAGCAGCCATGAGAATGTTGGAGAAAAGAGGCAACAAATTCATCATCAACAGCAAAGAAGAGATTCGAAAGGAGCTTCTATGACAAGAAAATCATACACTCCTAGAGTTGATAGTAGTAGAGTTCAAAGGAGAAATCAGAACTCATTTTCCCCTTTGTTGAATGAGATTGAGTGTTTCAATTGTCACCAGTTTGGACATGTGGCAGCTATTTGTAGGAGAAAATTGGACACATTTATGCAGCAGCTTGGACAACAAATAAGAGGATCTTCTTTCAGGTATACAAGTTTGTTTAATGGTTTATGTTATGCTTGTAACCTTTTTGGCCATAAGGCCATTGATTGCATATCTAGTACGAGAAGATGGAAATCTAGCATGAGCAACAAAAGATCAAATCATTTGGCTTCTTATCTTGGTCATATAGAGTGTTATATGTGTCACAACTTTGGACACATGGCCAAGGATTTCCATATGCCTAGATCCATGAGACCTTCGGTACAAAAGAAACAGCATGCACAACAAAGGAACCAACCAAGAGCTATGTGGAAGAAAAAGGAGGAACAATTAGGAAAGTGTGGTATTTCTCTTTGTTCACATGATGAGGATGATAAATGGTATATTGATAGCGGATTTTCACATCATATGTCAAGAGATAGGAGAAAATTTCACTTCTTGAAGAGAATCAAAAGTGGTCATGTTATTTTTGAAGGGAGTGAACCAGCGAGAGTATTAGGAAGTGGCAAGGCCAACCTTGGTGAAAAGAGGACCAATGCAGAAGATGTATGGCTCATTGAGGGTCTTAAGCACAATATTCTAAGTGTGAGCCAAATGGTGGATGGAGGTAAGGAAATGGTATTCAGCTCCAAAGGTTGTTTCGTCCGGAAAAAAGGATGAAAGAGAATGATAGCTAAATGAGTCAATACACCTGAAAATGTTTATGTATTAAAGGGAAGAGTAATCAAAGAAAGGAGATCAAAGAAATACTCTTCGTCTTCAAATTCAAAGTAGAAGAGATCAACACATATTGCAATTCGCTCGTGCATGATATGTATTTTAGACTACAAAATGAATGTGAGGCATTCATAGGCTCAGGGGGATTATATAACACATCTTGTTTTGCATGCAGTTAGGATGTGATGTTAATGATTCTTATCTCTTTGATTGTGATTTCTTGATGATGCATTTTTGCTACTGATGTTGTTTTTGCTAAGGTTATTGTGATCAGGAGATTTTCTGTTGTGATGAGTGGAGATGGCACATGTTCAGGGGGAGCACTTCATATGCTTCCAATATTTCAGTGGTATTGATGGCATCATGGCTCCTTGGAGGAGTTTACTATATGTTCCATGCTATGTGCTTATTTGGCATAAGTTTGTTGCAGGAGCTTGCATTTTGGTTGTGCATGGATAATATGCTACATATGTAGTTGGCTTGTATCATGCATTTTGGTTTGATGATATCATGCATGTGTTGGTGCCATGGAGATTAGTACAATGATGGTGCATGATGCTTATATTTATGAGGATGTTTTGTTGATATGATATTGTTGTTGTCACTACATCATTATATGCTTGTTGTTGCTACCAGTTCAGTTTATATTGTAGAGATTCATGCTACATATGATGATTATTATTGTTGCTATGTTTTTCCATAGAGAGTTGATATATTGGGCTGATTGGTGTGTTATATTTCTGATTCATGGTGTTGCCATATGTTGTTGGTTCATGATGTTATTGATACATGTTATTGTTGGGCCACTATACATTGTTATGTGTTGGTGATTACTACTGATGATATCTTGATTCCATGGTTGATGATTTGGAGAGGCTAATACATGTCTCTTATGTGATTTATATTGATGTTATCTTGTTTTCATAAAGAGGACATGTTGTTGATCATATGCTCTATGTACTTGCATTGTGACATTGTACTAGACATGCATTGATGGGAGGATTTTATGACAGTCATAGTCTCATTTTTTATGTGTCATGCATAGAGTTTTGAGCCATGATTGGCATGTGTATAGTGAGTTATGAGAGTTAGTCTATCTATGTATGGGTTGTTAGTAGTGTCAGTACAACCATGTATTTCATGTATTATTCATGTATACTCTCACACTTATCATGGAGAGACTATCTAGAGTCATGTATGCATTGAGAGAGAGTTATGTGAGTCATGGTTCAACCATATGTATGGGCTTATGTTGTCATTGTACAATAATGTATTATCATTTTGGAAGCCATGTAATAGGCCCTTCAAGCCTTGTACTTTGTTGCATATCATATGGTCATAGTCATTGGTCCACGTGGAGTAGCCTCTTGCATATGGTAAGGAAGCATTGGCAGCTATATATATATTAGTTTACATCCAGCCATGGAGATATTTGCATTCAGTGGAGTATGTTTGGTCATACTGTTGTGACATGTCATCATGTATTCATTGCTACCATGTCTACTTCATAGAGATGTTGCTTCTAGATAGGCATTGTTTTTGCTATTATATGACTTTTCTACTGGTGGAGAGTACATTGTGGAGAGGATGTATTTGATGTTGTTGTTTCAGAGTTGGTTGGATATATGTTGTTGTTGCTATGGAGTTTATCAGAGTTGTTGTTGCTAGTTGGTCACATTATGTTGTTGCTGCTATATGTTGGTGATTTGATTTTCTATTACTATTATGACATGGATTATGCTATTGTTGCTTCAGGAGAGAGAGCATGTGTTTCAGTTATCACTGTTGCTAGTTATTGTCATGTTTCCTTAGGATTGAGAGAATTTATTGTTGATGTTGATAGGAGATGTATATTGTTGCTCTAGTGTGTTGTTGATTAGGGATAGATTATGTCCAGTGGGATCTTAGTGCACATATTTTTCAGGGGGAGTGTTGTTGTTGTTTTTATATTTCAATCTTGCACTCCATTAGTCATCACCTGCATATGGATTTTGAGTGGATTTTATTTTGTTGATGGAACCCATTGCTTGTAGAGAAGAATATAGCATGTGTTGTTGACATGTTTATCCCTTTGCTATTGATGTCAAAGTGGGGGAATGTGAGGATGAAGATCAGTTTTTAGATGGTTGTTTCACCTTGGGTTGCCATCAATTCCAAAGGGGGAGATTGTTGGCATTGATGTGTGTTGCAGTGTTGCAGGTGTATTGTTGGTTGGCATTGATGTCAACCTGGTTGCTTGGGTTGCAGGTGAGTTGTTTATGAATGTGTATGAGTGTTTGCAGGTGTCTTGCGTATGGATGAAGTGTTATGGTCCTTGGAATGCCTACTAGTTTGGACTATCTTGGAGATGTGATGACCTTCTTGATCATGTTGTTGTATACATGTGTTGGTGGCTGCTACAGGAGTTAGAGTTGAGGATCCTTGCTGATTAGGTATCCATGTCCTGATTAGGTCTCTCATGTTGATGATGTTATACATTGGGCTTGGAGAGGGTCTACAAGTGTCAGTGAATGCTTGAGAGGGTTGTACACGTGTTGGAGGATGTTTGACATGTTCTGGAACTGCATACTGATGATAGAATTGTTGTGGAGCAGTTTGATGGCCTAGATGTTTAGTATGGTTGTTGGTTGGCATCCTAGTCAACCTAGTTTGACTTTTGATGATGTTTGTGATATGGAAGTGACTTGGTAAATTGTTGTAGAGGTTTCAGTGACTTCCAGAGGTCCTACAAAGGATTGTTAACTTTGGAAAAAGGTTGAGCGGCATATAAGCTAATTTGACTAAGTTATGACCATCCTCTACCCTAGTCGCATGGATGATGGGTCATGGGAGTGACTGAAAAGCTCCAGTCGCTAGCACACAGGCCTATGGGAGCGACTGAGGAGATCCAATTGAATATAGCCTATGTTGTGCATGTGACTGAGGTTTTTCATGAGAATTTCTCTGCATTCCTCATGCAACTCAACTATTTTTGGCAGTATGGCAGATTTTATGATTAGAATTTTCCAAAAAAAGGTCGAATCAAGTCATGGGGTATCTAGAAGTTGATAAAGGTTGAATATATCAAAAGGATAGTGGATTTAGTGGTTGATTTGGTTAAGAAGCCTATCTCAACCAAATATGAACCATGTAAGAAGAATTTTTGAGTGATCCATAACCTGTAGCATTTATTAAGTTACTCAACATAGAAAAATGATAAATAGAGGAAGGATTTTAATCTATTTGGTTGGTTGAGTGTATAAGTATGCCATTTTGAGGGCATTAAGAGTGAGTAGAGATTGCAGCAATTGCTCGCATTGGTTTTCAGCGTTTTATCAGTGTATTGTGTGTAGAAATCAGAGATAGAGTTGAGAAGAAGATTCAGATTTTATGTGTTGATTGTGGCAAAAAATTGGCAGCTTGTGGTGTGATAGAGAGAAAATATTGTTGAGAAGAAATAACCCTCTCTAGGAAAATATTTTGATTCAAGTTTTGTGTTGCAGAACGATGGTGTTGTTGGGTTTCTCGTGTTGAGTGAATTGAGAGACTAGTATGGAATATTTATGAAACGTGGTTTGCATGGAGGAAGTGAAGGCATGGAGGCTTTAGAGTAGATAGTGATTCAACATATTCAGTAGAAGGAACATATTTATCCATCCAATCAGTGTTGGATAGTCCAATGGTTTTTTGGCGAGGATTGTTGGTTGTGGGTGCTTCCAAAGGATAGATTTCTGGAGACACATGAGAGAAACATATTTGTTGTCTAATAGGTGTCAGCATATTATGAAGGAAGATGGGTCTTTATGCTTATGGTTGTAAGCTAATCCATGTAAATTTGTTCAGCATATTAATAGAAGAATTGAGTAGTGCAACAGTAATAGGGTGTTTTTCTCCTAAAAGGGTTTCCACCATAAATACTTATGTTTTCATGTGTGATTATTTGTGTTGATTCTTTCCATGATTATGATGCTTTGATTTTATTATTGATTTCATGTTTTGATCAGATAATATTGTGGATGTATGTTACAAATTGATAATCCGCCAAAAATTTAAAATTGATATAAAGGCTATCACTATTAATTCACCACCCCCCTCAGTAGTGATCTAGTTTCCAACATCCCTTTGACCCTCAATTTTCCCAAAAAAATAATGACAAAATAACCAACTTACTTGATGATGTATCCCCTTCACAACTAGCCCTTTCAGCCTTTATTTGTCACTTGTTACCTAGTTGTCCTTTGACTCCTTCACTCAGATATTTGGCTCCTTTCAGATCTTTGTCCAAGCAGATTCTCACAATGGTCAGATACTTCATATCTATTACATATATCAGCTCGTAAACCAACAACTACTCATAGTGAACTTGTCCCTTCAATTCATTGTATAAATCAGCCTTCAAACCAGTTATTTGATTGTCCTTTACCAAAAAGACTTTAAGATAAATTCTCAGCAATCATCTAACATAGAAAAAAAGCCTCCTTTCCACAAAATTTATCACTTATGTTCATTGTTCCAAGATTCCACAAGGGTTGTGCCCTTCTACAGTGTGATCTAGTCCAATCTAAGGCCTTTCAGCCTTGTTGTCCTCTACTTGAGGACCTCTCAGCCTCTTCTTGTACTAGGTTTAAGTCCCTTTCATCCTGTTTAGAGACAAAAAAATGTCTTAGCCTCTTTCTCAGGGCTTCTTACCCTCTTCCTAGACAAAAAAGACTCTCGTCCATCACTTCCTTTGACTCGTTCTGCTCAGAAACACACAGAAAATCCACTTGGCTTTCTTCTAGAGATGTCCACAACTTTAGATCTACTCCATCTCATATTTATTGAGGTCTATGTGTCACTTCTTGCTTTACTATTCACGTAATAATGGATTGCTATGTTGTGGTTATATCTCTCATGGTCTCACATATGTATATCTCTCTAGTTATTATCTTAGGAACCCCTATATCCATCAAAGGTTCCCTTGACAACAATTAGAATAAAGAAGTAATTTATTTTAGTTGTAAGACCACTACTTTGGGTTCAAAACCCACTTACTTGGGTACTTAGCCCACAAAGTGGGTCAAATAGTCACAATTCAAGTACCCTAAACTTGTGAAATTACCTCCCAAGCTACACTTTTCAACACATCTTAGTGAGTCGCCAGATTTAGAACCGAGATGGGTGAGTATATTCTGAGTTCCCATCTAAGGAAGTTTTGAATATTTTCCATGTTCCCCTAGCCAAGTCCATGAAAGCTTCAGGAGTTGATCTACTCCTTGTAGACATGAGTGAAAGAAAGGAATGAGAAGAGACCAGAAAATCTCTTGATTTCAAGAAAAACCAAAGAATGACAGTAATTTTTCATGGATGATGATCAAATCATCCAGTTTATTATAAGAAGAGAGTCTCCATAGATGCAAAGCTTTTGTATTCCTTTTTCTTGAACCAAAAGAAGATTAAGAAGAATGGATACAAATTCACTATAATTATTTGAGGTTGGGCCCAGTCTAAAAAGAAAAGGTGTGTAATCAATATTATGTAATTTCTCATTAATATAGGTGGTCAACGACTGAAGTGGGGGATTAATGATCCACCCAATTTGCAATGGGCTCAAGGTTTGGTTCATGCACACCATCTTGTGGGTATTTTCATCCTGGTTTCTATATGATGAAATGGAATGATAACCTCCCCCTCAATGAATCATCATAGTGCGCACTTTAGGAATGATGTCCATGCTCTCATGGTAAATAATTGAGAATCTGTCTAGGAAGTTGGAAAGTTTAAAAGGATACAAGTAAGATAAATCTCAAGTGGTTTTTCATTATTAGTATTCTATCATTTGGTATTCTTGTCTTTTCTACACTTTGGTTCTTTGAGTGAAAAAAATTTGACCCTTTTCCTTAATGGTCTTAACTACGACGTCTTTTTGGGTCTGTGTTTTCTAGCTCTAGTTTGCATAAGAAGTGACTCACTCTAGTATATTATTATTGTTTTGGTTCCTTTGTGAGTTTTAAATTTAGATTGATCTTCTAGCTAGAGCCTGCTAGCAGCTCTCTTGGATCTTGTAATTGTTTCCTTTATATCCCCTCTACTTATATTTTTATTAAGGCATTTGAGTCTCTACCCGAAAGATTGCAATAATAGGTTCTTTTTGGATATATGGTTTTATGCTCTAGTTCATAGTTGAAATTACTCTATTTGTGTAATTCTCACTATCTTTGTTTCTAAGAGGGGTTTATATGGAAAATTATTGTTTTGTTCATGCCTGCTTGAAGGTTTCATAACCTTTGTCAGAGATTTTTATCTTTTCCTTTTGAGTCACCATTATGAGTAGTCTCGATGTCTTTTCCCTCCCTCTATTTCTCATCTCTCTCTCTCTATAAACCTTACATGACTCTTGGCTCCTTTTTCATGACACTCAATGTTTTTCCTGTATACATTACCTAGGAACAAAGAATCACTTGCCCTCCTTACTCCCACACTTAGTATCTCATCATGCTCTCCCCTGTCTTGTTCTATAATGTTGGTATTTAGTGTGGATTATAGTCATCAAGGAAAACAAAGCACCAAGAACCCTCCATGTCTAAGAGTACAACAATTGAAAAAAATGTATGCAACAAAATATATGGCCAACACTCCAACCAATATTAGGAGGGAAATCCAAAATGCTAAACAAAATCAAGGTTGGAGCATAGATTTAATTTTATGCTAAAATGGAGGAAGAGGTTGACAGCAATATCCTTGAAAATGTAATAAATGATCTATATAGAGCAAATACATTCACATTATAAACCTATATTGGTAGATAATGACCATAATGGGTGAAGTACTTGTTGAAGAATTAGAATCTCTATAGGAAATCTTGCTTAGTGTCAATGTTGTGCACATGCAACTGAGGGAACTCGATGAAAAAAGTTTCAATATTGACCAAGAAGGTAGATGACCAAGAATTCTCAAATATTGAGGAGGACATAGAGGTCCTTTATGCTATTTAGGTGGAACGCGCACCTAGCTAAATGTTTTCTCTTATAATTTTTGTTATCTATCATAGGTTTTTTTTATACTTTCTTATTTACATGGCTGTAAGACATTGAATATATTGTTTACTTAGCCTAAACTATTCCTTTGCACTTTTGGTCTGGTTTCCCCAATGATATGTCAATAGTGAAAGGAGGATCATTGTGTATTTTACTTCAAATTAATATAAATCTTAGTCTATCTCGATGGAAAGAAAATAATAATAATAATAAAACTAGATCGACCATATAACTTAAATTGCTAGTAAACATTGATAGGCATCAATCAATTATAAGCATCAAAACACTTACTTCATGATACATCTCACATTGTGAAGTTTAAAAAAAAATCGTAAAAATTACCTAAATTATAACTTTAGCTCATGTGGCTTTGGATTGATGGTGAGTGGGTACACCGTTAAGGAACTCCTTGCGAAAAGGTCGTCGGTTCAAATTCCATATGGGGTTTTAGCCTACCAAAAAAAGGAAAATTTTATTTTAAATTGTTGTCATAAGATTGAACCCCTCAACCAGTACATTTGGATAAAAAATTATGACTCTAACACCAATAGGATTCTTCTCGTGATTTGTTGTTTTGCTCCTATCAACTCTTCCTCCTATAAGAAAAACAACCTGGATAAGAATTGCCTCTTCATTACCTAAGAACAGGACATCCACAGTCTAAGGAAGGATGGAAACATCCTTTTACTTGGGGACTTCAATGCTAGAAACGCTACTAACCAAGCTACTCTATTAAGTAATAACGAGAACCCTAACTACCTATGGCTTGATGAGGATTATGACTTACCCAATAAGTTTAAAATAAATTATGAAGACATAACCGATAACCTATTTGGTACCGAGCTTATCAAGCTTTGAAGTTCCCAAGACCTGATTATTTGTAACAGGATTAATAAGTGGCCTACATCTGTTGTGTGTGGAGCATGATTGTTCAGAGGTCTTTTGTTTCAGCCGGATGTATACCCCAAGAAGTTTGTACACCCCTCCACGCGGGTGGGTGCGGGGGGGACTTGTCCCCCCCGGTTGGGGGGTTCGGGGGCCAGCGGTCCCCCGGCAAGGGTTCGGGGGCAGCGGCCCCAAAGCCAAAAATAGATGTAAAATTGCCTTGTAAAAGTATAGTAATTTCTAGTCAATCTGAGCCGTTCATTAGGCGGATGATCTGACGGTATAACTTATGTTTAGTTTAAGGTTTTTTTGCCCTAGAATGCAACCCCTCTCTTTGTATGAGGGCATTTGTATTTGAGGCTGTGATATAGATGTGTATTCTCTGAGTGAGAAACAGAGAGGTGAGACTGTGAGAGAAAATAGAGGATCTTACAGCGGATTTGCTGTAGGTTGTGTCTCTTCATTTTGCTAGATAATAGAAAGGAAGGACTCGCTATTCGGGGTGGACGTAGCCCAAACTGGGTGAACCACATATATCTGTGTCTCTCTTGTTTTATGTGTTTTCTGTGTTTATATTTCTGTAATATTTTATGTGTTCCATTGCTCCGTAATATATAATTTTCTAACAACATCTAGCTAGATGACTTATATTCATGGCCTTGGTAGCAGTGTTGTGTACTATGCAATATATGATACCTAGGTTCTTAATTGTATTGTTAATTTTGACCTCCTAGATGACCACAAGCCTGATTTTGACCATAGACCTCTATCCTTAACCCTAAACCTAGATATACATATTGGCCACATGCAAGAGAATGGTGAGAGCCATGGGGACACTTGCTTTAACAAAATTAAAATGGATTCCTTCTTAACATAGAATTTATATATATTAATATATAATAAAAACATCGATTACATCTACCACAATTTTACTACAACCCTCTCCACTACCATTAACAAATTCTCTACCAAGGTATCATATAAAAAGAACAATAGAACTTCCAACCCTTTGTATGATAAGGATTGTAAGCTTTCCAGGAAAGCAATTAGAGATGCTCTTAAAAAAGCTGTAAATCTTGATAAAATAAGTGTGTACAAATCTCTTATCAAAAGGAAGAAACAATGCTTTATAAATAAGAGGCAAGAGCGCCTCCTTCACCTCTCTAAAGCTTCACTAGAAAATTCTAGATGAATATTCTTGTCTGTAAAATGAAAGAAGATAATTTGATCCCCTTAAAGGAATGGGATATCTATCTTAAGAATATTTATGACTCCCCGGACACCATGGGAAACATCATAAACACTCCTATAGAGGAAGATATATTTTCTTTAGAAGACGTGGATAACGGGATTAAGAAGCTCGCTAAGGGAAAAGCTAGGGATATTGAAGGCTACCAAGCTAAAATTTTCAAAATGGGAAGATCTATCCTCATCCCTCACATACACAAACTCCTCAATTTGGTAGTGAAACATGGGTTCCATAATCCTTGGACGTAAAGCCATATTGTGTCTATATTTAAAAGTTGGGATAAAAGTGTTCCCTCTAACTATAGGACTATCATGATAAGCCACATTTTAGCCAAATTGTATGGTCTCATTTTGGAAAAAAAGATTACCACTTGGCTTGAAATCCATTATAAAAGAGCTAAAGGGAAAGTTGGTTTTAGGAGGCATCATTCAACTATTGACCACCTTATCACTCTGAGGACCATTGTTGAGGAGTGTCGCAATAGTAAAATTGATCTCTTTTGTTGTTTTGTTGACTTTAGAAAAGCTTTCGACACTATTCCTTGAGAGAAGTTATGGCAAAGGCTTGAGGAGATAATGGTTCCTCTCGAAATAAGGGTTGTTGTAACTAGGTTATATGAGAATGTTGTTTCCATGCTTAAAACCAACGAGGGTTGGTCTAAAGATATTAAATGCAATATTGGAGTTAAGCAAGGCTTTCCCTACCCACTACCCTTTTTGGCATTTACATGGATAAGATAGAAGAGTGTTTAGAAGTTGTAGGATGAGATGGACCCAAGCCTGTTGGTATAGTCATTAATCTTATCCTTTATGTTGATGATACAATTCTTCTTGCAAGAAGCCCTGATGATCTCAACAAGCAGCTTAGAATCCTCCATGATTACTGCTCCAAGATGGGTGCTATTGTTAATACCGAAAAGACTAAAGACATGATGATTAATTCAAAAGGATCAACTATGATAATTTAATTTATAATAACAATCACTTGGAGAAGGTTTCCTCATACAAATATTTAGATATTGACATCCACCATCAGCTCAACTGGAACCATAGCATTGAGAAAAGGATTATAGGAGGATGGAAAGCTTACTATGAGCTTCAAAACAATTGCAATTCAATTGATCTTTGGGTTTGGAGTAAAAATAGGCTCCTCTTCAAGACTCTTGTCACCCCTATTATTTTATATGTGTGTGAGGTTTGGGGTTGTAGTATATTTAGAGAATCATGGAGAAAGATTGACATGATCCAAAAGAAATTTATAACTTACAACCTCAAGATCAAAGGAAATACTCCCTACCCTATTCTCTTGATTGAAGAAGAAGTTTCACAAATGGAATCCAAGAGGCTCCCCAAGATTGCTTCTAACTCTAGTCAAAACCACCACCTCTCGCTCAAGCGAGGATTGTATAAGGATGCCCAATCGTGGCTCGATAATTGGGATAAAGGAGGAGATCATCTTGGAGAATAAGGACAATATTAAAAAAATTATTAATTCAAAATTCAAGGATAAGTTGTGGGATGATAAGGAGTTAGTGGGAAAAAAGAAGCTAAGATATTATAAGGAAGTGATTAACCCCACTCTTGCTAACCAGGATTATCTTTCTATCTTGACTAATGCTAAGAAGAAAATCAATGTTGCAAAGATAAGAACTAATTCTCATGAGCTTCGGAGTGAAACCGGACGTTGTTCTATTCCCAAAACACCTTGGGACGAAAGAATGTGCCCCTTTGCTATACTAAGAGAGTTGAAGATGAAAAGCACGTTTTCTTGGATTGCCCAGTCCTTACTCACATATGTTCTCCTTTTCGAAACATTTGTGACACTACCAGCCTTCTTAACTTGTTAAGTCAACAAAACTACACTAATCTCGGAACGCTTCTCTCCCTTCTTTTTTATCATAGAAATCAACTTTTAAAGAGCCTCAATTCATCACTTTATTTCTTAAGGTCTGATAGACCATATTTGTCTTTGTAGATGTTAACTATCATCATCATCGTCATCATATATAAGAGCTAAACATATATATATATATATATATATATATATATATATACATTTAAAAAAACATGTAACGATATTCTTAACCATGGAGATTCACCCCCATTTTACCATGGAGATTCTTAACTTATAAATAGGCTTTGTTATAATATTAGGGGCTAATACTGTGACTTGCTAATACCACATTCCTGAAAAAATATCAATTCATGATCATATGAATTGTTGATAGTTAAATTAAAAGTTTGGATGCCTTATTCCAATAAGAATTAATTATACAGATAAGCAAGTCTATTTTAGAATAGCGCTTCCAAAATTTTATTTTAATTATCAATAATTATTAGGTGGATATTAGGGATTTAATCTCCATGGAATATTTTAAAATATTCTTAAAAATATACACAAATCAAAGGTTGAAAATTATCTCTAAACTAATTATGTTTTCCATTTTAATTAATTGATTAATTAAAAAATGGCATATGAACAAATGTCATATGAAGTGGGTTGTGGTTTTTTGAGCATGTGGTATTGATAAGCCATGGTATTGGCCCTCGTATTTTAACAAAACCTATTTATAGATTAAGAATCTCTAATGTAACATGAGGGTAAATCTCCATGTTAAGAATCTTATTCCATGTTTTTAAATATATCTACTTATGTATTAATTTTTTTATAATTAATCTCTGTTAGAGTCAGTATTTGCAAACTACCATCAATGATCAAAACTCCTCTTTTCATATTCATATTAAGGTCTCACTCAGAAATTTTTTTCATTCCTCCTAGGTCCTCATTCAAAAATTTACTCAGTGATGGTGGCGCTAGTCAAAAACCTCACTCTCCCTCAAAATCAATACTTGTTGGCCCACCTTCATTTCTTACTGAGCATACATCAATCACAAGCTCATTTCATCATTTTTTTATGTTAGTCAAGTCACCAAGAAGTCTGATCACTCAAGGTTTTCATTAGTTCTCTAGGTTTCATTTTTCCAAGGTCTAATTAAACACCATTTTCACTGCATAAGGCTAGCAAAAGTATGAGAGTGAACAAAATAATACCCCTTTTTCATTTAAAGAGGATTTTCAAAGGTGTAAAAATTATTTCCAAAGTTGTAATGTTTATTTCAAGTATGAGTTTCATTATAGATTGTAATTTTATTCCAAAAACAAAGATGTAATTCTATTTTTTATATTTATATGATTTTATGTCATTATATGTCATAAGTAACTTTTCTCAAAGTTGCCAACTCAGTTCCACATGCCAAATGGACAATAAATGTCAAATAAAAAAGTGTCTACTCCAGAAATTGATCAATCTGCAAAGCAAAAGCACAAGGTAAAAGGGTATCAGTGCAATGTTTCAAAAGCAATTTCAAACATTAGCAAATGGGTTTTAAATCTACAAAATAAAATTCCACCAAGTATTTAAAACCCTCAAGACATCCATTTACACCTCATTTGCTCTTTTCATGGTCAAGGATCCTCAACAAAAGAGAAATTTTCGAGTTTGACAAGCGAAATTAGCAAAACAGAGTTTTCGTTATGCATAGGGCAGCCAAGCGTTGTGCACGCATCAAAGGCACTGCACATGCATAAAGGCACCATGCACCTGTAAAACTTCATATGTAAGCTCTCAAATTTCATGCAAGTGCTCCAAACCTTCAACACAGGGTTTCTTAACCTCCTAGAAAGTAAGTAAGGCCTTGTCTATACCCTCCTTACATTTCACAAGTCATCAATTCATGATATTAAGTTTCTTGTGTGAAATTTGGAGTTTTCAAAACTTGCAAACCCTAGTTTCATTCCCACACCTCCAAAATATGTTCCTAAGACCCTACTATCCTTCCCACATCACAGTAAACCCTATCCCTACCCCTGTATTGCTAAATCCCTATCCCAAATTTATTCTCCCTTAAACCCTAAGTCCTAGGCAGCGAATTCCTAGGCAGCCATACTGCCATACCTATAATAAAATACCAATTCCCAAATCCTTTAAATATTTTGATCCCCTATCACCTCCCTAAGTTCCCTAATCCCTTCCCCCACTCCCTAAATTTTTCCTACCCCATTCCCACTCCCATTTCCTAATCCCTAGGGTTTCAAGACAAAAAGAACAAAAACACATCATGGAGGAGGAAGATAGAGATTTTACAGAGGAGGAAGATACAGAAGAAAGAAGGCCACACAAAGGAGGAAGAATATTGAGGTTTGAGCCTACCAACACCAGAGAACTAATGGCCTCACCCATGACAGTCACTTGTTTCAAGCATATGGGATGCTTTGATTTTTGTGAAATGATACAAAGAGTTCAAAACCACCCTATTTTGACTAGAGTTTTCATTTCAAATCTTGAGGACAATCAAGTGACCCTTGCTTGTGTAACCTTCACCATTTCCAATCATTTTTGTTGCTACTGGAATACCTAATGTGGGTGAGAAGTGGTTTAAAGCTCAAAACCTAGATGATCAATATTATCAGCCATACTTGAAGCCTCGATACAAAAATGAGAGAAAGAAATTCTTCCCTTTCAGTCACCTTCTTGATAAGTATGCTCCCATGATGAAAATCATCATGAAGTACTTCACTTGTGAAGGAATATTTTCCAGACTCTACACATACCATATCAGATTGCTCATGCACTTCACAAGAGTCAAAATGCTCAATATTCCTTATTATTTGTTCAGGAGCATTGAAAAAATGGCATACACAGTTCAGGGAAAAAAGTATGATCTGCAAATGAACAGCCTCTTTCATCACTCTCTGATCAAGATCATTGTCCTCCATCACCTTAATCAGCTGAACATCTCATGGGACACTTTCATTGCCCATGATATTTTCACTGCTCCATAAGCTTCACATGCTAAAGATATGCCTTCTTCATCTCATCCCACTGATCATCATGCTGAAGACATACTCCCTCCATCTCAACCCACTACATCTATCCCTCCATAATTTTATCCTATTTCACCACCATCATCACCATTGCATGGTCATACAAGGTCACCTAGCATAGCTGAGGTCAGCAAGCCTAAAGGGGCTGAAATAGGCATATTTACTAGAACATATCAGAAAGGGCATAGGCAGGTGTTTTCCCCACAGATTGTGGGAGGGGCCCTGCCTTCTTCATCAGCAAAGTAGGTACAGAAGGGCAAGCAAAAGATAAAAAAGACAGTTGTTCATGAGGAAATCAGGCAAGAGGATGAAGACTTCCATGAGATAGAAACAGAATTTGACCTTGTTGACTTGGATTAGCAAGATGATCATGAAAACACAAGCTTGATCATCAAAGAGAAAGAGGCCCAAATCAAACAATTGCAAACTCAATTGGATAGAGCTAAATTTTTCATTTCATTTCTTGAGCAGGAAAACCAATAATTGAAAACAAAAAAGTTGATTATGGGGGTGGACCTTATCAAAGCCAAAAGAGAAAAGACCAAGGCTAAGGCCTTACTTGATGAAGCATATGAGAAATATGGTGATCCTAATGAGCTAGAAGAACAAGTGTCAAGAAAAAGGCTAAGAACCAAAGGCCTAAAGAGAACATTAGAATTAGAGAGACAGAAAGAAGCTGAAGTAGCCAAGGGGCTTGCCTTAAATGAGCAATTTTCCATAATGATCAATGAAAACAGGGAGCATTGGTTTGATCAAAGAAAGGCAATGGCATACAGAGGAGGATGGCAAAGTATTATTGCCGAAGAAACCAACTAGCGAGGTCAAAACTCAAGAAAATGAAGTCAAAGCCTGAAACCCCAAATATGCAAGAGGGGAAGACAAAACTTGATATCCTTGTTGAGGCCTCTTTCCATGCTTGACATACTCCATCAGCAGTTCATGTATCACTTTTGACAAGTTTCTAGGCATTTTTTAAATTTTTTGGCTTTTATATAAACTTTGACAGTTTTTGCACAGTTGGACTATCCTATGTGCAGCACCCTAGGTGTTCTTCATCTTATAGAGGCCTCCAAATGCAAATCCAAGACCACCATTGGATTCAAAAGGCAGTAAATATTCAATTTTGACTATTTTCACACCAAAATTGGGAAATCTGACAAGGAGAAATGGCCAAAAACACCTCAAAAATCACATTTCTTCCCTCTTTTTCAGCGAGGTGTTGTGCACAGGAGCAGTCTTCGTATATTGACTTTTTGGAGGGTCAAATATTATCATTTTTTGGAACCAAGTACATTTCTAGAAACCAGATAGGACAAGATTTCCAATGAACTATCCTGAGCTCAATTTGGACATCAGGAACCCCTTCAAAACTCAGCTGGAAGATGGAGTTGCGCATAGGACCAGAAACTGATATTTTGCTACTTTTTCACACTTTCTCAGTTACTCAAGGAATTTTATGAATTTTTATTGATGTAATTGATGTTGTAAATGTAATTATGGTCTTTTTACTATTACCTAGGGTAAATACATTAGGTAAATAGACTCTATGAGGTGTAATGAATCAATTTCATTGTAATTAGGGATGAGTCACTTTGACCACCCTACACTCTAGCTATCAGTTCAGATTTTGGTGGAACTGCTCCTCCTCTCATGGATTCGACCCCTGAGGCTAGGAGGAGTTTGTTTTGAGGCATATATCTTGTATTTTTCAGTCTTTTCAAAGGTTGGACTCAGTTGGATGCTGTTAGATTGATCAGAGACACTATTGTATTAGAATTTGGCCAGTTTTAATAGATGAGTTGCAACTATTTCCTTGGGATACCTGTGGTATGGTTGTCTAGCATTGTTTTTTCTTTAGTTTCATTTGTGTGAATGTATTGTTACTCCATATTCCATTTCATGTCTATTGTATGATCTCTTTCAAGTTGATAAACAGAAATCATCTCACATGCTCTATTTTGGGGAAGTTTTCATAGTTTGTTCATCTTTCTTCAGTTTAGGAAGAATACATCTTTCATGCTCTTCCTAGCTTCTCACCTATCTGAAATCATCTCATCCCAAGAAACCCTAATGTGCTAGCCTACCTACCTACCTTTCCCCTTTGAATGTCTGCAATCATATCTTATTTTCCCTGACCTAGCTTCTTTGACCTAATGTCCTCATCTAGAAAAAACCCAATCATTTCAAACAAACAAAACCCTCTGCACTTTATAACTAGCCTAAAAACCTAATTCATCTAGCCCTCTTGGCTGTGATTTTGTGGAGAGAGCCCTCTCCGTCTTGGTAGGGCTAGCTACCAAGTCAAAAGGTTGGTATGTGGTTACCTCAGCTGGACTCTTCCTCAGCCTTGGAGATCCGGAGGAGTGATAACAATCTCCAAACTAGTTATGCCATTTTAATTAATTGATTAATTAAAAAAAATGGCATATGAAGTGGGTTGTGGTTTTTTGGGCATGTGGTATTGATAAGACATGGTATTGGCCCCTCGTATCTTAACCAAACCTATTTATCGATTAAGAATCTCTAAGGTAACATGAGGGTAAATCTCCATGGTTAAGAATCTTATTCCATATTTTTAAATATATCTATTTATGTATTAATTTTTTTATAATTGTGTGGTAGATGTGTAGGTGTAAATGATTAACATTTAACATTTAACATTTATATGTCAGTTGAATTAAAAAATAATAAAGGGTTAAAAGTAAGATAGAGACGAATATGGTGGATATGTTTCAGTGTAAGCATTTAAATCTTGGATCAATTAATAATAAAAAGTTAAAAGTAATAAAAGTAATAAAATTCAATTTGTTATAAAGTTAGAAATTATGCTTTGGGGAAAATTGCATAAATAATTATAAGTTGCATTGGTCAATGGTTGATAGAAAATCATCCTATAGTCTTGCTTATGCAGTAACTAATAAATTAAGATGTGAACTAGATAAGTAAATTGTTTGCTCAAAGAACTTGCATAAGTTTTGGTATGTAGTTTAACATTTATATGTCAGCTCAATTAAAAAATAATAAAAGGTTAAAAGTAAGATAGAGACGAATATGGTGGATATGTTTTAGTGTAAGCATTTAAATCTTGGATCAATTAATAATAAAAGTAATAAAATTCAATTTGCTATAAAGTTAGAAATTATGCTTTGGGGAAAATTGCATAAATAATTATAATTTGCATTAGTCAATGGTTGAGAGAAAATCATCCTATAGTCTTGCTTTGGCAGTAACTAATAAATTAAGATGTGAAGTGGATAAGTAAATTGTTTGCTCAAAGAACTTGCATAAGTTTTGGTGGGTAGTAACCATTGGTAAGTCTACACATTTACAATTTTATTCCTACATAAATGTTGAAGAAAACATAAATAATAAAGGAACTCCCGTAATTATGGTTTTTACATCTTCTTTCTATCCATTTTTTATGGAAATACTTGCTTAAATTATTTTCAAATATTTTATTTTTGGATGGTTTTCGTTCAAAGCTTAATAGAAAAAAATAACTACACAAATATCTAAAATCCATGCATGAATACCATATCCATAAATTATGGCATAAAATATGTAAGGCAATTATCCACATGGCATTATATTGTGCAAAGGCTCCAATAAGACCTTCAAGTTATGGTCCAATCAAATGTTTGAAATTTATTTCTTTTAATAATATTGAAAAATAAATATTTATTTTTAAAAATTAAAGATTACAATTTGCATTAGTCAAATTCTAAACTAATAGTGATCAACATACAAACGGATTGTTAGATTCGTGTGCTGGCAATGACTAATAATGATAACATGACCATATTTAAATTTAACTAATAAGTGCATAAAAACCTAAAATATACTTACAATATAACAAGTTTCTTAACCATGGATATCCACCTATAGTTTTCCGTGAATATTATTAACATGTAAATAGGTTTTTTTACAATACCATGGGTCAATGGTTTTGGGGCAATGCAGGACTCTTCATGACACCTTGCTTCCCAGGATTTGATGCTACCACCGTGGTGGTATCCAAAATGCTCGTATGGACCATGGTACACAATCTACCACAAAGTTCTAAAAGGAATTGGGAATTCCTTGGGGAAATTTCTTGAGATTGATGAAGATCGAGTTGTAAAAGGAATCTTCACTTTCACCAGAATATGTGTTGAAGTAGATCTTAGCCAAGGCCTACCTGATCGAATTATGCTGGTCCACAACGATCTTTAGTGGACAAAACCTCTTGATTATGAGAATACGACATTTCATTGTCATGGATGTCTACAAACTGGACACCTTCAAAGTGCATGTCCACAAGCTAAAAAATATCCCAAAAGACATAAGAAACAACCACAAAAGCCAAAAGGTTGGCAAGGCACTAAATATCTAGAAGACCCCGAAGAAGACGTAGACATTCTAGAAAATACCACAGATAACAATGAGCAGAACACTCAAAACAACATACAGAAAGAGGAGGTCGAGCATAGCTCTGCATTAGTTCTGATGTCAACCGTCCCACAGCAGCAAAGTGAACAACATACACCTGGAAAAGAGGCAAGTGGCAACAAACAAAATCATGTATCAAAAGGCTCAGATTCTGACAAATAATTCCCAACAACTATAAAATAAAACCAATTGACTATTGTATCATCCACACCCAACACTGGTGGTTGGAGAAAAGTGGAAAAAAAGAAAGGTAGAAAAGAATAGACTAGATTCTTCATGAGATCCTGAGTAGTTAGGATCCAGTCTTATGCATATGCTTTTCAGCATCTACAACATGTAATTTTGCTCAATATGAATAAAATTACGATTTTTCCTTGGGAAAAAAGCATTGATGGAGAGAGGGGGAGGGGAGAGGGGAGAGGGGGGGAGGGCAGGGGGTCGGGGAGAGAGGGGGGAGATAGAAGTAGAGAGGGAGGGAGATGTTAATAGAGTTGGAGGGAGGAGAGAGAGAATTTCATGGGGAGGATCAAAAGAGAGGGAGGTGTAAGAGAGAGGGGGAGAGAGGAATGAAGAGAGAGAGGAGGCAGGGAGACAGAGAGAGATGGAGTTAGAGGGGGAGAGAGAGGGTGGGAAAAACAATGACATAGAGAGATAGAGGTAGAGAGAGGGAGTGGCAACTTGGGAGAGATGGAGAGAGAGGGAGAGGGGAGGGGAGGGAAGATAGAGGGAAGGAGAGGAGAGAGAGAGGGAGAGAAAGGAAGAGATAGAGAGAGAGATAGAGATGGAGGGGGGAGAGAGGGGGAGAGAGAGCCTTGAGAGAGGGAGGGAGATAGTGACAAAGTTGGAGGGTAGATAGAGAGAGATGGGGAGAGAGATAAAGGGATGTGATAGTATTACACGTCATTTTTTAGATTCAATAGCTCATATGATATACTAAAACATAAGACAAGAATCTAATCTAATCTTCTCAGTCGAAACCAAAAATGGTCGATGAAAACAATAAGCATAAAGAGGAAGAATATCAATCGCACATAACACAATATTTCTCTGGGGAAAGTAAATGCTCAAAACCTCGACTATATATATTGCATTAGCCAAAATATCTTAGAATAAAATGTAATGCTTGTCCACGCAAGAACAATTCATGCACAAGTATGATCTAACTCTCTGCTTCACAAGCCAGCTCAAGCCAACACTTAGCCAATTATGTTGCCTGCCAAGCCCCTACTTCCTTGTGCAATTCCTGAGAGAATCGACCCATAATTAATTGGGAAATCCTTCCTCCATAGCTTTGCAATCCAAAATGAGGTCCTCAATTGATTGCATGCACCATCTATATAACTCGGAAAATTATACAACTGATAGTACGTTGTCCCTGTACTCTAATCTCAACTGGGTCTTCTTCTGAACTAACATGCATGAATTATTTGTGAGGGAATCTTCAGTTAAATGGTGTGGCGTTGGTTAATGCACTCATGCACTAATCCACTAATAGACCTCTACTAGTTCCTTCAACATTTAGAACCAGTTTAACTGAATATAACTCAGTTGGACTGTGTTATCTTATTATAACTCCAAAGAACTCAATCTGGACCCCTAAAATTTAGGGATCACTCTACATGACTCTAGATAGACTTCCAACTCAAATTTCCTAAGCTAACTAAGTCAATTTAACTTAGTTAACTATTACAAGTTGCTATGATAAAAGAATTACAATTTTAATTCACAATTTAATTCAATGAAAAATTTAATTGGAAATTCTTGTTGCTATTTTTAACACATTTTGTCACCATTGGTCAAATGACCACCAATATGGATCTCTCACTATTCGATGAAGTGTTCCAAAGCATTCCCCTACAATGTTGGAAGAAAAAAAATCCCAAATACAACAAGAATCCTGAGTTATATTACTTAAAAACCTATTTTCAAGCATTTTCCCACTTTTCCTAGTAACTACATGCACAAATGTAGTTATGATCATTATGGTCTACGTAATCATGCACTTTGCTCTCCATTAAAAGGTGTGAAAGCCTCTTAACGTAGGTAAAAATAAAAAGCAATTTCTAGAAGCCTTGTTGGGGGAATATTTCCCAACTAAAAGGCTTCAAACTCCTACCTACTTGGGCCTCATCCCTTGACTTATGGATCAAACTCCCTCTCTTTGTGGAACCTTAATCCCTCTCTTTATGGATCTCAAGCCTCCTCCTCTTGGCCTATAAATTCAGCATGAATCGGAGGGTAAGGGAGGACCTTGCAATGTAAACTCATTTTGTCAAATTGAGGCTAGTTAATAATTGTGCCAAGAGGTGCTCTATAGCCATGTATGGGTTAGATGATGTAAGTGTAAATTTTTAACATTTAACATTAAATATTAAACAAACTAATATAATGCACTATGTAAACCCCCTAATACTTAAATTCAAAAAGAGTGAAGGGATCTCTACTTAAATGGTTCATGAGGCACAATACTTGCTAAGGTTTTCCAAATGGGGTAGCAAGCTGAGTGGGATTGATTGTGGGGAAAACTCCATAGTTAAGCACGCTTGAGCCAGAGGTGATCTGGGATGGGTGACCTCCCAGGAAATCCTGGTTACCGAGTGCAAGCCCCGGAAGTGATGATTGACGCCATGTGATTCATTTCACTAGTTTCAATCCCACTTCTTCACCCCTGTGAGCATCACCCGATCTAATGAGTGCTAAGTGAACTATTCAAAAATCATGAGAAATTAGTCAGTTACGGCTACCTCTCATGGAAATGGTCATACGTGAATGACTTACTTAACGCAGTTGAATCCCAAAATGATATCTAATATAATGCACTATGTAAACCCCATAATACTTAAATTTAATCTAATGATAATGTCAACCAATATAGGGGTAGATGTGTAGGTGTAAATGTTTAACATTTGACATAAACATTCAATATTTATATGTCGTTTCAATTAAAAAAAAAACCATTAAAAGTAATAAACAAAAAAATAAAAGTAATAAATAAAAGGTTAAAAGTAATATAAAGCCAAATGTGTGTAACATTTAAATGTTGGCTCAATTAATAAAAAAAACTTAAAGTTAAAGTCAATACCACATGCCCAAAAACCATAACTCATTTCACAATCAAAATATTTTATAACAATATGACATTCACCCCCACTTTACCGTGGATATTATCAACCTATAAATAGGCTTTGTTACAATACCATGGACCAATACTATGGCTTATCAATACCACGTGCCCAAAAAGATAACTTATTTCACAATCAAAATATTTCATAAATATTTCATTTTAATTTAATTTTATGACATTTTTTAATTAAATATAAAAGAAAAGGATTATTATTACTTTTGAGATATATCTAAACCCTCTATCCTCACGACTGCTAAAAAGATTCTCATAGAAATTAAATCAAGGCTTTAATAATAAAAATGAGAATACTTCTATATATAAATATGTGAAATTTATATAAAATAAATAGTATTATTAAGAACCAAAATAGATCCATCTTAACTAAGGATCTAAGTAATGAGAGCAACCAAATTGACTAACAATAATAGAGGAAAGCTTGTGCATGATTGTTTTAAGTTTTTAATTATTGTATTTACTTTGACATGATTGATCCAAAATTTTACAACCAATTGAGTTTTGTTAATTTAGATACTTTCTTAAACACAATATCATGGAATCAAATTTAAGAGAGAGAGAGAGAGAGGGAGGGAGATAGTGAAAAAGTTGGAAGGCGGAGAGAGAGAGAGAGTGTGTGATGGGGGGAGAGAGAGGGATAGAGGGAGAGAGAGGAAGGAAGAGAGAAAGGAGAGGGGAGAGAGGGAGGTAGGGGAGAGTGGGAGAGAGAGGAAGGAAGAGACAAAGGAGAGGAGGGGGGGGAGGTGGGACAAAGAGGGAGAGACTGGAAAGAAGAGAGAAAGGAGGGGAGAGAGAAGGAGAGAGAGGGGGAGAGAGGAGGGGAGAGAGAGAGAGAGGAGAGAAGGAGAGAGAGAGAGAGGAGAGAAGGAGAGAGGGAGAGAGAGAGAGATGGAGTTGAAGGGGGAGAGAGAGGGGGGAAAGAACAGAGGCATAGAGAGATAGATGTGGAGAGAGGGATAGAGTGACAAGGGAGATATGGGGAGAGAGTGAGGGAGATAGAAGAGGAGAGAGATAGGGAGAGAAGGAGAAGAGAGAGAGAGGGAGACACAGAGAAGGAGGGGAGAGAGAGAAGGAGAGATGGAGGGATATAGTGACAGAATTAGAGAGAATAGAGAGAGAGAGATGATGGCAGGGAGAGACAGAGAGAGAGGGAGTGGCAAGGGAGATATGGGGAGAGAGTGATGGAGAGAGAAGAGGAGAGAGGTAGGGAGAGAATGAGAAGAGCGAGAGAGGGAGACATAGAGATGGAGGGGAGAGAAAGAAGGAGAGAGGGAGGGATATAGTGACAGAATTAGAGAGAAGAGAGAGAGAGAGAGATGATGGGGGGGAAGAGACAGAGAGAGGTGGGAGAGAATGATAGAGAGAGGAAGGAAGAAAGAGAGGACTCAATAAATATAAGGAGAGAGATAGGGAGAGAGAGATGGCGTTGGATGGGTTGAGAGAGGGAGGGAAGAATAAATACATAGAGGGAGAAAGGTGGAGAGAGAGAGGGAGTTATAATTGAGAGATGGAGAGAGTGAGGGAGAGAGGAGAGTGGGAGGGAAGAGGGATAGGAGAGAGAGAGAGTGAGGGAGAGAAGGGAAAGAGAGAGAGAGGAGGGGAAGAGAGAGAGGGAGAGGGAGGGAGGGAGCGAGGGAGAGGGAGGGAGGGAGGGAGAGGGAGAGAGAGAGAGAGAGAGAGAGAGAGAGAGAGAGAGAGAGAGATATATATATATATATATATATATGGAGAGAGAGTGTGTATGTTTTGGGGGTGAGATAGAGAGAGGGAATAAGAAAGAGACACATAAATACAAATATAGATATTATATAGTATTATATAACCAACATAGATCCATCTTAACCCCAGATCTATCAAGCATTGAGAGGGATCAAATCTCTCGAGTTGCAAACATTTCCTCAAGTTTTGCACTCAAAAAAGAGGTTTGCACCTCGAGAGATTTGATCCCTCTCGGCACTTGATAGATCCGGGGTTAAGATGGATCTAGGCTAGTAATAATAATTGCTTAGAGAGGTGTTTTCCAACCCCTTATGGTAGAGATGTTGTAATGTAATTTTTAACATTTTGACTAAGTCAAATTACATAAAAATAAAAATAAATAAAAAGACTAATGTGATGTAATATAAACAATTTTAACTCAGTCAAAATAAAATAAAAATAACTCTATAAAAATAAAATAATAAAAATAAAAAATGACCCATGGTATTGAGAACAAATGGTATTGACCCATGGTATTCACGTGGAATATAGTTTATTTAAAGGGGGGAATTAAACCATCCTAGATCCATCGTAACTCTGGATCTACCAAGGACCAAGAGGGATCAAATATCTTTTCACCCTAAAAGAGGTTTGCATCTCAATAGATGCTTGGTAGATTCAGAGTTAAGATGGATCTAGGCTGGTAATAATTTAAAATAAGGTTATTTTTTTATCATTTTACGTCGTAAGGCATTCCCTCTGAGAAGAATTCCCTCCCATGCCACTTGTGCAGTCTTGGGACATCGATTTTGGTGTTAAACGATTGAAATAAATTTTGTCATCAAATTGAAGACTGATATTGTCAGTTACAATTTGATAGAGTAATAGGCCATTGTTTCCCAGAGGATGATAGGCCACAGCTGCATAGAGGCTCTTACTTAGAGGTTGTGATCCTCTTCCTCACCAGATTGGTTTTCTCGGGAGGACTGGTTGAATACACTGGCTGGGGACAAACGAATGTTGTAGTTTGGAGATTTCTCGGGATAGTGACCCTTCTTCTCTTGCTTGTGTGGGGATTCTCAAGATGGAAGAAACATAAGTTTCACTGATGTTGGCATTCAATGATCAACATGATTTTCTTATGCTCCTCTACATTTGGTATTACATCTCATTCTATCATTTCATCCTGCTTCATCTCTTAGAACTACATCAATGGCAAGGGACAAACTGAGTGCTTTTCCAGACAACATATTCTCTTCTTACATTCTCTCCAAACTTTGTTTAAGAGATGCAATGTGTTGTTCTTTGCTATCCAGTTAGATGGAGGTACCTCTACACTTTATTACCTCATCTCAAATTTTCCTTCTTAAGTTTTTTTCATGATGGAGAAACAAAAAAATAGGCAATTGATTATGTCCTGTTCTTTCATTCCGCTCAGCTTGAAAGTTTTGAAATTTCAGTTTCCATGGGTGATCTTGACAGAGGGAGAATTGGTAAATGTTTGCAGAGATGGGTTCAATCCACATCTTTAAAACGAGTGAAACAAATTGATCTCGGAATTGGCATTTTCTTGGATGTTCCAACTTCTCTTTTTTCTTGTGAATGCCTAACATCATTGAAACTCAAGTTGTTTTACTTAACACAACTACCCCCTTACTTCAACGGCTTTAGATGCCTTGAAACTTGTTGTCTGTCATTCATCGATACAAATTATGATATACTTGAGCATCTTGTAGCAAAATGCCCTCTTCTTGAAAACTTGAAGATTCAAGACTGTACTGGACAGGTCGATTTTCTTGCAGTTCTTGAAAGTTTTGTCTTCCTTGAAGAACTCTCAATAGAATGTGAATGGTTTAAGTTTAGTAATTGTCCTTCTTTAAGCATCCATGTTAGAGTGTTTAAACACCATAATTTTATTTAATAGGGAGATTTATACGATAAAGTTTGGATCATGGGATGATGTAACAAGACCATAGGCATCAAATTTGAACGTTTCACTCAAAAGTATGAAGAAGGCACACGTAACGGTTTCAAATTTTGATGAGGAGGAAATTTCTATGATAAGTTGCCTGCTCAGAAGTGCCCATTTCCTGCAATAATGACATTTACACTACCAAGATTTTCCCAATATACTCATGAGCAGAGCTTCCTAAAACAACTTCTAAAATTGCATTTTTAATGCTTTTTCATGGTATAAAATTTTGTGTCATGTGCAGTGAAGAATTCCAACTATATATTGATCATATTCATTAGTATGAAAGTGAAGCTTTTATATTTTTGTTATAATGTGTCTTCCACCGAGCATCCCTTGCTTCATTTTATATTCCTCTACTACTATTTCAACTGATCACATTTTGACTTTGAAGTTAGATTATTTGTGAAATTAATGTGATGATCTTATGGGAAAGAAGAGTTGGTGTTTATTTCATTTGGCAAACTCTAGACTCTGTTTTTTTACACTTTATGGTTAATTAGATTTATAAGGTTTTTAAGTAAGTTTTGGTAAACAAATGTTGTATTGATTACAACATATTTTGGTATGATATATTGATTAGAGTTTATTTTGGTATGAGATATATAGCATAAATTCACCAATTCCCCATGGAAAAGGAAATTCACCTATTCCATACGAATACCATATTATTTGTTGAAATTCGATTTAGTTTTCAGGACAACTGGCTAATTGATGAAAAAATAGTTAAAATTTTGGCAGTTCACCAAGATGGAAGGATGGTTCATTCAATACCAAAAGATGCAAATGGTAGTTCCTACAAAAATAGATAGTAATGAGATGGAGTCCACATAGAAAGAAAAAAAAAATAGAAAATTAAAGTGGAATAGATAGTAGTGGGATGGTGTCCACATGGAAAGAAAATAGAAAATCATAGTGGAATCAGATTTTTTTTCCATTTTCCAATTTCATTTTTGCTTTTAAAGACACCACCATGAGGATTGAAGTATCTGGTAGCGTTTTCAAGAATAATACCTGTGACCGCTTCTCTGTGGCCTTCAATGAGACTGCCTACAAAGAACTGACCAACTTGCATGGAAACGTATGCCGCCATTTTGAACTTTCTTTGTCTTGCGCTAACAACAATGCCCTGAATTTGGAGGCAATTGATGATCATTATGGCACAGACTTTATCCACAAAATAACTGCATTTGACATAGTAATATACCCAAGATGATCCATTTCTTCCATACCCTTTGCATGTGTAGGACGAAACCTTAAGGGAGGGAGGCCCAGAGAAAAGATTCAGGGTATGTTGGTTCTACTTGAATCAACTTTTTTACTTTAAATAAGTGACATAAAAAATCAGCAAAAGTGTCTTTTCTTATAATAGCTCTGCCTCTAGTGATTTTCTTGATTGCATTCTAGAGAATTATGCCCCTTATAACTACCGAGTAACGGTTTAAACGAAGGAAGCTCACATAAACTGCAATCTTTGTAGTATTACCTTTTTACACGGTCATAATGTATAACTTATGTGGGAATGGTAGAACCATATGTCATCTCACCATGACCTTTGGGCAATTGGTTCTTACTATATCATTACAGTGAGTTGCAACACATTGGTGGTAAGTAATCTCAAGCGTTGTCTTATCTAAATTGTTGTTATATCATGATGGTACGTGATTGGCCATGCATAATTTTAATGTAGAACATTGAATCTGTTTTATATTAACTATCTTTAATTGTTAACAACCCTAACTCGGAGTATTTTTTAGCAAAGTGAAGAAACAGTTAACCATTTTCTGAATGATTGCCCCTTCACAAACAAGTTGTGGAATTGGGTCTATTTAGTTTTCAAAGTTTCAGACACAGATATCTATTCCATCCTCAATACCATGAGAATTGGATATCCTCCCTTTCCCCTAATCTTTTGGTGAATAGAGCCTGGAACCTTATGTCTAGTCAATTTAATGTCTTAAATTTCTCTACATAAATTATCAATCTGGGTATCGTAAATTGATGAAGTGTGGTGCACCATATGTGCTTAGTTAACATTTTTCTTACTTCGTTGTTTTATAGTTTATGTTGTTTTTGGGGTTTTGTTCTTGTTGGTTTCCTAAAGTGTTTAACGCAAATGGAAATCCTATTCTAAGGTCTTAAGAATACTTTTAAAGGTCAAGTATGGATGTAGATTTCAAGACAAGTTTTATGTCCCTTATGGTAACTTCCAAAACTTAGCACTTAAAAAGATCTCAAAACATGCTATTAATACTTGAACAGGAATGTAAATATGCAGCTACTTAAATCAAACAAAAGATGAAATATTGATCATGAAATCACTGTCTTTGCTGCCCATCTAATTACAGAAATAAAATCTAAACTATTGCACTCAAACAAACCAAAAACTGCAAACTAACAAAAGCAAGATCAATTTACTTCACTTATAATCCGATAGCTCGCCAAATAGCTTTTCCAGGTCAAGCCATGGCTCCGAAGTGTAGAAATTTTGAATAATAAACACATATTCAATGGAGATTATCCTGATCATGTACTATTGTGGAATACATACACAATACATAAGCTCCTCTACGTTGATCATCAATTTAGCAGCATCAATAACAATAAAACATCAATAGCATGCACACATTAACACAGTATGTAACCCGGGGAAAGCTTACAGCTGAAAACCCCACACTATCTGTATATTAATGATTGAGAACATGTAACATTACATAGTCAATACTTCTCACAAGTATCCAGCACTATCTCCACCTGTTACACACAAACCAGCTCAGACCCAAACAAGTCACAAGTTCAAATCTGCTCCACTGCTTTGCCTGCCTCTATTGCATAAACCTGCTGAGAATCACTCACACTGGAAATCACGTGAGCATAGGCTATTCTACTGGGAAAATCAACGCAATACTCATTGGCATACTCAATACATTGCTTGTGAAAATCCTCATGCACAACTATAGTCAAAACTGATAGCAGTCTCAACCTCTAACACCTGTCCTTGTTGAACTGTACATGCACTGACATGCAACTGAGTTAACTGATGTATTCTTTAGTTGCTTTATGAGTTAATAATTAGTTTAACAACTCATCATTAGTCTATTTACAGTTAGACTAATTACAACTAGTTTAACCAAGTCAAATTGAACACAACTCCATCAACTCCACAATCAACTCCACCAAACTCAACTGCTTGAGTTCTAACTGAAGTCCTGCATGCAACAACTCAACTGACCCACAAATAAAGCGTATTTCCTTCTAACAGCTACATGTGCCACATCTGTAGCTCAAACTGAAGTGCTCCAAGAGGATAAGATAAAGTTTATAGTCCAAATATTATTATGAGACAATAATATTAGACTTTTCTATTTTTGACTAGCAGTCTAAAAATAGACTCTGATCACTCCTGCTGTGATCAAAAAATAGAAGTCCATCTATTTTTCCCAACATGACCAATCATCCATAAACAACATTCTGCAGCTCATAGACCATGATCCATATGTCTAAAAATAGACATAGTCTAAAAATAGACTTTGCGCCATAATTTGCCTGCGGGCCCACTTAGTGAAGGCGACTCCTTTCCACTAAGCTCCATCATCTTGTTGCATTCTCAACACTCCCTCTCAACAAGATATGGATTATTAATAACCCCTATCTTGCCTCGGTGGTATTCGAATTTGCTCCTGGTGAGCGCCCTCGTCAGAATATCAGCATCCTGATCTTCCATTGGAATGTATGAAAGTAACATGATTCTCCGCTGCACACAATCTCTGATATGATGGTACCTGATGTCAATATGCTTAGATCTATCATGAAATACAGGATTATCTGAGAGTTTAATGCAACTCTGGTTATCACAGCAAATCACAGTAGGATCCAAATGAGAACTGAACAAACCGACCAGGATCTTCCTCATCCATATAGCCTTGCATGCAGCCAAACTTGCTGCCATATACTCGGCCTCTGCTGAACTGAGTGCCACGGGTCTCTACTTCCTGTTGTACCAAGAAACTTTTGTCGACCCGATACTGAAGACCCCTCCTGATGTGCTCTTTCTATCCATTGGGCTCCCTGCCCAATCTGCATCCGTGAAGCCACATAGCTTCACCTCATCCTCCTGTCTGTACCATAATCCATATCCCGATGTGCCTCTCAAATAACGCAATACATGCTTGCCCGCCTTCCAGAAGAGCTTGGTAGGCTTAACCATAGCTTGTGAAAGCTGGTTAACTGCATAGCATATATCGGGTCGTGTATTGACCAGATACATAAGTGACCCCACCAACTGTCGATAAACAGTGGCATCCACTTCTTCTGCTGAAGTGGTGTCCTCCTTCCTCCAACCTCCAGGAAGAGGAGTATCAACAAGCTTGCAGCCACGCATGTTGAACTTCTCCAGTATCTCCTGAGCATACTTACCCTGAGAAACAAACAGTCCACCACTGCGCTGCCAAATTTCCAATCCCAGGAAATAATGAAGGAGGCCCAAGTCCTTCATCTCAAACTCCTTAGCAAGATCATCCTTGCATGAAAGTATCAACAGCTCATCACCCGTTAGAATCAAATCATCTACATACAGTACAATGATAAGCAACTTACCCTCCACCACAATCTAGTATAGGTTAGGATCCGCCTCGCTCTTGGAGAATCCAAGTCCAGTGAAATAGTTGTCTATCCATGTGTACCAAGCACATGGTGCTTGTTTCAACCCATACAGCGCTCTCTTGAGCCTGCACACATGCGACTCGCTGTTGAAGATCTCAAAACCTTCGGGTTGCTCAATGTACACCTCCTCCTCAATGACTCCGTTGAGGAACGCAGTCTTCACATCCATCTGATGAATGTGCCATCCCATCTACGTTGAGAGAGCAAGAATCGTCCGTATGGAAGAATACCTTGCGACAGGTGCAAAGGTCTCCTCATAATCGATCCCCTCTATCTGTGAAAAGCCTCGGGCAACAAATCTTGCCTTATACTTCTCCACACTCCCATCAGCTGCCTACTTAACTTTGTAGATCCATCTCGAACCCACCACTGATTTCCCTTCCGATCTAGGAACAATCTCCCATGCACTGTTTCTGACAATAGAATCATACTCTTCCACCATGGCGTCTACCCATGCGGGATCCTCCACAACTTCCTTGAAAGAGGATGGCTCAGTCACAACACACTTGCTCATAAGAGCCATGTATCCAGTGTACTGATCAGGCGACTGTCTCTACCTGTGTTGGGCTGTAGGTGGTCCTACAACTTTCTCTGCATCTTGAGCCAGTCGCTCAGCTTCTGTCAAGTGCTTGCGCCCTCTGATGGTTGGTGCTACATGAGTGGTCTCTTCCACTCCATGAACCTCGTCCTGTGGCTGATCCACATCCTGAAGCTCATCCTTAGGAACTAATAGCTCCTCATCCGCATGCAAGTGTAGCTCCCTCTCAAGCGAACACTTCATGGCTTTCTCCTCCTGAAATTTTATATCCCGTCGCACAACAGTCTTACCACTGTCTAGCAAATACACACGATAGTTGTGGGGCATATCAGTGTACCCCACAAATATCCCAACTTCTGCGGTCGGCTCCAACTTCTTCCTGGCATCCTTCGTCACATGCATGTAAACGTTAGCACCAAAAATCCTCAAATGAGAAAGATCAGGCTTCTTACCAGAATAAGCCTCCTCGGGTGTACTCATGCCAAGTATCCTGTGAGGACAACGGTTATGCACATAAACTGTTGTATTGCATGCTTCTGCCCACAAGTGAAGGGGTAGGCCCTGATCATGCAACATTGCCCGTGCAGTACCCACGATCATTATGTTCTTCCGCTCAGCAACCCCGTTCTGCTATGGGTTATGGGGAGCTATGAGCTCTCTTCGAATCCCTTCTACCTTGCAGAAATCCTTGAACTCGTCAGAGATGTATTCACCACCATTATCGCTCCTAAGAGCCTTCACCTTCTTCCCCGACTCCTTCTCGACCAGTGCTTTGAATTCACAAAACTTTGAATATGTCTCGCTCTTCTTCTGCATGAAGAATATCCAGCACATACGAGAGAAATCATCAACAAAAATCACATAATACATGTGTTTTGTTGTCGAAGCAACTGAGAAAGGTCCACACACGTCTGTGTGAATTCTCTCAAGGATCGTCGTGGCGCGACTATCCTTCTCGTGAAAGGTGGCTTTCACAAACTTCCCCAAAGTACACCCCTTGCACTGATCTGACTGCGCAAGAGTGCCTTTAGGAAGCCTTGTAGTGATCTGTTGCAGTATCTTCAAGGCTCCATGGTGAAGGTGACCCAATCTCCTGTGCCACAACTCGCCATCATCCCGGCTCACCAGTCCTTCTGCCTTGCATGCCATTGTTGCGCATCCATCTACATGCAACTGATAAAGGTTCCTCACTCGAAACCCTATCTTCCGAGTTTCACCAGTTGTCTTGCTGCGCAGGAAAGCCTTTCCCTCACTGAAAACAACATCATACCCCTTGTCTTCTAACATCGCCACAGAGATAAGATTCTTCTTCAATCCTGGAACATGCATGACTTCCTTTAATACGAAGGGTTTACCAGACTCCCTCTCAAAGGAAATGGTATCGATACCAATCACACTGTATCTACCGTCATCGCCCATCTCGATGTGCACTCCAAGATCTTTGTCCTCCAGATCAGAAAACAAATCTCGATCTCCCGTCATGTGAAAAGACGCACCACTGTCCAAGAACCACACCAATCCCATCACACTTGAAACCAAGCATGCGATCAATGAAAAATCAAGCTCAAACTGCGAGGCTAGAGCCTCTCCTGCTGCAGATCCAGCAGCTTGCTTGTTCTTCTTGTGCTGGTGACAGTGAAAACACTTCACCTTGGACATGTCCTGCTTCTTGCCTTTCGCACCAGACTGAGAAGCTTTCTTGCTCTTCCCCTTCTTTGCTTTGGCAGCCAAAGCGCAATTTTCTTCATCAGCTCCCTTTGATGAAGATCCGTCCCTGGTACTCCGCCTGATCTCCTCCTGCACAAGATCTGACCACAGTCTTTCCCATCCTGGCAATTTCTCCCGACCATTGATAGAGTCCTGATAGGAATGCCAACTCTTCGGAAGACCAAGGAGAGCCAAGCTCACCAAGTCCTCATCATCGACAGTAACCCCCACACTTCCCATCTCATCTCGACACTGAGTGAACTTCGTGAGATACTTGGGCATACTGTCACCCTTCTCGCATTTGATGTTTCTGAGTTTATCTTTGAGCGCCAGCTTCCTCTGATCGCTCTTGCTTTGGAATAGATCTATTAAAGCCTTCCACATCAAGTATGGAGAAGTCTTTCCATGTAGGCTGGACACAATGTGATCCTTCACGCCCTCCAACAAAATCCTTTGACACTTTGCTATCTTCTTTTGCCAAGCATCAGCTTGAGTAGCATCAGTGGGCTTTGGGACATCAGTCTCTATGAACTCCTTCAGCCCGTTATCATCCAATACTGCCTCCATCCTATCCTTCCATGCAATATATTTTGAGCTGACCTCAAGAGCATACTCCAATCGCAATCCGTTGAAAGACATTGCAACATTGACACCAAGAAAACACTGCTGCAAATTCGAATTCCACCAGCTCCAAACTCAACCACCTCGGATCTAAGATTTGTGAGAACAAAATATTTCTCGTACAGAGATTGATTGTATGGGATTTTACCGAATATCTCACCTTCCAAAGGAAGGATGAATCCAGAGGCTACCTGGCCCGATTACAGACTCTGCTTAAAGAAATAAGATGTAAACATTTCCTGAATAGTAGATCCGATGATCAACAGCTCTGATACCATTTAGACATTTTGAATAATAAACACATATTCAACGGAGATTATCCTAATCATGTACTATTGCAAAATACATACACAATACATAAGCTCCTCTAAGTTGATCATCAATTTAGCAGCATCAATAACAATAAAACATCAATAGCATGCACACATTAACACAGTATGTAACCCGGGGAAAGCTTACAGCTGAAAACCCCACACTATCTATATATTAATGATTTAGAACATGTAACATTACATAGTCAATACTCCTCACAAGTATCCAGCACTATCTCCACCTGTTACACACAAACCAGCTCAGACCCAAACAAGTCACAAGTTCAAATCTGCTCCACTGCTTTGCCTGCCTCTATTGCATAAACCTGCTGAGAATCACTCACACTGGAAATCACGTGAGCACAGGCTATTCTACTGGGAAAATCAATGCAATACTCATTGGCATACTCAATACATTGCTTGTGCAAATCCTCATGCACAACTATAGTCACAACTGATAGCAATCTAACCCTATAACACCTGTCCCCGTTGAACTGTACATGCACTGACATGCAACTGAGTTAATTGATGTATTCTTTAGTTGCTTTATGAGTTAATAATTAGTTTAACAACTCATCATTAGTCTATTTACAGTTAGACTAATTACAACTAGTTTAACCAAGTCAAACTGAACACAACTCCATCAACTCCACAATCAACTCCACCAAACTCAACTGCTTGAGTTCTAACTGAAGTCCTGCATGCAACAACTCAACTGACCCACAAAGAAAGCGTATTTCCTTCTGACAGCTGCATGTGCCACATCTGTAGCTCAAACTGAAGTGCTCCAAGAGGATAAGATAAAGTTTATAGTCCAAATATTATTATGAGACAATAATATTAGACTTTTCTATTTTTGACTAGCAGTCTAAAAATAGACTCTGATCACTCCTACTGTGATCAAAAAATAGAAGTCCATATATTTTTCCCAACATGACCAAGCATCCATAAACAACATTCTGCAGCTCATAGACCATGATCCATATGTCTAAAAATAGACAGTCTAAAAATAGACTTTGCCCCATAATTTGCCTGCGGGCCCACTTAGTGAAGGCGACTCCTTTCCACTAAGCTCCATCATCTTGTTGCATTCTCAACACGGAGATAACGTCAATAACACGAATAATTGATATCTAAATTACCTCCTTGCAAATGAAAGTAAAATCAAGTCACTTCACTTATAATCCAATAGCTCGCCAAGTAGCTTTTCGGGGTTAAGCCATGGCTCTGGAGATAACATCAATAACATGAAGAACCTGATATCTAAATTACCTACTTGCAAATAAAAGTAAAATCAAGTCACTTTACTTATAATCCAATAGCTCGCCAAGTAGCTTTTCGGGGTTAAGCCATGGCTCTGGAGATAACATCAATAACATGAAGAACCTGATATCTAATTGCTGAGATGAAAGTAAAATCAAATCACTTCACTCATAATCCGATAGCTCGCCAAGTAGATTTTCGAGGTTAAGCCATGGCTCTGGAGATAACGTCAAATGATATGAAGAATTTGATATCTAAACTAACTAACAACAACAAATAAATAAGACTGAAATCAAAGCATAACTGAAATTGAAAAGCTTAAGAAAAAGTTCAACAGAGAGGCAAATCTCATGTCACTATTTGATGCAAAAACATGTAAAGAAAAACTAATCTATAATCAACCGATTGAACACACTTGCATGAATTAAAATTGCATCAGTGGAAACTCTAATATATCAAACTTGAAAGCAATCAAATGACATAATGAAATCAAAGCAAAATTACAAAATAAAATCTACTCTACCTTACATTCTAATGTGCTCCATGACATCTACTTCACATCTCCTTCCATGTTGAGAACATCAAAACTTTATTCAAACTCTTCAAAATTACAAAGTACAACAAAGCTCTACAAAGCTTTCCAAAGCCATCAAAGAAGAACTACAAGCTCCAAGCTAAAGAACTAAAAGCGAAGCTAAGCTAAGACTAACAAGCTAACAAATGAAGGAGATAAATCTCCTATTTATACAAAAAGATGAGAAGCCATCTCATTAATGAGAGTCCATGAATCTCTCCCTCTACCTCTAGAGTCTTAATCAAAATAGGAACTGATAAGACACATGTCTTCTTAGAGTTTCAATACAATTAGAAGATGTGACACATATCATCATGATCCCATGATTCTTTCCACTTAAATTCGAATTTGGCCTTAGAGTGCCACATAAAGGTCTTCTAGAAGCCTCCTTTTGACTTACACATGTCAAAAATCTCAACCCACTTGTTAGGTATAAGCATATGACATTATTTCCTAATTTTTAACCACAAATTCACTTAAAAAGGCTAAGAATTAATAAAGTTTGGAAAACATAAATGTGGCCCAATGATAATGAAAGTGGGATGAATGTAGTGACATAGTAGTGAAATGGAGGTGAAATGGAGGTGATATAATGGACATAATAGTGAAAGTGTAATGGAAATGAATGACATTTTCAAGACCCAACATACCCCCCAACTGAAGTTATTGCATGTCCTCATGCAATATATATTACATTAACTTTTTTTTTATCCTTGAGCTTTAGCTTAACTTTGCATGATATCATTTGATAACTTCATATTTTTGCAAAGTGTTTTACTTGAATTGCAACATGGTTGGTTCTTGTGTTACAACCAATTTTTTTGTTGTTTTTGCATTCTATTTTGATCTTTGAACTTTGCATAATGATATTTTGATTATTGTTTGCAAAGTATATATTTATTGGATTGCATGATGGTTGGTTCTTGTGTGACAACCATGATTTTGTTTGTATCCAATTTATCTTTTAAGCACTTTTTGAAAAGCCATTGTATGCTCATAATAACAATGTAATAGTTAATATATGTTGGAAATATGTGGGCTCATGAATATGATATGGACATGGAAAAATATGAATATGAATGTATTCCCCCTCCCCACCCCCCCCCCCCCCCCCCCCCCCCCCCCCCCCCCAAACTAATGGTATTGGCAATTTTATGAAATGAGTAAGAGAAATGTTTTTCCAACAGTTATCATTCTAGCTTTTTATGGAATTCTATGGTCAAAAGTTAGAAAATGACGTACCTTAACTTACCCTTTGGAATAGATGAGTTGTATGTGTGGTGGCTGCAAAATTCTGATCATATTCTTCTTCAAGTGGCTGAACAAGAGGAGTCATGGATAAAGATTTAAGATGACTTTTTATTGCTTCTACTAAAACTTGTTGAATCTGCTCCAAAATGCTGAAAATAATAGTCTTCATGTCTTCAAAACTCATTGGCACAATTCCTACTATGTGAACAGATGTTTTGATGTCGAACATAGCAGGAAATTGTTGATTTAGTGGCCATTAATGGATGCCACTAGTCAACACGAGAACTCTCACCATTGATGACAATGAGAGTCAAGATGCCCAAACACATCTTGCTAGGTACGAATAGTTTTTCCGATGTCGAGTCACCTAGAAGATCTGATGAACAAGGGACATTAATGTATTCCCATTGTTTGTCAGCATGAGAACTTGCCATTAAGGCATGCAAGCCTCAAGGTGTCTTTACAAGGAACTTAGACTCAAAGGACTATGGACTCAATAATTTGCATTGAAGCAGGGCTTATTTGCGAAATGAAAATGACAAAAAAGGGAAGATGAAAATGGAAGATGGCAGTGGAGAGCAGAAATGGTAATGGGCAATAAGCATGTGAATGAGCCTCTTGCTTTTATTTGTGGGTTATGAATGGACAAAAAGAGATGGAAAGTGGATGTTAATGTAAATGGAAAATATGCAGTGAAATGAGGTGATTGGTTTATTATGAGGTATGGATGTGATGTATGGATGTGATGGAGACAATAGTATTTGAAAGTTTTTCAAGTGTTTGGATCTGATTTTGCATCAGCATATTTCCCCTTTGTTGCTCATCTTCCTCTTATGAAACAAGTTGGTCTCTTAGAGAGACACCATTCTCTTGTAGTCATTTGTCCTTCCTCCTAGAACCTACAAAAAAACTAATATTTCTTAAGATTATCAAAGGAGAGAGGTGATCAATCTCTCTAGTTATGATATTTACACACAAAACTAAGAATTTTTATTAATGAAACAAGTTCTCAAAGGAAAAATCAAAAGAATTTATACCTGTTTTGGAATTAGTGCCTCAAGTTGATGTTGCTTCTTTTCAGCAATTTATTTCATTATTTACAGTTTCAAACTCTAATGATGGATTTCTCATTGTGTAGATCTTATTGAGATCTTTCCAATGATACTTGAATCATCAAAAATCTGATTTTGTATGAGAAATTTACACTGATTTGAACAATGAGGTTTTTTTAGCTGGAGAACAGCTGCGGAATTGGACTTTAGCTGCGAAATGTGCACAGTTTCTGTAGCTAAAAATCTTGAATAAAAAGTTAGCCATTCATCTTTCATCATCAATCCAAAATTAATCAATACCTTCAGAAAAGTGAGCAAATAACTTATTCATTTCATTGATTCAAAATTATTTTATTTTTTTTTACATGCAGCGACTTAGTGTGGCGACTTAGTGATAACACACACCTTGACTTCCCTTTGATCGGGGTCTTTTTCATTGATTTGGATCAAATGAATAGGACACCATCCATGTACTGACATTTTCTCAGCTACCCATGTGGTTTGTTTCGTCTCTTGACACCTATAACCTATAGAAGTATGAAAATGGTTGCGGAATTGCCAGTTAGCTGCGGAATCAGGCTGCATTCCATAGCTAAAAGACAGTCAACCATCAGTTTTCTGATTTAAGTTATTGGAAAAGAGATTTTATGCAACCAAGTACCAAGCAGAGAGAGCCTAAGATTACAACTAGTGCACAAGACCAATTATTCATGATCTGCTACATTTTTATTTTTTTTCTTCACTGTCTGCCTGAAAAATAAAAAACTTTGTAAATGGTATATGAAGCAAAACAGTTTTAGTGATAAAAATATATCAGAGTAATGGAAATGTATGATCTCTTCAACAGCTTTAATGACTCCTACAGCAACTGTTTAACACATATCCCTAACTGCAAAATGACCCAATGGAGGATACTCAGCAAAGGTTTCAAATTTGACGGCAATGTGGCAAGTGTGGCAATCCAACACAGGGGCATAACCAGATTCATACTAATAACCTGTGCGGTAAAGTTGGCAGCTTCCTTTGCTGGATGCCACGTAACCATGCTTAAGATTCTTAACTCCTGGCATTGAATACTTTGCCACATCCATCCATCGGCTGTGAAGAGCCGTATTCAACTTGTTCACATTAACCGTTGTCGTGTTCGATCATGTTGTTAAACGGGAAGTAACAGAACAGGTACAGACGGGTGGCAACAAGCGGGAGATGTGTAATCATGTTTAAATGCTAGCACACAGTTGATTCCTAATTGGAATTCCCTTCCCCAGGTAGCCGAATTAAATCACAGCCTTTTCATTAATTCAAACTCGTTTTTCTTCACGTGGCATGCAAAAAGAGGCTTTAGAGAACTGAGAAATTCTCCCAAACCACTACGAATTTCTTAAAACAGTTTTTGGGTTATATAATTGACCCTATTTCCGAAAAAACCCATGTTTTATTTTTTCCAAATTTGTCTCCGTTTGGCCAGATCATGCAGTTGAATTTTGACGTTTTTCAGTGTTTTGCGTTTTTCCTGAGTTGCTGCTTTCGGCTGTGAAATTTCGAATCAGAGGTTATGATTCCAGTCTCCAAAGATAATTCAAAAATGTACGCTACCAACACATTCATAAGTTATAAAATCTCAATCAGTACTGATACAGTGAAGGATATGAACGTCCAAGAGGAGATGTAAAGTCAACTCTACGAAGGGCAGCATCAACGTAGGCTTGTTGATCTCATATCTGCACAGATTTCATATCTTCTAGTACCCCCTTCAAGGATGTCGTGCGTTCAAGAATGGATTTTCCATGAATTGGGTGGTCTCCCTTGTTCTGATCATTAGATTTTTGTTTGTCAAGTGAACGCTGATTTTTGTCTACGCAACAAACAAACCAAAAAAAAAACGCATGCACAGGGATAAATAGTACGCAATGTTGTTGCATACTACTGCTCTCTCTCTAATTTCAGAGCCTACATAGAGATGAAAGAATTGATCTGTTGCTGTTGTTTACAAGAGTCAGGCAAACAACTAGAGGAGGCTTTTATTATTATATTTTTTAATGTTTTTGCAGGTTTGTTTTAAGGCCAAAGCTCAAACAGGAATGCAGATTTTCTATTGAGGCCACAGTGGAGACTGGAATTGGGGATAGCCTTTGATTGGTTTTCTCTTTTTTCTCTGAAATTGTGAAATTTTATAAGAAGGATTAATGATTTTCAATTTCAGGCAGCAAAGACTTCAAGGAAAACATGCTAAAAACAAGACTTTGACTGAGGTCTTAAGCTGATTTTTTATCAATCTGGGCTAGGTGACTAGGATAGGATCCATGTCGGGACAATTCCGGAGATGCCCATGTGGTCAGTTTCTTCATTGGATGCCTATAACCTGCTAAACCTTGAAATTAGCTGCAGAATTCACAGTTAGTTGCGGAATCAGACTACATTCCGCAGCTAATTTGCAGAATCTTATTAAAACAGGACACAGTGTTTTGAGGACCACTACAAACCATAACCAGTCAATCTTGGACAGTTGAACCTATCAAAACAGTTGGGTTTCATTTTTATTTTTTTTAATTGAATCAATTGAAATGATGAAGTTTATTTTGTCTCCTTTTTTTCTTTTTTTTTAACATAACAATTCTTTTTCTGATCCTCCAGATCACACAAAGTGCAGGAGGAGAGCATACTCAAGAATTATTAAAAAAAAATTAGATGTAAGAAATAAGGTCTCCTAATTACACTTCCCTGACAATGGCGCCAAAAATGTCTAGTCAATTTAACGTCTTAAATTGCTCTACATAAATTATCAATCCGGGTATCGTAAACTAATGAAGTGTTGTGCACCATATGTGCTTAGTTAACCTTTTTCTTACTTCGTGGTTTTATAGTTTATGTTGTTGTTGGGGTTTTATTCTTGTTGGTTTCCTAAATTGTTTAATGCAAATGGAAATCCTATTCTAAGGTCTTAAGAAAACTTTTAAAGGTCAAGTATGGATGTAGATTTCAAGACAAGGTTTATGTCCCTTATGGTAACTTCCAAAACTTAGCACTTCAAAAGATCTCAAAACATGCTATTAATACTTGAACAGGAATGTAAATATGCAACTACTTAAATCAAACAAAAGATGAAATATTGATCATGAAATCACTGTCTTTGCTGCCCATCTAATTACAGAAATAAAATCTAAACTATTTCACTCAAACAAACCAAAAATTGCAGACTAACGAAAGCAAGATCAATTTACTTCACTTATAATCCGATAGCTCGCCAAGTAGCTTTTCCGGGTTAAGCCATGGCTCCGGAGATAACGTCAATAACATGAAGAATTGATATCTAAATTACCTACTTGCAAATGAAAGTAAAATCAAGTCACTTCACTTATAATCCGATAGCTCGCTAAGTAGCTTTTCGGGGTTAAGCCATGGCTCTGGAGATAACGTCAATAACATGAAGAACCTGATATCTAAATTACCTACTTGCAAATGAAAGTAAAATAAAGTCACTTCACTTATAATCTGATAGCTCGCCAAGTATCTTTTCGGGGTTAAGCCATGGCTCTGGAGATAACGTCAATAACATGAAGAACCTGATATCTAATTGCAGAGATGAAAGTAAAATCAAATCACTTCACTCATAATCCGATAGCTCGCCAAGTAGCTTTTCGGGGTTAAGCCATGGCTCTGGAGATAACGTCAAATGACATGAAGAATTTGATATCTAAACTAACAACAGCAAATAAATAAGACTGAAATCAAAGCATAACTGAAATTGAAAAGCTTAAGAAAAAGTTCAACAGAGAAGCAAATCTCATGTCACTATTTGATGCAAAAACATGTAAAGAAAAACTAATCTACAATCAACCGGTTGAACACACTTGCATGAATTAAAATTGCATCAATGGAAACTCTAATCTATCAAACTTGAAAGCAATCAAATGACATAATGAAATCAAAGCAAAATTACAAAATAAAATCTACTCTACCTTACATTCTAATGTGCTCCATGACATCTACTTCACATCTCCTTCCATGTTGAGAACATCAAACCTTTATTCAAATTCTTCAAAATTACAAAGTACAAAAAAGCTCTCCAAAGCTTTCCAAAGCCATCAAAGAAGAACTACAAGCTCCAAGCTAAAGAACTAAAAGCCAAGCTAAGCTAAGACTAACAAGCTAACAAATGAAGGAGAGAGATCTCCTATTTATACAAAAATATGAGAAGCCATCTCATTAATGAGAGTCCATGAATCTCTCCCTCTACCTCTAGAGTCCTAATCAAAATAGGCACTGATAAGACACATGTCTTCTTAGAGTTTCAATACAATTAGAAGATGTGACACATATCATCATGATCCCATGATTCTTTCCACTCAAACTCGAATTTGGCCTTAGAGTGCCACATAAAGGTCTTCTAGAAGCCTCCTTTTGACCTACACATGTCAACAATCTCAACCCACTTGTTAGGTATAAGCATATGCACATTATTTCTTAATTTTTAACCACAAATTCACTTAAAAAGGCTAAGAATTAATAAAGTTTGGAAAAACATAAATGTGGCCCAATGATAATGAAAGTGGAATGAATGTAGTGACATAGTGGTGAAATGGAGGTGAAATGGAGGTGATATAATGGACATAATAGTGAAAGTGTAATGGAAATGAATGACATTTTCAAGACCCAACACCTTATACCATGTATTATTTGTTGGGCTTTGTGGAAGGAGAGGAATGCAATAATTTTCATGGAAATCCACAATCCGGAAGAGGTTGTTATGTCCATAACCAAGCAGACTATCAAGGAAATGGTAGCTTCTTCCACTCTTAAGAGCCCCAATGATCCTTCCAGTTGTTTGGAACAACGTATTCTTACCCTCCTGGATATCGGGTAATCAGGGAACTGTAGACCACTAGTCTCCCCCAGAGAAAGGCACTCTCAAAATAAACTATGACAAGGCAACGAAAGGAAACCCGGGTAGAGCAGGCTTCGGGGGTGTTTTCCGAAACTAATAAGAGGAAATAAAATGGATCTATGCGAGTAATCTTGGCAACACTACCAATAATGCAGCAGAATTGCAAGCCCTAGAACACGGGTTGGCCATTGCCAAACTCCACAACTTTGGGCCTTTGATCATCGAAGGGGACTCAACATTGGAACCTCAAGCCAACCGCAAATTACAACAAGGCATGGAATTTCTGGGGTGTCAGACAATTGGCGCTTAAACAAAATCCTCCAAAGGATAAAACGCCACATAGAGAGGGTAAATGAGCTTCATTTCCAAGTTGTCAGGCATAAAGGGAATGGCTTAGATGACAGGCTAGCAAATGAGGGTACGATGGGAAACTATCATCTACAATCGCTAGCTTGGACTGACTTCAAGAATGGTAGGCTACGTTAGCAATGTGAGACCATCAATGAAAAGGGAAATCAGCATAATGGGCACCAATTGCTTTGAGATCTCCAGTCTCAACAATTATGATAACAATTGCTCAGCCAAAGGAAGTACTAAAGGAAATCTACCCCACGTTGCAATCCCAATTTCAGTCTTGCTAAAGAAGAAAATAGAATCTTTGCGTCCCCCAAGGGTGTCATCCATCCATCCTTTCATCCCTCTCTAGTATAGCCTCCTTCACCAACCTCTCGTACCTCCCACGACCCGCATTCATTCCTTGCCTATGTACTCCCTACCCCTCGATTCTCTCCATCCCCTATGTATAACCCTCCTACCTGCTCCTCCTCGTCACCCTATCTGCTCTTGCATCTTGTTTCTCCCGGCTCCCTTTCGATGTATGCCTGTTGATCCCCTCTCCCCCTTTCATGGCACCCAGGCATGGGTCTAGCTCATCTCCTCGTCATAGTAGAGGCCGCAGCTATGACCCCTCCCGTTGGAACAACCTGGGTTCTCCACCCACCACCAAAGTCAAATCTTCTGCCAGGAGATCAACCCTGAATTATGTCATTATTGTTAGCCATGAGACACAAGAACAGATAGATAACCTAGAAGTTTAGGCGAGGGTCCTTAGACAAGGGGTGTCCTCGAAAGAGGTGGCAGCCAAATTTGAGTGGATCCCTGACCCAAGTCTCACCAGGGCCAGGGAGAACCTATACACTCATGCAATTGACCTCTCCTGGCAGCTCAAAATGATCCTCGGTCTAGGGAAGCAGGAGCAGGCAGAAATGTCGAAGGTTGTGGAAGAAAAAATTGGCATGCTTACGGACAAGTGTGTCGTCTACATGGAAATAGTGCACCACTGTTGCTTTGTTACCAGGGAATCTCCAAAATACACAATGTTGAATAAATATGCTACCATGGTGGTCCGCTCGCCAGTCAAAGGCTCTCCCACCATCAAAAAGGAGGCAACCGGTGCTTCCTCCAGTTGTCTGTTGGCCCCAGTTGCGCAGGAAGGCAACACTCAAGAGTTGCCCATCAACCTAGATGATGACCTTGTAGAGGGAAATCCTTAACGCCCAAGGCAGACTTCCCTTTTTGATATGCTACTCTCTCTAGCTCTTAGTCATCGAAGAGCTCTCATCAGCAAGCATAGTATAGGAAATAAGGAATTTTGGGACAATCGTACCTTCATCACTGTCACCCCTCCCTTCTGCTTCACAGGAGATAGTATCAGCATGGCTCTTTGTAAATTTTCTCAGAAAATCTCAGAATTCTTTTTTGTAAGCTTCAATGTAAAATTGTTCCATCTGAAGCCAGGAAGGCCTGTGTTGTTGGCTTTTGTGCTAGAGCGTTTTTCTTGCATAACCCAACTTTTTGTAAATACAGCTTTTGTGCAGTAATATAATCTATCTTATTCGCAAAAAAAACAACCCTAACTAGCAAAACACATTTAGAAATCAAGAAATTTTCCCTAAGCTGAGGAGGAAAACAAAAGGTTGGTGATAGGGGCTATAACTAAAAATAAAATGCTATAAGATAAGTTCTTAAATATAAGGATCCCATCCCATCCAACCATGGAGTTCAATCAAAGTACTTTATCGACACCCTCTTTCTTGAGACACCTCAAGAGAACATCATCATAATTCCTTCAGAATAGGATGCCATTGATGATTTAATATTTGGCATATTTCAAACTTAGTGCTCTTCTCTACTTTTGGTCAAGATATCTTGGTGCACTCTTGTGTGTAAGATAAAACTTGATATTGGTATACCAGGAGTTTGTGGGAAGAGGTATGTAAAGTAATTGCTTGGTGAAAATTTGGTTAATTACTGATGAAATTTAAAAGGGGCAAGGGGCTTCCTTCCCTTTTAATTTGTAGCAAAATAGGTAAATGACTAGATGAACCTCCCTGACACATCCAATATTCAACCCTAGTTGTGCCTTCCATCAACTGTTCAACTACAAAAATCTATCTAGCCTTTTATAGATTCCTCCTTTGCTTCTTCTACCATGTATCCAAGTAGACACTATTTGAACAAGTTCCACATCAATCAACTGTATTACTTCAAATAAATGAAATAAAAAATAAACAAGTATCCTTTCCTAGTATAGCTCTTCCTCTCGACACAATTGAGATGATAGAAAAGTTTTTCATGAAGTGACCCCTATGCCCATTTTCATGCCACTGCAATCATTGCTTGGATCTGCACTTGGATCAAGCATGTCTTGGCATATACATTGAAAACCCATACTCTCAACATGGTGTCCTCTATTACATTCTTCAATACTATTGTTTTCCATTGTGTCAATTATCCCCACAAAATCCTATGTCTCACGTAAAACGTGTGCTAGACAAAATTTAAACAAAAAATTGGATTGTGATTACTGTGTTGGTTAGATAACACGAAACTATATGTGTTGCATCCTTGTGGTAGGGAGTGATTCAATTGAATGAATATTATGATAATTTTTATTTAGGTCAGCAAGATATTTGCAATATTTCAACTTATGTTTACTTATAGTAAATTCCTTATGGAATATGGCGTCACAATTAAAACTTGGGAATTTATAGACTTCAAAAACCAAGCTATAGATTTACTTTCTCAAAAGAACAATCAAGAAGATTTTTCACAAAAAATACCAAAGGATTGTGCAATTTGAGGGGAAGAATTTTGTCTTAATTAATAAATTATTAGACCTTCATAGCAAACATTGTGAATGACAAATCTAAACAAGGTAGCATGCAGAAAGAAATAAGTGCAAATGGTAAAGAAACAACATAAGATTGTGCTCCACAGACTCATAGAAGCCCAAGTTATGAAAGTGAAGTTCCACTATGTACTTGGAAACAGTGATTCCCACTTATTCTTGTTTCATAGGATTCTCTTGCAGTAGCGTACCTACTATGGGCTACTCAATCCTATTGTAATTATAGCTACTAATGCCCCTAGATATTATTAAAGATGCATCTATCGGTGCCTCCTAGGTACTATTGTAATTTCCCTTACTGGGGCCTAGTAATAGATAAAATGTTAGCTTCGCAATAACATTGCTCTACATGTGAATCGTTAAAACCGTATTTTTTAAAGGAAAATCAAACCACATTTTAAGAATTAAAATTTCACTTATTATATGAATCAACGGAGAACAAAATCATAGAAATCAATGAGACTTGTATAATACCGTAGAAATAAATTCCTCAACATCATTAAAAACATTAGTCCTATAACAAATTTCAAAACCTTTGTGGCCATAACAACTCCCATCAGAGGTATACTAAAACTAGAAATCAGGTTTGCCTCTTCATCATATTCCACCTCCACCCCCAAGTTTGGGACCTTTGGGAATGATAGCCTTTGGTATGTTACCCTTTGTTTGTGCTTTCTATCCTTTTGCAACAGTCTCAGCCCTTTTTACTTTCTTCTCATATTTATTCTTCTTTATCCTTTCTTCTCTACTTATTGACTAGAAGTAACAAACATAGTTACAGGAGAATGAAGCAAGGCCATCCACTAATGTTGTTGAACATCTATGCGTATATGTTTTTTTTTTTTGTACTTTTCAAGTTTTTCTTGATTTCTTCCTGATCTAATTCAAACACTTTGTTGTTTTGCCTCACCGATTTTTTGTCGATTCTAAGTCTAGTAACATTGCTATGAAACATATGTTTTGTAAAGCTTAATGTAGCAGAAAACAAATCAAAGCACATATTTAGCATAGAATTCCATCCAATTTAAATAGAAAAGTCTCCCATACACACTGCTATACACTCCACTTGAAAAAAATTGTAAATTATATTCAAAATAGTACTATAGAAATGTGTAGACGATGCATATGACAAAGCACTTGTAAGAACTCCAGAGAAATTGTTAATCACAAAGAAGAGTGAAGTAAAACAATTCCATTAAATTTAATGATGAGTTTGAACCTCCAAGAATAAGATCATATTAAAAGACCAGTCATTAAGATCTTAAGTTTGTAATAAAATAACTCCTCCAACCAAAAAAAACACCTATTCAACACAGCAATTTCACTTGATATGATCCGCCTCTTCACTTTGTGAATCTAAAAAGAGTTGAAAAATACTCATTTGTACTACAGCTACAAAATTGATCTTTCCAATATAGACTGTTGCTTAATCAAATAAGTTGAATCACATGTCATCGTCACTCTCCTCTTTGGGTTCCTCCTATTGAACAAACAAATGGTATCAGAAACACATTAACCTGGTCAACTACCAGCAACACCGCCCAAATTTTGTAAGAAAGAGTAAATGGAAATTTCAAAGTAGTCAAAGCAATGCCAAGGCCAAGTCTCAAGTCAAATTATAATTATATATTTTAGAACAAAATACTAGCCTTTTTCTCTTCAATTGCAGGGGCAGCAGCAACAGTGGCAACACCACCACCACCACCAGAAGGAGAAACTACAACAGTTGCAAAAGCACCACCACCTATTGCATCACAGTCATCAAAATTGATGTTTACTAAAATAAACTACCAACTTAATGTGCATCTTGCATGCATCAAACTGTGTATTCAATTATAGTGGGCATTGATGTAGAGATATGCATACGAGAGCCCACAGAAATTTGATTTCTAAAAATATATTTTGTTTCTTGAAACTCAGTGAAGATAGATTGTTGGTATAGATTTCCTAGTGAAATTATACTTCTATTTGGCGTAGATATTGTCTCAAATAAAACAATATTATTCATATGTTATGCCACTAGTGTTCATCCCAATGACTTGCACAATTTTTGTTCAAAAGGGGATTTTCCAGATGACTTTAAAAGGTCATTAAGTATAGTTGTAAGCAATATCCCATGTAATTGTGCAACTATGGTCTAAGAAAATTTTTGCCAATCTGTGTAGAAAATGGTGGTTATATATGTTTTATTATCTCGTGCATATTGATCATAAGAAGTATGGCACTTACTTAATGTAGTTACAATACTCATACTTAATGTCTATATATGAAATTATGACTTAAACATTGCAACATATCTTTGTTATTTAACATCAGATTTGAAGACCTTATTGAAAAATATTAGGATTTATCTCATTCAAATTGTAACATATCACATTTGTCTTCATCTATGCTCCTTCTCCATGTGCTATCGACTTATGATTTTTCCTTTGTAACATCTGGTGCAGTTGCTAGTTTAAATTTTAGCAACTTAAGATATATCATGAAGGAAGTGTTTTGATTGCCCCCAGAGGTGCTCTCCAACCCAGTATGCAAGAGATGTTGTAATGTTCTATCATGTAAACATTTTGACTCAGTCAAAATAAAATAAATAAAAAATAAAAATAACACTATTTTAAGATGAAAATTCTATGTTATTACTTTTTTTTTAATTTGTTGTTGGGTAGTTAAGGTAAACTTGAAATAAAAATAAAAATAAAAATAACCCTATATTAAAATAAAAATTCTACGTTATTATTTTTTTTATTAATTTTTGTTGGGTAGTTAAGGTAAACTTGACTTGGTCAAGTTACTAGTGGTTTTTGAGCTCCAAGTTTATGAGAACTCATGGTATTTCCCATGGTATTCATGTGGAATATAGCCTATTTAAAGGGGGGAATTAAACCAACCTAGATCCATCTTAACTTCAGATCTAGATCAAATCTCTTTGCATCTTAAGATATTTGCATCTCAAGAGATTTGATCCATATAGGCTCTTGGTAGATCCGGAGTTATTATGGATCTAGGCTGGTGTTTATTACGGATTTATGCCTATCAATATTTACCAACCATTAAATTTATATGGTTGTGATAGTATATAAGTTTAATAGATATATCTATATCTATATATATAACCATGGACATCCACCCCAACTTTACCATGGAGATTCTTAACGTGTAGATATACTTTGTTACAATACCATGGATTAACATTACCACATGCACAATTATCCATAATTCATTTCATATGACACTTAATAATGTATTATTTATTATTACATTGTATTATTAACTAACATAATATATTTATGAAATGTAATGAAAATAAAAGACAATCTTTAAAAGTTGAGGGAATAAAATAAAGTTAGATTGTACTTTTTTTAATCTAACATTAGTGCAAATATTCTCATGTCCCTTATCTCATGGTTTATTTTGTTTTATGGTTATATTTTTATTTTGAAACACAGTATAATTGTCTGTAGGATATACTACTGCAAAATTTTTAACTTATGTGGTCTAGTTTCCCAAGTGGTAAACGGTAGCTTGTGATAACTATCTATGCATGTCTTTTTAATAGTGATATAAATGGTTTCATCTTAAAAAAAAGGCCTAATATTACTAGCATAGCCATATAAATTAAATGGTGGTAAATGCCATAGGAATCAATCTATGTTAAGCACTTACTTCACGATGCATCTCATATTCATAAGATCCAAAAAATAATAAAATTAATTAAATTATAACTTTATTTTAAATTATTATTATTTCTAGCCCACGGGGCATAGAATGGACAGTGATGGGGTGTACTGTTAAGTCACTCTGTGGTGTGAAGATCACCGGTTCGAAACTCCATGGGCAAAATTCTAGTGATGTTAAGGGTTGGTGTGGCTTAGACCGAGTGTGATCCCCGGGTGATTTTGACGGCTTAGATGCCCCTAGGTCGTGATTTCTCAAGCCACGGGTCAAGCTTGATGTAATCTCTAATGAACTCAAACCACTTGATAAACAAAAAAATACATTATTATTTCTAATTATAAAAAGAATTAATATATAAGTTAAACATATATATAGTGTTCCATAGGGATGTGTCCCCCATGGTGGGGTGCATGCACCCCATGCTTCCCACACACCTGTGATGGGGGGACACCTGGGGAAATGTTTCCCAACATCCCCCTTTTGGGTAGACGCAGGGGTAAACATTCCCCAGTGTAGGGAACATACTTCCCCAAAAGAGGTGCTTGTGGGCATCCCCCCTCAAAAAGCGCTAGGCGTTTGCCTTAATTTTGCTTAAAAACAATAATTTATGAGTGGCGAAGCTGAATATTAAACCCTAGAGCCCTAGTTAATTTATTAAAGCAGAAGTAAAATTCTCCTTTATCTTTCATTTTCATCCTTTTACTTAAATTTTTAACATTGTCATTAATTGACTTGGGATGTTTGAGAGTGGTTATGACCTCATTGAATTTTATATGGAGAAAGTATAATTTTAGATCCCACTCAAAATCCATCAGATTTAACAGTTTTTAAAATTTCAAGATTGGGGGGATTCCAATGTTTCTGTTTGGATACTATCATGTATGAGGGTATGGAACTAACATTTAATCAATAGCGCCAAATGCATTAGCACCCCTTTTGAGGGGGGGCGTATCCCCCTCAATTTTATCTAATAACCCTATAAAAAAAATTAAACTAAAAAATTTCAAAAAAACATTTATGGTGCGTTGTGAGTGGTTGTTAAGGTCTGAAGTTGTTGTTGTATAGATCCTGATATGGTTCCTATTGTCTCCCATGGCCCCTTTGGAGACCTCTACGGTGGGGGCGACCCCCTCCTCCCCCACTTGACCAAAGTGCATGTGCCTTCCTATCCCTTATATATTCTCTCTGCTCGCCCTACAAACACCCCATAGTCTCCAAATTTGTCAAGTGTCTGGACTTTATTCCTGAGATAGAGCCATTCACCTTAAATCAAATCTCTCTCTTGTTCAGTGAGGACTAGTTTTAAAATTCACTGGACTCTAGCCCTCACCAAAAGTTGTGCAAAAATGGATAGAGTGCAACTGGTCTCCAAAAATCCAAGGGCAAGTTTTGGCTCGTTTTTACGGAAGAGGATACTTCACCTTCTATTTTGAATCCAAGGAAGATCGTGATTTAATCTTCAGGAATGGACTGTACTTCATGGACTTGAGGGGCCTCTATTTAAACTAATGGACTCCAAATTTTGATCATGAGCTTGATATCTCTAACGCAGTTATGATCTAGGTTTGTCTCCCTCATCTCTCTCTCTCTCCATTGTTTAGGAGACGAATCGGTAAGGACCATAGGGAATGCAATTTGGAAATGCATTGATCGTAGCGAATCAGAGGAGAACATGCATGCATGTGAAAGGATCCATGTAGAAGTTGATCTAGCCATAGGACTCCCTGAAATAATGAAGCTCAAAGCAGATAGTTGGACGCTTATTCAACAACTTGATTATGAACAACTTCCCTTCAAATGCAAGGTATGTCATGAATATTGTCACTTTGATAATAGATGTCAAAAACAATCAGCAGTTGAGTCTCAAGAGGTCTACAATGAATAATGGGAAATAATTAGGCACAAGAATAATAACCCTAGAAAATCCTCTAAACGACCTAAACACCCTCTTTCTAAACCTTCTTCATTTTTCCCCTCTTCCTCCAATGCCAATCCATTGCCTCAAACCAAGACCTCTTTGCCCATTTTCTCTAACTTCTTCAGATCCTTAGCCAATCTCCCTTCTAATCTTGATGGACTTCCATCTTCTATTGAATAGTTGGAGACCTCTTATGATCCCCATTCCTCAATTCATCCTTGCATCGACCTTCAATCTGTTGATTCGAATCAAATTAACCCTATTCCCACCTCCCTTTTAGAAAATCCACTTAACTAACATGAGCAAGCCCTCATTAACCCCATCTCTACTCTCTTTGATTCCCCCCTTGCTTCCTTGAACCCTTAAGTCCCTTCCTTCACAAAAATATTGACTAAAACTAAAGCTAAAGAGGTTTCAGCACCACTAGAAGCACTTTAAAAGAAAATTGGAAGGAAGACCAACAAAGAAGTTTGCGATGAAGCAACACAAAAATACATGGAAATGGGCATTCAACAAGCATTGGATTTGACATTTCTAGGTAAAGGGATAACATTGAAGGAAATATAGACCTAGGAAGGGAGAGTCTAGGGCTCTTCCACCCCTTAACAAGGTAAATAATGAATCTAGTCTCCTGGAACTAAATGTTGGGTTGTGTTATATTCTTTCCATGACTAGCCCACGTAGTTAACTGAGGGGGTTAGAAGGGGGGCGGAGCCCCCCCTTCGTTGCGTTGATTGCGTAACGGGGGGAGCCATATGGGGTTTGAGAGGTGCTAGTGTTATAGACATTTTTGTGCCTTACAGCATGAAGCATGAAATGTCCATAATCTAAGGGATCCAAAGTCCCTAAACATGTTGTTCCTACCCCTAGAGGAACAAGGTCAGCAAACCACAGCAATTCAAATCAGTTCTCCACTGAAAAACACTCAAAAACAAGTCAATTCTGGATCATGTCAACTGCTCCACTGAGCATCTGCGCTGAATGTCAACTGCTCCATGGTCTACCTGCGTTGAATGTCAACTCCAACAAAGGCTACCTACGTTGAGCGAGTTTTGACATGTGGAGGTCTCATTCCTCAATGTGTGAGTGCCCAGGAAGCTTCCAAAGTGACACTTGGATCAGGGAATTCGCCTAGTGATGAGTAAGAGGTTCTAAAACTCCAAGTGGAAGTAAGGATCTCCAAGTGGACTCAAGAACTGAAGAAGAACTGGAGTTGGAGAGGACACTAGTCACACATCAAGCTGACTCATGCTCTCTCCAAAACTCTATATAAGGATCTCTTCTCCATGAGATCTAGAGGCTGGAATTTTGTGCAAAGAATTGTTGTTGGTTTTAGTATAGAATTTTTGAGGTGATTTGCTTTGAAGGAGGTGAAGAGGAGATTTCTTTCCGCCGGGAAGGTGATGCTGGATTGGGCCTCTTATGGTTGTATCACTTCCTGAACCTTACTTTCTTCCATTAATAAAGCATTTGAGGTTCTTCTATATGCATGTGTTTCAATGATGTATTGTTGTACTTGTGTATTTGATTTATTCTAATCCTTGAATCAATTATGAATGTATGCTTCTTGTAGTTTCCCTCTCTTGTTATTTTGCAGGATCTTGGTGTAGCTGGGCCCAGGAAAGAGCAAGGAGCTGGGAGCAAGCAGCAAGGAGAGAAGATTGGATCAACCATTAGCGGAAGACATCGGTTAGTGGATCTCTTTCTTCCCCCTTTTACATCTCATAAAGAAGTAATCTTAGATAGCTTTGCTTTGATTGTTGCTAAGGAACTATCACCCTTAGAGTGGGATAGGGTCATTCCGTATTGGATACTTTTCCCAACAACAAATTGGCGACTCCACTGGGGATCGTATCTTGTTGGATGTTTGTGTTTCTTGCTATTCATTTTATAAACACAGGGAGTACCGAATCGAACTGCATTTGGATCTTTCCAATGCAAAGTAGAGGGCAGCTACTCTAGCTCAGTTTCTGGGCATGTTTATGATTTGAAGAGCTGATCCACAAGGACTCTGAATAGCTCTTAGTGATAGTCTTCATCTTCCTTTGAATCATCCTCTAGTGTGTACTTGATTGATAGCCTTGATTTGGCCAAAAACTGTTGATTTTTGAGCAATCTGTGACCCAGAACCTGAGAGAAACGAGAGTTTCTTCTTCAGCGCAACTGCTGTGAAGGCAGTCTGCATTTCAACGCAGGTCCCGTGAAGGCTACCTGCGCTGAATGTCAAACTGACAGTGTTGAGGTTGCGCTGAACCAGTTAGGCCTTGTGCAACTGGGGTTCTCTGCTTTCTGTTGCCCAGTTTTCAGTCTTGTTTTTGTTGCCTATTACCAGTCAATGTACCTATCTGAAACCACCTTTCTTTGCCACTATTCCGCCTCAGTTGTATAAAGAAACTGTGTTTGTTCTTTTTGTATTTCTTACATCATTTGCAGTTTCCCATAACGAAAGTGAACTAGTCTTGCTGTGGCCTCTTAGATCTAGACCTGTTGTAAGTGTCGTTTTGATCTTAAGAGTTAGTTTGTTTGCTGTTCATAGCTGATTGAGCTTTTGCTTTCGTCAAATGGTTTGAATTTATGTATTTCTAGTGATTGAAACAAGTAAATCTTAAGGTGTCTTTTGATTTTGGACAAAAGCTTGTTTGCTTTCACTTGAAAATGAATTCAAAGTTATACAACAGCTTTCTTTTTGTAATACATCAACATTAAGAAAGAGAAAAGAAATACCTGCATTGTGCATGTGCATTTTGACAGCTTGCATGTTGATTTAGGAAAAAGTGCATTAATGTGTGCTCTATGATCTGTGTGAAAAGATGATGTCTTTCTTTTCCCTCAGTAGTTAAGATTTTCATAAGTTGAAAAGATTGAAAAAGCTTGCTTCTCATTCTTAGACTGCATTTAGGAGTTGTACCATACATCACGTGGTGATCCATAAAGGCAAACTGCTAAACAAGATCAACCTAAAATGAATTGAATTTACATAACAACGCTTTGAAACATAACGAAAACACATAGAGGTCTAAGCTAGAGACGTGTTCCGGCGTCGTTAAACGTGATATATTAGCGTCGAGTGGTTGGGTGATTCCTCCACGGTGAAGCGATAAGTATCAATACGGACTTGTGCTCCCACATACCGTCGCGTATATATTGGGAGACCCCTATAGGAATAAAACCTTTATCCATAGGAAGCCGTGTCGGCCGCCCTACTGATCGCAATGCAGTGAACACAGCATTCACGAAGATCGACCACCCGTACCGTAAAACGTATTCTGTGGTTTTGCGAAAAGTTTGGCACACCCTCTGCCTAGAACTCCAGAGCAGTTTCTTTTGGCCTTTTTCAAACTCTATAACTGAAAAATTCCATCCGAGCATTTGTCACTTCGGGCTCGTTAAAACATCGAAGGAGACTAGAGTCATCTTTAGCTTTTTCTCGACTCTTAAAAAGTGAAAAAGCAAGTTGTGTCTAAAAGCGTCTAAAATTAATTCAATTCGGAAACACATTTTCCCCTTTGTATTTTGGTTGATCGAGTAATCCGCAATCGTGGAAGAAAGTCAATTGAAACCCCGTCGTTCGCGGAGGCTTACGAGTCAACCGTCTTTGTCTCCGGAATCGAAAACAGTACGCACAAAGCGAACTCGTTTAACCGGTTCAAAATCTCCTATCAAAGTTAGAACAAGTGTTCCAACAACATCTGAGGTTCCGGTTACTCCAAACATTTCTGGGAACCCTGCCTCTATTGAAGAAGTTCAACAGCCCCAGAGGGACAGTAACACTGATCCTAGTCTGAGAGCAAATACTTGTGTTACTGAATCAGTTCCATCTGTAACCGGTTCAGAGAGTCTTGCTCCTCAAACAACTGTCGCTGTCGAAACAACCCCTTCTTCGGCACCAGAAATATTTTACGGACCTGACGGTCTTCCCCTTCCACCTGGTCTGATTGCGATAGAGGAAATTGTAGAAGATCCGCAAGCAACTACTCCAACCCATTTTGGAGTAGGGGTCACTCTATTTCCCTCCACATCAGAAGCTAGCCTATCACCAGGGGAAGTTCCTGTAGAATCGCTAGGCAATCTATTGGATAGACTCAAAATGTCTGAACAACCGTCAACATCTAGGACTGTGTCAAATGTCACAGCGACAGCAGAACCTCCTGTCGTCACTCCAACCATGTTTGTCGGCATACCATTTGTCCCAACTAGCTCTCAACAGCTGGAAGGAGCCCCTTCAGGGGCTATCACGACAATGTGGTCTGTTCCTGTTTGTTCTTCCGGGATAATACCCGGTAACTCTTACGTTGGAACTCAACAAATTGATCCTTTTGGAGGTCAATTTTGGCAATCCGGTCCTCAAGGGTTAACGATTCCTTTCAGTGCCGGATCTCCACCGTATGGGGGGCAGTATGCCCTTTCATTACCCCCTCCGGGAGGTTACCCATACGGGAGTTCACAACAGTATTCAGGTTATACTGGAATTATGACAAGTGGTTGGGTACCTATGCTACCCCAGCAACCAAGAGTTGTGTATTCTATGCAACAATGTGTACCTGTGACGAACATCCCGACAACACCAGCGATTGTAACCTTGTCGCAAGTTCAAACGATGCCTGTTGTGTGTCAACCTCAGATTTCTCAGGTTGTAATGCAACAGCCCTTTGACCCTGCGACTCAACCACAATCGCCAACTGGCGGGGCGACACAAGTACAAACGAGTACCAGTACCCCTCATCTTGGTCCAGCGGTTAGTATAGCACAACAACACATGGTTTCAAAACCGTGGCTGGTGCAGTACCAACAACTGCAATTCCAGCAAGTATACCAAGGTTCTGAGCAGCAGATTTTTGCGAACAGTGGACAACCGTATATCCAAAACGGTCAAAATCAACCACTTTACAGTGCCGTAGTCCACCAACCGTATCAATCATACCAACATCAATTACATTATGCTGGTATGCAAAGACCAACTGCTCAGGCGATTCCATCGTATCCTGGGTATGCTTCGCCTAATCTGAGTCAACAGTTACCATTCGTGGCAACTCTAGAGTTACCTGATTTACATCGGTTGACAAACGATCCGATTGCTTATGCCCCTTGGTGGCCAGCGATTCCTCACAAACTTCCTTCGGACATTCCTAAATTCAACGGAAATCCAGGTGAAGACCCGTCGAATCACATGATGACTTTTCATCTGTGGTGTTCATCGAACACTCTAAACGATGATTCGATAAGGCTTCGCCTCTTTCAGAGGACATTGACAGGTCCAGCGGCTAAATGGTATATTGAATTGCCAAGAGCCTCTTTCGACAATTTCAGCTCCTTAGCCACGACTTTCTTAACCCATTTTCAATTACCAATAAGGTATGAAACGGGAACCGAAATATTAACCAACTTCAAACAGACAACAGCTACTCACATATCTGATCATATACATGACTGGCGTCATCGTCGTAGGATGGTGAAAACGTACGTTCTCGATCAGCTATTAGCTGAATGGTTTATAAAGTCGTTACTTCCGGCTATAACGGAAGATGTGGCCAAGGGGGGAGTCGTAACAGAGGAGCAAGTCATTGCTCGTGCTCAATATCTAGACTTAGTATATACTCAGTCTGGCACGCTCTACGACAAGATACCTGACGCCCCTAGACCAGAATTCTCAATTCCTCCCCCTCCTAAATCAAATATTGACTCTCATGTCGGCGATGGTGTGATTGGCACTGCAAGCGCGAAATTGAAAAAGGCTTCATCTCAGAAAGCCTGTAAGACTTCAGATCAAAATGCAAATGAAGAGATTCTTGCTTCGGAAGTAAATTCCATATCAGCAGATAAAGGCAAAGAAACTAATCAACCAGGAAGCAAGAAGAAGCAAAACAAAGGGAAGAAGAAGAAACAGGATGAGTCGTCACCTGAAAAACCTTCTTCAAACCCTCCTAGGAAAGGGAAACCAAAAAGTCCATGTTTTATATGTGACGAGGATCATTGGACACAAGATTGTCCATTTAAAGCTGAGCTTAAAAGGTTCTTTAAAAGTTCCCAAACCTCAGCTGTGTTAATTGATCCGTTCCCCAATCCAGGTCAAAATCTGGTTGATAGTGGAAATTCTTCCCCGTCGCAAGTGCTAATGTTGTCAATCTCCAAGCAACAGAATGATGCTTTGATTTCGACAAGGAACAAAGATTACGGGAATCCACAACTGTCGAACGACAAAGGTAAAGATCAACCAAGTAGTTCGACAACAACTTCGACAGAAGTTGTCCCACCCATAATTCCTGAATTAACAATAAAACCGCCAAAGGGAGTAGTACACAAGTCGACCTTTAATCCGCACGCCAGAGCGGCGCAGCATTATAACATAGTGGAAGATTTGGCCCAATCGCCATCCGCTATGTCGACTCTTGAGGTACTGCAAAATTGTCCATCCCAAAGGCAGGCGTTGTTATCATCCATTGGTGGGGTTGATCCTAAGGATTCCAATCTTGTATCCTTTGATCACAAAGGATACGACCCTCAGTTACCGGCTCACTAGCTTTCCTTATTCAAGTGAAAGCCCTCAACAAAACTGTTCACCGAACAATTATTGATGAGGGGGCATCTACATGTATTATGTCGATGAGTTGCTGGAAAACTTTAGGGTCGCCAACCTTGTCAAGATCTTCGACGACATTAAAAGCATTCGACGGTAGGACATATACCCCTTACGGTATCCTAAATAACTTGAAGGTTGAACTAGGTGGAAAAACAGTAGAAATAAATGTTGAAGTCATCGATGGGAATCTTGATTACAACATCCTACTGGGAAGACCATGGATATATGCCATGGCAGCTGTAGTGTCGACTTATTTTAGGAAGATCGCATTCCCGTTTGAAGGAGGGATTACGGTCGTCGACCAACAGAACTTCCTCCCTAATGGTTCACAAGTTACAGGAAGCATTCCCATGATCCATGAGAGCGACCATTCGATTCAAGATATCGGAGTAGGCCTATTGAAAGATCCCACCATGATGGGAACTTTCGCGCTACCACCTCCTATCTACATAGGAAATATACCGTTTGTAGCAACCTGCAACATGATATCTTCCACGAAGGTCACAAAAGACAAAGTCGACATGGATCATGCAATGGTTTTGCCCCCAAGCCCAATAGAAATATTATAGCAATCAATGTTTCAGGCATGGGAGGCGAGCCCAAGACAACGCTCGTCAAGCGTCTGGGTAGATAGGTCTAGAGAATATGGCACCCCTTTGGATCGAGCCCAAGACAACGCTCGTCAAGCGTCTGGGTAGATAGGTCTAGAGAATATGGCACCCCTTTGGATCCTTGGTCGCGAGTGCATGCAAGTGACGAAGGAATCCTGCAATCTATGTTGATTGAGGGGGCACCATGGAATGATAGCCACCATCGTTCCCTTCCTCCGGAAGATACTCAAGATGACCTTTATCACCCTTCAATGTTTGAATTCCTAGCAAATACTGTAAATACGGTGGATTCCGAGCGGAACCTATCCAATATTGAAGAGACTATAGCCATAAATATCTCAACCAAAACAAATGTTGTAGAGAATATTTATGTCGGCAAAGGTTGTTCCCCTTCAGAACTGGAAATATATAACGCTCTTTTCCGCGGATTCAAAGATGTCTTTGCTTGGTCATATGATGAAATGCCAGGCATTGACTCGAGTATCATTGAACATGAAATTAAGATGTATCCTGATGTCAAACCAGTAAGACAACGGCTTCGGTAGGTGCACCCCAAGAAAGCCGCTGCCATTAAAGCAGAAGTTGAGAAGCTTCTCCATGCTGGTTTCATCTACCTGATTCCTCTAACCGATTGGGTATCGAATATTGTCCCTGTTATGAAAAAACAAGGAACAATAAGAGTGTGTGTCGATTATAGGGATGTAAATCAAGCTTGTCCGAAGGACAACTACCCTACACCCTTCATCGACCAGATAATTGATGAATGCGCCGGATGTGAAATCTTTTCATTTATGGATGGATTTTTCGGGTATAATCAAATAAATATCCGCCCACAGGACCAGTCAAAGACTGCATTTATTTGTCCGTGGGGCACATTCGCTTATCGAAAATTACCCTTTGGTTTGAAGAACGCAGGGGCGACGTTTCAGAGAGCAATGAATTATGCTTTCCATGACATCAAGAACATCGTTCAACCTTATCTTGACGATCTTCTGGCTCATTTGCGAAAGCGGACTGATCATCCGCAGCATTTAAGAGCGATATTTCTACGTTGCCGACACTACAAGATAAGACTCAATCCACACAAATGTGTGTTTTGCGTCGGTTCTGGTCATTTACTTGGCTTTGTAGTCTCCAAGGATGGGATTCGTCTCGACCCTTGCAAGGTGCAGGCAATCATTAATTTGCCTCCACCTTCGAATTTGCTTCAGATTCAGAAACTCCAAGGGAAAGCAAACTTTCTGAGGAGGTTCATTCCAAATTACGCAGAACTTGCTAAAGGTTATACCCGTCTCTTGAAAAAGGATGTACCTTTTGTCTGGGACCAGGTTCCGCAAGCTTCCTTTGATGCTCTGAAAGCTTCTCTAGTAAAAGCATCATTAATGTACGCCCCGGACTATCAAAGAGACTTTAACCTGTATCTGGCTGCAGCAGATACGACCATTGCGATGGTTTTAGTTCAAGAAGTCGATGGAATTGAACACCCTATATATTATTTAAGTAAAAACTTAAATGATACAGAAAGTAAATATTCTTACGTTGAAAAGCTAGCACTTGCTGCTGTTCAAGCGATACAAAGATTTCGACATTATGTCCTCTTCCGGAAAACTACCGTTTTGTCAGATTGCAACCCCATGACTTATATACTGTCGCGACAGTTGCTTGGGGGAAAATATTCAAAATGGATAGCAATCCTTCAAGAGTTTGATCTGGAATTTGTAAAATCCAAATCAAAGAAAGCTTTAGTTTTCGCAGAATTATTATGCGATCTCCCATCGTCGTCCAACGATGAAACATCCCAAGAATCAATCATGGACGAAAGTTTGTTTCTGATATCAGCAAATGATGAGTGGTATGGAGATATAATAGTTTATCTCCAGACCCAGAGGTTTCGGCCAAACACCTCCCACTCAGAACAAAAACGTATTCGATACCAAGCAAAAGACTACATGATCGTCGGTGATACGCTTTACCGTCGTGGTGTCGATACAGTTCTGAGAAGGTGTCTCACCCATGAGGAAGCCGAAAAAGCCTTGAATGAGTGTCATTCAGGGGCCTGTGGGGGGCATCAATCTGGATATGCTACAGCACAAAAAATATTACGAGCAGGATACTTCTGGCCGACCATGTTCAAAGATTGCATAACCACAGTCAAAAGTTGCCATGCTTGTCAGATTTTTGATAGCAAAACCAGAAGACCCCCCGCTCCTTTACAGCCAATAGTAGCTGTGGGGCCTTTCGCCAAATGGGGCATCGATTTCATGCAATGTAACCCCACCTCGACCGGGGGGCATGGGTATATTATAGTCACAGTTGACTATTTTACCAAATGGGCCGAGGCGATGCCTACATTGGATAATACTGGTGAAACAGCTGCCCTATTCTTTTTCAATCATGTAGTCGCCAGGTTCGGCGTACCACAGGCCATAGTCACAGATCATGGATCGCATTTTCGCAATCACATGATGGTTGAATTAGCTGCCAAACTAGGGTTGTCTCACGACAGCTCTACCCCATACTATCCGCAAGCTAACGGGCAAGTTGAAGCAATCAACAAAGTCCTGAAGCGCATGCTGCAAAGGATGGTTGGGGTTCACAAAAGAAGATGGCATTTAATCCTGTACTCGGCTTTGTGGGCCTACCGAACGTCGATAAGAAATGCAACTGGGTTCACACCGTTCCAATTGGTGTATGGCCTGGAAGCAATCCTACCAATCCAGTGTGAAATTTCGTCTCTTAAACTCGCAATTGATCTCCTCCCCGGAACTTCAGAAGAAGAGGCTCGTTTCTTGGAATTAATCCAATTGGATGAAACCCGTCGTGATGCCGCATTGGCTAACGAAGCCCATAAGAAACGAGTCAAGGCGCAGTTCGACAAAAATGTCAAACCCCGTGTCTTCTCAGAAGGTGATTTGGTCTTGCTTTACGACCAAGAATCCGATAAACTGGGAGCTGGGAAATTTAAGTCTTTATGGATGGGCCCCTATATTGTTAAGAGAGTATTAGCAAAAGGAGCCTACGAGTTGATGGATTATGACGGAATTCCACTGGCGCAACCCCGCAACGGGTTGTACCTTAAGCGTTACTATGCCTAATAGTAACCTGTATGCTTTTGTTACATTTTTGTTTTCGCTAAAGTGTTTGTTTCAGTTAAGTAATCCACTTTTTACATTTATTGCAGATGTCAAATCCATTGGAACCGTGGGTTGGATATGCCGACGGAGCGAGTCGTAGTTCGAGGAACCTATCCTCTGCAGCATGGGCCATTTTTGATCCAAGCGGCGAGTTAGTGAGTTTCAGAGGGGTATGTATTGGTCAATCAACGAATAACATCGCTGAGTATAGCGCGTTGATAGAACTGCTCTCTGATGCCATCACCCATGGCATACGCCGACTAATTGTCAGGCTAGACTCACAGCTCGTAGTACTACAGCTCACTGGTACCTACTCTGTCCGAAATCCAACTATTTATCGCAAGTTCCTAAGAGTTAAAATCTTGGAAAGACAGTTTGATTTCATTCAATATCAACACATTTCCAGAAACTTAAACACATTAACCGACTCATTAGCAAACTATGTGTTAGATAGACATTTGCAAAATTGATAAAAAGAGAAGCATCATCAATGTTTCGCACATGGATCACATAAAAACTGAAATAAACTCCGAAAATCAAAAATATATAGCTGTTTACGGTTTACATATAATGTTCTGTAACCAAGACAAAATCGGTCATATGACCTCAAAAACTCAAAATGGCTGGGGGGCACCCTAGCCTAGTGATGCTCATGATAGCAAGTCACGGCCTGTGCAATCATGCGCAAGAGACGAGTCCATCGTCTGGGTACACCAGTGGTATGCCGCTGCAACTGTAAAGGTAACTCGTCAATCCGTACATCCGGAATGCCAAGAGTAAGGCCCTCAACCTGCTCCTGCACAGCTGCAAGAGTCTCGGCCACGTCAAGGTCGCGAAGAATAACTCTCCCAGGAGTCTCCCCTGCTGGGGCAGCAACTGGAGCTCTCGGGCGAACTGCTGGACGGACAGGACCAACATCTGCACGCACACATGAGTTTGATTAGAGTCTTGACAGAATAAAGCACAAGGACATTATAAATAATAAAAAAATAGTAAACAGTGATATGGTCAAAGATTTTACCAATAGCGCCCCACTGCTCGCCATACGGTAGTGCCAAATCCGGATCGCCTCGGAAATCCATACCAACATATGGATACTCGGAAAAGGCCATCTCCTGACGCTCGAACCACCTGAAGAAGGTATCAGTAAAAGAAACCTGAGATTGACCTGCATGTCTAGACATGTGATCAACCCATCTCTGCATGCGTGGCTCGGTAGGAAAAGGCTTGTCGAGTGCAATATATTGAGGCTGCATCAGTGGTATCTTCTCCAAAGCGAAGGCGGTCAAAACTGAACCAAAACCAAAGTTCTTCAGCTTCCCGTCCTTTACTTTGGTCAACTGGCTTTTCATATGGACAAGTACTACATCGCACCAGTTGAATACTTTCGGCTGGAGACACTCCAGGGCGTGCTGCACATAGGATCTGTTGGCAACATGAAGGGATGCGCTGCCGGCCATCCTACCAATCGTATACAGTATGGACCTGAGAGACCTGTCAGTAATCTCACGGATAACAACCTTGCCGTCTCTGCTCGGCTGGGACCCTTCCCTGCAATACTGGCGGACATAATCTCTCACGGAATCACTCCCTCGGGCCGAACCAGACAAAGAAATGGGGGCACCCCGCCTTGACAACCCAGTCAAGAAGTAAATGTCTACTATGGTCAAGGGGATGGACTTGCCCCTGATCTGGAATACTTGGTTGATAGGATCCCAAGCATCAAGCATGTACTGCAGTAAGGATATCTGTGCTCTCATGCTAGAGATACGGAAGAATTTCAGCAGGCCACAGTTCCGCAGCGCGTTCACCGTGACAGGATCATGGAGGGCAATCATGTCCTCTTCTTCATGTTCTCGTTCTCGCCATGTAAGGGTCATTTTGCTCCAATAAACTCTGCAAAACAAACAAGAGGAGGAGTAAGATCCTGGATTTGATGAGAAACTGGCGAAATTTTCATCAAAAACTGTGCAACAGAAGTCCTTTTCTACGCCCAACGCAGCTAGCCAGTGTTCCACCTGCGCTGAAGGTCAAACTGCCCTAAGGCAGATTGACATTCAGCGCAGGTTTCGAGTGGATCACCTGCGCTGATGGCAAAACGCCCTAATGAAACCCCAGGGGCTCATGGGAACAGGAAAACATGCACAGAATGGAAGAAGGAAACCATGAAAAGAAAGAGCTAGGGTTTAGCTCCTACCTGGTCTAGACGGCGTTGAGAATCGTCCACAGAATCTCCTGAAATCAGCTGGTAAAAAATCAAAGGGAAGAGGCACCTCCAGAGCTCCAACAAGCCAAATGCAAATGAAATGGTAAAATGAGAGGTAAAAACACCTTTTAATTGCTTTTTACGTAGTTCAAAGTGAAATATTAGAGTTTTAACCTCATGTTGTTCATTTCTAACTAGTTTGTTGCAGCAATTGATGATACAGTATTATCCCTGAAAAGGGCAAAGCTAGTAATGGTAAAATACAAAATTGACCATATCTAACGAGCAGTTTTAGCAAAGTTCATGCTCGTTAAAAAATAAACGCAAATTGAGCAGTTTTAGCACGAGTTCATGCTCATTAAAAAATAAATGCACCCGTGAGCAAGCTTTCCCCCAGAGTTCAAGCTCATCCAGAAAAAATGAACCAGTAAATAGCCATTTGAGATCGTAAATTCATCAGCCATAAAAGCCTTGGTCGTGTTTGCACCGTCACCTCCACTTTCCATTTGGCCAATCATTCACCTCCACTTGATTGTTTACCTATTTTGAGGAACAGCTGCGAAGAGTGATTTCACCTAGCCATCCTTGTGACACTGCCGTGATTGGAAAATTCCAACCTGTACCTGGAATTTGCTGCTATCCTTGTTTATCACTCGTTCCTCAAAATACGAGTCTTCTTTGAGCTCTTTTCACGGACTCGTAAAATATGAAAAGTTTGCCGATTTTTGGCCTTCCAGCTCGTTAAAAGCGACCGGAAGAGCTATCCCTCCTCTAGATTTTAATCTTTTTGGACCTGAGGGATTATTGCACAAAAAGATCGAGCGCTTGTCTAGTTCGGCTCGATAAAACTATCGAACATTCATCCCTTCTGTATTGTTTTATACTTTTTCGGACTTAAGGGATTAGATGACGAAAAAGGACCTATGGAGTTAACTTTACGTACCTTTTCAGACTCTCTAAAAATGAAAAGGACCGAGTTGTCTTTGTCGCTAGACTCGTTAAATGCATTAAATAGCAACAAACTTGTCTTTAGACGAGAACGAGTTTCCCTATCGCTAGGCTCATTAAAACATAGCGATGGGCTTGCCCGAAGGGCAGGTTATAGAACAAGCATATGTTATCCTCCTCAAGCTTGACAAAAATAAAGAGGTACTGGTCAGAAATGACTGGGGAAAATTGGGAGAATCTCAAAAGCTTTAATGGTAGCAAGTCGCTCTTGAACATGACACTTTTCCTCCATACCACATCGGGTTGGGTTGTTTCATTCACCGGTCTCATCACCATGGTCTCGCCATACCATCCACATTTGGGGTAATGCTACCGATCCATCGCATCAGTGTCGTTATATGTTCAAGAGATGTCATTCAGAAAGAGTCAACTGTGTCCCATCCACTGCCATACATCATCTTTCATCCTTTCATGACCGCCACCCTGAATCATATTTCCAGATCGTTTTCACCTTCATCACAATCATTAGCTCCGTTCCGTGTCACTGATGTGGGATTCATTAAGGCCCTCCTTTGACGGATCGCTTCTTGTCGACATCAGCTCATTATCCGAGAAGTTGATCTAGGAACACCCCCCTCAGTACTTTGAAGCTTGCATGCCTCAATGGCAAGTTTCTCACTTCCGGCGACAGGTATACATCAATGACCTTCGACTGGGAGATTTTGCGTGGTGTTCGACGCCAAGTCCTCTATTCACACCACGTGAATTGTACTGCAGTACCTTGAGGGTCATCATCATTATCGGTGATTCCTCTCGCGCTTGTTAACAGTTTACATCATTGACTGGTAATCAAGCGATGTCTTTCCATGTTCGACTCCAAGAAATTCTCACATGGATCGACTTGTACTTAGAGTGAAGATCGGACGAGTTTGAAGACCCCGGATCTAGTTTCATCCATCCGGGCTGCGATATATATTCAGGAAATAAAGACATTGACATGTGCAGCAGATGATCATCCTACTCAAAGGATGATAATTTCATCAGAAAATTATCAGTCTACCTTCAGACGATTGTCTGTTCTATGTACAAAAAATGTATTTATAAAGCTGAGCATGGGAATGCCCGCCTCAGCTAGATCATGAAAGCAGTATGAAAAATAATGTATTGTATTGTATCTTATTACAGGTCACCTCCCAGTGATTGAATGAACTTCGGATCCTCCTGATAAAGCATTTCACCCGATAAACGACCTCATACTTTAGGGGGCAACTGTTATAGAAATTTTTGTGCCTTACAGCATGAAGCATGAAATGTCCATAATCTAAGGGATCCAAAGTCCCTAAACATGTTGTTCCTACCCCTAGAGGAACAAGGTCAGCAAACCACAGCAATTCAAATCAGTTCTCCACTGAAAAACACTCAAAAACAAGTCAATTCTAGATCATGTCAACTGCTCCACTGAGCATCTGCGCTGAATGTCAACTGCTCCATGGTCTACCTGCGTTGAATGTCAACTCCAACAAAGGCTACATGCGCTGAGCGAGTTTTGACATGTGGAGGTCTCATTCCTCAATGTGTCAGTGCCCAGGAAGCTTCCAAAGTGACACTTGGATCAGGGAATTCGCCTAGTGATGAGTAAGAGGTTCTAAAACTCCAAGTGGAAGCAAGGATCTCCAAGTGGACTCAAGAACTGAAGAAGAACTGGAGTTGGAGAGGACACTAGTCACACATCAAGCTGACTCATGCTCTCTCCAAAACTCTATATAAGGATCTCTACCCTATGAGATCTAGAGGCTGGAATTTTGTGCAAAGAATTGTTGTTGGTTTTAGTATAGAATTATTGAGGTGATTTGCTTTGAAGGAGGTGAAGAGGAGATTTCTTTCCGCCGGGAAGGTGATGCTGGATTGGGCCTCTTATGGTTGTATCACTTCCTGAACCTTACTTTCTTCCATTAATAAAGCATTTGAGGTTCTTCTATATGCATGTGTTTCAATGATGTATTGTTGTACTTGTGTATTTGATTTATTCTAATCCTTGAATCAATTATGAATGTATGCTTCTTGTAGTTTCCCTCTCTTGTTATTTTGCAGGATCTTGGTGTAGCTGGGCCCGTGAAAGAGCAAGGAGCTGGGAGCAAGCAGCAAGGAGAGAAGATTGGATCAACCATTAGCGGAAGACATCGGTTAGTGGATCTCTTTCTTCCCCCTTTTACATCTCATAAAGAAGTAATCTTAGATAGCTTTGCTTTGATTGTTGCTAAGGAACTATCACCCTTAGAGTGGGATAGGGTCATTCCGTATTGGATACTTTTCCCAACAACAGCTAGCGCCTCGGAAAATTTTGGTTTTGGACCCTATGTTAGGTTGGGCAGACCTACCTATGGTTTTATGCATGATTTTCGTGCATGATTTTGGATGCGATGGTTTTCAGTCCATGGTATTTGGACGTGGTGGTTTTCGGTCCATGGTATTGGATGCTTCGACATGTATAAATATGTATTGTAGCATTGACAGGAACATAATGAAAAATCAAGCTGGTAGTCCCGGTTTTGGGATCCAGGGGAAAATCTCTGTGTATATGTGTTTTATGTGTTATGCTCTAGCATTGTTTATTTTTTGTGTTTTAGAATTCATATGCAGGTAGTTTCTGTACGGGTTTAAAACCTACATTTGGTATCAGAGTTATTTTGGCTTCCAAGGGATGCCTTTGTTGCTGAGGGGTTTCGCTCGGGCTTATGGTAGACCCTGTTCAGTGGGAGATCTGCGGGATCGATTCTAGTGGTGAAAGAAGATGGAGAGCAGTGGAAAGATAGAGATCGAGAAATTTAATGGTCAGATTTTTTAGTTATGGAAACTAAATATGGAGGATCTGTTGGTGGATAAAGATTAGTGGATCGCGGTAGATCCATATACTAAACCAACGGGAGTATCTGATGAAGAATGGAAGAAGTTGGATTGGAAGGCAAAGAGCACAATATGATTGTGTGTCTCAGATTCAGTATTGCTAAATGTCTCAGGGGAAGCTACGGCGAAGGCTTTGTGGGACAAGTTAGGGAATTTATACCAATCTAAGTCTCTGGTGAATAAATTGTTCCTACGGAAAAAGCTATATAACCTAAGGATGAAAGATGGAAACTCGGTGACAGAGCATCTGAATGCATTTACTACTGTGGTAAGTCAGTTATCATCTATTGATATTAAAATTTCATATGAAGATAAGTGCATCAGTTTGTTGTGTTCTCTACAAGATTCGTGGGATATCTGGTTATTGCAATAGGTAGAAATGCAACTGCCTTGCAGTTTGATGAAATAGTTTCATGCTTGCTGACGAAGGAGATGAGATGGAAAATTATGGAGAGCCAGAATGGTGATGCCTTGTCTGTACGAGGACGGTCCCAAAACAGAAACAAAAATAAATCATCGAGTGGGAGATCTAAATCTAGAGGGAGATCTAAATCTCCAGGAAAACCTGTAAAGGTGGTGTGTTGGAAATGTGGAAAGGAAGGGCACTACAAAAGGGACTGTAAATCTAAAGCTCCTAATAAAGGAAAGGGATCTGATGATGCTCCTTCTACAGAGGCAAAAACCACCTCAGATAAAAGTGGGGATGTGTACACATGTAGATCATGAGGCATGGTTGATTGACTCAGGTGCATCCTTTCACTTCACTCCCCATAGAGAGTGGTTTTGCGAGTATGAGAAATATGATGGTGGTGATGTCTTCTTTGGGGATGACAGGAAGGCTAGAATTGTTGGTCGCGGAAAAGTAAAGTTGAAGTTGCAAGGTGGAAGGGTTAGAACACTTCCGAGTGTTGTACATATTCCTGCATTGGCCAGAAATCTGATTTCTGTAAGCAAGATGGATGATCACCTTCATTAGCGTTGGAGGATAAGATCACCTTCATTAGCGTTGGAGGATAAGACTCCACAAGAGGTATGGATTGGTAAGAAACCTTCTCTTTCACATCTAAGGGTATTTGGATGTGATGCATATGTACATGTTCCAAAGGAGAAACAAACCAAGTTGGATAGTAAATCTGAAAAGTGTATCTTTATTGGGTATAAGGATGGTTTAAAGGGTTATAAGCTTTAGAACCTAGTAAAATGGAAGGTTGTGTACAACCGAGATGTGGTGTTCAGATAGGTGAAAGATGTTATTAAACATGAATTCCAACCAAAGGAACCTGAGAAGATAGAGTTTGAGCTAAAGGAGGAAGAATCAGACTCTACAGCAGAGGAGGAATCAGAAGATGAAGAGCCACAAACTCCAGGTGTGAGAAGATCAGTTCGAGAAAGAAGGCAGCTAGAAAGGTATAGTCCATCTGCTTTCTATTCAAATTTTGCTTTATCTATTACTGATGATGATCCCGGAACTGTGAAGGAAGCAGTAGATTCAGAGGATGGAAAACTCTAGAAAGAGCCCATGGTTGATGAAATGGCATCTTTGCACAAAAATGAGGCTTGGGATCTGGTGGAGTTGTCGGCTGGAAGGAAACCCATTGGCAGCAAATGGGTGTTCAAGAAGAATACAAATGCAAAAGGAAAGGTGGAGAAATACAAATCTCAGTTGGTAGAAAAAGTTTAATCCCAGGTGCTTGGAATTGTTTTGGTGATATTTTTTCTCCTATTGCCAAGGTAACTTCTATTAGATTACTTTTATCTGTGTTGTTGCTTTTGATTTTGAGGTAGAATAGATGGATGTGAAGACAACATTTCTACACGGGGATCTGGAAGAGGAGATCTACATGAAGAAACATGTAGGCTTTGCGGTGAAGGGTAAGAAAGTACTAGTATGCAAGTTAAATAAGTCTTTGTATGGGTTAAAACAGTCACCAAGGATGTGGTATTAGAAATTTGATACATTTATACGAGGACTTGGCTTCACTAGAAGCAAAGCATATCACTATGTGTATTTTAAATTAATTGGTGACCGTGTTATTTATCTGGTCTTGTATGTGGATTATATGTTGCTGGTTGGAAATGACAGAGAAATTATCCAAGATTTGAAGACCCAATTGTCCTCCAAATTCAACATGAAAGATCTTGGTGTTGTAAACTATATTTTGGGCATGGAAATTAAAAGAGATCGGGCAAAGAGGAAGCTATGGTTAAACCAGAGGAAGTATGTCGAGACACTATTGTAGAGGTTTAATATGCAAGATAGTAAACTGGTGAAGGTTCCTATTCATGTAAGTGTAAAGTTATCTACTAAACAATGTCCCAAGACACAAGAAAAGGAAGAGGATATGTCCCGTGTTCCATATGCAGGTGCAGTCAGTAGCCTAATGTATGCGATGATCTGTACTAGACTAGACATTGCACATGCAATGGTAGTATTGAGCAGGTTTATGTCAAAACCAGGGAAGGAGCACTGGACAGCAGTGAAGCAAGTTTTCAGGTATTTGCGTGGCACTAGTGATTATGGTTTGTGCTACCAAGGAAGACCAGGATTGGACAAATTGTTCGATATTCATGGCTTTGTTGATGTAGACTGGGCTGGAGTTTTGGATCAAAGAAGATCTACAAGTGGGTATGTGTTTAAAATTTTTGGAGGTGCAGTCGGTTGGATGAGTAAGAAACAATCTGTAGTGGCACTATCAATTATAGAGGCAGAATACATGACAGCCACTCATGCAAGCAAGGAAGCAGTTTGGTTGCAGAGATTGCGTTCAAGTATGGGGTTAGTACAGGGAGCTATAAGGATAGACTGTGACAGCCAAAGTGCAATTTTCTTGGCAAAGAACCCCGCATATCATTCAAAGACAAAGCACATTGATGTTCGGTATCACTTTGTGAGGGATACGATAGAAGACAAAAAGGTGTTGCTGGTAAAGGTGGACACTTTGAAGAATACTGCAGATGCATTGACAAAATCTGTGAGCTCTGAGAAGTTCTCTTGGTGTAGAGAGACAATGGGCATTTTAGAGCTGGAAAAATGACTAAGCTCTCTTGTGGCCCGCTGTGGAAAGAAAACAACAAGTGGGAGAATGTTGGGTTGTGTTATATTCTTTCCACAACTAGCCCACGTAGTTAACCGGGGGGTTAGAAGGGCGGCAGAGCCCCCCCTTCATTGCGCCGATTGCGTAGCGGAGGGAGTCACAAGGGGTTTGAGGGGTGCAGGTAACCCCACTCTATGGGGTCCGGGGCAGCGCCCCGAAAATTTCGGTTTTGGACCCTATGTTAGGTTGGGCAGACCTACCTATGGTTTTGTGCATGATTTTCACACATGATTTTGGACGCGATGGTTTTCGGTCCATGGTATTGGATGCTTCGTCATGTATAAATATGTATTGTAACATTGAAAGGAACATAATGAAAAATCAAGCTGGTAGTCCCAGTTTTGGGATCCGGGGAAAAATCTTTGTGTATATGTGTTTTATGTGTTATGCTCTCGCATTGTTTATTTTCTGTGTTTTAGAATTCGTATGCAGGTAGTTTCTGTACGGGGTTAAAACCTACACTAAAAAGGCCTTGGGCACGTCTCAAAAACAAATGTAATAAAAGATCTGATAAGATCAAAAAACCCTACAACCCTATTAATCCAGGAGACCAAATTAAGTGAGGAGGAAATAACATCCACAATCAAGAAACTAAGAACTTTAAAGAGGTAGAAATCAGTGTAAGAAGTGCATTAGGGGGAATATGCATATGGAACCATAAAAATGTTGGACATTCAAAGAGTTCACAGAGACTAGTATCGGATAAAGACAAATATTCACAACAAACTAAGTGGGAAAAACTTCACAGTCTACAACATTTACGCCTTTGTGCATTATAGGGCCAAAGACCAATGTTGAAATTCTCTAGCAGCCAAGATAGAAACTAATGGTTACCAACTCATTATATTAGGTGGTGATTTCAACCTTGTTATGAGTGTCGAAGAAAAAAGAGGTGGCCTTTTTCTTCCAGATCCAAGCAGAGACAAACTAGAAGCTATTATGGTAGAGCACAACCTAATGGACAACAAACTAAAGAATGGAAAATATACTTAGATAAAAAGGCGAATAGGACCATGTAACATCAATGAAACACTGGATCGATTTATAATTCACACAAATATCATTGCGGGAACTAGCATGACATCTTTAAAAATCCTCTTTACAATAACATCTACTCACAAGATTGTCATTCTAATCTTGGATGAGAGCACAAATTTAGGCCATCTTCCATTTTGATATAATCCCCTCTAATCCACAAATAAACATGTCAAATAGTTGATCAAATAGGCCTAGCACACTATAATAAATGGCTCCCCAAACATTATTTAGGAGACAAAATTAAAACTTGTTAAAGTATCCCTAAAAAGTTGGACAAGATCGAGTTATAGAGAGCCTATAGAGGAAAAGATTGATCTTCAAAACGAACTGTTAGAGGTACAAAAAAGGTTGGAAACCGAGGAGACAATAGATCTTCGAGGAAAAGAAGAGGATGATTGGAGAATCAAATACAGAAGCTTATGGATTCAAGCAAGTGACAAGAACACTACCTTCTTTCACAATCAAGCAAAGGCTAGAAGAAAAAAAATTGAGTCGAATCAATATATGGATAAAGGAATGTGCTCATCGAAGGGCCAAAATTGGTCAAAGGTGAAGCACATCTGCACTTCAGTAGACTCCAGATATCAGATCCTGAACCGGCCAATTTAGAGGAAATTCTGAGGCAGAATCCAAAAATAGTAATAGAAGAATCCAATGTTGTTGTAATAAAGATAGTGGATAAAGAAGAATTGCAACGGGAAGTATCGAGTTTGTGTTTTGACAAAGCATTAGGCTTAAATGGATTTACCATCACCTTCTATAGATCTTACTGGGAACTTATTAAAAAATATCATCTCAAGATGATCCATTAAGCACAACAAAAACAAAAAATCGGAGGCAACACCAAGTCAACCTTTCTTGCATTAGTTCCCAAAATAAATACACCCTCCACCTTTAATCAATTTTGACCATTTCCTTGTGCAATTATTCTTATAAAATCCTAACCAAAATTCTTGCGAACCACCTCAAGAACCTTCTCCCTCATCTAATCTCTAAAAACCAGGGTGGCTTCATTAACAAAAGACAAATTGTGGAAAATATCCTCTTAGTCCAAGAAGCAATTCACTCAAGTCTCTCTCGAGAAGAACAAGGCTTCGTTCTCAAGCTCGACATGGCCAACGCTTTTGACAAGGTAAGGCACTCTTTCCTCTTTGTTGTTTTATAAATATTTTGCTTTGTTAATGAATTTGTTGAACTTTTCAAAGCTTATATGCACAAGCCTTAGATAACAACCCTAGAAAATGGAAGACCAGGGAACTTCTTCCAAAGAACAAGGTGAATAAGGCAAGGGTGTCCCCTCTTACCCTTCCTATATGTCCTTATGGTAGAAGCCCTCAACAGAAATCTCAAATATGATAAACAAAGAGGGTTGATAATTGGCATCCACTATAACATAGGAGTAAAAAGCTTAAATCACTCCTAGTTCATTGATGAAACATTATTAATAGGAGGAGCATCACTTACAATGGCTAAAAGAATCAAGAACACCCTGGACCAATTTCTCGAAGCATTGAGAGGATTACTCAACAAGCTCAAGAATAATATATATGGAAGGAACACCCCTTCTAGAACTCTCAGGCGAATCTCTCAAATCTTTGAAGTCCCTTACAAATCTGAATGGACTCACTTTAAATATTTAGGAATGCCAATATTAAAGAAAAACATGAATGTTGAAGTATTGGAAAATATCATAGATAAGATAAGGAAAAAGCTACAATAATGGGGAACATAGTCGTTAAATTTGGCATGTTGATTCATCCTAATCAAATCCATCTTATCTTCCCTCCCCATATACCAATACATGTGTTGGGTGTGGAGCCTAATTATCTTCTTTATTCATAGGTATCACCGCATTGGACCCCAGTTCCTAATGGGGCGACAACGTTTCCCATTTTATCGCCATCAAGAGATGAGCCCCCCTGGCAGGGATTCGGGGGCAGCGCCCCCGAAGCTAAAAATAGATGAAATTTTGCTTTGTAAAATAATGTAATTTCGTAGTCAATCTCGGTTCTTCATTAGGTGGATGATCTAACAATATTAGTCATGTTTAATTTAGGGTGTTTTTCCTTAGAAAGCAACCCCTCACTATATATGAGGGAATTGTATTGCGACTGTGTATATGTGTATTCTGAGTGAGAAAGATAGAGGACATTGTGTAAGAGCGAAGAGAAAATTACATCGGATCTACAATAAGTTGTATCTCTTCATTTTGCTGGATAATATAAAGGAATGATTGATTGTTTCTCTGGGGACATAGCCCAAAGTGGGTGAACCACGTATATATGTGTCTCTCTTGTTTTATGTGTTTTCTGTGTTTGTGTTTCTCCAATATTTTATGTGTTCCATTTCTCTGTAATATATAATTTTCTAACAATTGGTATCATAGTTGAAGGTCTATTTGGCTAAGAAACTCGCAGGAAAGAAGGTTTCCTAGTTCGAGTGGGAGCAATGGCGGAAGATAGTAGGTTTAGGGTCGAGAAATTTAATGGCCAAAACTACTAGTTGTGGAAGATGCAAATGGAAGATTATCTGTATCATAAATATCTGTACCTACCGTTAAGTGGAAAAACAAAGAAGTCGATGAGTATGAAAAAATGTAGAATGGGAGATTCTCGACAGAAAATCACTTGGAACAATACAGTTGTGCCTGGAGGTGTTGGTAGCCTTCAATATTTCAAAGGAAACAACAACTGGGGGTTTAATGTCGGCACTGGCCAAACTATATGAAAAACCCTCAGCCTCAAATATGGTATTTCTTATGAAGCGTTTATGTAATATGAAGATGTCAGAAGATGAATTTTTTGTTGATCATTTAAATGAATTTAATACGATTACCAGTCAGTTAAGCTCTTTAGGGGTAAATTTTTATGATGAAATTAGGGTGCTATTAATTTGTGCTCATTGCCAGAAAGTCAGAATGGTTTAGTTATTGCCATTAGTAACTCTATCTCTAGACCTAGTACTTTAAAGTTTGATGATGTTGTTGGCGTCATCCTTAGCGAGAAAATGCTATGAAAAATCTCCAATGAGATATCAAGTAATGCTTTGACTCCAAAGGCTAGGGGAAGAAAAATGGAAAGAGGAAAGAGCCCAGGATATCGCAGTAAGTCAAGGAAAGGCGGATCCAAGTCTAGAACGGGAATAGTGTGCTAGAAATGTTGGAAAAAAGGACACCTAAAGAAAGAATGTAAGTCTCGGAAGGGAAAATAAGGAGACACACAGAAAGGGAATAATCATGAAGCGAATGTAACAGGTGATGTGTTGCAAGATGCTTTGATTATTTCATTAGAAAATATTATTGATGTCTGGGTAGTAGATTCAGGGGCCTCATTCCATACCACACCTGATAGGAAATATTTTCATGACTATGTTCAAGGATATTTTGGACAGATTCGTTTGGGTGATGATAAACCTTGTGAGATAATTGGAATGGATAAAGTTTTCATAAAACAACAGAATGGAAACTAATGGATATTAAAGGAGGTAAGGCATGTTCCAGATCTGAAGAAAAATCTAATTTCAATAGGGAAGTTGGGAGGTGAAGGCTGTGTAACTACTTTTATAGATAAAACCTGGAAGGTCACTAAAGGAGCCCTGGTAATAGCAAAAGGAGAAAAGGTTGGTACATTGTATTTATGCAATGGTATTTCTAATTTTTTTAATGCTTTAACCTCTACAGGAGTAGATACAACATTGTGGCATCATAGGCTCAGGCACATGAGTGAGAAGGGGATGAAGATTCTTCACTCAAGAAATTTTTTGTCAGGTTTGAAGCATGTTGATTTGGATTTTTGTGAGAATTGTGTTTATGTAAAACAAAAGAGAGTCAAATTTCTCAGAGTTGGTAAAAAAAAGAAGAGAGAAAAAATAGAGCTTGTGCACACATATATATGGGGACCTTCTCAAGTATAATCTCTTGGTGGCTCTCCCTATTATGTTACTTTTATTGATGATACATGTTGAGTCTTGAAAATGTCATTCATTTCCATTACACTTTCACTATTATGTCCATTATATCACCTCCATTTCACTACTATGTCACCACATTCATCCCACTTTCATTATCATTAGGCCACATTTATGTTTTTCCAATCTTTATTAATTCTAAGCCTTTTAAGTGAATTTGTGGTTAAAAATTAGAAAATAATGTGCATATGCTTATACCTAACAAATGGGTTGAGATTGTTGACATGTGTAGGTTGAAAGGAGGCTTCTAGAAGACTCTTATGTGGCACTCTAAAGCCAAATTCGAATTTGAGTGGAAAGAATCATGGGATCATGAGGATATGTGTCACATCTCCTAATTGTATTGTAACTCTAAGAAGACATGTGTCTTATCAGTTCCTATTTTGATTAGGACTCTAGAGGTAGAGGGAGAAATTCATGGACTCTCATTAATGAGATGGCTTCTCATCTTTTTGTATAAATAGGAGATCTCTCTCCTTCATTTGTTATTCCTTTAGCTTGTGAGTCTTTAGCTTGGAGTTTGTAGTTCTTCCTTGATGGCTTTTGAAAGCTTTGGAGAACTTTGTTGTACTTTGTAATTTTGAAGAATTTGAATAAAGCTTTGATGTTCTCAACATGGAAGGAGATGTGAAGTAGATGTCATGGAGCATATTAGAATGTAAGGTAGAGTAGATTTCATTTTGTAAATTTTGCTTTGATTTCATTATGTCATTTGATTGCTTTCAAGTTTGATAGATTAAATTTTTAATTCATGCAAGTGTGTTCAACCGATTGATTGTAGATTAGTAATGCACATAGCTTTTTAATGACTAATGACATGATGGAATCATCTTGTCCTTCTGCTGATTTATTTTCTGAGTTCTAATTCCAGCATTGTTATTTCTTTCAGTTTTGTTTTGTTCATTTACTTTTCTGCAAGATAGATATTAGACTGCTCATGTCATTTTCAGTTACCTCCTATAGGCAGAGCGACTCAAATGGTGAGGGATTGAAGTATGAACGCGTAGTTTGATATTAGTTTATTTTTCTGAAAATTAGTTATTGAATTGCTCATGTCATTTTTAGCTACCTCCTATAGCCAGAGCGAGTCGAATGGTGAGGGATTGAAGTATGAATGTGTAGTTTAATATTAGTTTCATTTTATGCAAATTAGATATCAGATTGCTCAATTTGTTTATGATTACCTCCTATAGCCAGAGCGAGTCGAATGGTGAGGGGTCAGAATATGAGTTGATGTAATATGATTTAGTTTACTTTGCTTACAGTTTTTGAATTGCTTTAAGTTCAGTTTTCTTTTTATACAGCAGCAAGGATACTGGGTTTCATAGTCACTGGCTCATTGATTGGTTGTTGCATTCCATTTTGATTGAAGTAGCTGCATATTTACACTTTTGTTTAAGTACTAATTCCATCAATAACATGTTTTGAGATCTTTTGAAGTGATAAGTTTTGGAAGTTACCATTAGGGACATAGGCCTTGTCTTGAAATCTCTATCCATACTTGTCCTTTAAAAGTATTCTTAAGACCTTAGAATAGGATTTCCATTTGCATTAGACACTTTAGGAAACCAACAAAAACAAAACCCCAAAACAAAATAAAATCTATAAAACAACGAAGTAAGAAAAAGGTTAACTAAGCACATATGGTGCACCACACTTCATCAGTTTACGATACCTGGATTGATAATTTATGTAGAGCAATTTAAGACATTAAATTGACTAGACAATACAACTAGAAAAACCTAGATTCATTGTATTAGAAATAAATTTGATGTATTTTATATTTTCAAGAAATGGAAAGCTTTGGTTGAGAATGAGACAAGAAATAAGTTAAAGTGTCTCAGATTAAACAATGGAGGAGAATATTGCAGCAAAGAGTTTGATAAGTATTGTTCAAATCATGGAATTTGTATAGAGAAGACAGTTCCAGGAACACCACAAGAAAATGGTGTGTCAGAAAGGATGAACATGACAATCATGGAGCGTGCAAGGTGCATGAGATTGCATGCAGGATTGCCTTTACAATTTTGGGCAGATGTTGTAGATATTGTTGTTTATCTAATAAACATAAGACCTTCAAGTTCATTGGATGGTGGTATTCGAGAGGAGGCATGGACAGGTAAAAAGGTAAACTACTCATTTTTAAGGACTTTTGGTTGTGAAGCCTTTGTCCACATTAATAAAGAAAATAGAGCAAAGCTTGAGGTGAAATGTACCTTTATTGGATATGGTGTTAATGATTTTGGTTATCGCTTATATGATTATGAAAATCACCAAATCATTATGAGCAGAAATGCCATATTCAATGAAAATGTTTTGTATAAGGATCATATGCACGAAAAGAAACAGGAAAAAGAAAAAAGAGAATACACAGTGCTTAATGAGATCACACAAAAATTAAAGGTGCCTAAAAATCATAATGATTAATAGGCACAACAACAACAACAGGCACCTCAAACACCTGAAAGTGGTGTTAGAAGGTCTACCAGGATAAGTAGACCCCTTGAAAGATACTTTCCTTCATTATATTATGTATTGTTGATTGATTATGGTGAACCAGAATTATATTAAGAAGCAATGCAAGTAGAAACCAGGAAGAAATGGGAGCTAGCCATGAAAGAAGAGTGGACTCCTTGGCACATAACCAAACTTGGGACTTAGTCAAGTTGCCTGCAAGTAAAACAACATTGCAGAATAAATGGGTTTATAGGTTGAAGAAAGAAGATGGAGGTAGAAAAAGGTATATAGATACACTTGTGGTGAAGGGGTTTTCACAGAAGAAAGGTATAGACTTTGATGAAATAATTTATCATGTTGTTAAAATGACTTCAATCAGAACTATTTCAAGTCTAGTAGCAACATAAGATTTGCATCTTGAGCAGTTAGATGTAAAGACGACATTTCTCCATGGGGATTTGGAGGAAGAGATATATATGGAGAAACCACAGTGGTATGAGGTCAAGGGGAAGGAGAAACTAGTGTGCAGGTTGAAGAAGAGCTTGTATGGCCTAAAACAGGCTCCAAGGTAGTGGTATCTAAAATTTGACAGGTTTATGTTTAAACAAGGTTATACTAGATGTCACTCTAATCATTGTGTTTATATCAAAAGGAAAAATGATGGCAGCTATATTATATTGTTATTGTATGTAGATGACATTCTTGTTGCAAGGTCAAACATGCAGGAAATAAATGTCCTCAAACAAAAATTAGCAAATTCATTTGTAATGAAGGATTTAGCAAATCCCTGGTATGAGAATAACTAGAGACAGGAAAAATGGCAAATTAACATTGTCTTAGAGAGAGTACATAGAAAAGGAGTCGAAAAGATTTAATATGCAGAATGCAAAACCAATTAGTACACCTTTGGCTAGCCATTTCAAACTAAGTAAGGAGATGTGTCCCAAGACTTAGGAAGAGATGGATTATATGTCTAAATTTCAATATGCATCAGCAATTGGAAGCTTAATGTATGCAATGGTCTACCCAAGTTATGATATTTCACATGCAATGGGAATTGTAAGCAAGTACATGAACAATCCAGGAAAAGAACATTGGATAGCAGTGAAGTGGATTCTCAAGTATTTAAGAGGTACCACAAATCATTCATTATGCTTTGGTGGTTCAAATATTTCTCTACAAGGATATGTTGATGCATGTATGGTAGGTGATAAAGATAATAGGAGGAGTACCACAGGGTATGTGTTTATTGTAGGTGGAACAATTGTTAGTTGGGTTTCAAAAATGCAAAGTGTTGTTACACTTTCAATAACAAAAGCAGAGTATGCTTCTGCTACAGAGGCTAGTAAAGAAATGATTTGGTTACAAAGGCTTTTGGATGAATTGGGTAAGAAGTAGGAGTTGGGAAGGTTATATAGTGATAGAGAGAGTGTCATTCATCTTGCAAAGAACTCAGCATTTCATTCCAAGACTAAACATATACATCTCAAGTACCATTTCATACTGCCAATGTTGGAAGATGAACAGTTGACGCTAGAAAAGATACACACTAACCAGAATCTTGCAAATATGTTAACAAAAGTTGTAACCAGGGAGAAACTAAGATTCTGTTTGGTTGCAATTGGTCTTCAAGTATGATTATGAAGATGAGAAACAACCAGGTCCAAAGTGGAAGCATTGTGCAACAAATGAAACAGCGTTGGAGTTGTTATAATCAGTCTCAAAGTGGGAGATTGTTGGATGTGGATCCTAATTATCTTATTTATTCAGAGGTATCACCACGTTGGACTCCAATTCCTAATGGGACGGAAACACTGTCAGAATGAGCCCCCCCCCAGAAGGGGTTCGGGCGCAGCATCCCGGAGCTAAAAATAGATGAAAATTTACCTTGTAAAATATTGTAATTTCGTAGTCAATATGGGTTGTTCATTAGTCGGATGATATGGCGGTAGAAGTTATGTTTAATTTAACGTTTTTTCCCTAAAAGGAAACCCCTCACTATAAATGATGGAATTGTATTGCAGTTGTGTATATGTGTATTCTAAGCGAGAAAGAGAAAGGAGATTTTGTGGGAGTGAAGAGGAAATTACAGTGGATCTATTCTAGGTTGTATCTCTTCATTTTGTTGGATACTATAAAGGAAGGACTGGTTGTTTCTCCGTGGACGTAGCCCGAATTGGGTGAACCATGTATATCTGTGTTTCTCTTTTTTTATGTGTTTTCTGTGTTTGTGTTTCTGCAATATTTTATGTGTTCCATTGCTCTAAATTATATAATTTTCTAACAACATGATCTTGCAAGCTCCATAAAATACCCAAAAATTGATTGAACTCCTCCTAAGAAAATTCATGTGGTGAGGAGGTAAGACATACATGAAAAAACTCAATCTTCTCATTTGAAAGGTCATAGCCCCTTATGAAAGGGGGTGGATCAATATAAAGCAACCCAAACTTATGAATATAGCCTTGGGAGTAAAGATCCCATGGAGATTAATCACGGAAGGATCAACTTGGTGGAAAAATGTCATAGAAGGAAAATATTTGAATACCTCTTGTCAACATCTCCTTAAATCCAATGTCCCTCTCATATCTTGTTGTTCAATTTGGAAATTGTGCAAAAAGGCCCTCCCACTCATCAAATCTCACACTTCTAGAATCCCTTGGGGTGTACATGAGATAGATCTCTAAAAAGACAACATTCTAAGAATAATAAGTCTATCCACCATCCTTGACCTCCAACAACTCAGAAATTGATGTGTAGAAAGAGGAATTACAAAGTTGGCACAAATCCTCATCTTTGGAACAAAATGGAACAGTTTGGAGGGCCTTGAAACCTCTGTTGGGTTGTGTTATATTCTTTCCACGACTAGCCCATGTAGTTAACAGGGGGATTAGAGGGTGGGGCAGATCCCCCCCTTCATTGCGCCGATTGTGTAGCAGGGGGGGTCACAGGGGGTTTGAGACGTACACATAACCCCACTTTATGGGGTCTGGGGTAGTGCCCTAGAAAATTTTGGTTTTGGATGCTATGTTAGGATGGGCGGACCCACCTATGGTTTTGTGCATGATTTTCGCACATGTTTTTGGACGCGATGGTTTTGGGTCCATGGTATTAGACGCAATGGTTTTCGATCCATGGTATTGGATGCTTCGGCATGTATAAATATGTATTATAACATTGAAAGGAACATAATGAAAAATCAAGCTGGTAGTCTCGATTTTGGGATCCAGGGGAAAATCTCTGTGTATATGTGTTTTATGTGTTATGCTCTCACATTGTTTATTTTCTGTGTTTTAGAATTCGTATGCAAGTAATTTCTATATGGGGTTAAAACCTACATTTGGTATCAGAGTTGTTTTTGGCTTTAAGGGGATGCCTTTATTGCTGAGGGGTTTCGCTCAGGCCTGTGGTAGACCATGTTCAGTGGGAGATCTGCCAAATCGATTCTGGTGGTAAAAGAAGATGGCAAGCAGTGGAAAGATAGAGATCGAGAAATTTAATGGTCAAAGTTTTGAGTTGTGGAAACTCAAGATGGAGGATCTTTTGGTGGATAAAGATCAATGGATCGCAATAGATCCGGGTACTAAACCAACGGGAGTGTCCGATGAAGAATGGAAGAAGTTGGATCGGAAGGCAAAGAGCACAATACGATTGTGTGTCTCAGATTCAGTATTGCTGAATGTATCAGGGGAAGCTATGGTGAAGGCTTTGTGGGACAAGTTAGGGACTTTGTACCAATCTAAGTCTTTGGTGAATAAATTGTTCCTACGGAAAAAGTTGTATAACCTGAGGATGAAAGATGGAGAATCGGTGACAGAGCATCTGAACACATTTAATACTATGGTAAGTGAGTTAGTATCTGTTGATATTAAAATTTTAGATGAAGATAAGTGCATCAGTTTGTTGTGTTCTCTACCAGAGTCGTGGGATAGTCTGGTTATTGCAATAGGTAGCAATGCAACTGCCTTACAGTTTGATGAAATAGTCTCATCCTTGCTGATGGAGGAGATGAGACGGAAAAATATGGAGAGCCAAAATGGTGATGCCTTGTCTGTACGAGGACGGTTCCAGAATAGAAACAAAAATAAGTCATCGAGTGGGAGATCTAAATCTAGAGGGAGATCTAAATCTCTAGGAAAACCTGTAAAGGTGGTGTGCTGGAAATGCGGAAAGGAAGGGCACTTCAAAAGAGACTGTAGATATAAAGCTCCTGATAAAGGAAAGGGATCTGATGATGCTCCTTCTGTAGAGGCGAAAACCACCTCAGATGAAGGTGGGGATGTGTACTTGGATTCATCAAGTACACATGTAGATCATGAGGCATGGTTGATTGACTCAAGTGCATCCTTTCACTTCATTCCCCATAGAGAGTGGTTCTACAAGTATGAGAAATACGATGGTGGTGATGTCTTCTTGCGGGATGATAGGAAGGCTAATTTTGTTGGTCGCGGAAAAGTAAAGTTGAAGTTGCAAGGTGGAAGGGTTAGAACACTTCCAGGTGTTTTTCATATTCCTGCATTGGCCAGAAATCAGATTTCTGTAAGCAAGTTGGATGATGCAGGTGTAAAAATAGTGTTCAAGAAGGATACCTGCAAGATGGTTCAGGGAGCACTGGTATTGATGTGGGGAGTTCATATTGGAACTCTGTACAAGCTGCAATGTAGCACTGTTGTTGATGGGTGCAACAGTTTTGTGGTTCCTGAAAGTGGATCAGAAAATCTAGTGGTCTCTGGAGAGAATACCATGTTGTGGCATCAAAGGCTTGGAGATATTGGAGAGAAGGGCCTTCGAATACTTCATGATAAAAGTATAGTTGAGTGTATGAATAATAGCTCTCTGGACTTTGATTTCTGTAAAAATTGTGTATATGGGAAGCAGAATCGGGTGAGTTTCCCCTCTGGTGGTAAGAGGGTGAAACAGATATTAGAGCTTGTGCACAGTGATGTGTTTGGACCTGTGAAGGTTCCATCACTAGGTAGTCTATGTACTATGTATCATTTATAGATGACTTCTCAAGGAATACATGGATATATTTCCTTAAGAAGAAATCTGAAATCTTTGACAGGTTTAAAGAATTTAAGGCTCTGGTGGAAAACCAGACAGAGAAGAAGATAAAGGTGTTGAGGACAGATAACGGTGGAGAGTTTTGTAGTAAGGAATTTGAAGAATTCTATGAGAAGTGTGGTATAGCATGGCAGAAGACCAATCCATATACACCTCATCGAAATAGAGTTGCAGAAAGAATGAACAAGACGTTGACGGAAAGGGCAAGAAGCATGCTCAGTGGTGTTGGGTTAGGACAGGAGTTCTGGGCAAAGGTGGTGGAGATAGCATGTTACCTGGTCAACAGATAACCTTCATCAGCATTGGAGGATAACACTCCACAAGAGGTATGGACTGGTAAGAAACCCTCTCTTTCACATCTGAGTGTATTTGGATGTGATGTATATGTACATGTTCCAAAGGAGAAACAAACCAAGTTGGATAGTAAATCTGAAAAGTGCATCTTTATTGGGTATAAGGATGGTTTAAAGGGGTATAAGCTTTGGAACCCTCACACGGAAGGTTGTGTACATCCGAGATGTGGTGTTCAGAGAGGTAAAATATGTTATTAAACATGAATTCCAACCAAGGTAACCTGAGAAGATAGATTTTGAGGTTAAGGAGGAAGAATCAGACTCTGCAACAGAGGAGGAATCAGAAGATGAAGAGCCATAAACTCCGGGTGTGAGAAGATCAGTTTGAGAAAGAAGGCAGCCAAAAAGGTATAGTCCATCTGCTTTCTGTTCAAATTTTGCTTTACCTATTACTGATGATGATCCCAGAACTGTGAAAGAAGCAGTAGATTCAGAGGATGGCAAACTCTGGAAAAAGTCCATGGTTGATGAAATGGCATCTTTGCACAAAAATGAGGCTTGGGATCTGGTGGAGTTTCCAGCTAAAAGGAAACCCATTGGCAGCAAATGGGTGTTCAAGAAGAAGACAAATGCAAAAGGAAAGATGGAGAAATACAAAGCTCGGTTGGTAGAAAAAGGTTATTCCCATGTGCCGGGAATTGATTTTGGTGATATTTTTTCTCCTGTTGCCAAGGTAACTTCTATTAGGTTACTTTTATCTGTTGCTGTTGCTTTTTGTTTTGAGGTAGAATAGATGGATGTGAAGACAACATTTCTTCACGGGAATCTAGAAGAGGAGAACAACATGAAGCAACCTGAAGGCTTTGCGGTGAAGGGTAAGAAAGAACTGGTATGCAAGTTAAAGAAGTCTTTGTATGGGTTAAAACAATCACCAAGGATGTGGTATCAAAAATTTGATACATTTATACGGGGACTTGGCTTCACCAGAAGCAAAGCAGATCACTGTGTGTATTTTAAATTAATTGGTGACCGTGTTATTTATCTGGTCTTTTATGTGGATGATATGTTGTTGGTTGGAAATGACAAAGAAATTATCCAGGATTTGAAGGCCCAATTGTCCTCCAAATTCGACATGAAAGATCTTGGTGCTGCAAACTATATTTTGGGCATGGAAATTAAAATAGATCGGGCAAAGAGGAAGCTCTAGTTAAATGAGAGGAAGTATGTCGAGACAATACTGCAGAGGTTTAATATGCAAGATAGTAAACTGGTGAAGGTTCCTATAGGTGTGAGGTTATCTGCTGAACAGTGTCCCAAGACACAAGAAGAGGAATAGGACATGTCCCATTTTCCATATGCAAGTGCATTCGGTAGCTTGATGTATGCAATGGTCTGTACTAGACCAAACACTGCACATGCAGTGGGAGTATTGAGCAAGTTTATGTCAAAACCAGGGAATGAGCACCGGACAGCAGTGAAGCAGGTTTTCAGGTATTTGTGTGGCACTAGTGATTATGGTTTGTGCTACCAAGGAAGATCAGGATAGGACATAATGTTGGATATTCGTGGCTTTTTTGATGCAGACTGAGCTGGAGATCTAGATCAGAGAAGATCTACAAGTGGGTATGTGTTTAACCTATTTGGAGGTGCAGTCAGTTGGATGAGTAAGAAATAATTTGTAGTGGCACTATCAACTATAGAGGCAGAATACATGACAGCCACTCATGCAAGCAAGGAAGCAGTTTGGTTGCAGAGATTGCGTTCAAGTATGGGGTTAGTACAGGGAGCTATAAGGATAGACTGTGACAGCCAAAGTGCAATTTTCTTGGCAAAGAACCCCGCATATCATTCAAAGACAAAGCACATTGATGTTCGGTATCACTTTGTGAGGGATACGATAGAAGACAAAAAGGTGTTGCTGGTAAAGGTGGACACTTTGAAGAATACTGCAGATGCATTGACAAAATCTGTGAGCTCTGAGAAGTTCTCTTGGTGTAGAGAGACAATGGGCATTTTAGAGCTGGAAAAATGACTAAGCTCTCTTGTGGCCCGCTGTGGAAAGAAAACAACAAGTGGGAGAATGTTGGGTTGTGTTATATTCTTTCCACGACTAGCCCACGTAGTTAACCGGGTGGTTAGAGGGGGGGGGCGGAGCCCCCCTTCGTTGCGCCAATTTTGTAGTAGGGGGGGGTCATAGGGGGTTTGAGGCGTACTCGTAACCCCACTTTATGGGGTCCAGGGTACCGCCCCGTTTTGGTTTTTGACGCTATGTTAGGATTGGCGGACCCACCTATGGTTTTGTGCATGATTATCGCACATGTTTTTGGATGAGATGGTTTTCGGTCCATGGTATTGGATGCTTCGGCAGATATAAATATGTATTATAACATTGAAAGGAACATAATGAAAAATCAAGCTGGTAGTCCCGGTTTTGGGATCAAGGGGAAAATCTTTGTGTATATGTGTTTTATGTGTTATGCTCTCCCATTGTTTATTTTCTATGTTTTAGAATTCGTATGCAGGTAATTTCTATAGGGGGTTAAAACCTACAACCTCCATCTCTTCCAGATAGAATTTCCCATCAATGGAGTTCACTTATTGAGCATTTATAATGTGTCACCCCAATTAAAATCACCCAACAAGACAAATTCATGTGTAAATTAACATGGAAATACTATACAGTCAAGAGTGGCTACATTACTGTCTAAGAAGAGAAAAATCAACAACCCATTTGTCCATACTAGAAAATTATTTAAAAAGTAGAAATCCAACCTAAAATTAAACTTTTTACATGGAATCTCCTCTAATGGGAAGATCTTGAAAGTCGATAATCTCAAGAAGTGAAACATATTGGACCCTTCAATATGGCCCCTCTCCATGACTCATAAGAGATAATCCATCATTTGTTTCTTTCCTACCCCTTCTCCCAAATTTGTTGGAAGTCAATGCTCTAACCCCTCCCAGTCCACCCAAACTTTGACCTGAATTTGGCAGACTTCATTTCTCATTGGAATACAAGTTACCCTTTCTCTCTAAAAAATAAAATCTAATCAAATGTTGAACCTTCCAACGTTTCTCCATTGGAAAATTTGTTTAGCAAGAAATAAGAGCATATTCAATTACAAAAAGGTAGAGAAAAGAAATATATTGGCTAAAGTATGGGGCCTCACAACTGAAGTCATCCTCACAAAAGGAAATAATAAACTGGACCCTCAAAATTTATAGGAGTTAGAGACTCAGTGGTTTCAATTTGTCCCAACAAAACCATTAAAATCGTCCACAATCCTCCCAAAGTCCTCCTCTCCTTCAAAACTAGAAAATAATATTGAAGGAACATGGTTTCATGGCATGGTTAAAATAGAAGAAAAACGTTTTCCTCTTCTTTGATGGCGCTTCAAAAAACAATGCTGGGAGAGCAAGAGCACGGGGAGTTATCATATCTCTCGGAGGAGGAGAATGAGCATCATTTGAATGGGGCCTTGGAGAGGAATCAAACAACAAGGTGAAAGGTTCTGGCCTCTTCTTGGGTGTCACCATTCTCCATGAATTCCATGTTGGCTTGGTGGTTTCTAACCCAGGTTCAGAGAAAATTGTGCCAAACAAAACCCTACACTATTGGCCCTTTCAGCATCAACCCACATAGCGCAGACTAAAGTCTCACCCGAAGCAGTATGGGGGGATGTTGGAACCAAGTTTCTACATCCAGAGATCACTGTGACGTCATTTTATGCCCTAGATCTATCTTCGCACATATCTATAAGCCCTTAGGGGTTGATACTATGACTTCCTTCAAACGGCATCTAGACCTCTGCGAGGATCTACGATTGGCTTTTGCAGACCCTTAATAGACAAGTTATCTGTTTACGCGCACCATAAACTAACCCTAGGTCTGCATTCACACAGATCTGCTTAAGTGCTAATAAACATAACAGAATGTATTTTAATCTTCACGTAAATACTTAACATGTATTATGTTCAATTAATAATACTTATCCAACGAAATCGTGCATCAATACATCATTATTTCATAAATACATTATTTCATCACAACATATATCGCAAACATAAATAACAGAAGTAAACAAATAAAACACACAAATTTCTCCAATAGTCTTCTTTATTGATCTTCAATATGAGGTTACAGACTCAAAACTGCCCTGCGCACTCAACTGCAGGGGTCCGCGCACTCAGTTGCAGACTCTACTCTAGGCCTCTGCACACTCAGCTGCAAAGCCTTTCCTTCCTCTAAGACTCACTTTTCTGCTATCTTCTATTGACCCATTATTCATTACTTACTTCTACCTTAGACTCTCTAAGACACATCTATTTATAGCTTTTCTTCATACAATCCCATGGTCTGCGAACCATGGGTGGATCTCAAAACTGACTTGACTTTACATAAACAAGGGGTTGAACCCCTTTTGACTTCTAACTATCTACGCACTCCGCATCCACAAATTGCAGAGACTTTACATCTTTTTACCAAAATTTACATCAAAACTTGGGTTTTTAACCCCAAAACTGACCCAGGGGACCCCATCCCAACAGGCCCCCAACACAAAGGTCGTGACTCACCCTCGAGTCACTCAGTTGGCACAGTGATCTTGTTTCGCAAATCCCCAGCTCCACCTGCACAACTACAACTTCAGTAGCGCTCTGCGTAGCTACCTACTTGACTTCTTCAATGAGCTGCTCTATAGCTGGACCTTCTATGGTCAGCTTGATCTTTTGTTGTGTTTGCTGCAAGCCCACCAGCTTCTCCTTATTGGTAGTTTTTACTTGGTAAGCTTCGTCTAACCAAGGTCCCAACCTGGCTTTAAGCACGACCTCCTTCTGTTGGGCTGCTTCTATCTGTGCGCGGAGCTACTTCCCCTCCTACAACTTGGCGAGGCACTGTGCTGGAGCAATTGAGCACGATGTCGCCCGGACCTCATCATACTGCTTCTGCAACTTGTGAACTTCTGTGTTCAGCATATGCAGGGTTGGGTCTTCTTGCAGAGTCATCACTAATTCCATTGCTTGTTCGAATAAGGTTGAGCAGTCAATGACTGCAGCATCCATATTGCTCATGCCTTCTTTTATAGCAACTTCACGCTGATCCCTGACCTCGGGCGGAGTCAAACGTTGTGATTTGAGTTGCAGCTCCATGATTTTCATGTTGAGTTCAAATTGAAGTCTCGCAACCTCTGCCTTTGCTTCGCGGATGCCTACATCTAATTTTCGGATCTTGGCCTCAGGTTGTGCGTCCTCGGGTATGTGCAACTCTGGTACTGTTCTGCACACCTCTGTTACTACAGCCACCAACTTAGAACTTTGTGCCTAGATAGTATCTCTCTCTTTCAGGTCCTATGTCTTCTCAGCGATCATCTATTCTTTGTTCATCTGGTACTCGCTGATTAAACTGAGAGTGTGCTGCTCCCGAGCTCTCAATTCCTCTGTGACTCCTGTCTGTAACGCATGAAGAAATGCATTGGGGAGCGCTGCAATGTTTAGCATGACATCCTTATGGGTGCTCAAAATAACTCAGTCGTCAACCGATTCTACTCGCAGGGACCCTTCTTGTAGCGCAACTAATCTAAGGTCCACTGTCCTTACTAGTTCTACAGCCTGAGTTATCCCTAGTCCCAACCTCGTTTGTGTTGCACTCACTTGTCCTGCGCCTGCCTATATCCTGCTAGTTTGGATCTGTAGTTCGTGCAGATCCTTCTGGACGCTCCCCAGCATTTGCATGTACTATTGCTCAGATTGTTGCAATAGTTTGGTTGTAGTCTCGCACACTTTTTCACCGATCTCATCGAGATCACCCTCTATCAAGGTTAAGGGATCCACCTATTTTTTGTCTGATTTCTGTTTTTTGCGAGAACCCTCCTGTTGCTACTCTCTGTGCTTCCTTAGCCGAAATGGGGTGCTCTGCCCCTCATTTCCTCCTTCGCCCTATTCCAATTGTTCTTCCTCCTCTATGGCAGGCGAAGGAGACTTACCACTTCTTTGTGATTCACGTTGTTCTTGCTTGGCCTTCTCCTTTTCAGTGTGCTCCTTCTCCATCCAAGCCTTTTTTGCGGCTTCCTTTTTTCGCTGCGCGGCCAATTTCTGTGCAGCCTGCTTTGTTGCATCCTTCCTCTTCTTTTTAGTAGAGCTACTCGCGCCCTTACTAGTTCCTGCATCCAAATCTAATGGGGCGTGCCAATCTATTGGCCAGCGGTTGATGACCTCCTGTATGTCGTGATCTGTAACCAAGTATGGTAAATCATACCATTTTCGTTGCACGTCTTTACGCATCTAGATGTAAACGCGATGGAAATCTGCCTTGAACGCTACATACGCAGACAACTGCTCATATAAGGTTGGGGACAACCTTGGGCATTGGTTGATGGCCATGCAGATGATGGACTCCATCAACACCCAGAAGATCTTTGTCTCAATGATCCACGCGGGATCCTTCGTGGCCCCGAAATAGGCGAACTTCGTGGCCTCTGGCAACCCTTCCTTCAGTGGAGGAAACTAGTTGTCTTGTGGTAGATCCCATGTGACCAATACGATTGAAAGCAATAAGTATCGTGACCATTTAAATTCCACACCCTTTGCGCATTGTGCAGCTAACAATACCACAGGGAACCTCGTCCGCGCGGCAATTTCTCATTACTTTTCCTGCCAGGATTTGCGTAGCAATCTGCACCGCGGGATCATTGATGGATGTGATGGAATAGCTACGCGAATTTTTCACAAGCTCAAAATACTTATTCATTTTATCTGTCAAGTCTTTTTCTCCTGCCTTTCCGCCAAACTCCTTTTCCGAATTTAAACCCTCATGTGGTAGGTGCGTGATCCTGTGGATGAGCATGTTCGTGCTGGGTATGGGCGCGCCGAGCCATAAGAACCCAACGTCCACGAGAGTAAGTAACTGCCTGACACATGTGGTGTTAATATTAGTGCGATGATAGTGGGGTACCCACAACAGGTTCAACAGCATGGAATTTTCCACTTTGTGGATCCATTCCACCGTATCCAATTCGGTGACACCTGAATCCCGGTAGTACACACATTTCATTTAATTTGCAGTTGCTAGGGGTGGGAACCTCTCATGGCCCGCCAGGTCCCAATCCTCCATTTTGATAAGGGGGATGTGCGTGAGGCATGGACCTTCAAAGGGAACCTGCTCTGGTAGAAAGGGCATAGAGATGACGAACTTGTCAACATCCAAGTCCTTGGTGACCTTGGTCTTCCCTTTTCACGGAGGGATGTACTCGGGTAACTTGGTAATGGGCTCTACTCCCTCGGAATCTATGTCTTCGGTGCCTTGTCCCTCCTTAGCCTCCAAATCGAAAACCCTATCGGGTTGCTTGTCCTTCTTCTACCTTTAAGTGGTCGAATGTTTTATGGGTGACTCGCACACCGACACTGGCTTCTTCTGCTTATCCTTCTTCAGCTTCTGGGTTTCTCGAACCAGTGTAGGCTTCGGCCTAGGTGACCTCGGTGCCATAGGCACAGGAGCTGAAGCCTCCATGCTCACCACCTCTGGAGCAGCTCCTTCTGATGTAATATCTCCCTCGATGCTCATAGTCTCAGCAGGGCTTGGACCTAACATGGTTTCAAGGATAAATTTCTAGTTTAACTTGGGTAAATTGGAAAACGTAAGGCTCACGACCAAATCCTCAAAGAACGAGCGGCTCATAAGCAACAGACAACTCAGCTCAAAAACTCTAAGTGTGCAAAGTGTTCGCTATTGGACCGGCACGCATAATTTATAGGGGTTTTTGAATTCAAATCCAATCATTCCCCCCAAAATTCGATCATTAATGTTGGTTTAGCAACAAATCTTCAAATATTTTAGCCTTAAATGTTGCCCACCCACTCCTCTTAACTGTCTCCTAGCTGTCAAATCATGAATAATGACTCTAACGGTCACTTTCTGGTTGTGTTGTGTGGCATCTCCCTTCTTAGCGTAGCTCCCTTCGTGCAACCACTTATATTGTAACTTCATCATATTCCATGCAGCCCACCTGTCGCGTAGTCCTCCAATCCGGGCAGCGTAGTTTATAGTCCTGCGCTCCCTTGCAACTTCTTGGAGCACTAAGACTGTCCTGTTGTCATATAGTCATTGATCTAGATCCCCTATATATGGCTTCAATCAGCTGCCATTCACTCTTCCCAGAAAAGGTTCTCCATTCAGCTTCGCAACTTGAACTGCACCTCCATCTGTAATCTCTTTGATAACATATGGTCCCAGCCAGTGCATCTGAAATTTCCCTGGATTTTTAGTGAACTTGCTATCACACAACAATTCCAAATCGTTTACCTTGAACTTGTGCAACTTGATGTGTCAATTGTGGCATGATTTTTCATGCTCCTTTTGTACTTGTTGATGGAATCCAGCCAAGAACGTGTCTTCTTCAAGCTCCATCAACTGCGCAAGCCGATCTTCCAAGGCTTCGTGATCTGCCATACCCATGAAAGTTGCTATGTGTATACTAGGCATGATATATTCCATATGCATTACATCTTCTACGCCATAGACCAATCGAAAAGGTGTTTGTCATGTTACTTCTTGCAAGTAGTCCTGTACATCCATAGCACTGTAGGTACGTGCACATATCAGTCATTTCGCTGCACGTTGCAAATCTTTGTCAGCGCGTTCTCCAAGATTTTATTGAAGGCGTCAACTATTCCATTAGCTTGAGGATGATACGGTGTGCTCTTTTGATGATAAAACTGGAACTCTTCAGTCAGCACACTGATCATTTCATTTAGGAAGTGCATACCCCGATCACTCATCAATACTTTTGGGCAACCAAATCTAGTTAACACATACTCAAACAAGAACTTCGTTGTTGTAGCCCCTGTACAATCCTTCATCGGTTGTGCCTCCACCCATATGGTTAGGTACTTCATCACGGTGATGATATAGCGCTCACCTGTCTTGTTGCCTGGGGGATGAATTGGCCCTACAAAGTCAATTACCCATTTTTCAAATGGTTGCAATGATACCTGAGGATTTAGTGGCATCTCGTCCCTCCGCAATGGTCTACCCATTCTCTGACATGCATCGCATGCCCTACAATACGCTTTGGAATCTTTATGCAATGTAGGCCACCACAAACCTGCGCGCGAAATCTTATGCGTCATAGCCTTTCCTGCATAATTTCCTCCCGCAACCCCTTCATGAGCTTCTACAAGAATATTGTTTCTCTCAAAGTCAGGCACATATTTTCGCAAGATCTCGTCAGCACCCATCTTATAAAAATGTACAACAATCACCGAAAAATCTGTCACGCGGACCACTAGCTCCTTCTTTTGCTCACCGTATACCCTTCTAGAGCCGTCCCTGTAGTCAAAAAGTGGATAATATCTGAAAAATGATTATCCGCTATGCGCATTGCGAAGAGATGCACGTCGAGTAGCCCTTCCTCAAAATTAGTAGGCTCCTCCCCTATTTCAATCCTCGACAGATGGTCAAGTCCTGCATTCAACCTTCCTAGCTTCACAATTACCTCAAAGTCATACTCTGGAAATAGCAACATCCATTTGCATATCTTCCTCCCCAACACAGGCTTATTGACTAGGTACTTCAAGGAAGAATGGTCTTGTACATTTTGAAATGTCCACCCAACAAATAGTTCCTGAATTTTTGAAGTGCGTACACCATAGCCAATCCCTCACGCTTTGTTGTTGAGTAATTCTTCTCAGCCTTCGAAAATTTCCTGCTCGTGAAGGCTATAGGGTAATCCATTTCTCCTTCACTAGCCTGTGTTAGTATTGCTCCCAACACAATGCACAAGTAATCTACATGTACATGGAATTCCTTTTTCCAACCTAGGAAGACCAAGATCGGCGCGGTGAACATCTTCTCCTTCAATTCATCCAAACTTTGCTGACATTCTTCATCCCAACAGAATGTAGCATCCTTCTTTAGCAGTTTCTCCATAGGTGCGGTAATCTTGGCATAAGCCTTGATGAATTTCTTATAATATCGTGTATGGCCAAGCATTCCGCGCAGCTGCTTGACACTTCTCGGGGATTCCAAATTTATTATCACTACGATCTTGGCAGGGTCCACCATCGGCCCTTGCTTGCACACCACATGGCCCAGCAATATCCCAAATGGGACATAGAACAGACACTTCTTCAAGTTCAACGTGATCTGGTATCTACGGCACGTATCCAACATCAGGCGCAGACTTGCTACATGGCGCTTCACTAAAACGAACACCATCTAGTCATCAAAATACACTTCCAAGAACTTATGAATGAACTCTTTAAACGTTGTTATAACTACGCGAGAGAATATCACGGGCACATTCTTGAGTCCAAACGGCATGATAGTATACTGAAAACAACCCCATTCAGTTGCGAAGGTTGTTTTTCTCCTATCCTCTGGCACGATCTTGATCTGATGGTACCCCGAAAATCCATCAGTGAATGAGTAGGCCTCCTGCCCTCCAACATTATCCAATACCTCATTAGTAAACGGTGTCGGAAAAGGATCATGGATGCAAACATCATTAAGTTTCTTGAGATCTACGCAAATCCTTATTTCTCCCTTCTGTTTCTTTTCTTGAACCACCATCGGGCTCACCCAGTCAGATTCCTCCACAAGTTCGATAATGCCTGCCTCAAGCATCTTATCCAACTCCAAATGGACCTTTTCCTTGTACTTGGGATTAAGGCGATACGGCCTCTGCTTAATAGGCTTTGCGTTCAGTTTCAAAGTAATTTTCATCACACCCAAGTCACCTATGATGCCTTTCAGGTCTGAAAACTTGGTAGGAAAAATATCCCGGTACTTGTGGAGTAACTTAGCAACTTTATCCACTGTGGCATCATTCCAGTAGTCTCCAATCTTCGCAAATTTTGGCTCTACTTCGATACCAATGTTTACTTGCTTGGTTTTTAATGGTGCGGTGATGTCCGGGTTCTCTATTTATAGGGCTTCAACATCGCGATGGCCTTCTGCCTATGGAATATTTATATTTCTTGGATCCTCATCCTCCCCCTTAGCGGTCACATTATAGCATTCCAGCACATGGCGCAGCTGGGTGCTCCAATCTGGCTAAACCAAATCCAAAGGATCCTGCGGTATTCTGAAGATCGCGGCCTTAACCTCCTGCAGAGCTTCATCAATGGTTTTGAACCCATCTTCAAAATTGAAGGTAATTAAGAATCCTTCCCTTAATATATCCCAATCCACGGTGCCATGGCGGAGCTTCGTTTCCAAATACCAATTCATAGCGATTATATCCAAAGTATGACAAAATAAGTGCACCAACTCTGGCCGCGGCTCCGTTCCATAAACTTTAGTCCATTTTTCCAAATGATCGTGTTGATTATTCCTCCCATCGTACTTCTTACTCAGTTGGATTCTAGGACGACCAAATCACAACCTCATCATCCTCCTGTAATTTTGTCATTCCTCAAAATTGTCCTTGTACGTACCCCACCATCGTGTGGGCGTAGCGCGCAACGCCAAATCTAGTGCTTGGAAACGATGATCCTCAGGGACTTCCCATTCAAAGGCATCCAAAAACTTATCTACATTAGTTAAGCCATCATAATAGGGTAAATTTCTCACCTCCGATGACACACAACGTAGCAATTTAGTCATCATGTTGCAGCACAATGTAGATACTTCATGCAGCCTATTCTGCCAATGCTCTAGTTCTTCATCTAAATCTGAGGTATAGGAACTTTCCCGGTCCCATGCAATTCATCCATTAGCTATTAGATTAATCCAGTCTTGATCTCGCACAGTTATTTTGTAAATCTGGTCCAAGTCATCATCACTTTCTTCATAGTCATGGACCGGTTCAGTATAGCGTGGTCCTTCTGCAGGGTCCAATGGTACTACAACCCGAAGCGATTTCCTCTCGAACGACATTGTTCTTTTCTTCAAGTTGATGACTCCATTCATATCAATGGCCTAGTCAATTCCAAGGAGCGTGGGGTATGGATTGTTGTCATCCACAATCTCTATTACTTCAAAATCAGCCAGTGTGCTTGCACCTTCTATATCCACTGTTACCCCATGTAGTCGTCCCATAGGGATGATCTTCTATTGGTTTTCCATTCTCAGCTGGATCGGAGACCACTGCAGTGTAGGTCTCCCCATCCTCTCCCATGTCTGTTTAGGCAACATGTTTGCATCAGACCCCATATCCAAAATAACCTGGTCCATCTCATAGTATCCTATATGCGTGGTGAGCCTCATCTCACGCCTTGTTCTTACCTTGTGTTTGCTGATTTTTTGTACTATGCGGTGTCCACCAATAGAATTTTCTTTACCAACACACTTGTTTATCAACTCCTACAGACCCCTCACAATCTTGCTATCACGCAGAAGTTTCATGAAAGTTTCCAGGAATGTGGTAAGTACGAAGGGATCAACCTCTGTAGGCCCGCTAGTTTCTACTACTTTGTTTTGACTTCCTGAAGTAAATGCCTCGAAGAAGCTTTTCTTGGCTTCCAAAAATATAATCACTGAAAATGCATAAAACAAGAGAGACACAAATACACGTGGTTCACCCAGTTTGGGCTACGCCCATAGCGAAACAACCAGTCCTTCCTTTTATATTATCCAGCAAATTGAAGAGATACAACCTATAGTAGATCCGCTATAACACCCTCTTTTCTCTCAATCTCCTCTCTCTTCCTCACTCAGAATACGGATACCCATAGACACAATACAATTCCCTCATATATAGTGAGGGGTTTCCTTCTAAGGCAAAAAACCCTAAATTAAACATAACTTCTACCGTCAGATCATCTGCCTAATGAACGGCCCAGATTGACTGGAAATTACTAGACTTTTACAAGGCAATTTTACATCTATTTTTAGCTTCGACGGCGCTGCCCCCGCACCCCCGCATGGAGGGGTGTACAATCTTCCTAGGGTATACATCCAGCTAAAACCTTTGAATACAGAAGATAATCAGGCTCCACACCAAACACTGTCTTCTTCAGATTGTTTTCCCTTATCATCCCCTATTGTTACTCCACTTCTCAACACGATATTTACTTTCGGATCTTCCTCGTGGAGCTCAGCTCTCATCATTTGTAAGTTTTGTGTAGGTTGTTGCAGTTGTGCCTTCTTCTCTTGCATCTTAGCTATCAGCACAGGGAATTCTTCTATAGTGTGGTCAAACTAGTTGTAGTATTGACAAGACGAGTGTGTCTAATTCTGACACTCCCGCGCATAGTGCCCTGGTGTCCCACAATTATAGAAAATAACCTGACCGCGACCTCTACCAGGTCCTCCTCCTCCTCGGCCTCATCCTCGTCCTTGATATCCTCCGCGCGCGCCCCCAACAGCCTGATCCGGAGGCCGAGTTTCTACTTGCATCTGATAGGTAGGTGTTCTTTCCATCATCAATTCGTAGCTACGACAGTGGCGCTCATCGTGGCCCACTGATTTGTAGAATTCGTAGAATAATTGTTGTGGCATTTGAACTAATTTTTGTAGCAAATGACAATTATCTGTTACGTGTTTTCCAGCTACCTGACAAATTGTGCACCATAGCACAGGCCCCACACTCGGTCCTGCTGGAGCTTCCTGCCTTAGGGAAATCGATCCTCCCCTGTAATATAATTTGCGAAGACAGGGCAATGGTATTTATCATGCCCCTGGCTCTTACATTTGAGGCACCAGACTTCCTCGCGCACCTCTGGCCTAGCCTCTTTCTCTTTTTTCAAGCTTTGCAATTCCAAGCAGAGGTTCTGCAACTGCGAGTGAATATGTTGGACTCCCAAAGTCACGTCCTAAATAGGTGTCTTGTGCAATCTCATCATGATTTCCAGGGCTTCTGCCTAAGTTCCTATCTTTTACTGCGACAAAGAAATCCTCAAGTGGGGCAGGAGTAAGGCTTTAAATCATTCGTGATGTTGACCATCTGTGAGCTTCATGTTAGCTTCGTGGATAACATTTTAGCCTTTGATCTAACTCCCAGCGCATCTCGCCAGCCCTCATCATGATTTCCTTAAATCCAATGACTGACTGCAAGTTAGACTTAGGCTTACTAAACTCCTTGTTTAAAGCATCCTTAGTATCTTCTAGCGTTGCTAAAGGATGATCAGTACAATACTTATGTACCACATCAGTGCGCAATCCTGCAAAGCAGTAGTTAAGTGCACCTTTTTTATGTTGTCATGAGTGATCTGCTACGAAGTCCATACAGCATTTGCAACAAACCAGAATTGATCTATATCTTCACTCCCTATACCCCTGAAAATCAACACCTTTACTGAGTTTGACATGTTGAACAGTGGTGGCGGTCGTGGTGGTGGTATGGGCGAAGGTGTATGTTGTGGCGGTGAGGGTGGAGGTGAGGTGGATGGATGATGTATCAGTGGAAAACCCTGTCTTATCAGCTGGATCGCACTCTGTGGTGAGTTTTGTGTCGTTCCCTCGTTGTCACTCAAGGGAGGTCTAATCAACGGGCTATATTCGGGGCTTGCATTCTCTCGATTTCTGAAGATTCATCCACTTCGCGTAGATCCGAACATCAAGGCAATGGCATAACCTGTTTTTCACATAAGAACATCTTAATCTAGGCATTCAAGGATCTCATATACTTACCTCGCGATCCCTTGAAGAAGCTTCACTCTGCTTCGTTGTAGCTAACTGAGGTATCAACCACAAACTCTGTAACAAATCCTCTTATAAATCGATCGAGCCAGTGGTCAACAACGCGCGTGATCTTGTCGTCAGAGGCCTCTAACCTTCACACTTGATTCATGAAAACATCCTTGGAAAATTATTTTGCAGTGGTTCATCTTTCATAAATCCAAGAATTTCACCTCTGACAATGAAATATGAATACCCCCGACAGTCCGCGCTACCCGGGTTGATGCCGAAAGGGCCAATAGTGTAGGGTTTTGTTTGGCACAATTAACTCTGAACTTGGGTCAAGACCCACTAAGCGAACAAATGGTCTCGACAATGGAACCATTTGTTGGCTTAGTGGGTCCTGACCCAGGTTCAAAGTTAATTGTGCCAAACAAAACCCTACACTACTAGCCCTTTCGGCATCAACCCGCGTAGCGCGGACTGAAGTCTCACCCGAAGCAGTATGGGGGGATGCTGGAACCAAGTTTCTGCATCCAGAGATCAGTGTGATGTCCTTTTATGCCCTAGATCTACCTTCATGCAAATCTATAAGCCCTTAGGGCTTGATACTATGACTTCCTTCAAATGGCCTCTAGACCTCCGCGAAGGTCTACGATTGGCTTTTGTAGACCCTTAACAGACAAGTTATCTGTTTACGTGCACCATAAACTAACCATAGGTTTGCATTCATGCAGATCTGCTTAAGTGCTAATAAACATAACAGAATGTATTTTAATATTCACGTAAATACTTAACATGTATTGCGTTCAGTTAATAATACTTATCCAATGGAGTCGCACATCAATACATCATTATTTCATAAAGACATTATTTCATCACAGCATATATCGCAAACATAAATAATAGAAGTAAACAAATAAAACACACAAATTTCTCCAATAGTCTTCTTTATTGATCTTCAATATGAGGTTACAGACTCAAAACTACCCTGCCCACTCAGCTGCGGACTCTACTCTAGGCCTCTGCGCACTCAGCTGCAAAGCCTTTCCTTCCTCTAAGACTCACTTCTGCGCTCTCTTCTATTGACCCATTATTCATTACTTTCTTCTGCCTTAAACTCTCTAAGAAGCATTTATTTATAGCTTTTCTTCATACAATCCCATGGTCCGCTGACCATGGGTGAATCTCAAAACCAACTTGACTTTACATAGACAAGAGGTTGAACCCCTTTTGACTTCTAACTATCTACACGCTTCGCATCCACAAATTGCGGAGATTTTACATCTTTTTACCAAAATTTACATCAAAACTTAGGTTTTTAACCCCAAACCTAACCCAAGGGACCCCATCCCAACATTCCATATTCATAATCCTATTGTTTTGGGAGATTTTGCATTGCTCATTCATCAACTAGTCAAAGGCACTAATCCCAAAAATGTTGAGCTCTGCCAAACCTTAGCACACATCCAAAATCATCTAACGCACCTAAGGAATGTCTCCTTCTACCATATCTTAAGATACAATAATAATGCTATAGATCACCAGGCAAACAGAGCATGTCAGCGATCTCAAGGTGAGATAAGAATCAATTCTAAAATTCAGATCATCCATATCCCTGGACCATGTGCATTGAAATTAGTTCATCTATGGATCTTATCCTGACCCCCCCCCAGAGCCTATGTATGCATCTCCATAGCTAGAAATCTCAATAGTTGTGACACCAAAAGGTCTCTCAGGGGTCAAATCCCCCTACTCTCAACAAATTCTCTCGTCCAAGAATGACGATTTGAGCAAGAAATCTCTCCTTTAGTATCATTTCCCTTGATCTTGTACAAAGATCCTATCTCTCAAGCCATTCACTTTGTCTGAACTCATGAGCTAGCCTCTTATTAATCCACCCTCAGTGACTTCACTTCTCATCTCACCCCTCGCTTAGAATCCGTCTTCCCTCAACGCTTCAATCCCCTCCGCTCCTTTATCCCCCATTGTTTGTGAACACTTTACAATGGATCCATTAGGAACCTCCAATTCTTCCTACAAACATTGTGACAATCTCAAAGCAGAGTTATCTCCAACTAAGGAAATATAAAAGTGATGGAATGAAGAATTCCAACAAGTGTTCAACTGTTATGAATATAATTTATACAAAAATAAAATAAATATAAACAAATGAAAATCATAAATAATCATAATGATTAAGTAAATAGTCATTAGTTAAATGGGAATGCATGTATAAAAGACACGACCATTCATGAAAGGGCACCTGCCTAGTTATATAAGCAGGCCCTCATTGTAACACTTAGCATCCTTGTTCTATGATCTTATCTATAAAAATATTACTTACAATACATTTGTGTATTTACAATTTTAAGTATATACAACTACAAGTTTGTCGCTATAGTGGTATCAGAGCAGTTCAATCCTTTGGTCGTTAACCGCTGCATGGTCCAACCATAAGGTTTAATTCTGGAAATCATGGAAACGTATTCCCAAGATGATTCATTGTATGACCATATGACTACTCGAGAATTATTACTGGAAATGAAAGAAATACTCAAAAAATCAATAAAACATTTTGAAGCATATGCAACACCTACAATGGAAGTTGACATTGACATGAAGGAAACTAACAATGAAGAATGTCCTAACATGGAAAAATATATTGAACATGTTGAAGCAGTAACTTCAGAAGGTGATATAGATGCAAGTGCCAAAGTGGGTTCCGAAATTAGCAATATGGCTTCAGAGAGTACCACTATTCTCGAAGAATATGCAAATATGTTGTCGCAATATTTTCATATGATCCAATTCGATCACCTCCAACAAAATGTTGGGTTGTGTTATATTCTTTCCACGACTAGCCCATGTGGTTAACCGGGGGGTTAGAGGGGGGGCGGAGCCTCCCTTCGTTGCGCAGCAGGGGGGTCACGAGGGGGTGGGCAGCCGCTCCTGTCCAGGGAGTTTGAGGGGGTCAAGTAGCCCCCCTCTACAGGGTCTAGGGTAGCGCCCCGGAAAAGAATAAAAATAATAAAAATAATGATAATAATAAATTAATTAATTAAAAAATAAATAAATAAACAAATTGGACCCTATATTAGGTTGGGCAGACCTACCTATGGTTTTCAGCATGGTATTCGCACATGGTTTTGGACGCGATGGTTTTCGGTCCATGGTATTGGATGCTTCGACATGTATAAATATGTATTGTAACATTGAAAGGAACATAATGAAAAAAATCAAGCTGGTAGTCCTAGTTTTGGGATCCAGGGGAAAATCTCTGTGTATATGTGTTTTATGTGTTATGCTCTCACATTGTTTATTTTCTATGTTTTAGAATTTGTATGCAGGTAATTTCTGTACAGGGTTAAAACCTACATTGGTTTACAATACCTTTTTGTAGTCCCATGCTCAAGTTCTTCTCAACTACATGACACTAGATATTATTTGGGATTCCAAACACAAAGCCTTTAACCCATACACCTTCCAGTAATTAAACATCAACAAAGCCATTTTGCAGGCTGAGTTGAGGCAACTAATGTATCAATACATTCTCAACAACATAGCTCTGACCCCAACTCTAGAGGTCATTCTCGATTATACTAAAATAGTAAGTGAGGAGGGTATGAACAATCTATTGACTGAATTTCTTTTGATTATCAAAATTTGGCTAATGCTCTGAAGGAAAAGGGAAATCTTGAGATAGATAAACAATGGAAGGCGTCGTGGCATAAATTTAATCTGCTTCGTCTATATTGCCAATATAGAGCAGAAAGTAAGGATGCTTTCTATGTAATCAATGGATACCAAATCTTGTTTCAAGTTGTAAATCAAAATATTCACTTTATTCCAAGAGTGTTATTATTCAAGTAATGATGCCAATGAAGTGTGCAAAGAAGTATCCCATCTCCTAGATGTTATAGATTTGAAAGACAACGTTTGTTTGCTTCAGTGGTATTTGAATATAATTTTGGAAATGGGCATCATTAATGGTGGGGAATCCTCACATTTATGTCAACTTCCAAATGATTTCACTAAAGAAATATTAGTGTGTCTTCCAGTGAATTATATATGTAAATTCTCTAAGGTCTGCAACAAATGGAAAACATTTTTTTCTTCAACCAGATTTATTACCACACAATGGGCCAAGGCACCTCCTAACAAAAATCATTTGTTGTCAGTTGGTGTCATGGACTACCATCGTGAGTGCGTTTGTTTCACATACTCCTGCTTCACACAGAGTTGGAAGAGCTCCCCTTTATCCCTCACCTTTATGGAACAGAGAGAAGGTGTAGCTTCCCAAAATACCTCTCTCTTTTGTTACATCACATCTGGGGCTAACCTATTTTTGGTTGGTAGTAGGTTCACTGACTCCATCTATGTTTGCAATCCTTTCATAGGGAAGTGATTCACACTTTCACACCTAACATTCAGAAAACATTATTTAAACGACGAGTTATGGATTGTTCAGGAAGGGGAAAATGGATACAAAGTGGTGGTTGTGCACACCCCAAGATTACTTTGAAGGTAGATAATGGAAACCTATGATTCCAGAGAGAAGGTATGGAAACATGTGGGAGTCTTCCAAGATAATTTAACATTACATTCAAGTGTGACAAAGCGTGAGGGGTTAGTTTTTTCTAGATTCGACTTCTTCTACAATTTAGCAGCGTCAGATGGCGTGGAAGGCATTGTAAGTGTTGTCACTCACTAATTTTAAGTCACCAATGGCTTCAAAAGCCAAATAGAAGTGATTTTTGATGCCACGTTTTGAGCCACAGAAGTTATCAGAACTAGATGGGACCCTCTCTAGTGTGTAGTTCTCGGAAAGAGCTTTCTGGTGGTATATAGAAGTCCAAAAAAGGGTTCCTGGATCAGAAGTTAGGGCCTGTTGAAGAATCCCTTTAGAAAGCTCAGAAAACCCAAAAATGGCTAAGTGTTGAAGAAAAATTGCAATCGGGACTTGGGACAGTTCATCGCAATTGCATATCGGTATCGGCGGGGACCAAGAGGCAAAGAACATCGACGATTGTAGAAACTGTAATCTGTCAATCGTCGATATCATATATCAGTGTCGGCGGGTCAAGGCACCACATTTATCGGCCGATTGTGATACAGTGTAATATCGCCGGGGGGCCGATTGCGATAAAGTGTAATATCGTCAGGGGGCCAATTGTGATACATTGAAATATCGCTAGGGGGTTAATTGCGATACAATTTAATGTTTAATATCGTCGGGGGGTCGATTGCAATACAGTGTAATATCATGGGGGGGTCGATTGTGATACATTTTAATATCGTGGGGGGGTCGATTGCGATACATTGTAATATTGTCAAGGGGGCCATTGCGATACAGTGTAATATTTAATATTGTCGGGGGGCCGATTGCGATACATTGTAATATCGTTGAGGGATCGATTATGATATAGTGTAATATTGTTAGGGGGCGATTGTGATACATTGTAATATCGCTTAGGGGCCAAGAAATTCATTAACAAAGAAGAGAATGGCAAAATCAAGGCCCGACTGGGCTTTTTCTCTCTCCTCTAGGGGGCCATGTGGCGGCTTCTAATTGGTCCTCGGATATGATGTGGCGGCTTCTAATTGGTCCTCGGATATGATGTGGCGGCTAACATCAACAATGATGTGGCATGTACAGATGATGATGTGGCAGGGGGACACGTTTCACTCGTTTTTGGCATTTTTAGGGGTCCTATAGGGTTGTTTCTTAGTGCCACATGGCACCACTCACAAGGTGACACATGGCAGTGATGACGTCAGAAATGATGTCAACAGGTTATCAATGATCGGTGGCATGGGGTCTTCGGTTTATCGGCGATTTCAATGCGATGAGGAAGGGTCCCAGATGTGATATATTATAAACGACGACCTATAAAATTTCGAGTTCGAGAAATTGACCGATAAGGGACTTATTGCGATACAAAGAAAAAGGCCCATCGCACGTTTATTGAAGGCCTTAAGCACTTTAAGGAAAATCCCTCGGTCTTCGCCTATGTTCTTATGGGGAAATTCATAAAAGGGGATGAAACAAAGAGGGCCTAAGACTCAATTGAAAGTGACCGCTGATTCACCTGTTTGAATGATTTAACAGCCCACCTGTTCGCTTGTTCAAATGGTTAAAATCCCGTGATACGCCGATAACACTGCACAGAGCCTTTGAAAGATAGATGAGTCGACCACTGGCCATTTTATGAGGATTACGGGCGCATTTAAATAAATACGATCTGCAACATGCCTCTATCAGTCGGCACCGAAGGCATTAAATCGCAAAATTGACTTAAGTTGGTTGATGTATAAATGAATAGCCTCAAAACATTCGAAAAGAGTCTATGACAACAGGGACGTCGCTCCTTCTGAGGCCTTGTTGTGGGGAAAAGTATCCAACACGGAATGACCCTATCCCACTCTAAGGGTGATAGTTCCTTAGCAACAGCCAAAGCAAAGCTATCTAAGATTACTTCTTTATGACATGCAAAAGAGGAAAGGAAGAGATCCACTTACCGATGTCTTGCGCAAATGGTCGATCCAATCTTCTCTCTTTGCCGCTTGCTCCCAGCTCCAAGTCTTCTCACGGGCCCAGCTACACAAGATCCTGCAAACAAGACGAGAAAAGGAAACTACAAGAAGCATGCATTCATAATTGATTCAAGGATTAGCATAAATCAAATACGCAAGTAAGACAACACATCATTGAAACACATGCGAATAGAAGAACCTCAAATGCTTTATTAATGGAAGAAAGTAAGGTTCAGGCGGTGATACAACCATAAGAGGTCCAATCCAGCATCACCTTCCCGACGGAAAGAAATATCCTCTTCACCTCCCTCAAGCAATCACCCAATACTCTCAACTGTAAACCAACAGCAATTCTTTGCACAAAATTCTGGCCTCCAGATCCCATGGGATGAGATCCTTATATAGAGTTTTGGAGTGAAGATAAGTCAGCTTGATGTGTGACTTGTTGTCCTCTTCAACTCCAGTTGTTCTTCAGTCCTTGAGTCCACTCGGAGTTTCTACCTTCCACTTGGAGCTTTAGAACCTCTTTACTCATCATTAGGTGAATCTTCTGATCCAAGTGTCATTTTGGAAGCTTCCTGGGCACTGGCACATTGAGAAAAGATTCCTCCACATGTCAAAGTATGCCCAGCGCAGGTACACCATAGAGCTTTTGACATTCAGCGCAGATGCTTAGTGGAGCAGCTGCTTTGATCCAAAATTGACCTGTTTTTGAGTGTTTTTCAGTGGAGAACTGATCTGAAGTGTTGTGGTTTGCTGACCTTGTTCCTCTAGGGGTAGGAACAACATGTTTAGGGACTTTGGATCCCTCGGATTATTGACATTTCATGCTCTATGCTGTAAGGCACAAAAATGTCTATAACAGGCCTCCACTGAAGCATCAAAGCGGACACCTCCTCCTTTCTCTCTCGATTCTCCTTATTTGTGCATTTATTTTTGTATTTATTCAAGAAAGGGATTTGATCCCGTTGTAATGTTTGTGGGGGCAGCAGAGCCTGTCACAGAGTCGAGACAGCTAGTCTAATATGAAAGTTGGGGTTCGAGCTCAAATATTTTTGTAAACTATAATGATAGTATCCCTCTCTTCTTATAAAAAGGGGGAAGAAATATTATGTAGTGGTTCTGGTTCCAGGGGGTTGCAAAGATTCTCGGACCCGCGAGGGCTGATCTTTGTAAGGCTGATTTGGGCTCAATTTGTCATATTCATGGGAGGGTTTCATTGATTTCATTACTGGATGTGCGGATTGGTTATTGGACCTTTAATATTAATGACAATTAACAATGTAAACTTTGAAATGGGAACTCTAGCCAAAAAACCCCGAAAAAACATCAAAAACAGTGCTAAAAACAAAAAGTGTTGATGTTGGAATAACACCCTTTTTTTCTTGGGGTAAATTTTCAACATGTTTTAAAAATGGCGGTGAAAACCAATTTTTTACGCAAATTATCCCAAAACACACCCTCAAAACGAAAAGTGTTAATGCTGGGAGAACACTGTTTTTTTCAAAAGTAAAATTTCAACATTTCGAAATAATGGCGTAAAATATTTTATCGTGACCTCGAAAAACATTGAATTTTAAAAAAACAATGAAAACCTAAAAAATAAATAAATTAAATTAAAACAATGAAAAAACACAAAACAAAATACAAAGAAAAAAAGTTAAAAAAAAAATAAAATAACAAAACATAAATTAAAATATATACTTAAAAAAAAAAATATATATATATATATATATAAACAAATAAATAGTAAATAAATAAATCTTGTAAACCGTTTAAAAAAAAAAAAAAAAAAAATTGACGAAAAATATATATATATATGAAAATAAAAAAAGAAAAAAACATTTAAAATAAACTATATAAAAAAAAAACAAACAACAACAACAAACAAAAACAAAAAATTACAAACAAACTAGATTTTAAAAAAAAAGAAAATTAACAAAAAAAAAAAAAAACTACTAAAATTAAGATTAAAATGATGATTACTTAAAAATAATAATAATAATAATAATAATAAAATAAAATAAAATCTCACAAACCATAAAAGAATTTGGAAAAAAAAAAAACAAAATTAAAAAAAAAAAATATATATATATATATATATATATATATATATATAATTAAGTAAGTAAAAAAAAAACCAACAACAACAACATTAGCAAAAACTGGAAAAAAAAATAAATAAATAAATAAAATTAAAAACAAACTAGTTTAAAAAAATATATATAGAAAATTAACGAAAAATAATTAAAAAAACTAGTAAAATCCCTCGGTCTTCGCCTGTGTTCCTATGGGGAAATTCATAAAAGGGGCTGAAACAAAGAGGGCCTAAGACTCAATTGAAAGCGCCCGCTGATTCACCTGTTTGAATGATTTAACAACCCACCTGTTCGCTTGTTCAAATGGTTAAAATCCCGCGATACACCGATAACACTGCACAGAGCCTTTGAAAGATAGATGAGTCGACCACTGGGCATTTTATGAGGATTATGGGCGCATTTAAATAAATACGATCTGCAACATGCCTCTATCAGTCGGCACCGAAGGCATTAAATCGCAAAATTGACTTAACTTGGTTGATGTATAAATGAATAGCCTCAAAACAGTCGAAAAGAGTCTATGACAGCAGGGACGTCGCTCCTTCTGAGGCCTCCACTGAAGCAGCAAGGGGACACCTCCTCCTTTCTCTCTCGATTCTCCTTCTTTGTGCATTTATTTTTGTATTTCTTCAAGAAAGGGATTTGATCCCGTTGTAATCTTTTTGGGGGCAGCAGAGCTTGTCACAGAGTCGAGACAGCTAGTCTAATATGACAGCTGGGGCTCGGGCTCAAATCTTTTTGTAAACTATAATGATAGTATCCCTCTCTTCTTATAAAAGGGGGAAGAAATATTATGTAGTGGTTCTGGTTCCAGGGGGTTGCAAAGATTCTCGGACCCGTGAGGGCTGATCTTTGTGAGGTCGATTTGGGCTCAATTTGTCATATTCATGGGAGGGTTTCATTGATTTCATTACTGGATGTGCGGATTGGTTATTGGATCTTTAATATTAATGACAATTAACAAAGTAAACTTTGAAACGGGAACTATAAACTCAAAATGGGAACTCTAGCCAAAAAACCCCGAAAAAACATCAATAACAGTGCTAAAAACGAAAAGTGTTGATGTTGGAATAACACCCTTTTTTTTCTTGGGTAAATTTTCAACATGTTTTAAAAATGGTGGTGAAAACCAATCTTTTACGCAAAAATTATCCCAAAAAACACCCTCAAAATGAAAAGTGTTAATGCTGGGAGAACACTGTTTTTTTTCAAAAGTAAAATTTCAACATTTCGAAATAATGGCGTAAAATATTTTAACATGACCCCGAAAAACATTAAATTTAAAAAAATAATGAAAAAAAATAAATTAATTAATTAAAACAATGAAAAATAAATAAAATAATAATAATAAAATAACAAAACATAAATTAAAAAAATAATAATAATAAATAATTAGGCCGATAGGACTTCCTATGCATCAACAATTGTCAACACTTTTAACCTGAACCGTTTGATCAAGTTTGACAGTTTCAACCGTTGATTTGAAGTTCACTGCTTTTTCCAAATATATGAGTTGCCTTTTTTTCACCTCAAGTTCTGCTGTGCATTGAACCTGGCCCTTTGAGTTGCATCACTGTTTTTTCCAATTCTTTTGTCTTTTGAAGATATTTTCACTATCGAAGATATTTTCACTGTGGAAAATATTTTCACTGCTTTTTCCTTGACAGTTGTTGTTGCTGTTTTTGGCCAGCACTGAGCTTCATCTACCATCACCTTACAAATTCTCATGAGAAACTTCACACAAGAGATACTCTGTCTCTGCAATCCTTGAGCCATTCAAAATGCATCAGTTCATATTGCCCTCTTTATTGAGCGTTACGTTGAATCCCCTTAGTGTTTGGAAGAGAACATTGACCTCAGTAGTGGATCCAGATACGATCGGGCATACGATTACGACAAGGTGAAGCGATGGGGGGCTGCCCACTGGGCTAAGCCCATCTTCAAAATCGTGGGCGATGCGGTGTCAGACAATGTTGATCACGCCATGAGCATGGCATTCGGGCAAAGCAGGCGCAATTACGTCAGGATTCAGGTAACCTGAAACTGCACGTCTCACGTTACTGTAGAGGTTCTGTGAAAAGATCAAGAAATCAAAACTGGAGTAGATTGTAACTTAATTGTCCTAACAGCAGCAAATTTCAAGATGCGTTTTTTTTTAATTTATACCCATTTCTTGTTTTCTGAACAAGATCGTGCTTTGGGTATTAACAGGGGAGCGGATTCCCGGAGAAATGCATGGGCGATGCCGACGATCCGAGCGAAGAAAATGTGAAGATGCTGATCAATTTTGCAGACGGCATATTGAAGCAAAAGAGCCTGGAGTCTCTCCCCTTCGGAGGAAAACGAAAGCTCTCCCTCAGCAACGCCGAGAGGCTCGACTGGCTCGCCGAACAGGTGGTTGCAGAGCATCTGTCAAGACTTTCGAGGCCCATTCCCACTGTACTGCTGAAGCAGCCGAGCCCTCCAAGCTCACTATCGAGCTCCGCACGCATATCGCCCTAACAATTCCCAATCATTCTTCAAAATGACTTGTTTTGACAGGAAGGGAGAAAAAAATCCGGAATGCAGGCACCCTCTGCAATTTTTTAGTGTTTTATATTGATGGGCCAAGTAGGTAATTAACGGTGTTTGTTAGATAGTTTTTGCGGCTACTGGATGTAGCTAATTAACGGCGTTGTTAGATGGTTTTTGCGAGCTGCAATTAGTGACCGGAAGTAGATGATTAACGGCGTTGTTAGATAGGTTTTACGATTAGCCATAGCCGCCGGCTTGCAAGCGATAAAAATCTGAGATCCGAGCCCAGCTGTGTTGTTTGCTGTCTGTACATTATGGTCCTAATATGACTGTACGTGTGGGCATGACTGTTCACTGTAACTATATAATGGTATTTGGTTGGATTGATCATTAATGTGTGAAGGCCTTCGTACACTGTAGAGGATTGGGAATGTCTCCGTATGACTGACAAACTTACACATGAAGTGAAATATTTTATGCTGAATTAGCATTTCCCTTGTAATTTCCTTACTAGTTCAATCACATCAAATTCATCAGATTCTTGCAATGAAATATGATTTTTTTTGGTTAGTTTGACCTCTGAACAATGAAGAATAACTGGAGTATTTTTGTGATGGATTTTGATGTTTCTCCATTTCAATATAAACAGTTTACCTTTTAGTTTTTTAAAGATTTTTTTAACCATTTTCTTCATATATTTAAAGCTTCAAAGCTTATACAGTTGCATTGAATTTTTTTGGTTGGTTTCACACCCGGTATCCATCACTCTAAGGATCAGAGAGATGTTTATCTTTTTATCTTCTGAAAATGTTTGACTTTGTTTTACATGTCTCTGTGGACACTGATTGACTTTGTTTTACATGTCACTGTAGACACTGATCTGTACGTACTTTTTACTTTTATCAGTCTAACAGTGGTAGAAAAAGGACCTGGGGCATAGACTTGTGGACTTTATGACTTACAACTCATCACATATTTCTTTGTGCTTTGAAATGTCAAAGCTGCGAAATGTGAAAATGGTTTCTCCCTTTCTTATGACTCACAGCTCATCACTTAGGCACGTAATTACTTATTGGCAATGTCTTGTTTATCTAGCTTGTTTAGTAACTTTTGTATGTTTTCTTGGAATAATTTGGGAATTTAACCCAGTGACCTTAGGTGGTACTGAAAGGGTACAAGGTGGTGAATATTGCCCCTACAAATGGAATAGGTGGTACTGAAAGGGTCCAAGGTGGTGAATATTGCCCCACAAATGGAATACGGGATCCTAGAGAATTTTTGGAAGACGGGATCCTTGAGAATTTTTAGGAGATACAAGCTATGAATGCAATATCAATTTTTCAGTAATATAAATATACGATGAAATTAAAAAAAACTTATCAAACTTATCACATATTTCTTTATGCTTTGAAACACAAATGTTAAAATTGTTTTTCTCTTTACAAAGTTACTTTTTTATATATATATATATATATATATATATTAATTAATTAATTATAGTAAAAAGAACATATATATTTATTTATTATATATTTTAATATAAAATAAATAATTGGTAAGAAATATTAATATTTAAATTATATTAAAATATTATTACTTAATTGTTACTATTATCTTTTTTGTTTGTGAGACAAGGGATTCACCTCCATGTATACATACTTTACCTTTTTTTTATTTACTTCTTAAAAGGGAAAACATGCTTTTATTAATTAATTATATTTATAAGAATATTTATTTTAAAATTAAATGAGATTTTCAAAATTTTAATTTATTTTTCAATAATTATGAGATAAATGATAAGAATTTAACTTTTAAAAATTCTTTTAAAATATTCCACAAAGATTATTTACTATTTAATTTAATTTATGACTATACTATATTTTTAACCATATAAAATACTCTATTAACTAAAACAATTATATATTAGGATTTTATTTATGGTCTGATTTATAGTTTTGACTATGTATGTATAATCGATTTTTTAAAATTAATTTTAATTTAGAATTTTTTTAATATTTAATTATTTATATAGTTTTTTAATAATAATTTTTTATAATAGATTTTTTTGTAAAAGCAAAGTTTAATACATCAAAAAAATATTACTTGCCTCTATTACATTTTAAAATAAATTCTTGTTTTACAGTATCATATAATTTTATGAAAGAAGTATTGTTGAAAATAAAAAAGTAATAGGTGTGAAAATGTTTAGAAAGCAACCTATAGTAAAGAAGATCTCATTCATTGATATTTAAAAATTGAAATTTCAAAATATATAGAGTTTTTCGGAATTTGGTAAGCTAGAAAGACAAAGTTGTTTGAGAATAAAGGTACAATATAACCAAATAATTAAAAAAAATGTTCTGACCATTTTTTATTGGGTTTTTGAAAGAAATACATTTAAGGTAAAATAAGATGAACCTTGCAATGAAACAAATAGTAAGACTTGTTTTAGGGTTGGTTGGAAAAATAAAAAAATTACAGTAGCAAATTTATAGTGATTTCCCATTTATCATATGATATATGAAAATGTATTTTTTTTATACGATCACACATTGTAATTTTTATTTCAAAATATCATGAGCTACAAATTAGTTTTCTCTCACATTACATTTTATGAGTTTAATTAACAGCCAGTCATCTCCATAGCAAGTGTTCAGACATTTTAGAGTTTTTAAATAACTCGATTCTTGTTATTCATTACATTGCATTGCAGTCCCGTTCATTGTTAGTGGATTTGAAGAAGCTGCAACCTGCAGGAGGGGGTGTCCAGGCTTCAATGCTCATTCGTTAGACTTGAACCAACATCTCTTCTAGAGAAATTCAACAATTCTAATTTAATAATCCTATCGGCCTCTCTTTGTACCTTTTGGGACAATTGCTAGTTTATAAACAAATAATAGTAAAAAAAAATAACAAAAAAAAAAAAATATATATATATATATATATATATATATGAGAAAAAAACATTTAAAATAAACTAAAAATTAAGTAGGTAAAAATAGAAAAAAAAAAAAAAAAAAAAAAAAAACAAAAAACAAAAACAAAAACAAAAAACGAAAAAAAATAAATAAAAATAAAAATAAAAATTTACAAACAAACTAGATTTTAAAAAATAGAAAATTAACAAAAAAAAAAAAAAAAAACTACTAAAATTAAGATTAAAATGATGATTACTTAAAAAAACAAATATAAAAATATATATAAAAGACAAAAAAAATAAAAAAAAATCAAAAATAAAAAATCAAAAAAATCTCACAAACCATAAAAGAATTTGGAAAAAAAACAAAATTAAAAATATATATATATCTATATATATATATAATTAAGTAAGTAAAAAAAAAAACAACAACAACAACATTAGCAAAAACTGGAAAAAAAAATATAAATATAAATATAAATAAATAAAATTAAAACCCGGCCGCCCGTGGTGGCACAACCGTGGGCAGAGGGGCCCTCCACCCACGGCCCTGCCCCCGGTCGCCCGTGGTGGCGCGGCGCAGCCAGGGAGCGGAGGGCCACGATAAATTTTATTTATTTATTTATTTATTTAAATAAAAATAAAAAAATAAAACGATAAAAAACCAATATTTTTTTTTAAATTAAAAAATTAAATTTGTTTAAAAATAGATATATATATATATATATATATATATATATATATATATATATATATATATATATATATATATATATATATATATATTTAATGATTTGTATTAAAAAAAAAAAGAAGAAGAAGAAGAAGATAAAAGATGTTTAAAAAAAAAATTATAAATTTTTTTTAATTTAAAATAAATAAATAAATAAAATAAAATAAAATAAATAATAAAAATAATAATAATTTTTTTTTAATAAAAAATGTAGGTTTAATAAAAAATAATTACATTTTTTTTAATAAAAAATATGCATTTTTTTGGTTTTTTTTTTATAATTTGAATTTATTTTTTGGTTTTTTTTTTTTTTATAATTTGAATTTTTTTTTTAAATAAAAAATAGACATTTCTTTATAAACTGTAAATGTTTTTTTTATTTTTTTATTTATTTTTTCCATTTGAAAAAACATATATTTTACGCCATTTTCATATTTTTTTGGTTTTTTTTTTTATGATTTGAGTTTATTTTTGTTTTTTTAATATTAATTTTACTAGTCTTTTTAATTTTTTTCTGTTAATTTTCTATTTATTTTTTTAAACTAGTTTGTTTTTAATTTTTTTCCTAGTTTTTGCTAATGTTTTTTTTTTCTTTTTTTGAATTTCTTTATTTTTACTTAATTATATATATATATATATATATATATATATATATATTAATTTTGTTTTTTTTTCCAAATTTTTTTATGGTTTATGAGATTTTTTTTTAACATTTTTTATTTTTGTCTTTTTTATATATATATATTTTTATATTTGTTTTTTAGAGACAATTATTTCATGTGGATTGAAAATTTAATTAACAAATTATAAATATGTAGAATATCGAAAATGCAAAATATCAACCTTCTTCTTTAAATATGAAAAACAATAAAAACCTCACTACAAAAAAAAAAAATAAAAAATTAAAAAAATAAAAACAAGAAAATATGAAGAAGAAAACCACTTCCAAAATTATTAAATTTACAAAATAATTATTTACATTTCATACATTAGAAAATTTAAAGTCAAAAAATAGGTCTTTTAAAAAAAGGGTCTGATGCAGAATAACCACTTTTATAAATCAGCATAAAAATCACTACCATTCTAAAATGTAATGTACATAAAAATAATTAAAGTGCCAAAAACTATGCTCTAAAAAAGACGTGCGTTCTGCATCACCCCTTTTCAAAATCGGGTCACTTTTTCGCTATCTCTACAAATGGGTAACAGTATCAATTCCCTTTTCAAAGTTTACGTTGTTAATTCTTATATTGATTCCAAACATGGTTGATGTATAGTAATTTTTTCCTCTTGTAACTTCATTTCATTGTGTATTTCTTCCTTAAAACAATGTTAAGGCAGTTATCATGTTTCTGGCTGATAAATGGATTTGTCTTCACTGCTAAATAGAAGAGAGTACCTGTGCAAGACCAAATAATTAATTATGTTATCTTTATGCATGTAGTACCTGTCATCCTTCAGATTTACTCGTGTTTGTGAGTAGATTTCAGTACTTGTGGTGGCGTAGAATTACCTAAATTGTTGAAATAGAGATTGATACCCATTTATATGCAGCCTGAAGCTTGACATCAGCTCCCCCTATTGTTGTCATTACACATTCTTACTCTGTCATGTTTCTGCTGAAATACAGTGGTTGAGGACTTTGTTTATTACAGCCCTCTACACCTGATTTCCTCCTTCTCCTCCCCTCTCCATCACCACTTCAAATTTAGTTCAAGTTGTCTCATTTCCATGTGTGGGCCACCAAAAGAAGAAACCATTTCTCTTTGAGATTACTCCATATACCCCAACATCTGGATTCATGAGTTGGCTTGAATCTCCCTCATTAAATGCATATTGAACCAAACCCTCTTACCACCATCTTCATTTCGTGACAATTGGAGTGCTGCAAACCCCTCTCATACCATCTTACAAGAACTCCTCTATTTAAGATGTCCTAGGCATTGGTCTACAATCAAACCATAGGTTGTCACTAGAGAGCTTTCTTATCTCTTGTTATACTTGTGCTGCATGGTGCAAGATTTAGTGACAACATCTTTCTGGCGCCGTTGTCAGGGAACAGATTAGAATATTTTTCCCTGGGTATGACAAAACATTTCATTTCCTCTATTAGGTGAGCATAGGAAATGTGAGTTGAAGATCCCTCACCTTAGCGACTCCATTGTCCATATCTCTGTTCTGATTATCCTGGCCTTCTAAGCATCCTCATACTCACTCTAATGCTACAACATCCCAAAATTCCCCCTACTTTTGAAGCTAAAATCAATCATATAGGGAGGTTTTCAAGATGGCCCTTCCTGCATTCTTGGCCAACCAATTTCCACCACTGGATTTTTTTTTCTATTGTTGGTTGTCCCAATCATGTCCCTCCATATCATGAGTGGAACATCTATTTGCCTAAATTCAGTGAGAACTCAGAGAAAATACCTGACCAACACCTCAAAGACTTTCATGAATGCATGGAGGAATGAGGTATTCTTCTTGAAGATGTACAAATGAAGTTATTTAAATTGTCTTTAGAAGGAGATGCTAGGGTCTGGTTTAAAACACTACCTCATGGAAGCATATCTTCCTTGAAATGTTTCCATACAACATTCTATCAATATTATAAGAGATTTTATCCACAGAATGCTCTGCTTGAAGATTGTTGCACACTTTGTAATGATGAAAACAGTCCTGAGGTTGATGAATCTGCTAAAGATGTTGGTGGAGCTCCTCTCCAAGAAAGCATCTACTCACATCAAGAAGCATCACCCTATGAGCCAGAAAGAGAAGAAGAAAACACCACTGAGCTACAAATAAACTCTCAAAGGGCTTATTCAGTTGAGTCTAATGTTTCTCCTTCTTATGATAAATATGATTCTGATGGAGAGTCAAGTGAGGCAGAGCTACCATACTCTCAGTTATGGGAAGTTGAACAAGTAAAAGAGGCTCCAGTTTATGATGCATATCTTTCACATGAAGAGTAGGATCAAGGACCTCCTCCTATCTATGATTCATATGATTCAGAGGAGGAAATGGTCATGGAAGTGCAGAAGGAGTTGTTTACCAACAAGTGGGAGAAAGATCCCAACAACAAGTGTCTCAAGGAGAACCCAAAGCTGAAAGAACATGCAGAGTCTATTGTTGCCTGCTGCAACAAGATGCCTGCCAAGAATTCTCAACAGGCCCTCCAATCTATGACTCTTACAGTTCAAACAGCGAAGAGTCTGTTACAGATTTCCAGGACAGTTGTCCCATTGAAAAAGGGGCAGTAAATGAGCAACAGCCAGTTTTTCTTGGAAACACTAAAGTTGAGGAGCTTAAGGGTGTTTGTAGCTGCCCTGACCAAGAGGATATTGGTCAGCAAGCTGCAGGTGAAATAAAAGTGGCTGCAAACATTCCTAATATATTCCATGACCCTGTGGCTGAGTACATGAACCTATTCTTTAGTCAACGCCAAAGGTCATTTCAAGAGCATGTATTAGGTTCTTCATTTGCTGATTTTTGATGGTGCATGCTGATTTTGATTTTGTTTTTCCAGCAGTATGAAGGCATGTGGCGCGCTACTCTAATTTTGGCCTGGTTTTATTGGAGAATTGAACATAATTAGTTGAATTAAGCATTGTGCATAATATAGGATTGTACATAAATAAGCTCACTAGCTGAGCATTTACTTTCAGTTGTTAGAGTTTTTATTAACTGCGTGTAAATAGATAAAGAAAGGCCCCATGGATATTTTGTTGATTATGAAGTACATATATTACTGACTCCATGCTCAATGGTTAAGAATGTTGGTCTGCAGGTTCTCAGCACCTTTCCACCAAGGCACTGTCCCCAGTAGGAGCCAATGTTGTCACTCACTGCTTTTTTAGTCACCAATGGCTTCAGAAGCCATATAGCAGCGATGTTTGATGCCAAATTTTGAGCTACATAAGCTATCAAAACTAGATGGGACCCTCTCTAGTGTGTAGTGCTTGGAAAGAGCTTTCTGGTGGTATATAGAAGTCCAAAAAATGGTTCCTAGATCAGAAGTTAGGGTATGTTGAAAATCCATTTAGAAAGCTCAGAAAACCCAAAAATGGCTAAGTGTTGAAGAAAAAATGCAATAGGGACTTGGGATAGTTCATCGCAATTGCATATCAGTATCGGTAGGGACCAGGAGGCAAAGAACATCGACGATTTTAGAAATTGTGATCTGTTGATCACTGATATCATATATCGACATCAGCGGGTCAGGGCACCGCGTTTATCGGCCGATTGTGATACAATGTAATATTGCCGAGGGGGGGGGGTGGGGGGCAATTACGATCCAATGTGATATCGTCGGGGGGCGATTACGATACATTGTAATATCGTCGGGGAGCCGATTGTGATACAGTGTAATATTTAATATCATCAGGGGGGGTCGATTGCGATACAGTGTAATATCCACAGGGGGCCAATTGCGATACATTGTAATATCGTCCGCGGGGGGGGGGATTGCAATATAGTGTAATATTTAATATTGTCGAGGAGCTGATTACGATACATTGTAATATCGTCGGGGGGCCGATTGCGATACAATGTAATATCACCCGAGGGCCGTTTGCGAACATTGTAATATCCCCGGGGGGCTGAGAAATTCATTAACAAAGAAGAGCATGGCAAAACCAAGGCTCGGTCAACCTTTTTCTCTCTCCTCTAAGGGGCCACGTGGCAGATTCTGATTGGTCTCAGAGCTTATGTGACGGTTGACGTCAGCGATTATGTGGCACATACGGATGATGATGTGGCAAGGGGACATGTGTCACTCGTTTTTTTGCATTTTCAAGGGTCCTATAGGGTTGTTTCTAAGTGCCATGTGGCACCACTCATAGGGTGACACGTGGAAGTGATGACGTCAGAAATGACGTCAGCAGGTTATCGGCGATCGACGGCATTGGGTCTCGGGTTTATCGGCGATTGCGATGCAATGAGGAAGGGTCTCGGACACGATATATTATAAACGGTGACCTATAAAATTTTCGGGTTTGGGAAATCAGCCAATAAGGGACTTATTGCAATATAAAGAAAAAGGCCCACCGCGCGTTTATTGAAGGCCTTAAGCACTTTAAGGAAAATCCCTCGGTCTCTGCCTATGTTCCTATGGGGAAATTCATAAAAGGGGCTGAAACAAAGAGGGCCTAAGACTCAATTGAAAGTGCCCACCAATTCACCTATTTGAATGATTTAACAGCCCACATGTTCGCTTGTTCAAATGGTTAAAAGCCCGTGATACGCCGATAACACTACACAGAGCCTTTGAAAGACAAATGAGTCGGTTGTTGGGTGTTTTACGAGGATTATGGGCGCATTTAAAGAAAGACATCCTACAACATGCCTCTATTAGTCGGCGCTGAAGGCATTTTAATGGAAGAATTGACTTAAGTCGGTTGATGTATAAATGAACCGCCTCAAAACAGCCGAAAAGAGTCTATGACAGCAGGGACATGGCTCCTTCCAAGGCCTCCACTGAAGCAGCAAGGGGACACCTCCTCCTTTCTCTCTCGATTCTCCTTCTCTATGCATTTATTTATGTATTTCTTCAAGAAAGGGATTTGATCCCATTGTAATATTTTTGTGGGCAGCGAAACTTGTCACAAAGCCGAGACAACTAGTCTAGTATGAGAGTTGGGGCTTGGGCTCAGATATTTTTGTAAACTATATTGACAGTATCCCTCTCTTCTTATAAAAAGGGGGAATAAATATAATGTAGTGGTTCTGGTTCCGGGGGGTTGCAAAGATTCTCGGACCCGCGAGGGCTTATCTTTGTGAGGCTGATTTGGGCTCAATTTACCATATTCATGGGAGGGCTTCACTGATTTCATTACTGGATGTACAGACTCGTTATTGGACCTTTAATATTAATGGCAATTCTTCTATTGATTCCAAACATGGTTGATGTGTAGTAAGTTTTCCCTCTTGTAACTTCATTTCATTGTGTATTTCTTCCTTAAAGAAATGTTGAGGAATTTGTCATATTTCTAGTTGATAAATGGATTTGTCTTCACTGCTAAATAGAAGAGAGTACCTATGTGAGACCACATAATTACTTCTATTATCTTTATGCATGCAATACCTGTCATCCTTCAGATTTACTCGTGTCTATGAGTAGCTTTCAGTACCTGTGGTGGCTCAGACTTACCTCAACTGTTGAAACAGAGATTGATACCCATTAATATGCAGCCTGAAGCTTTACATCATCTCCCCCTATTGTTGTCATTCCACCTTCTTACTCTTTCATGTTTCTACTGAAATACAATGTCTGAGGATTCTATTTATTATGGGCCTATGCACATGATTTCCTCCTTCTCCTCCTCTCTCCATCACGACCTCAACTTTAGTTCAAGTTTCCTCATTTCCATGTGTAGGCCACCAGAAGAAGAAACCATTTCTCTTTGAGATTACTCCATATACCCCCAACATTTGGATTCATGAGTTGGCTTGAATCTCCCTCATTAAAGGCATATTGAACCAAACCCTCTTACCACCATCTTCATTTCGTGACAATTGGAGTGTTGTAAACCCCTCTCATACCATCTTACAAGAACTCCTCTATTTAAGATGTCCTAGGCACTGGTCTACAATCAACCCATAGGTTGTCTCTAAGGAGCTTTCTTATATCTTGTTGTACTTGTGTTGCATGGTGCAAGATTTAACGACAACAGTAAATTTCAATATGCTAGACGGGAATTACATATTTGTGTCATTGCCTCCACCTACAGACAATCACATCGTTTTGTTCAATTACCTGGTTAGATGCGGCTCGCAACTTTTTTTGGTGGCAGAGATGAATAATGAAATAGAATTTAACGATGAAAGACAAGTGGTTATATAGGGGTATAAACACGATTGTACGACTCAAAGCGATCAATAATCCTTATAGAAATAGATTTATAAAAGAATTTTAGCAAATTATAAAGTTCTTTATAAAATTATTATAATTTAGCTTTATTAAATTATAAAGTTATATTATAATATATTTTTGTAAAGTTACTTTAAATAATAATAATAATAATTAATATTTATACAATAATAATAATAAATACTAAAAAAAAATCGAGAGGAAACTGGACAACACCCAGTAGTACCACCTACACATGCCAAAATTACGTGGAGAAGGTGAAAAAAAACAACAATTAAGCTTTGAGGATAAAGCTTTTTTGAAGAGCACATGCGTAGGTATATATAAGCAAGCCCTCATTGTAACACTCAACATCCTTGTTCTATGATCTTATTTACAAAAATATTACTTACAATTCATTTGTGTATTTACAATTTTAAGTATATACAACTACAATTTTGTCACTACATCAACACTAAGATCGGAACTTGCAAGTTGGTGCAACCTCAATCAAAGAGGCACTCAATTGGGAAAATCAATGATGCTACCACATCGAGAAAGTGATATCTGCTCTCCATGAAGTCATTGATGCACACTGCAACTGCGTTGGATCTCTGGAACATCGAGTCTCGTTGTTGGAAAGAAAAGCTACAAAGAATCCAAACGCAAATAATTGACGCTACACTCAAGTCCTGGCAGAAGAATGCTCAATCAGCAAGACATATCATGGGCAAGTAAATTGACATATCCCAGAAGCATCATTAGTCCACAAAACATCATTGAAATAATTAATGAAGTGCAAAAATGTTTTACTCCTCCACTAATTTGTAAGAAGCTATACAAGTGGTGTAGTAAAAATACATGGTTTTTTTGTAGCAACCAACATTCTCGTAGTGGAAATTCTTCCTTTAGATATGCCTTTTTCTCTGCAACTACGTATCAAGGCTTTTCATCCTTAGTTTTTTTTTAATGGAATTAATACAAAGATAGTCGTTTATGTTTTAAAAAAAACTAAAAAGAAAAATACATAACAAATATCAAAACCTAAACTAACTTGCAATCCCTAAGTCACTCATTCGACTTACCAAGCTTACCTCTACCAACGCTATTTGACTCACTACTTAATTGTTGCCTCTCCTCTCCCAGGACACTCCTTTAATTCTCATTGTCCATTTTTAAATTTCAATTTTAACTTTCGAGTCTTAACTCTAGACATGGATGGTCGTAGACTAATTCTTTGACTCATCGTTCTTTACTATTTTTGAGTTTGAGTTATATCAATTCACTATGTGAATCTTCAGACTTCAGTATCTACTATAGTCTATTTTTCTTAGTACTAATTATATTCTAGAACGATGAATGATGAATTCGAATTTTAAATCAATTTATAATCTAGAATGATGAATGATGAATTTAATTTTTAAATCAATGTAGATTCGAGAATGATGAATTTAATTTTTAAATCAATGTAGATTCTAGAATGATGAATATGAATCAATGTGTTTCATTATTGAACCTTGTGGTGTAAGGATGAATGATATATGTATCAGTGTGAATGATGAGTATGGATCAATACATTTATGCTTTCATTTTTTTTTTCCAGAAGGAAAACAACATCCTATTTCTATTAAAACAAGAAAGGTGTACATAACTAAGATAAAGTGCAATACACTATTAATATGACACTTTGTTCTTCCATATTTATGCTTTCATTCTTGAATATGAATTTGAATACACACACACACCCCAACATCCCCCTTAAATTTCCCTTAAATTTGAGGGTACTCCCACACATCTCCCTTCTGCATTTCCCCGCACCTACGTCCCCCTGGTGGAACATCATATATATATATTCTAAATTATGGAGATTCACCCTCACTTTATCATGGAGACCCTTAACTTGTAAAAATGCTTTGTTTTAATACCACATGCCCAAAAAAACATAATTGATTTCATATGACATTTTTTAATTAATTAATTTAATTAAAAAATGCATAACTACTTTTAAAATAAATCTTAATCTTTGATATGTAACTACTATTAAAAATATTCTAAAATATTTCGTAGAAGGTAAATCCCTACCATCTATTTAATATTTATTAATAATTAAATTAAAATTTTAAAAACTCTATTCTAAAATTAAACAGGTTTACTAATCTAATTATAAATAATAAAAAATTAAACCATTAAAAATATTTTATTTTATTAAAATTACACATTTAAATAATTTTTTATATATTTGTAAATAGACATATCTCCCACCTTATATTAAAAAATATCATTTTTATTATACATTTAATTCATAATTTTTTTAAGTTATGACTTTCATATTTTCGTTTATCATAAATTTCTGGATTTTATAATAATGTGGTATTGTAATTGATAACTCGAAAATGATGTTGTACTGAAAAAAAACTCGAAAATGATGTAGGTGGAATCTTTGTCACTTGCTTAATATGTAAAAATACATTTCCCACCCTATATTATAAGAACATCTCACCTTTTTCTAAACTTGTTTTATATATTTAATTTATAAAACTCCTTTACTTATGTTAAGAAAACTTTAAAAATTGCCCAATTTGTTTTATATATTTGATTAAAAAAACACTCTTTATTATAACTTTTAATTTTTTGTACTTTGAAAACTATTAGATTTTATAATGATGCGAGATCATAATTGATGGTTTGACAGTGATGTAGGTAGAATATATGCAATTCGTTTTAAGATATTCTAATCACTTGTTTATTTACTTTATTTTTGTGGTTTTTTTTAGTGTGCTTAAATAGTTTATATGGGTATTTAGTAAGGGTTAAATTATTATGATTTTTATTATCAGATAAGAAAAAGTGTTTAATATTTTTTAGAGTAGTTTATTCGGTAAGTTTGTGATATATAAAGTAATGTAAGTGAGGAAGGTTTCATGTTTAATTTTTCAATGTAGATTTTTGTTGATATCTTTCGTTGAAAGTGGCAATACTTAAAGGTTATAGTGGTATTAGTTGGAATGGACTTTGTATTATGGAAGTATGAGACGACAATACTTAAAGGTTATAGTGGTAGTAGTTGGAATGGACTTTGTATTATGGGAGTATGAGACGGCAATACTTAAAGGTTATAGTGGTAGTAGTTGGAATGGACTTTGTATTATGGGAGTATGAGACCAACTTTGATTCCTCTGGGCACTAAAAAAACAAAAAATAGAAAAAGAAAATATAAATAAATACATGATATAAGGGAATTTAGTTAAAATGAATCATGTGATTAATAATGGGTTTTAATAATGGGTTTTTTTGGGACAATCAAGTGTTTTATAATTCTTTGATTAGTTTTAAAATGATCAAATTATCAAAATGTAAATTTCTCAACAATTAAGAAATTGAAAATTTAAATTTATTAATGTTTTTTTTAATATATATATTTTATAGGCAAATTTTTTCCATTATTATATATTGCCCGTACTTTTGACCAGATGTCCATATCTTTAAATATACTTGAGTTTTACAACCACCATACACCAAAATGCCTAAAAATACTTCAAATGGTTTAACTAACTTGTCCTCTAACCAATCTCACATGCATTCGACCAAATATGACTTCAACTAAAACATCTTAGCTTAAACTCTAAAGAATTGTTGTTTTTAGTGTGACTTTTTGGACTTTTCGGTGCTGGAATCGGCAAAAAAAAATTGAGGTGAAATCTTGATTTGTGTTATTTAAATTGGTTTTTTTCACTGTATATATGGATTCAACGCCCTGAAAAACCCTAGGGCACTTGGATTGTGAAGGGGTTACTCATCCAACTTGTGATTTCAATAAATTCCGGCCGAATTTTAAAAAAATTAAACAAGAAAAACCCACCAAAAAAACTTCCAAAAAATCACACTAAAAACAACTCGAAACTCTAAACTAAAATTTGATAATAATTTCGTATTTTTATTTAGAAACGATTAAATCTCTATTATTATAACTTTCTTATTTTTCTTTAAAAACTACCAAATTGTAAAATGATTTACTATCATAATTAATGGATCAAGATTACTATCTTGTTTAATAGTTTAAATTGTATTCGTTGGTGTATCCTTTTTTTATGTTTTGTCACATGATTGAGCCATGCAAAAAGCAAAGGGAGCATACTTATTAAAGTTAATTATATCGTTAGTATATTTTTTTAATTACAATTCAATGATAAGGTGTTATGAGCGTTTTAATCAATTATGAGATGACTAAATTAGCAAAATCTAAATTATTTAGATCTTAGAGATGAAAATAATCGTTTATTAGTATATTAATATTATTTATGTATATATTTAGATAGACATTTCTCGTATTATACATTATAATAGCATTTTGACTTTTTCAATATAATGAATTTGTGATGTAATGAAATTTGTCTTATGTATTTTATTGATATGTTTTTATTATTATTATGATTTTTATATATAATATATTATCATAATTTATGATTCGAGATTAGAGTAGGCAGGTAGAATATTTTTTTTAATCAATTAATTAAATTATTAGGGATATAAATTGAAAGTGATGGATGGTAGTTTCTAGTTATTTGATGAATTGTGTTAAAGTTGAGGAGGCTAAATTATCAATCAAACAAATCAAAAGTGATCGATGAAGGTATTAGTTGTCAAAGATTTAATTGACCTGACCCTAAGGATGATGAACGAAGCCAGTTATAACAACTATATGCAATTAATTATGAGTCTAAGTATAATGAACCAAATCTAACTACTACAACTATACGTGCTTCAATTATGATTACGTTTTTAGAGAAAGTGTTTCTTGAATAAACATACAATTGTGTTTGAGTTGTGGCTAAGTTTTTAGAAAATGTGTTTCGCAAGCAAACATCATTGATATTTTTAATTATCCCATATTTACTGTATTACCATCATTTTTTATCATTCTTACATTTAACATTGTATTTCATCTTTTTCCATAAATGTCGAATTTTGAGAATATATTTTAAAATATCTATTTACAATTATATGGTTGTAACGATTTAGTTTGATGATTTTCTTACAACATAAGTCATGATGATGATGAAGTCCACTGAGACTATTATTAGTTTATTGAAGCTTCAAAAATATGTAAGGAATTGCTTTGCTTGCATTGAAAATTTATGTCTGTGCTAAAAAAACTTTAAGAGAATTAGTCTTGAATCATCATAGTTTTGTCGAGTTAATGTTAGGAAGGTTAGTATTGTAACAAATATTTTGAAATTGACATATAATGTTGGTGTACACATGACATTCTAAGAGAGTGTTTTTCATCTTCAACCCTCTCAATGTCACATTAATGACAAATTCTTTCGACCCATGGCACTTGAAGAATTGACCCACACCTTGTTTTTCTACGGACCTTATGAGAGTTTGTTCTTATTCTAGTTATGTTGATTTTCTTCTTTGCAGTAATACATGAGATATAAAATATAATGAAAAAAGAATTATATTCTAAAGTATAAAAAGTTGTGAAAAAAGTGATGCTAATTTATTTTAGCAAATAATTTTTTTATCTCAAAATAAAAGGCAACACTTAGGAGTCCCGTGTTTGTTTATTTGTTTGTTTGTTTTGTATTAAAATTGCATTACCTTTTGAACAATCGATTGCATGAAAACTGAGAAATTTGGATTGGTTGCTCCTAAGGGAATCCAACCAAATCCAATATTAAAAGACAAACAAACTTGAAATTGACAATACCAATACATTTACTACAATCTTGGTATTTAAGCCTAGGATTGATCATGGGTTTTTCCGAAGATCCTTTTTTCCTTTTTATCTTACGAACATCAATCCATTTTGAGGAGTTGTCAGGAACATACGTAGAGGAGACAATAGTTGCATTTCCTTTATACAATTCCATTTCTGAGGGGTCCATTTGAGGGGTGGACCCTAGCATCTGATCTAGACTTATGCAAGAACGTAGCAAATTATAAAAATACCCATCTACATAGAGATGCAGCAGAAATAAAACTTCATTTCATTAATATCAAAGAACTAAAATATGCTTACATACATAAATAAAAATAAACTAGCTCTAGCGATGGTAGCTTATCTCTAAGAAGAGATGTGGCGGCTACATACCTCTGAACTGTGTTACAATGAGGCTCAAAGGCTTATTTATTACTAAGAATTAATGGAAAACTCTAAACATCCAAAAACCTAACCCTAGCAGATGAAGCACCAAAACTGTGGGCCCCGTTTAGGGAAATTGGTACATCAACTTCCCAAGGTCATAACTTTGGCATATGATCTTTGTTTGGATATCATAATACCGAGTTTCAAAGATATCGAAGAGCAGGCCAAAAACAAACAAGTAAATCAATTTGGTATTTTTCTGATCTCTCCATTTTCCCTAAAAATGTATTTTTGTCCCTCAAAACAGCTCCGGAAGTTTAGGACCTGAAAAAAATGCCAAAAATATTAACTTTTGCTACAATTAAGGGAAATGAAAAGAAACAACGGTGGGGGTCCAAGTGGAATAGGCGGGTGGCCACCAATATCCACCTGGATCAGCATCAGAGGGATGAGATGGCACTACATGGGGCTGAGCTGAGGCTGAAGGACTTAATTTAGTTGTAGAAGTTTTTTGTTGTTGCATGTTGTCTTTCTTGTGAGCTGGTGAATTCTTGGATCCTTGGTATCTTTTGGGTCTTTCCATATGAAGATATTTTTCTTGGAATCTCAGGGAGAGAGAGACCTTGGGAAGAAGGGAAAGCATCATGGAGATGATCGATCTATTAACAGATCTTGCAACAAAAAGGGATGCTTTCATTAGGCAACCCTTTGTTGAGATATATTTCAACACATACGCGAGCAAAGGTTACAATACCCCTCTCAAGCATGTCAGTGTCTATCTTAATGAAATGGCCCACTGAGTATCCCACATCAACTAAGAGATCTGGATGTAGCAAACTAATGAGAAAATTAAGCAGCCTTACCTAAAATAGAGTGGCCAAAGTTGTCAAAGATAGAGGGTTAAAATGTGGAAACCATTACTGAAAGGAGAGCCTAGACCGGCCACAAAACTAGATTCCTTGATAAAAACAACTATTTGATGATCCTCTATGTTTTTGGAATATACCACAAAAAAACCTTTAAAATATAAAAGTAGATCTGAATTCGGGGACCCTGTCTGATGCACTCATTCTCAAAGTGTAGACGTTGATGGCCAAAACCCATTAAAACGACAAATAATGGCATGTTACCTATAATATACACAAGAAATGTCAGAATGAGCATTATCCACTTTAATAGATGGAATATCTTCGGCCTGATCCATAACGAAGTTTGACCCTGAGAGGTCTTTGGGAGTCAGATGTGAGAGCCCTGGCTTTAGGGCATTCTTAAAGGATATAGGCTGAGAGGAAGAGCACACACCCTGACCTTTGGATCCACTGTTTAATATTGAAATTAGAAATATTGAAGTGCCCTTCGTTATGTTGTAATCACTGAGCGAATTCATTTCCTAAAGACGTCTGCCTTCAGGAAGGAGTAACATAAACATGGAGGAGATTCATGTCTGATCTTGAATTCTAGCTATGAGTGAAGAGACCATATCATAAACTTTCACCTACATACAAAAAATACCCCTTGAGATTGGCCTCATGAAGACCAAAAGGTTCAATAGATCTAGAGAGATGGCCTTATCTTGGATGTAGGAAGAACCTTGCTACAAAAGAAGCCCTCCCTAATTTACCAGAACTGCAGTAATAGCACCAAGATGAAGGGGATTCAAACAAAAGGTTGAGTCCTAAAGCAAAAAATATTCCAAAAACATGGCAGCGGCTGAAGACATTAAGGTTTCCATTGTGATAGCTCTTTTGTTCAAATACTAAATTACTTTATGAATCCAGGCTTCTGTGATCCATATTGATTTAAGAGCAAAGTTTTTCAGTAGAAATCACATAAGAAAATCTTCTGCCAACGCGTTTTGAACCATCCAATGTGGTTCATCGCCAGGACAAGATGAAGAGGTAGATCATGGAATTAGCTTAAATAGGGATCAATGTAGAGACACTTAGTTGATATAATGGCTGTATTAAATGGCCAGTTTACTAATAATATTATTTAATTTATAACATAAATTAATAGGAACCAATTATATTAATTAAAACAAGAAATAGGCTAAGGATCGAGATATTCAAAGAATAAAAATATAACTAATCAAACAAACAAAGTCAAACCTCAAACAAAGAGTAAAGTAAAAAAAAATATTATTACATAATATTAAATAAAGGGATCCAACTATAATCAATAAGATCAAGAAAAAGATTAATCTTCAAAATGAATAATCAAAGTCAAAATTAACTAAGGGAGTCACTATCCGATCAATCAAAATGGAGTCAAGGCTCTATTAAAAATAACATAATAAATTAAAACAAAATAAATAAATAAATAAAATTCAACATAAATAATCAAAGAGAGGGTCTAAGGTCATACAAACAACTCACAGCACCAAGAAAATTAACCAAAGTCTAAACTAAAATAAATACTTCAAGGGTCTAAGAACATGATAATAAAGATAATTATAAGAGCTCAGAGAGATCCAGAAGAGAAAATAAAAAACCTAAGAAGAAACATATACCCATATAAGACAAAAAAAGAAACTTGAAAACTATAAGGAGGACAAGACCGAGACCCAACTTCTGCTAATATTCCAACCATCGTCTATGTTCAAATTGGTGGGCCTTTTCTCGATTTTTAGGGCCTCCCTGAATTTTCGATGATGGAAATGACTAATCTTGCCAATGACTTGGACATCCTCAATGCATATGTGATGCTTTGTTTTTTCTGCATGTTTTGCGAAAGTAGAGGAGCGGGTCCTACAATGCTTAATGTTAGCAGTGTGCTCACGAATCCTTTGATTAATAGAGCGACCGGTCTCATCTATGTAGAGAGTCCCACAGGAGCAAGGGATAACTTAAACACCTTTCATATTTTTAGGGTCCACTGGGTCCTTTGCATATATTAGGGAGCTTCAAATGGTATTCATAGATCTAAAGGTAGAAGGAACTTTATGCTTCCTAAGGATCCTCACAATTTTGTCAGTGGTCCCTTGGATAAAGGGAAGATGAACACTAGAAAAACAATCCTTGGGTTTTGTCTTAGCCTTAGGACCTTTTTCTGCTTTGAGAAAAGCCTTAGTACACTGGTGTCTATTGTACCCAGTATTCAAGAAAACATTTAGGAGGTGTGCTTTCTCATCATTAAGATGGTTTTTATCAGAAACTCTTAAAGATATAGTTGCTAAAGTATTGATAACACCAAGCTTTTGAGCTGGGAAATTATGAGAATTAGCATGAAGATATTTCTCAATGTGAGTTGTCTCCCTAACGACTCAATTAGAAAAAGAGTCATCACCATTCCTTGAAAGGAAGGCGTCAAGGAAAGGTAAACTCTGGTTGCTTTCAAATTCCATGGTGAACTTTATGGAACTAAATTGATTATTAAGGTGAAGGAAGAAAAGGTCCAATTCTTCTTTACCATGGGACCAAATGACACAAGTGTCATCCACAAACCTCTTCCACATCTTAGGCAGAAGATGAGAAGAGGCTAAGGCCTTTGATTCAAAATCCTCCATAAATAGCTTAGCCAAAATCCTAAATTACCATTACTAGGAGTCCCATATTTTTAACCAATTATGGGAAAAAAATATTCCTTTAAAAAAAACATGTTTTATCAAAATTAACAAATTTTCATAGTGTAGATGCATAAAATGTCACTTTTCCAACATCCTTTTATATGAAGAATTTTTTTTAAAAAGGCCATAGTGCCTACTCCATTAATAGATCCATATAATATCCCATACAATATCACAATAATGAGATTTATGTAGATCTCCATCAATATAATAAAATCATCCGAAACCAATTGTTCATTAATTTCACAATTTTATGGATTGAAACAAAGCTTTGGGAGAATTATTTTCCCATAGATCAACATCCTCCATGATTAACCAAGCCCATTCATACATATGCAAACCATATTTTGAAATACCATTAGCCTCCACAATCCTCTCTCTAAGCATATGTTGAAAGGAAATGATAAAATTATATTTGACATTTTGAATCTCCTTGAAAATTGATCTTAGACTGTAATTTCCAAGTAATTGATTCCATTCATCCAATTAATGATTAAAAGGGAGTTCCCAAATATTTGTGATTTTTAATCACCTCTTTCTACTAATAATATTAAGACCAGTGCAAGAGCCTTCATCACTACTAGATTATTGGTACTAGTTATCAAGCCAACTTTATACCTTATGTAGTGATTTTCTCATTAGAGAAATGCACCACCAACACCATATTGTTGAGGATATCCCTGGCATGCCCCATCAAAGTATGCCCAGTGGCCTAATTTATCAACCTATTAAATGGAAGTTTTTCTTCTTAGCTTCTCTTTGGTGATTTGTACAAACCCTTCAATAACAAACACACTTGCTGTAACAAATTGAATATGTATGAGGTATATATCTTCCCTCCAAAACATGAGAGTTGTGCACTATCGATATCCCCTAGGCTACAGTCAATGAGAGTGCTTTATATATTTTTATAACATTGGTGGAACAATGTATCTTCAAGGCTTCATTAAGTGATAAGTTACTCCAACAACCCTTCAAACTACTTAAATACTCTTATTTATTTCATACTTGTAAAGTAAAAGGACAATGAATAACAAATGTATAGATGTTTCATTGCTTTCCTTGGACAAAATAGACAACCCTAACCTTTATTAGCACATTTCTTTAGGTCATCCTAAGTAAGTGCCTTGGCTTTTTAGAATCAATGTCCCATAACCCAAATATCCAAAATTTAAGTGGTAATTTAAACTTCCAGATCAATTTTCACAATTGGGATAGTTGTTCAAATTCATCGACTATGCTTAAGGTCTATTAACCATCTCTTGGCATACACAGTTTATTGGATATATTCTTTCTTCGCAATAACTCATACTTTGTATCAATGATTCTCACAATAGTATACTTTGTATTCTATTGCGCATTTTCCAACCTTCAAAATAATTCATTGGCTAATTAAAGGAAAGGCTATAGCCATTTCGTTCTAAATGATGGATCCATTGTGCCAATTTTTATTGGGGTTCCTAATCCAACTTTCTAAAATATTAAGTGATATGCACTTCTAAATATTCAACTCACAAAAATTCTCTTTACCACTAATCAATCTCCATACACACTTGGAAGTTAAGTCATTGTTGAAAGAGAAGGTATTTTTTAATCCTCAACCTTCTAGATGTTTGGGTAGGGCTAATTGCTACCATTTTACCAAAGGGATTCTAGATCTCTCTCTATTACCTAACCACAAAAACTTATAACTTATTTTTTAAATTCTATTCATAACACTTTTAGGGATGTAAACCAAGGACATACATGTTGAAAATGCAACAAGAAAATCATTATTTAATGTTTTCCTTGAATTAAATTAGGAATAAAATTGTAATTCCACATCGCAAGATAACTTGTACGAGATAACTAAGTTAATTTGACTTAGTTGGCTTAGTTAATTCGAGTTGAAGGTCTAACTTGAGTCATGTAGATTGTCTCCTACATTATAGGAGCCCTAGATGAGTTTTATTTTGAGTTGTAATTAATTAATTCTATTTAACTGAGTTAAATTCAATTAAACTAGTTCCAACTGATGGAGGAACTAATAGGAGGTCAGACAGTGGGGTGTTGCTTCATGTGTTCAACCAGTTAACTGATGATTCACTCATAAATAACTCATGCATGTCAGATCTGAGAGTTACCCAGTTGAGATTGGAGTTCAAGGGCAGTGTACTATCAGTTGTATAATCATCCAAATTGTACAGGTGGTGCATGCAGTCAGAGGAAAGCCTATGACGATTGCACTATTCATATTAAGGATTTTACCTAATTAATAGGGGGCTAATTATCAAGGAAACGACGCAAGGAAACAAGGACTTGGGAAATCTAAAATTTGGTTAATTATTGGCCTTGGCTCGTTTAAGAAGCAATGAGACAGATAGAGATAGTACAAAGGTTGCTCGGGCTTGAGAAAAGCATTTTAATCTTCTCATATATTCTGACTAATGCAATAAAAATATAACAGGGGTTTTTAGTTGTGCCTTTCCCAAGAAATCATTGTGTAATGTGTTGATTTAATTCTTTCTCTTATATGCTTCATGATTTCTCGATCGATTAATTGTTTCCGCTGATGAGTAGAGTAGATTTAATTATATTGTTTTAGTAAATTACAATTAGTAGTTTGAATCTACAAGGAATTTATACATGGTGTCAGAGCATAATTCACTCTAAAAGAGGATAATACAAGTTTGTCTTTTGCATGTGAAATCAAATTTGCAGTATCATTCTTCAGAGCCAGCGGGATGTTGTTCTACGGCTTGAGACCTGAATATGCCCTTGAGAGTAGTTAGAACTATATTACTTGGAAGGACAAGATGGAGGCATTGTTGGAAGAAAATGGGCTGAAGGAATTCATAGACAAAGATATTCCTAAGCCTCCAACAACGGATGCACATGATATGGTAAAGTGGACGAAATGTGTTGCAAAGGCGAGAAGGATTATACTAGAAGGAGTTCGAGATCATATTGTCTCGAACCTCCATGGGAAGGAAACACCATATGAAATGTGGAAATCCTTGGTCGACTTGTTTCAGAACAACAATGACCATAGGAAGTTTCCACTTAAGGGAAAGCTTCGTAAGATCAAGATGGAGAAGGGTGACATAATACCACAATACTTGAGCAGGTTCACCCAATGTCAAGATGAGCTTGGGAGCATTGGTATTATAGATGTTGAAGATGATATGGTCATCCTAGGACTTATTGGCCTTCCCAAGACCTGGCACAACTACCAGGATTCAATAAATGGGAGGGAGAATCTACTAAAGTGGGAACATTTGTGGTCCGACTTGGTGCAAGAAGAGATAAGGCAAAGCGCTAGAGATGGGACCTCATCCAAGCATGACGATGAGGAGAATTGTGCCTTAGCTGGAAAGGCAGAGAAAGGGAAAGGAAAGAAATTCCAATACGAAGGATATTCCTGTCAGGGTGGCAAGAAGAAGGAATCGTCGAAGATTAAATGTAATCACTATCATGAGTTGGGACACTATGCCATGAAGTGTCTGCACAAGAAGGCCGGCAAGAATCCCTCAAGAGGAGCAAAAGGTAAAGCTCTTGATTCACAATTCGAGTTTGATTTTTCACCCTCATTTCATGCATGGTGACATCGGTGATGGGTAGTGTGTGGTATATGGATAGTAGAGCCTCATTCCATATGGCCAACAACAAATAATTTTTTAGTGACTTGGAGGAGAAGGACCTCCAAATGAACATCGAAATGGGAGATGATGGAAGGTATAACATTACCAACATTGGTATTGTTACTTTTCAGAGGGAGATTGGTTCTCCTCTCACATTAAAAGATGTCATGTATGTTTCAGGTTTGAAGAAGAATTTAGTTTCAGTTTCTATGTTGGAGGAATGTGGCTACGATGTGATATTTAGCAAAGGAAAGGATTCCTTCGTCACATAGCCACAAGACAAGTGAAGCGGATTGGAGTTCAGGTGAAGAACTTCTACAATTTGGATGTAGAAGACTGTGCTACTTTGAGAAAAAAAAAAGCAGAGAAGGTGCAGAGTGAGACATCAGTGAATTATGGCATAGAAGATTAGGCCACTTGCACCATGGAGCTTCCAAGATCATGCAACAGATTTTTGTAGGACTTCCCAAGGGTGCACTAAAGTAGAGAGATACATGCAAATGGTGTACATTGGGGAAGTACACCAAAGCCACTTTTTATGTGAAATCTGCGATTACGGATAGAAGTATCTTCCCTACGCCTGGTGGAATGACCTAGAACAATAGAAATATAAAAGGACTATTGAATTCATTAAAGTAAATACATAATGAGATGAAGCCTACCTGGAATCTGTCATATGCTTCACTCCTTCCTTGGCTTGAATGCTCCAATCCTAGTTTTAATTGCTATAATTAGAACCTGCACAGTCAGATAAAACAATCCAACGATCCACGAAATATATGCATCATCATCTAATAACTTTATTCAATAGATCAACATGGTATTGAAATATATGAAACCATAACATCATATATAGGAAAACAAAGAACTCTTTGCATTAATAGAAATGGAGCGAGTTACAACCAAAAATAGGTGTTGATCTTGTAAAAGAGTTCCTCCAAGTTGACTTGTCCTTTCCTTATCACAAAGTGCACCTCTAATCACCCTAATGCATGGAAATATATCTCTCACATCAACAACATAAGGGTAGAATCACTCTCCAAAATCCAACCCCTTGCCTATGGATGGCAATAAATATATAGGTGAAGGAGGTAGTTCATGAATTCTTATCCTTTTACCAATCTGGGATTGAGATCAACTCTTGATGGGAGGATGAGCTCAAGGGATATGGGATGAAAACTCCAAGGTAAGATAGGATATGATTCAAGACTTTTATCTAAGGCAAATGGCTACAACATATCTTGGAAGGTTATGGAAGATGAAGCTTTGGGATTCTTTCTCTTTTTCCCAAATTTCTAGAATCAACGCACCCCCAACACTGAGCAACCTACTGGTGATCAGCACAGGTTCAAAGTAGGGCAACCTGGTAGACAATGCTGGCTAGTAAGAGACCAGGGTGCGTTGGTCCTTAAAATGATTGAAACAAGGTACTTTCAGGTAGAAACCTCAAGGATTAGAATGAGTCATGCTTAGGGCTTTGTGAAAGGATGATGAAAAATGGGTCAAAGGATTTTGATTGATCCAGTTGAAGGCCTCTTGACCAAATGTGACAAAATGGTCTATAACATATTGCCCCCTAAAGCGAAAAGTTAGAAATGATATTTGATGACTGAAGTGCTTTACCTTGTGACAAGTCGGGATCAAGAATAACCGGCGGATCATTATCTGTTAAAATACATTTACATCATGACATATTTGCTGAGGGAAGCATACCCATACTCAGCAAATAAGCTAACATTACATGTACAATGATCAAAATATATGTCCACGGATGACTGATGGTGGAATCGTGACTGGATGAAGGCCTGTATGATCATAGCCATCATACATTTTGATCTTGTATTACTCCTAAAATCACATCCTAAATGGATGAAACTATATTTAAGGTAATCTATCTCGTTCCCACGACCAATCAATGTACGAGTCTAACCATGTGAATCAATGAGTTGAAGTCGAACATGGTAGACACCATCTGATTAGCGACCAATGATGTAATTCGTTAATAGATGTGAGAGAAACCATCAATGTTGTTAATGGCTCTCAAGGTACTCTAGTACAATATGTATGGTGTGAATAAATGAGTTGATGTTGAACACCAAACAAATATTTTGGTTGAAAGCCAATGATGTAAACATGTTGCCTAGAGCGAGGAAACTTTCCATTGATGTATGCAAGTACCGAGGGGTATTTCCAAGTCAACTTCCTGGATAATGAGTTGATGTCGACAGGAAGCGACCCATCGCAGGAGGGCCTTGATGTATTGAACCCCATCAACGACACGAAAAGTGTATGATGATTTGAGACATAATGATCAGAATGATGTTGATACAGAACTGGATCAAGAAAGGCATACATGGAATGAAGGCTTAAGAGTATTGTAGCAGATATTAAATTAATGACTTCTCTTGGACACAACGACGACACTAAAATGGAGTTGGCAGCATGGACCCAAAACCAAAAATGGATGCTTTGAAACGGTATTATAAACCAAAAGACAAGCATATTTCCCAACCCAACAACCATGAAAATGAAGTGGAAGAGTGTCATGTTCAAGAGCGAATTGCTGCCATTATCAAAGGGAGTACCTTGTTTTCCCAATTTCCCCAACCATACTGGTTAATACCTCTTTATTTTTTAACAAGCTTGAGGAGGATAACATATGCTTGATCTGTAGGTTCATCCTTTGGATGAATCCCTCTGAGAATATTTAACGAACTCGGAAAATGAGTGGTTTGGTCTTGTCATGAACGACGAGTCCATCATTGTTTAATGTTTTAACGAGTCCAACGAAGGTATAACTCGACATCTTTTTAATTTTTAGAGAGTTTGAAAAAAAGGCAAAAAAGAAAACTCTAGATGTTTCTTTTCATAAATAGTCCCTTAGGTAAAAAAAGGCAAAAAAATAATACCCAATAGAACCTCTTAGCCATGTTCGACTAAGGTATTCCTCTTTCGTAAGTAGTCTATCTCAATCCAGAAAAGCGTTAAACTTATATTGAGTAGATGTCTTTTCATTTACTTTAACGAGTTCGAAAAGAAACATGCTTGACAATATTTCATATTTTGGGAGTCTAAAAAGAGTTTAAAGAGGACTCCTCCTAGAGGAACGAGTGGTATAAAGGGATAAAAACTAGTTATGGTCATGATGGAACTCCTCAAAACACGTAGAGGTTAAGAGGCTAGATAATAAGACCACTCATTGCAACAGTTCTTCAGGAAAGGGCAAAACAACTAAGTGAAAGTGTATGATTGACCAGGTAGATGGTGACTATGGAAATAGAAAACCAAGGCTCATCTGGAAAAAATAGGTTGATAAAAATGGAAATCATGAGAGATAAAATGAGAATGGTTTCATTTTGACACAACCTTGAAACAGAGGAAAAACTATGCTTGAAATAAGTTTGCATGCCCCCATCATAATGACTCAATTCGAGGTACATGCCCCCCAAGTTTCATTTCATTCACCTAAGTAGACTACCGGTTAGTAACAAGTGGATGGGATGAAGGTTCATTTACAAGATCAAGTGAAAGAATTGACTGGGAATTCACGAGATCTAATCGAAAACTCGAATTGGAAGGGGGTTTTATTCATTTTTTAATGATCTTGACATGGGAAAATAACTATACTCACGACACCTTGTTTCATTTTTTAACGAGCTTGACACAAGAAAAGGAATTTTGCTCAAAGGACCTTGTTTCATTTTTAACAAGTTTGACACAAGAAAATGAACTCTGCTCCGACACCTTGATCATGACCTACAGAAGGTCATGGCTTTCAAGAGGGTTTCATCTGATGGGAGAAAAACGCTCTAGAAGGGATACGAATCAAAGGATCCAATAGAAATATTAGGCTCCAATGTCCCTAGTAAATGGTTCACCATATCACCTATTGGATCTAGGTTGGAAGAAGTTGAGCGGATAATGAAAGGCTCATATTCATCAGTAGGTATGTGAATGGGATAGTTTGCCACATAATTAACCTGTGGTGGGGAAGATAACAGTTGCACATTTGGAATGCTTAGGGAAGTAGGATAATGGGTAGTCAAATTAGGACCAGCAAATGAAATTTGATCGATAGCCACAATCCTTCCATCATGCGGGAAGCACGTCACTCTAAAGACAACCATAACTTCAATACCAAAGGGTCTATGACAACCATAACATCAATACATACAGTTTTTCCTCCCAAGGTAACAGGAAATTGAGGAAGGATCCCTAAGGGTTGATTGGTTCTTATGTTAAAATCTAATAGATTCGGAGCAACAAACTCAAGTTGTGGGGAACCCAAAGCTTTCCAAGCAGTGGAGGATAGAATACTAACAAAATCTCCTTCATCTATAGCAGTGTGATGGATATTCTTATCATAAGTCCTTACCATGATCTTAAAAGGCATGTAAGAAGGGAGATGAGGTTCTATCAATTGACTCCAATCAAAGGAAATGTCCTTATTTGTTGGAGGTGGTTTCGTGGGAACGGAAGAAATGCCCCTTGTCTGGTAAAATCAGAAGAAACAATAAGAATTTGAGTGGTATGATCCTCACTCTCTACGAGTAAATTATGATTAACTGAAGGTGGAATCGAGTCAACAATTTTATCAACCAATGGTTAGTCAAGAACAAACTCATGGGATTTACTTTCAGAGAGAGCGAGATTGATTGGAGATGGATTCTGATCAATCATTTCATCATCTAGTGGAGGATTGGGAGAAAGCTTTCGATAACTAGCTGAAAGATGAGGCTGAGAAGTTGTAAGGTTTTCCAAAACTTTTGAGGCTTCATCCATATAAGGACAAAGGTGAATAGGATGATTCCCTTCACATAACCTACAAGGAAACTTGATTTGACCCCTTTTCCCATGGAACTTACTATCACTAGGTGATGGTTTATCACCAACATGATCTCCAAACGCTGATGACAAAGGTTGATGTGAGACTGTAGACCACACTTCTAATATCTTAGGAATACCAGGACAATCTCTAAGAAGGTGGTCACCCTTACATAACATGCAAGGGAATTTAACTTTGCGGGGTTGATTGGAAGATTCCTCCATAATAGTTGCATCTATAGTAATGGTTGCTTGGTTGCTCGCTTCTTATTTTTCTTCTTCTTAATCTTCCTTGTCTTCTTCTTCTTATTGACCTGGTTACTAACTTTGAGGCTTTCACCAGATGAATAGGAAGAAGACCGAACATGCGAAGAAGGCAAAGGGTAAATTTTAGGATCAACTTGAGGTTGATATTGTTCAGGTGGAGGAGAATCTGGTTGAGGACCAATTTGGACATTCATAACCATAGTGGTCGGAAACAACCAAACTGGTAAACCAATGGTAAATTCGGGAAGGGAAAACGTTCCCATATAAGGAGAACCAATATTTCCAAAAGAAGGAAAAGGACCAGGATTCCCATCTTAGGGGTTTCCTTGACTGGTGGACTCGAGAAATGTTTCCATTATTCTCAACCTAAGATCTACTAAGGAGTTGTTCCATGGTAAGGATGTGTTTCATGATCAATTATTTGATTTTATAAATTAAAGAAAAGAACAAAAACAAAGAGGGGTAACTAGGAAAAATGGTTTACCAAGCAACCGTGAACTGCAATATACACCTTGGTGAACCAAGGACTTAACATACGTGCAAAAAATCTCCTTGAATATTGTGTTCGATGTGTCACGGTATACAAGGCGGCTAAATCAGTTACTTATGGCAAGGATAGAAACCTATGGTGGACTTCCAAAATATACTCGAAGATACATGGAAGTGAAGTCCATAATCGTGTTGTCTAATGTGTAATCATTCGATGAGAGCGTTCCCATATACTTATCATGCGTGGAGCGCCATTCGATATACTTGAAGGTGCGTGGAGAACGATCTGATACACTCACATATGTGGAATGGGATATCACCCCTAGAATGCAACGCTAGCAAAAAATGACAACTCCTACATTTAAAAACGTCGGAACACATCTCTAACCTAGACCTCTATGTGTGTCATTAAGTTTCAAATGCTCCTTAGGTTAATTGAAGTGAATTTTAGAGTTGATCTTGAATTATGTTTTGATTTCAAGGCTCAAAACTCGATGTCACCTGAACACACCTATGATGAAACTAATATGAAAAAAAGAACTCTTTTCATTTTCCTTTTAACAATGAAAGGCCTAACTAAGTAGGGGAAGAAGAAATCAATCAACAATACAAAAAACAAGTGATGCAACAATCGATCTCTATAACTTCACTTTTCCAATCAAAATCAAAGTCCTATATGCAATGCATGATGCATAAGAATTTTCTTTTAGATTTCACTTAATTTTCAGATGAAAACTAAGATATTTTCCTAATCATTGATAAAATAAACTATTCAAAATGATGACTGAAACACCAATTCTTTCAAGCACTCAATGATTAAATAATTTAGTTTGCTAATGACCTAATGACAAGAACAAAGGAAAATCTAAACAAATTCTTATCAAAGGCACTCAAAACCAAAAGAAAACAAGATGAAGGCTTATGAGAGACCAAGACACACTCAGGGACATAAGGAGGACCAACTGGAACAAAGTTAATTAGAGAGAAAATCACAAAAATGCAATTTTTTGCATCAAATCGGGATCATAGCAGGTGCTGAAAGGGCTAGGGTTCACTGCAATGCAAGTGCAGAGAAGACTAGGGTGCACTGCAACGCACTGTATCTAGACCACAGGGTGTGCTAATCAAAGAAAGCCAAGTTCTAACACAAAAAATGAAACTAAATATCAATGAAAGGTCTTCCTAGGTTTTTTCTTGACTGAATGAGACAGTAAAGGTATGAAGAAGAGGTAAGAACAACACAATGGATAAAGAAACTACCAAGGGAATACACTGAACCTTAGTATGGTCGCCAATTTATTATGCGGAATCTACGACTACGGACAGAAGTATCTTCCCTAGGCTTGGTGGACTAACCTAGAACAACATAAAGACAAAAGGACTAATGTTTTGTTTAAAGTAAATAGATAATGGGATGAAGCCTACCTTGAATTTGTCATATGCTTCGCTCCTTCCTTGGATTGAATTCTCCAATCCTAGTTTTGATCATTATAATTAGAACCTACACAGTCAGATAACACAAGCCAACGATCCATGGAATCTATGCAGCATCATCTAATAACTTTATTCAATAGATCAACATGGTATTGAAATATATGAAACCATAACATGATATATAGGAAAACAAAGAACTCTTTGCATTAATAGAAATGGAGTGAGTTACAACAAAAAAAAGGTGTTGATCTTGTAGAAGAACTCCTCCAAGTTGACTTCTCCTTTCCTTGTCACAAAGTGCACCTCTAATCACCCTAACGCATGGAAAGATATCTCTCACAAAAACAATATAAGGGTAGAATCACTCTCCAAAATCCAACCCCTTGCTTATGGATGGCAGTAAATATATCGGTGAAGGAGGTAGTTCACGAATTCTTATCCTTTTACCAATTCGGGCTTGAGATCCACTCTTGATGGGAGGATAAGCTCAAGGGATAAGGGATGAAAAATCCAAGGTAAGATAGGATAATATTTGAGACTTTATTGAAGGTAAGTGGTTACAACAAATCCTGAAAGCTTCTGGAAGAGGAAGCTTCGAGATTCTTTCTCTTTTTCCCGAATTTCTAGAATTAGTGCACCCCCAACATTGAGCAACCTGCTGGTGATCAACACATGTGCAAAGTAGGGAAACCTAGTAGTCAATGTTGGCCAGTAAGAGACCACGGTGCATTGGTCCTTAAAATGACTGAAACAAGGTACTTTCAGAGAGAAAATCATGGATTAGAATGAGTCATGCTTGGGCTTTGTGCAAGGATGATGAAAAAGGGGTCAAATGATGTTGATTGATCCAGTTGAAGACCTATTGACCAGATCTGGCAAAGTGGCCTAGAACACCACTTTTCATGATAAGGACAATCGAGCGCAAGTGATCCTTGAAAGAGCTTACTCAGATGTGTGTGGTTAGTTCTCAACAACCTCCACGGCCAAGCACATGTATTATGTAATATTTTAGATGATTTCTCACATAAGTGTTGGATTTTATTCATTCAGAAGAAAGATCACACGTTCTCTAAATTTTGTGAATTTAAAGCACTTGTTGAGAAAGACACTAGCAGGAAAGTGAAGGCTCTTAGGAGTGATAACGGTGGAGAATATGTGTCAAATGAATTCGAGAACTTTTGTACATTAGAAGGCATTCGACGAGAGTTAATAGCACCTCATAACCCGCAATAGAATGGGTTGGATGAAAGGAAGAACATAAGTATTGTGGGAATTGCATGAGCGATGTTACATGATTAGGGCCTACTGTTACACTTGTGCGTTGAAGCATGCAACACAATTGTATATGTGCAAAACAAGAGTCCTCGTCAGATTCTCGGGATGAGTGCACCAAAAGAATCTTTTGCAGGTAAGAAACTAGATGTGGCACACTTCAGGATCTTTAATTCATCAGTTTACTGTCATGTTACCAAGGATGCAAGGAAAAAGCTAGAACCGACAGCTAAGTTGGGCATATTTGTGGGGTATATTGATACACCTCACAACTATCAGGTGTACCTACCATCTCACAGGATGATAGTGGTTCATAGAGATGTGAAGTTTGATGAAGAGAAGGCCATGATACATTCCCTTGAGAGAGAGCTTCAGTTGCATGCAGATGAGGAGCTTTTAGCTCCAAAGGAAGAACCTCAGGATAATGTGGAGAAGCCACATGCAGAGGAGTTGAGAGTGGAAGCACCCACTCATGCAGAGACTTTCAAGGATGGAAGGAAGCGCACTAGAGAGGATGACATATTGATGCATGATGATAGAGATAATGTGGGAGCACGCACCCACAATGCAGGCAGAGGAGGTCACCAGATCGGTACATTTGCTACATGGCTCTAATAAGCGAGAGTATAGAGATTGAGCCATCCTCATTCGAGGAAGCAGTGCAACAACCAGTATGGCTTAATGCCATGGTAGAGGATTATGACTCCATTATCAAAAAAAATGTTTGGGAAGTGGTCCCAAGACCAGCAGACAAGTCAGTGGTGAGTTTCAGATGGCTTTACAAGGTAAAGCAAGCAACATATGGGAGTGTCGAGAAACACAAGGCCATATTTATGGCCAGAGGGTTCTCTCAAGTGGAGGGAATTGATTACGAGGATACCTTTTCTCCAGTAGAAAGGTACTCTTCAATCAGATCTATTCTAGCACTTTCAGCGCAGATGGGATGGAAGATACATCAAATATATGTGAAGACAACATTCCTCAACGCAGTGATTGAGGAAGAGGTGTACATTGAGCAATCAGAAAGATTTGAGACCTTCAGAGGTGATTCGCATGTGTGCACACTCAAGCGAGCGTTGTATGGATTGAAACAAGCACCCCATGCTTGGTACATCATGATTGACAATTATTTCACCACATTGGGCTTCACCAAAAGAGAAGCAGATGAAAACCTTTACCATAATTTTGTTAAAGGTAAATTATTGATTATAGAATTATATGTTGATGATTTAATTCTAATAGGTGATAAGAATCTCGTCAAATCTTGCAAATAAGATCTTGCAAGAGAATTCAAGATGAAGGACCTAGGGCTCATACATTATTTATGTGGTATGGAAGTATGGCAAGGAGATGAGGAACTATTTGTCTCTCACGGCAAGTATGCCAACGAGATACTGAAGAAGTTCCACATGGAGAGCAACAAACCCATGGAGACTCCTCTAGCATGTAGTGAAGGCTATTATTTACAGGCAGCTTGTGGGTTCACTTATGTACTTGGTGAACACACGACTAGACACATATTTTGCAATTAACCAACCTAGTCAAGCAATGGTTAATCCAACCAAACTCTATTGGAAGGTAGCTAAACATGTGTTGAGATACCTCTGAGGCACCACTCAATTTGGTCTTTGGCACATATGGGCAAATGGAGTGAAGTTACAAGGATTCGCAGATGTAGATAGCGTAGGGAGTTCATCTCACAGGAAGATCACATCAGGGGGAATATTCAATATTGAGTCAGCAACAATTTCTTGGTACATCAGGAAGCAGAGATCAGTTGCACTCAGTTCGGCAGAAGTAGAGTACATGGTTGTTAGTCAAGCAACTTGTGAGGATATCTGAATGAGGAAGATCCTTGTTGGGTTATTTGGTCAACGGATGAATCCTACATTGATTTACTGTGGCAATCATAGTTGTATCAAACTTCATGAGAATCCAGTTTTTCTTGATCGGTCCAAGCATATCGACATTTGGTATCACCATCTATGAGATTGTGTGCAGAGGAGAATCACGTTGTTGGAGTACATTCCTATAGGGGAAAAAGATGCAAACATATTGACTAAGGCATTGTCAAGAGGAAAATTCGAGTTCCATAGAGGCAGGATCGGGGTATCTAATAATAACTTCCTTGTTGAGAGGGAGTGTTGAAAATGCAACAAGAAAATCCTGATTTAATTTTGTCCTTGAATTAAATTAGGAATAAAATTGTAATTCCACATCACAAGACAACTTGTACGAGTTAACTAAGTTAATTTGACTTAGTTGGCTCAGTTAATTCGAGTTGAGGGTCTAATAGGAGCCCTAGTTGAGTTTATTTTGAGTTGTAATTAATTAATTCAATTTAATTGAGTTAAAGTCAGTTAAAATAGTTCCAACTGATGGAGGAACTTTTAGGAGGTTAGACAATGGGGTGTTTCTTCACGTGTTCAACTAGTTTACTGATGATTCACTCTTAAATAACTCATACATGTCAGATCTCAGAGTTACCCTGTTGAGATTAGATTTCAAGGCCAACGTACTATCAGTTGTATAATCATCCAAATTGTACAAGTGGTGCATGCAGTCAGAGGAATACCTATGAGGATTGCGCAATTCATATTGAGGAATTTCCCTAATTAATAGGGGGTTAATTCCCAAGGAAACAATGCAAGAAAAATAGGGACTTGGGAAAGCCAAAATTTGGTTAAGTATTGGCTTGGGATTGTCTAAGAAGTAGTGAGACAGATAGAGACAGTGCATAGGTTGGTCGGGCTTGAGCAAAGCATTGTAATCTTCTCATATTTTCTGACTAATGCAATATACAGATAACATGGGTTTTTGGTTGTGGCTTTCCCCAGGAAATAATTGTGTAATGTGTTGATTGAATTCTTTCTCTTATATGCTTCGTGATTTCTCAATCGATTAATTATTTCCGGTGATGAGTAGAGTAGATTCAAGTCTATTATTTTAGTAAATTACAATTATCAGTTTGAATCTACAAGGAATTTCTACAATCCAATAGACAATTATTGCATCAATAATAGATTTAACAATGATACATTTGATCTATGGGATAACCATTGGTTATACCAAACATTTACTCTATTCTCTACCTTGGCTATAAGCCAACTCTAATATCTCTTCCCATAATTATTAGGTTTAAGAATAAATTCAATATAATTCATCCACTACTCTAAATCAACCATTTATTAGGGAAATATTTGATTAATGAAATGGATTTCTTTTGTAATGGTCCCTAAGAAAGAAATTGTTGACTTCCAAACATTAACCAACATGTTAGTTGCAATGTAGTAGAGGTCAAGTACCTCTTTAATATTTAAAGCATCCTACCTAATATGATCACAGAAGAGTAAAATATCATCTATGAACAACATATGTGATAAATGAAAAACTCCAATTTTGATGCCTCTCAATGCACCTAAATTTTTTGTTTTCCTCTGAAAAGGATCCACTTAATCATTCTACTACAATGAAGAAAAAAGAGTTGATATCAAATATACCTAACTTTCCATCCTCATAGGACTACAAGAAGTGGAGGTGAAAACATTAATTGGCATAGCAAAGGAAACGAAAGAGAAAGAACCCATGATCCTATTCATAAAAATAAACGTCAAACACTAAATAAATCAATTTTAATCACAAATATAACCAACTTGCTTTTTTTGCACACTTTGAATAAGTCTATCTTTCTGACAATTTATGGGTTTTTTTAGTTTTGATCAAGTGTAGTCCCTCCTATGTTACCTTAACTATTTCATGTATCTATATTCCCATAAAAATAGCAAAGTGTTCATGTTAAATAGTTTTTGACAATATCATATTGACCCTAAGAGCAATAATATTTTCCCTAATTTTAAATATGAAATTACACAACGATACATTTTGAAATTTCTCAAAGAGTCAAGACAAATTGATTTTGGGATCAAGGTAATGAAGCTAGAATTAAAAAATGCAAGCATCCTCCCTAACACCATGGACTCATTAATAACCTTCAATAGGTCATCTTTTATGATGTCAAAGAAACCTACAAAAAACTCTATGATCCACCCATCCATCCTCAATCTCTTGGTCTTCTAAAAATTGTGAAGTATCATCTTAACTCACTTTTGAGTTGTCCCTTAGTAAAGATTAGTAAAAGGAAAACATAGAAATTGAAGTCTTTGATGGTTCTTGGAAGCGTCATTATTGTATTCAAACGAAAAAGGTCTTGAAACATGGAGTTAAAATAACATATACAATAAAATAAACAAGTGGCATGGGAAAGCCAATTGCCCCGTGTCAAACTAAATAGAAGAACTTGTGACTAGTTTTGAACTTGCTATAACTAAAACCAACATCTATAAACAAAAAAACATGACAGGGGACTTGGGGAGATAGATAGGATGCTTTGGGTTGTTTCCATTTTGGAGCATGGAGTCCCTTTTTTTTGCTATTAAACCCTTTGAAGCGTTTCCATGATTTGAACCTCCTTGTCACATCCAGTCGAGTCTTCGATTACATTAAGAAGAGAGTGATACTTATCACACAAGAGCTAAAGAGTGTCCAAAATGTGTACCAAGATATGATTGTATTGTTTTGGTCGCTTATCCATGTTGAAAAGATATTTGTTTTGCTAGCAAATGTTGATAGTGAGTGATTGGTGGCTAACCCTACTTTCAGAGACTCCTATGTCCAACATAGGTTGTGTATGTGCCTTATCAACCATTTGGTTATAAGTGTTCCTTCTCTTATTACAAACTTTATCTTTAAAATTTGTCATCTTCTAAATGGTGGACTCGTGTTTAGAGGTGAAACTTTTCATGAGTCTCGAACCTTTCCATTTTTTCGTATGAGTGTTGGGTGGAGCCACAACCTTCTATTTTCAGCTTTGGTGTTTCATAGGTCCTCCTTTGAATTGACTTTTAAGAGGGTTTCCTCTACATCACCACACTCTTTCTTGAGGCCATCTACCTCAAGAATTCAAAGACGAGTAGTATAACCCATGACTATAAGCTTTGTAACAATGATTCTTTATAATAATTTGTTAAGGATCTTCTAGTTCTCAACTCTCTTCTCCTCGATTTTTTGATGTAGAGTGGTTCAAAATCATACATGAAGAGTTATATAGTCCCCCTTAACCATTATGGGTATAAGGAAAACCATTCTCTTTCTACCATGGTTGTAAATCATGACCTTAAATAACTTTGTAGATTTTGCTTATGCCTTATGTTCTAATTTATTGGAGGAGTTGCCTTTACATCCTCGTTCTCCTTCTTAAGGCCATATGCATCAACAATTTGTAGAGGGATAGCATGATGAAAACCCTTGGGTTTAGTCCTGATATTTTTTAGGGATCTCTTTCCAAATTTCTTCTCCTCAACTCTCTTTTCCTCAAAATTTTGATTAAGGAGGGTGTGGCATCACGAGCGAAGAGTTATGGAGTCCCACCTATCCATCTAGGTATAGGTAAATGTGTTCTCTCCTCCATGGTTGTGAAACATTGTATTGAATAACTCTATGGACTCCGCTTCTGCACTTTGTATCAATATCATGTGTGTCGATACCAGTTCCCACATAAGTGACTTTGCAAGAATGATATCAACCTCCTGTTGTCCTCTCAAAGTACTTCTAACATGTTGGTGGTTAGTTCTCTCACCATATACAACCATAATGGCATCATCAACATATATAATTGTTGTGGATAATTTTCGAAAAAAAAAACTGTGTAAGGGATTTCTAATCCATCCAACATTTCAGGTGGACACCTATTATGCTTTTTGGTCCCTGATGATGGGTGGAGTGTCCACCCAATATATATATATATATATATATATATATATTCTCTAAAAATTCTCCACAACATGAACAACTGTGAAAATCTATACTCAGTTATGCATAATTGTTGCCCTATTTAGGTAAGAAAATTCCTCTTAAGCATTGACACATTCTCTTTTTGAGGTTGTTATTCTCCAACGCACTTTAGTTGAGATGAATATCTATTGGCCTCCTAGAAATTTCTTAATTGTCTAAGTGATCAACCAATGGATTTGTTGTACTTTGTACATGCAAAGGTTAAATAACATTAATTTTTGTAATGTTTTTTGCTATAACTTCTAAACTAATTAGAGAAACTTGTTAGTAGAGACCCATCCTAAGTTGGAACCATTGATAACTTTGGTGATGAAAATAATGAGGATTTATGAGTCTCCCTCAATCACTAGGTTACTGAAACCATATATGTTGAGTCACTTTCTCTTAAGCCCAAAGTTCTGACAAGTTGTTGTGTTATGTCCCTTGTATCCAACTCTTATTCTAGTTGGACTTGGGGTTTCCCTTGGAGGCTCAATAAAAAATTAGCTTGACCATATGTTTTAGAAGGGGTTGCTAAAGAATTCAAGATCATTGTTTGTGTGATCACAACTTTCTAAGTGAGGGTCTCACCTAAAATCTAGATCATGAGGATTACTTTTCCCTATTCTGGGTATTTTTTATCCTTGTATGTCCATCCATAGCTTTAATGGTTTCCCTGGGATTATTTTATATTACTAGCCAAATTTTGTGTGCCCCCTTTCACAAAATATTAAGTGATTTCATTCGTTCTAGAGTGTCCACAAGATTATCACTATCAGGGGAATCAAAGATGGAGTGTTATTATTCTCTCCATTTTTTTAAAGATGTGTTAATTTTTTGTAGGTGTCATAACAATTATTTGGGAAAAATATTGCATAACAGTTAGTTTTTAATTTATTACAATGTAGCAATAATATTTTGCAGCGTTCGAAAATAAATTTAGATTTGAAATTGATTTCACACAAAACTAGGGTCCCTGTGCCGAGAATGGTAAGCATAGAGTTTAATATTATCCCAATAAAATTAAACACTTGAAAACACACTCAAACATTAGATAAATTTAAAGCCGTATATGTGAGCTAGAAATTGAGTCCCCTTGGGTAGTAGAGTTGAGTTCATCCCAAGAGTTACCAAAAATACCTTGAGTGTGGGATTGTTATTCTATTGAATTTTCCAGAACTGAATATGTACAACTTGTCATATTTACTAGTAATTTTTAGATGGTTGAAATTGAATATTCCAATTCAAGATACTTCATGCATATAAGTAAGACTACAAACCAATATTATTGTTCCCATTCATGCAAAACTAGCCAAAATGTATTTCCTTGCTCAAATGTTGTATTTATCCTAAGTTTGTTATGCTTCCTAGGTTTAGATTTGAATTGTGCTTACCATTTCTCAAATTCCATGCTTTCCCTAGTCAAATTGCCTTGGGTTTTTACCAATTCTTGGTCACATTTCAACAAAACTCATAAAACCTCATTTACCTCCTTGGTATTTCACAACAATTATAGTGTGTTGTTGTGAATGCAATGAGATAATATTATCACTTATCTAGTTTCCCAAGTCATAAAAAAATATAGAGCATAAAGAGAATACCAACACTTTGTGAGAAAAGGAGGACAAGTAACAAGGGAGGCAACACACTTAATCTTTTCTCTTTCCATTTGCATTAATTCTCTTGGCTTGCTTCAAGAATGACAACAAATCCCACAATATACTCCAACCTCCCCTCCCATTGGGGAATAAATATTTCACACCAAAGCTTCATAAAAATAAAACCTTGAGTAATGCAAGGGGATTGAAAAATAGGAGTCAACATCAAAGGAAAGGGAAGGGGTCATTCACTTACCCCTTTGGTGAGCTTCGTGAAGTGGGGAGGGAGGTATGGGAAAAGGGATCCCTTGATGTCTTTTTTTTACCACATTTTTTTTTATAGAATTAGGCTATGGACACTTCTTTTATTGCCACCCAACATAAGCTATAACTGATCCAAGTACAATTACTTTCTTTTAAGTGCTTATAAAGGGTGACCTTCAACTACTTTAGGAGAAGCTCCTATGTTTGCTAATCCAAATCACTCTAGAAATTGTCCCTCCAGGAAATTTATTGAAATGTGGAGGGAGATATGGGGAAAGGTACCCATTGGTTTTGTTAAATACTAAAACTTCGTGGAATTAGGCTATGATGACTTCTTTTCTCACCATCTAATGTAAGCCATAAATTTTCGTAAGCTTTTAAAGCCTTATGTTTGTCATGAAATGAATCGAAGTATTGTGAGTGTTCACCATAATTTATCATTACGTTTTCAAGATATATGATCACCATTTCATCCATTGAGGTATTGTGAGTGTGATTTTCTTGATAGTTAATCACTTCCCACAATCATTATAGAGATGGGCCTGCATGTTAAAGAAAAAAGCATGTCTTCGAGAGGAGGAAGTTTGACCTTGCATGAGGGAATTATTGATTGTTGTAAATTCACCTGTTAAAATTATTGGGTAGTTATGATGCTCATAAGTTTCATACCTTAATACTTTGCTAGTATGCTAAAAAAATGTGATCCACGCTGAGAGGAGGGAAATTGACCTTGCTTTAGAGCATGACTAATTGTTGTGGAGATGATTACTAGGGTATTAGTGATGGTGCTCATAAGTTTTGTACCTTAATACACTACCAACACTTTAATCTCATCATTATGGCATGACCTCGAGCCCATGTAAAATATAATTTTAACTATCCTTTAGGATTAAGAATAACCCCTTTGCACCCACCACCCTTGAATTATGCTTATAACAAGGGCATAACTTTGATCCACTTATGTGTGTGTAGGAAGTGGAATGAATGCCTCACATGTTTGAACATTACATTTAGGTGGCCCCATAACTCGAATGCATGAGAAATTGTGACTAATACGCGAGCGCGGGATTCGACAGCTGCTCCCATGGCCGCCGCAACAACCTTTCTCCTCGCTCAGCAATCAGGGAAAGACTTAACAGGCAGGGAGATTGGAGCTAGGGTTTATGCCTGGAACCCATATGCGTCCTCGCCGGCGGTATATTTCGGCCACAGCGGAAGCGGGGTTCTGAAGCAGAAATTTTTGTAAAAACGCCAAAAGGAACCACAAGCGTGATCTAGACATATGACAGCGACAGGGTTTCAGATCTGAAGAACAAGATCGCTGATCAGACTGGCTACCCGGGTGAGGAACAACACCTGTTAAATGAGGGCAGATCGCTGCAGGAATGCATAACCATGCAAGAATACAACATCAAGCCAGGCTCCACAATCATTCTCAATATGAGACTAAGAGGCGGAGCTGAAAACGATGGAACTAGCTCGCAAAACAAAGGGTCTTTTAAGGAAGCAGTGAAGGGCAAAGGAAAAAATCCCACAGCTGTCACTGAACCTCCGGGTCAGTACATTGTAGATCAACTACCGGAGAGCCCATCTATCTCCATCGAAATACCAGAGGTAAAAGAAATACATTCAGATTTACAGAAAAAAAGCAGTTATCTGTAGATTTAATGGTTTTTGGCCTAGAACTGATGCATTGTATCAATGGATCTATTTGGTTTGGACAAAAAATTGCCAAATCTACCTATACCCAAAAGGGTTCTTTATAGTATGCTTTGAGACAGAAGAAGAAAAGGAAACGGTTCTCAACCAAGGGCCATGGTTCTGGGGCAGTGCTGGACTTTTTATTGTCCCTTGGTTTCCTGATTTTGATGCCAACACCATGGTGGTATCAAGGATGCCAGTATGGGTTAGGCTGCATAATCTCCCTTTACATTTTTGGCATTCAAAGGTTTTAATAGCAATTGGAAATACCTTGGGGAGAATGTTAAAGATAGACGGAGACCGATACATAAAAGGAATATTTACTTTTGCCAGAATATGCGTTGAGGTAGATCTCAGCCGAGGACTACCTGAGAGCATCATTCTGAATTTCAATAATACACAGTGGAAACAACCCCTGGACTATGAGAATACTGCCTTCAGATGTCGGGGATGCCAACAAACAGGTCATCTGTACAATGCATGTCCAAACCACAATAAGAACAAGCAACAGCAAAGGAAGCCGAAAGGATGGCAGAACATAGATGCAGTATATAAGAAGGCAACTACAGCAAAGAAAGAAGAACAAAATACAGCAAAGGATAAAAATCAGGACAATAAGGATAAGGAGATAAATGAGGAAAAGGAACAAGAGACCCAGATGGAAACATGTGGTAATAAACGAAGTCACAGCCCTGAAGGATCGGATTCAGATAAGGAGCAACCAATGTGTACGATAGAAAACCAGCTAGCCGTTCTTGACCCCCCTCCCAACATGGATGGTTGGCGAAAAGTGGAGAAGAAGAAGGGCAGGAAGACTTAGGTCAGCAGGGCTTTCTTTTTGGGCTGCAATCCGGAAAATTGGAGCAGCTCTCTTTTCTTGCCTCTAGGCAGTGTTGTATATGGCAGGCTGTGTGATCTTCCCCCACACAGCTAAACTGAATGCTTTTTGCATATGCTTGTAACTTTTTATTTTAAGAAAAAGTTCGCTTTTTTCTTTGGAAAAGAAACTCGAATGCATGAGAATTGAGCCTTAATCACCAGTGAAAAATTTCTCATTCTTCACCAACAAATTCAATTCTTTATGGATGATTTTGTTCACATAAAAATGGTTAAATTCTTATTTTCTCAAACTAAAACGGTTATCATTTGTATTCAAAGATGACAATGGACATGCCATACAACAAGTTAATGCAAAGAAAAGTTTGCAATGTATGATATTAAGGTTTCAAAAATACCCAAAATTCCAAAATGACTATCGATTATTCTTCTTTATTTTTTTTTTATTTTTTTTTGCACAATGCATTTCCTAGGAAATCCATCCGAGTAATTCTCCTCATTTGAAGGATAGTACCTAGGGTAAAACAAATTCTTCAAGACTCAAGGCTAGGTCAATCTCATGAAGAGGACCATGCATGCTAGAAGTGGGAATTGAACCTAAGCAGGGAAGATAACAACTTATTTCTCAAGCACTTGAGTTGCACACAATTGAAAAATGACTACCTATTATTTGAGTTGTTCCTACATTCCTTGGAATATAACTATATATCCCACTAATGCAATGCATAATAAATTGAGTTGGTAACAAAACCATCTTAAAATGCATTTAAAGCCTAGACTTGGAAGAAAAAATTCTCACCAACGGCTTCCTATTTAATGTTCACCTAAAGTTGTACTTCAACTCTACATTTTCAATTATTGTGTCTCCATGTGCTTGCTAACTTGTTTTCTTATCCTCGATTGTAGCTTGAATCGATCCAATAGATATCTCAAGAGGGGTGACTAAAGAATGCGAACTCCTAACAAGACCCAAAACTAATTCATAAAGCATATTGGAGTTTGCTTCCAATTTCTCTATTTGCTTGTTTGGATGAACCACAACTTCTGATAACTTTGCATCCTTAGATTTTTTAGATTTAATTTGAATTGTCATTTTATTGCTACAGCGAGAAAAATCCACTTGTAAATCCTATACATTTCATGCACTCCCCCTCTAAGATCTATAAAGGTATGAAATGCGATAGGGGACACAACGATTGGTGACCATGTGGCTCTCCATCCTTATCCAAAACATGTAATTGATCTTGATTCAACATAATGAAAAAACTTTTGAGCTTATAAAAGATTAGGGCCTAGAGCTAGAAGGGATACTACTAATCCACTCCCAATTTGAATATGACCACATTGTTGAATTGAAGTCAAAGGTATGACTTAGGGCGACAACAAATACTTGAAAAATAATTCCCTTGACATTTTGAGCCATAGTCAAACCACAAAACCTAATCAAACCACTAAACTAGAGGTATTGGGGTCGAGCTGCCTCTAAATCCAACCTCAATGACATTCCCATAATACTTTTAATGGTGTAGAACTAGAATAAAACCAAAAATGAAATCCCACCTTGACCTCCAATCCATCTCCTATATTTTATTACAATTCCCTTCCTACATGTGGGATTGAGGAGGAAGCACTGCGATTCATCATGACTTTATTGAAAAATATATTACCTTAACGTTTATGTGCCACATGTGTCCATCCTCAATTAGAAAATTTAAGTAACATATTACGAATCTAAACTTCATGGGAAGCAATAAGAGATGTATGGAACATCTGCATTATACTCAACACTCCAACTTCCAACGAGACATCCTCACTTGCTTTAAGGTCAAGTTAACTATTAAAAATCCTCAAAACTTGCTTAATATTATTTGAATCCAAAACTACTTAACACACCTTGAACTTTATATATCAATTCAAAAAATAAAAATTTAATTGATTTGTCATCTAAAATTATGATAAAAGAATTGATTTATGATTACTCCCCATTTCAATCAAAAAATGAAAAATAAAAAAATCCTATTATATTGATAAGTTTTTGGATTAAATTCGTGTGTAGGTTTAATGATGTCCTACGTTTCAAGTGGTCTCACCACCCATCATTTGGGACTCAATTAAGTGACTTGAGTCCTATTGACGGTGTTGGACCCACCAACATTCAGGAGATCTTCCCGATATAAAGTCCCAATTAGACCTCACACCATTTGGTGTAGGAGTCCCATCCGGTACGATGGCTCAGTTTCCAATTACTTGGATATTTTCCTTAGCTCTTATTGTTCAGCACATGAGAGTGTTATGATGGTGCCTTCAAAAAGCGGGGTGAGTATGCCTGGTGAGTGTGTAACATAACTTGTGTCTCGGTTCTCTTGCTGCAAAGGGAGAGAGTAAAGTGAGCCTCTAAATGAGAGGTAGTAGTACCACCCAAGAAGAGACACATGCAAACTAGAAAGGTTTGTCCAGCATCTAGCGAATAGTCAACAATGGATGCAGCAATCATTAAAACCGAAGTGAAGGAGACAACACGTACACCACCCAATGGAGTAGTTCACATGGATGTGATGGTTGTTGTGAGCATAACACAAAGATGTCCTGTTGAATATCCCACAAAGTAGTCCACAAGGATGTGGCAACAATGATAACTAGTAAAGGTGGTCTGTCTACTATCCCACGGAGTAGTCCACAGGGATGAGACATCGGTAATAACTAGTACAACACATTCCCAATAATGTAAGTACTAAAACAACCGAAATAGTTCAACTATCTTAGTACAGGTGAAACAAACATGCATTACAAATGTCGAAAGAATAGTCTTACAAACATCTACAAAACATGCATGAAAACATGTTGGCCTTAACAGGCTTCTGTATTAAGCAAAAGTCCCAAGACACATTTGTACACCATACATCACTAGTCCTAGTAGTGGGACATTGGAGCCACTCCTCGCTCCTCAAAGAACTGACTGTCTACTCTCAAGGCTATGTGGGAGGAGCCAAGGTGAAAAGTCCTTGCTCATACAATGGGAGGGGTATATATAGCCAAGGGTGATGCTTGACCCTTGTGACTCTTGGACTACCCTCATGACCATTGAACTTCCTATGACTTTTCAACTGACATGACTCTTCAACTTCTTGTGTGCATCCATTGGACTTCCACTTTACATTACATTCAGTTACAACAAATATGGCCCATGGTGGTGATGTGGCCTTGACAACTCATGACACAACTTGACACGACACTGCTGACATGTATTGGCTGGCTGTGGTGTCCATGTCAAGCTATTGCACTGTTAAGTGATGGATGTACTCTCGGGTGTACTTTGTCTTCTCCTCCGCATGGCTTGGTGCTGCGGGGTCTTCGATGGTCTTGGTCTTGGTCTTGTAAGACGGTTCCATGCAAATGTTCCTTTTGCTTGTTGCTTGGTGTTCCTTGTTCGTTCGTCCAACTGCAAGTAAGTCTTCTAGCATGTGCACTCCTTATTCATCTCGTTCATCATCTCACCATGATCTATTAGTGTACTTGTTCCTGCAATTCACTCATGACGGGATGACATCAAATCCAAAACCTCCTAGTCTAGCATGATGAATTGTTTTCTATGCTTTGGGCTCGGGACAGATGACAGGGTGGGAGAGGGCCCAACAATTTGCGTAGTGTGTAGTTCCAGGAGTCAGGGATGGATGAATGGTCACTGAGACTATGTAGAGCGCAGCTCAGGCTTGGACAAGGAACTCTGGGCACAGTCTTCACTATCTGGGAAAATTGTGCAAAGGCCACTGGGAGGTAGAATTGCGCAGTCGAGGACACTAGTGGTAGTTGCAAGGTTGGACCCTGAGGGACACCTCTGTGCAGTTTCTAGGAGGAAGATAAGGGAGAAAAACAGAAGGACTAGAGGACAGGTATGCATAGTTTTTAAGAGCAGTGAGTCTGGACTAAAGGAGGTCACTGGGAGGACATTTTTGCGCAAATTCTGGGAGCAATGCAAGCTCAGGTCTCTATACAATGTGGGGTTCCAACAAGTAGGAGGGAGGCTTGATGACTGATCTTGTGAAGTGCATAGTTCAGATAGGTAATGAGGCAGTTTCTCCGTAGTTCTGGGAAGGGAGACAGGCTGCTCACTTTTGATATTATGTAGTGCAACTGACCCGGAGGGCAACCTCAAGAATTGCGCAGTTCCAAGAGATAGAGCAACACCACTAAGGGGCGAGACTGCGCAATGCAACCCAATCGAGGTCCAGTGAAGAGGATTTGGTTCGTCAAGAGATTTTCAGGAAAATGGCTAAGTGTGAGAAGAGTGTGAACTCGTGAAGACTCGACATTGTGATCACACACTTAGCATACTTCGACAACATGACAACACTAACCATCGGGACAACATCACAAAGCATGTCCCTCGGTGGGACTGTCTAGAGCTGAAAGCGACAAGTGCGACATTTGGGATAAACCTTTGGACAACCGTGATGACACTTGCGTGACAGTGCTTACAACTTTGTGCAACTTTGTGTGAGAGTGTGATGGGTGTTCACATAGCTAAGACAACCCAAACACACAAAGACACACTTTCAAAATGACCAGAACAAGATCACAAGCATGACAAAGCAATCAAATTTCCAAAAGACGACAGTTGGTTAAGCAAGCAAAAGGGCGAAAAGACTCTGACAGAGCTCAAGGAACAAGCTCAAGTGTTTTCAACCATCAAAGGAAAAGCCAATGAAGGCTTTGAAATTTGAGTGCAAGCCAAAATTTTGGAGGGTGTTGCAACCGCTACAACACTTGGCGACACATTGGTTGAATACTAGCTTCTTTGTTTTGGTTATTTTGCAGTGCAGGGCCTTGGTCCTTCGGGGAGTATTGATTCATCATGCACATCATTTCGGCTTCCCCACTTACCCCATGGACATACATGGTTCACCTTGAACCAACTTAGTTAAACTAAACATAAGATTCAGCCAGATTTGAATTGGGAATGGTAGTTTAGCTCACGAGCTTAATATTTTCAGAGTATAAGTTTTCATCTCTGGTGTTGCTCCACTGCCAACAGGCCTAGATAGTACCTTAGCGAAGTCACGCAAGAACACAAGAATTGCTCCATTGCCAACGAGCCTTGACAGTACCTCGGTGGAGTTTCCTGCTTCACCTCTCTGTGCAGGAAGCCTTTCTCTTCTTTCACTTTTCTTATTTTTTAAAGAGAATTGTGCATAGGCACTTATTTATTTTTGGGGCGGAAGAGGGATCCCGACTTATTGAGAGCAGGAGAGGTTGTTCCTTCAGAGAAGCATGTAAAGACCTCTGATTCAGGTTTGCTTGTTTAGATTTCTCCTTCTTTATTTCTACTAGTTGGATAAGCTTGAACACACCAAAGCAGAAGATTGAGTACAAGCATGAGGTTTCCCAGGCTGGACGCAAGTTTGAGGTTTGAACAAAAATCTCCTTATAGAAGGATAGTAATTTCCATCAAGACTTCATCAGCTAGAATTTACAACCAAACACAAAGAAGACAAACACAGAACTAACCAAGTGTTGCAATGTCACAAGACTCTTTTAATTTCAGCCACATACACATTCAGAAGCCAGAACATAGTGCGACATGACACTTATTTACAAAAACAAAATAGCATATCAATAAAGCAAAGCAAACAACAAACCAAACAACTGAGCAAGCAATGAAAAGACTATGTATAGAGCACGGGACGCGGCCCCAGATCATTGAAAATAACATTTTAAGTCTTGTCCATTGATAGGGAGAGTGTCAATCCTCTCGTCAAGTGATTGAAGATGGTACGTGTGTTAGCCAAGCTTCTCATGGATGGTGAATGGATCAATCCATAGGGATTGAAACTTCATGTGTTTGCCTTTGTCCTCGTGGGGTTTTTCCCACTTCAAGACTAAGTCACCCACACTGAAGCTAGTACTCCCTATAAACTTTCTGTCGAACCATCTCTTGATACGGTTATGGTGGAGTGTAAATTTTTCTTTTGCTTTCATCCTTTCTTCCTGTAGTTTGTGCAGTGTGTCCATCCTACGCTGAACTAACAAACACGACTTTCCTTGGGATTCTTGGGACAACTGGAGAGAAGGCAAGTAGATGTTCGGCGGGAGGATGGCTTCTTTTCCATATACCAGGAAGTAGGGGGAGGTATTCAGAGAAGGCTTAGGTGTGACTCGGTCAGCCCATAAAGCATTCACCAGAGTGGAGTGTCAGTTTCACTGTTCAGAGTAAATGGTCTTTTTGATAATGCGGATGAGGTTCTTGTTTGTAGACTCAGCAAGACCATTTCCCTGCGGGTAGTAGTTAGCAGAATGTTTCAACACAATACCATTTTTCAATGCAAATTCATAAAGCTTCAACGAATAAAAGTACGTTGCATTGTCAAAAAAAAGTGATATAGGAACGTCAAACCTGGAAATGATGTTCTGTTGTAGGAAGCTAATGACTTCCTGGTCGTTCACTTGTTTCAATGGAATTGCTTCTGTCCACCATGTGAAGTAATTTGTAGCAGTCAGAATATAGTGGTGTTTCTTTGATGAATGTGGGAAAATCTCCCCAATGATATCCAAGCCCCACTGTTGGAATGGTTCTTCCACTGCAACAAGCTGCAGCAGGGATGCTGACCTTCGGTTTCTGTCGGCGCATCTCTAAGAGACTGGACACTTGCAGGCATAAGCATGTGCATCCTTGAACAATGTAGGCCAGTAAAAACCAACCCACATGACCTTGTGCGCTATTATGTTACCCACGAAATGTCCCCCAACTAGTCCGTCATGGAGATCACATAACACCCTTTCTGAATCCTGTGCCTCCAGGCACCTAAGAAAGACACCATTGTGATGCTTTCTGTAAAGCACCCCATGTACCAACTGGTAAGATAGAGCTTTGAGTCGTAGTGCCCTCTTCTGTCGCATAGAAAAATGAGAGGGCACAGTGCCATGCTCAAGGTACTAGCGCACTTTTGCATTTTAAGAGTCTCCATGTGAAGAGGGTGAGGCTCGCTCAACATTGTACATTTCTATTTCTTGCTCCTAGCCTGCGAGCTCTTCTTCTTCCTCTCACGCATGTACTGCTTTCAAAGCTAGTCTACACACACCATGACCCTTAATGGTGTGAACTAGCTTGATGTCAAGATCATACTCTTGCAGTCTTGTCATCCAATTCACCCTCCTTTCACCCAACTCTTGCTGAACAAGAAATGCTCTAACTGTTGGGTGCGACACAAAGACAATGCAATGGTTCTTTAGGAGGTAGGGTCTGAAATGCTTTACCGCCTTGTACACTGTGTATGCTTGTTTTTCCATGGCGGTATAGTTGAGTTCAGGTCCTTGCAGGCTCATGCTTATGAAGGAGATGGGTCGTTCATTGTTCAACTCGTGCTTCTGAGTGAGCATAACAATGAGTGAAGTTTCAGAAGCAAAAGTGTAGAGCAAGAAATCTTTGTTGAAGTTTGGGTTGTACAGTGTGGGCACTTCTGCTATAGCTTGCTTGATATGGGAAAATGCATCCTTTTCCTTCTTTTCCCAATTGTAGACTGTGTCCTTCTTGATCATCTCTTGGATGGGTTTGACAATCTGTGCATAATCAAAGATGAACTTTCTGAGGAAGTTGATCTTCCCCAGGAAAGACTACATGGCTTTCTTATTCACAGGGTGAGGAATCTGCGTGATGGTCTGAACTCTGTCTGGATCTACCTTGATCCTAGTCTTGGCAATGATGTGTCCAAGCAAGTTTCCCTCGGACACTGCAAAGATGCTCTTCTTGGGATTCAAGGATATCCCATATTTTCGACATCGCTCAAAGATTTTCTTAAGATGGCACAGGTGGTCTGACCGTTGTCTTGAGAAGATTGTCACGTCATTGAGGTAGACCACTACGCTCTATCTGATGAGCCCACAGAAGGTGATGTCCACTACGCGTTGAAAATTTGTGCCTGCGTTCACCAGCCCAAACGACATCCTTCGGAAAGCGAACGTACCCCACTTGGTATGGAAGGTAGTTTTAAGTCTGTCAGGCTCTGCTACCAAAACCTGATTGTATCCTAAAAAACCATAAAGCAAAGAAAACATCTCTACTCTAGATACTGTCTACAGTATATGCTCCATGGACAGCACTGGGTAGTTGTCTTTGACCGAGGCACAGTTGAGGTTATGGAAATCTACGCACAGGCGGATCTCCCCAGACTTCTTTCTAACATGGACTAAATTGGAAACCCACGTGGAATGTTGAACTTTGTAAATGATCTAAGCATCCAACAACTTGGTCAATTCTTTTTGTATGAGGGGCTCAAGCGAAGGATGAACTTTCTTTAGCTTCTGTTGAAAAGGCTTGGCCCCTTCCTTGATTGGTATGACGTGCTAGATTATTTGCGTGTCATATGTCTTGAGGTCATTGTACGTCCACACGAACACATCTCGGTACTACTTGAAGAGGCGGATGAAAGCTTTCTGCTCTTGAGGTGTGTAACACGTACTGAGATTCACAAACTTTGGATCCTTATCCGTTCCCAGATTAATTTGTTCATGCAACAATGTAGAGCTGTGGGTTTTGGCATTGATAGGTCCCTGAAAGCGGTTCTGCAAGTCATACAACTTCTCAAGTGATACCACACCCTTGGGGATGAGGTTGCCTTTGCTTACATCGACTGCGTCCTGCAGAGACTGCTCGTGCTCGTCCTTGTCTATTGTTGCGTCCTTGAAGACATCAACGTTAGCCATGAAATGTAGTATCTATTGATCATCATAAAAAACACGTAAATTAGTGATGTTGTCCAGGACAGATGGCTTATATAAAATTTCAACAGAAAATCTATCCCTTAATGGTGTCATCCTAGCAGCTGCATTTTCCAAGGCATCTGCAGCTGCATTACGCATTCTTGGTACAAAAATAATATTAAAAGCTTGGAATTGAGAGATAAGTCGCCATACCTCTTGTTGATAATTTTTAAGATGGGGTGACACATAGTGTATGGTGTTACATACCTAACGCACCATGATCTTTGAGTCACCTACCACTTTTAGCACAACAACGTTGAGGCTGATGGCTTTCTGTAAGCCCAAGATGAGTGCTTCATACTTGGTGGTGTTGTTCGTGCACTTGAACTCCAAGTGGCTAGAGATTAAGTGTTTCCTCTACAACGGGTCTATTAAGACACAACTGTCTCCAGAGCCCTCCTGCGTCTTGGAACCGTCAAAGTACATGGTCCACATGTCATCTGTACAAGGGCTGCTTTCCGCACTAGTACTACTATCACTACTACTACTACTGTTACAAAGTACTGTACAAGTTTCATTTTCGCCAGTTGGGCATGGAAGGAAGCCCAACTGTGTGTCTAGTGGGGTCGGGGATGGTTGTGCAAGATAGCACCCCAACTATGTCTCCAGAAAACAATTGCCAAACATAAGTTTTGTGAAAGCCAACAATTCATTTTCTCCATTCAAGGGGGTCACATTGTGCTTCATGTATCTCTCTTACAACACCTGGATTTGGTTGTTTCTGCCCTAGTGCGGAAGCCATAAGTGTGATCAGTCAGTGGAAAAGTATCCTTGCAGCTTGCTTGACCAATCTTTGCTGAGCAATACACCATATGATTTCAGGATGTCCACAATTACAATGTTGATGCATTGATGAACTCATTCGTTAGACGATAACCGGATGATCACATCCCGGAGTTCACCAATTGTCGACACACATGTTCTGTCAAGTTGGATGATCTGCGCAGTTGTCTTGCTCCATTGGGCATTGATCTTCTTCGCAATGGAGAGTGGCATGACATTGACTAATGTGCCAGAATCAACCAAACAGTTGTGGACATTGAAATTGAAGATTTCAAATGATAACAGGAAAGGTGGGCAGAGTGATTTTGCCTCCTCCATACAAAGCGCGTTGAGCACGGATGTGAGTGTGTCAGGAGACTTACTTGTTCCCTTGCTGGAAGAGGTAGCATCACCTATAGAGGTTTGCCCAAGTGCGTGCAGAAGAAGGTCTCACTGACTCGTGATCTTGGTTAACTCATACAGAGATATGTTTGCACGAGTCTTCTTCATGTCTTCTATGATGTTGTAATCCAAAGCAGGGAGACTCACTGAGGTGTCTGGGGGTAGACTTGTGTTCGTGGTGTCTAGTGGGCTGCTCTTTTCTTTGCTTCTCACAGACGTACTCTTTGTTGTAGTTGTCTTCCCGAACTTTCTCTGAGTTTTCTGTGTTGAGTTGACCAACAGATCACTATCCTTAGTATGTCTTTTCTTATTTTGTCTCTCGGTATCTCAATCACAATGGAGACCCATTGACTTCTCAAGCTGTATCAATTGTTCTGCTTTGGGGTCGAACCATCACTCAAAGGATCCTTCTCGGTGGTGGTGTTCTGGGATGTGCACGAACACTGATACATGTTTACTGTATGCCTAGTACTTAGGGCTTCATTAGATGCAACATATTCTTCATCTTCAACGTTGGGCTCAACCTGTTCATTGACCACGACGCCTTCGAAAAAATGTGTGGCCATTCTGCTCATCATACAGTTCCAATCCGAGCACGTTCTTTCAGAATGGCGTTCATTGTGGAATGAGCAGTATGAGTTTGTTGCGAGCTTGTCAAGGTTTAACACCAGGTTGGAGCTCTACGTAGATTTGGCTGGTTGGCTGCTGCCTGAAGCCACATTCTTCTTCGGCGGGTACCTGGGAGGCCTGCTACTCACGGTTGTCTCGCTTGTCCGTTGTTTGAGTTCAACAACTTCAGTAGTCAGGGACTTGAGGAGACGAGTAAGGCTCTCAATGTCACTTGCTTCCTTTTCCTTAGCCTTACTCACAGAGGCCTGAGACCTCTTGCCCATGTCCTTGGAGTCCTTAGTGGATTCATCATCTGCAATGACTCCAATAGCGCACAGGTCTTTCTCCACAGCTATAGCCTCTTCATAATTTTCTGTTAGAGTTGGTCTCGCAGCTTGCTTGACGAACTGCGCAATGTTGGTCGATAGTGCAGACGTGTAGTAGTCGATGGTGATGGAGTCATGAGGTTTGGTGTCTGTTGAGAACTTGTTCAAAATGTGGTTAAACCTATGATTGAAATCTTTAACTTTCTCTTTCTACTCCATCTTGAGACTACCCAACTCCTTCAACAACATGGCGGGGGTCTTGTCTTCAACAAACTTTTCAAGGAACATTCCCTTGAACCCCGTAGTTCTGGATGGTATTTGGCAGAAGGCTGTGGTACCATAAAACTATTATGCCATCCAAGGTACATGGAAACAATCTACATGCGACGTCATCATAGCGTACCTCGAGTGTCTGCAGATGTAGGTAGAACGTGTCTAAGTGATCTTCTTCCTTCATTGTTCTGTCAGGGTCATATTTCGTTAAAATATTCTCGACATCTTGTGCAAGACACCCAGAAGTGCCAATGGGCCTTGAGTCATCCATTCTAGATTTTTCTCTGCCATGTTGTCCTCTTCTTCGTCCTCCTCCTCTTCTTCGAAATCTAATGGTTCTTCCTCAAAATCTGTTGGTTTGTCTTTGCTTCCACCTCCTTTGTTGCCTTCCCCTCCACCTCCTGCACCAAAACTTGAGCCCAAGAGTAAGAGGTTGTCTTCTTCTTCCTTTCGAAAGATTGGAGGTTCCTCTTATTTTTCCATAGCTTCTGCCAGCTCTTCAAGAGTGGCGAAGATTGCTTCTTCCACAAATGAGACTACCACTCCTATTAGACTAGTCCTTTGATTCCTCTGTGAATATGGAAGAGTGTACACTCCTGGAATCAGTCCAACAACTTTAGCAAATTGACGGGTGATGGGATGGACAACACGGATATGTTGATACAAAATTTCACGTTCGGGTCTGGGAGGTGAGAAATGACCAACTTCAGAGTTGCACGTAGGGGAGAGGGAGTGAGTGTTACTGCCTTGACCAAATGATGGATGAGTTGGGTTGGTGGGACAATCAACCATAAATTGCTGGTGGACCTCCTTATAGTGCCATATATCTTGATGGTGATGGACCCACCAACATTCATGGGATCTCCCCGATATAAAGTCCCAATTAGACCTCACATTGTTTGGTATAGGAGTCCCATCTGGTACGATGGCCCGATTTCCATTTACTTAGTGATTTTCCTTATCTCTTACTATTCAGCACATGAGAGTGTTATGCCGGTGCCTTCAAAAAGTGAGGTGAGTATGCATGGTGAGTGCGTAACGCAACTCGTGTTTCGGTTCTCTTTCTGCAAAGGGAGAGAGTAAAGTGAATCTCTAAGTGAGAGGTAATAGTACCACCCAGGAAGAGACACACGCAAACTAGAAAGGTTTGTCCAACATCCATTAGAATAGTCCACAGGGGATGCGAAAGTTGTTAAAGCCGAAGTGAAGGGGACAACACTTACACCACCCAACGGAGCAGTCCACATAGATGTGACAATCGTTGTAAGAAGAACACAAAGATGGTCTATTGAATATCCTGTGGAGTAGTCCACAAGGATGTGACATGGTGATAACTAGTACACAAAGGTGGTCTGTCTAGTATCCAACGGAATAGTCCATAGGGATGAGACAACGGTAATAACCTATACAACACATTCCCAACAATGTAAGTACTAAAACAACCGAAATAGTTCAACTATCTTAGTACAGGTGAAACAAACATGCATTACAAATTCCAAAAAGAACAGTCTTACAAACATCTACAAAACATGCATGAAAATGTGCTGGCCTTAACATGCTTCTGTATTAAGAAAAAGTCCCAAGACACATCTGTACACCATACATCACTAGTCCCAGTAGTGGGATGTTGGAGCCACTCCTCGCTCAAAGAACTGACTGTCTACTCTCAAGGCTATGTGGGAGGAGCCAAGGTGAAAATTCTTTGCTCATACAATGGGAAGGGTATATATAGCCAAGGGTGATGCTTGACCCTTGTGACTCTTGGACTACCCTCATGACCGTTGAATTTCCTATGATTTTTCAACTGACGTGACTCTTCGACTTCTTGTGTGCATCCATTGGACTTCCACTTTTACATTATTCAACTACCACTGATATGGCCCATGGTGGTGATGTGGCCTTGACAACTCATTACATAACTTGACACGACACTGTTGACATGTATTGGCTGGCTGTGGTGTCCATTTCATGTTGTTGCGCTACTAAGTGATGGATGTACTCTCGGGTGTACTTTGTCTTCTCCTCCTCATGGCTTATTGCTGTGGGGTCTCTGATGGTATTGGTCTTGTAAGGTGGTTCCATGCATGTGTTCCTTTCGCTGGTTGCTTGGTGTGCTTTGTTCGTCCATCTAGCTGCAAGTAAGTCTTCTAGCATGTGCGCTCCTTCTTCATCCCGTTCGTCATCTTTCCATGATCTATCAGTGTACATGTTCTTGCAATTCACTCATGACTGGATGCCACCAAATCCAAAACCTCCTAGTCTGGCATGATGCATTGTTTTTTGTGCTTCGGGCTCGAGACAGATGACAAGTTGGGAGAGGGCCCAACAACTACACACTGAGGGAGGACTGGTCACTAAGAATGCGCAGAGCGCAGCTCAGGCTTGGACAAGGAACTCCGGGGCACAGTGTTCACTATCCGGGAAAACTACACAGAGGCCACTGGGAGGCAGAATTGCACAGTTAAGGACACCAGTGGTAACTGCAAGGTGGGACCATGAGGGACACCTTTGAGCATTTTCCAGGAGGAAGACAAGGCAGTACCACAAAGGGACCAGAGGAAAGGTCTGCATAGATTTTGAGAGCAGTGAGTCCCGACTGAGGGAGGTCACTGGGAGGACATTTATACGCAATTTCTAGGAGCAGTGCAGGCTCAGGTCTCTGCACAATGTGGGGTTCTGATAGGCAAGAGGGAGGCTTGATCATTGATTTTGCGTAGTGCGTAGTTTAGATAGGTAGTGAGGCAGTTTCTGCGCAGTTTTGGGAAGGGAGACATGCTGCTCACTTTTGGGATTGCGTAGTGCAACTGACCCAGAGGATAGCCTTAAGCACTGCACAGTTCCAGGGGACAGAGTAGCACCACTGAGGGCTGAGACTGCGCAGTGCAACCCAGTCGGGGTCCGGTGAAGTGGAGTTGGTCCATCAAGAGATTTTCAAGAAAATGGCTAAGTGTGAGAAGTAAGTGAACTCGTGAGGACTCGACATTGTGATCACACACTTATCATACTTCGACAACATGACGACACTAACCATCGGGACAACATCGCAAAACATGACCCTCCGTGGGACTGTCTAGAGCTGAAAGCGACAAGTGCGACATCTGGGATTGTAACGACACTTGCGCGACAATACTTACAACTTTGTGTGAGAGTGCGACGAGTGTTCACATAGCTAAGACAACCCAAACAGACAAAGATAAACTTTCGAAATGACCAGAACAAGATCACAAGCATGACAAAGCAATCAACATGCCAAAAGATGACAGTTGGTTAAGCAAGCAAAAGGGTGAAAAGACTCTGACAGAGCTCAAGTGTTTGCAACCATCAAAGGAAAAACCAAGAAAGGTTCCAAAATTTGAGTGGAAGCCAAAACTTTGGAGGGTGTTGCAGCCGCTACAACAAGTCCCAAATGATGGGTGGTGAGACCACTCGAAACGTAAGACATTTTTAAACCTACACACAACATTAATCCATAAACTTATCAACATAATTACAAACTGTGGAAATATACATGCACAGATCCTATTATAATCAAGACTGTGGAAATATACATACACAAATCCTATTATAATCAAGTGTACGAAACATTTGATTCCTCTGGATTTAAAGACTTTAATTCTTTATACAATATCTCATAATTTTATTATTATTTATTTTTCCCTCGAAAAAACTGTAATTTCATTTCTAATTATAAACATAATTATATTTATATATACACCACCAAATATATATTTTAGAAGATTTGCTAGATGCACTCGATAGTCAACTATTCAAAAATTACATGTCCCAACGTTATAAAACAAAAACTATCTGAAATACAACCTATACAATGGTATATATCAAAACTAACCCAATATATAAAAGTCACCAAAACATATAACTAAATGTTATCTCAACATCTTAATTGAATTATTCTAATTTATCTATTCCCAAACAAAATGTTATTTATTGATCTTTGAGATTCAACAAAAATTAATTTAGTTTTATTATAATTTATCCATTCCCAAACAAAAAGTTATTTATTGATCTTTGGATTCAACAATAACAACTCTCTGAGATACAACCTATACAATGGTATATATCAAAACTAACCCAATATATAAAAGTCACCAAACAACCCAATATATAAAAGTCACCAAACATATGACTAAATATTATCTCAACATCTTAATTCAGTTATTATAATTTATCTATTCCCAGACAAAATGTTATTTATTGATCTCTGGGATTCAACAATAATTAATTTAGTTTTATTATAATTTATCTATTCCCAAACAAAAAGTTATTTATTGATCTTTGGATTTAACCATAACTCGCTCACACGCTATTCCATACCTGCCACCTTTAGAAGAATAATTAAATTTTAATTATATAGGTAAACCATAAAACCTTTGAAAAAGAACAAAACGTAATTGGAGGAAATTAAAAAAGAAGAAGATGATGTCATTCACAAACAAAAAGGACCTTTTACGTGTGATGATGAAAGTATGGAAACACCAAAACCCCGCCTGCAAAACAAAACAAAATACAAAAATGCTTACGGGAAAGCGATATAACATCAAAACCCATTTAGAAAAAATCGTGATTACATCATCAATTCAAAAGGGCAGCCTGGAGGGAAAACAATGGGTGTCGAATTATTTGTGTTTGCTTCAAATGAAAGACAATTGGACATTAATAAATGAAAGCCCTGGTTAATTTGTCATAATCAGAATTCACTTCCAATGCAAGCATACTCGAATGCAATTCATATGCAGCACATTACACAATGGTCACCTCACCAACCTTTCAATTCTACCATCATGGATCAGATCCCAGATGGGTTTCCCAGGCTTTCCTGTAAACATTGAGCCATTGGGTATAGTTTTCCCAGTTTTCTCAGGTTAATTTTTGAAATCCCAACATGGCGACGAAGAAGTTGCAGAGCCCCATGTTCTCTGATACGAACTGTGGTTCCTTGTTGCAAGATCTAGAGGTACCTGTAACGTCAATTTGTTTTTGAGATTTCAGCCACGATTGATTTTATTCTTTGAACTGTGTTGTAATTCTGATGTCGACGGGTAATGTCATTTTGTTTCTTGAGATTTCAGCCATGATTGATTTTATTCTTTTGAAATGGATTGTAATTCTGATGTCGATGACATTGTGAATGCAGTTGATATGGGATGAAGTGGGTGCGAGTGATGGTGAAAGGGAGAAGATGTTGCTGCAATTAGAGCAAGAATGCTTAGAGGTCTACAGAAGGAAGGTGGATCAGGCTAATCTCTCAAGGGCTCGCTTGCATCAGTTACTTGCTGATTCTGAAGTCGAGCTAGAACATCTCATCTCTGCTCTTGGTGAAAGATCTTTCGTAGGCCGGGTGAGTTCTGTGTTTTCTGGATGATGGATGTCTTGAATTTTGTTGTTTGTTTTTCATCACGTTGTGTGATAGTGGCATCGGAATGCTATGGCTCTCAATTTGGAATCCTGACCCAATAGCTTACAATTGGTTCCCATCACGAACAATGCTAAACCCTCTTCAGCAGTATTGGACTTCTAATTGAGCTAATCGCAGAGCTCATAGGAGTTCCAGTAATCGATACGTTGGGCATCTGTGTGAACTCGGGCTATCCATCCTCAGCTTCACAACGTGGAGACGCATATAAGACTCTGGTTTAGATGGGTTTGTGTTAGTGTCCATACTCTGCACTCAATACACCGTGTAGATTCAATGTACTGTTACACGTACAAAGATTTGATTGATGACCTCCCACCCGGGCTGTAGAACGCACCTTGCTTTTCTCACTGCAGTAATATATAAATAATGTTTGGACCAGGATTCCTAGATGTTAATATTCCATTCCAATTTTTGCATGACCATTCATTTTTGGCATAGTTGTCTGTGATTTATGTGAAAGGAAAGTTACTCTCTGGGACTTGAACTCTTGACCACTGGTTGGCAATGCCCCCACACTGATCGAAATGGGTTTCCCTAGAAATCCCAAAAGGTGACAGCATCGTAGGTTTATTATGGGTATATTTACTTTTGTCCTATTGACATATGGCCTATACCGCCTCTGTCAATGAATGACTATGCAATTGGAATAAGGATCATTTGGTGGCAATTGCCTCCCGCTAACCATTGGTCCATGACAACATGGCCATCATCATCATCAATATTACTTTCTTGATTGATCTCAGCATTCCTGGTAACAGATCCGATTGAGATCTGTTTAAATTTACCCGGATTCTAGATGGGGAGTGGAAACTTATGATGCATAGGTGTGCCTAGGTGTGGGTATGGGTACCGGTACAACAAGGGCAAAAAGCTTTCAAACAATGGGAATGGGGGTTTGTTGATTTTCCTTTACAGAGGAGGTCATCATGATGCAGGTACAACTAGTGTGGATACAGAGTGGGGGAATAGAGGTACCCATGCAACTATGATCGAAATCTATTTTCTGCTTTGTCTAATGCATCTATATATCCAGCAAGGATCTATTCATTTTGATTTTGAGTTGGTGAGGCTCAGGGTAAAGCGCATGCCCTGCAGAATGTAAGTAAGCACACACACAATCGGAATGTCCATGGTGTTTGAAATCTCGATAACCATATGGCAATTGTCGTCCACTAAGCAGTAGTTTAAACTTTCTGTTGTCATCTAAAATTTCAACGAGACATTCTAATTTGGAATCTTTTTTTTATGTTCTCTTTCCAGCCAGAGAAGCAAACAGGTACGTTGAAGGAACAACTAGCTGCGATTGCGCCAGGTTTGGGTGATCTAAGGAAGAAAAAGGAGGAGAGGGTCAAGAAGTTTATGGACGTTCAAGGGCAGATTCAGAGTATCTGTGCAGAAATTGCAGGAATTTTGAATGTGAATGATTTATGTACAACTCCAAAAGTGGATGAGCATGATCTATCTCTAAAGAAACTTGATGAATTCCATGCTCAACTTCAAGAGCTTCATAGAGAAAAGGTAGATGAACTGGATTGAATTGAATTTTTTTAATTGCCGCCAAGATTATATATATCCATGGAATTATATCACATATAAGTGCTTATAAAATAGACTGTTTATCTTCAGAGGCTTTGTTTAATATACCTTTTCAACTTTCTTGGTATTCAAACCTTTTTGTAATTGTTTAAACCACCGTCGTATTAGCTGCAAAGTTCCTTCAATCGTTATTAGCTATTTCAAGTGGAATGAAAAGCTAGCCGTTTAAAGCGTTCTGTTTTCTGATAGTAGTATTTCTAGAAATGGTAAATCCTACTATACGTTCAATCTTCTATATGTTACATCAAATCTCCTAGGTTGCCAGTTTTATCATATTCTCTAATAAATGTATGATTTTCTTGGCAGAATGATAGACTTCAGAAAGTTTTTGACTATGTTAACACTGTGCATGCTCTTTCGGCTGTCATGGGGCTCGACTTCTCTAAGATTGTTTCTGAAGTTCATCCAAGCTTGGATGATTCTGCAGGCAATCAGTCAAAAAGCATAAGTAATGACACCCTTGTCAAGTTGGCCAAAACGGTTGAATCTCTAAAAGAAGAGAAGCAGCAGCGGTTGCAAAAGGTATTGTTAATCTCAGTTTATTTAAAAAAAATAGCAAGAATGTCCCTATTGTTCTTCTGCTACCGAAAGTCCATTTGAAAGTGACTTATTGCAGTTTCAATCTTGTGAGTTTTTGGGTTTACTTTTTGACATTTGTCTGGAAACAAGGAAATTTAATTTAAAATACAAATTGATTATAAAAATAGCTTCTAGTGGAATTTCGTAACAGTTTTGAATATTTGAATGTTGGCCTGTCCTTATTAACTAGTTGCTGAATCTTTGTTGTGTACTTCTGGAATTGTTACGCTCAACCCATTTTTAGAAGAGTTTTGTCCTGAAAAGTTTTACTCGTTTACGAAAATGAGTTATACAATCTGACCTATAGATTTGAAAAGAAATTAGAAATAAAAATACATATGAACATTAGCTAGCATGCTGTCTGTTATCCAATGAGTTTGAAACCAACAACCTGCTAGCAAAAATTCAAGACCATATAGCAAAGTCAACCTTGGAATATAAACAGGTAGAAATATGTTGAACTTCTTGCTTTGTTGAGAAAGTCTAAAAAGTCACCTTCATAGCATCATATTCTGCTGGAAGGTGAGAAAAACTGGACACGGACCATGGTGAAAGAGCTGAGAGCGTTGTCTTCATGGTTTTTGTCTAACTTTCTTTGGTGCCCTTTCGTTTAAATTAAGAAGCTTTTGTGGCCAGTTAGGCCTTGTCTGCCTGGATCATTTCCACAAAAACTGCTTTGTTGATCTCCTTTCCTTTTCATTCTCTTATGACCAACTGAAACTGTTATAGTGCTCACTGAACTTGTGGAATTGTGAAGTGACTTCGATGGACTTAGTGAAATGTCAAATAAAAGTGTTGGAGGTCAGAGCCAAAAATTTCCATGAACTTGCAATTTGAAAACTAAATTTTGACCTCCTGCACCTCTGAAGTTGTAGAAGTTTCTCAAACCATGATAAGCAGATTCTGCACTCAAAGAAATAACTAAACTCTAGGTAACTTTGAAAATGAAACCCTATTGAAATAGCAATCTTCAAATACGCTAATAGACAAACAAATTCTGCTGGAAACACTAACAGAAAACAAAACTCTCAAAGCTGCATCAGTGTTCTATTAAATCTGGAAAACAGTAAACTCTAATGCTATATCTCATGACATAAACTTGCCAGCAACCTCAGTTGAAGATCTTCTTGTCTTGGCACTTCCACATTGTGTTCAAACTTCATATTGGTTGTACTCTTCAGTCCCATTGACCTACTTTTGTGGGACATTAATAAAATTATCTTGTCTTATCTTGCTCCTTTATAAACTAGAAGTAGAGGTGACAATCAATGCATTCAATCTCTGAGATGCACCTGGGCTAAGATAGGAAACCCTAATCCTAAATCTGCCTAGTATAATGCACCCAAGATGCATGAGAAACTTCCTAGAATGGAGCACCCAACTGGAGAAGAGTGACAGCATGTAAGCATTTGTCATATTCCCTGGGGAAAAACACCTTATCTAAATCTGGAGGACTCCTCTCTCTCATGTGCTCTGTCTAAAGTTAGATCATGCATTCATACTAAACCTGAAAGCTGAACTGAAGACAAACAAAAACAACACTCTGAAAATAGAATAATTCCATCTAAAACTGGAACTGAAGACACAAAAACAACACTCCGAAAATAGACTAATTCCATCTAAAACTGGAACTTATAAATCTAGTGTGGACATAAACTGAAACTGAAGGCATGCATGCATATTCTACCAAACAGCAGCCAATATATTTTCCTAACTGTGCCCCCATTAATTCTGTACATTACTGCTGTAAGGAAAGGCTGGAAGCACCCTATCTGTTGTCTTCTCTGCTGATTGTGTGTGCACTGATGCTGTGGAGAAAGCTATTGAAGCCAAACAGGTAAAAGTCTAATAGAAGTCAGGATACATATGTTTTTGTATCCATAATTCTTACAATTGCTTTTGCTATGGTGGGTCTATTGCCTCCTTTTCTCTTTGAGATGAAAAAAGAGCCTCAAAACATCTGACCTCTGCCGTATCTGCTCTTCTAGTCCACATACCCATGACAAAATACTAGATCCTTCAAGATTTGCAAGATTTCTGGGAATTATTCTACTAGCAGCCCCTTGCTTTTTTGTGTGAGCTGTCTCAAGATCTTGTTAAATCACAGACCATGCTAAGCAGGTTCTGCATCCAGATAAATCAATCCAAACCTATGTAGCTTAAAAACTAAAACTTAAATTAAAACAACAATTTCTAAGAGGTTAATCTACAAACACATACTGCTTGAAATTATGAATGAAAAATGCACATGTGGAACACTCAAAACTGCGTCTGAAGTAAAATTACATTGCTGTAGCTCTAAGTTGCATGAAACGTGGAAATGTTTTTCTGGAACGGAAATTCCTGGAAATGTGACCCCCGCAAAATGGAAACATTGAGGGAAACGTCATAATATATTTATGTATACAACTTTTTTCCATTTAACATATTATCTTGCAAGAAAAAAGTTGATACACATAAATGAAATTTTAGAAAGAAAACCATGTCTATATTAACACAACTTTTTTTCCATTTAACACATTATCTTGCAAGAAAAAAAGGATGATACACATAAATGACATTTTAGAAGCAAAACCATGTCTATATTAACTCCCATAGATGATTACATGATGCAAAATCCAAAAGTAACCTTTATAGATGAAGCTATACATCCAAGATTCCAAAATCAGCCTCTATACATGAGGCCATACATCCTAAGCAGCCTTCATACTTGGCTGTATGTGCTGAAAATGAAATAAAACAGGAGCAAAAGACAAGTACAATTACATATGATATATCCTAATAATCCTCATCCTCATCAACAAAAGTAGAACAAGGTGCTTGTTCAACATAACCAGACCATGGATTGATTAGAGATAAATTTTAGTGGTAGATTAAATTCTTTTTGGCCATAAAAGAACCCCCCTCCTGCCTTTCTTGGGCACTTGAGTGCAAGCAAAAACAACCGAAGAAACGTGGCAGATTTGGGCTGAAACGCCATACATGCATGCATGCACACTCCTCCTTGGGATTATGCCCTCCTTGACTCATGTAAACACCCTACTAGTCCTAATGCTTTGTGCACTACTACAATAGTAGATAACAAACTCCAAAATAGAAAAGCTAATGGAAGTGGATCAATAATCTAAAATAGATAATGGAAGAGGTTGTCATATGCATGCAGATGCCCTCATCCTCGCTCTCCTACATAACTTTTACATTGCTTCCAAGAACACTAGTGTTGTGTCCTCATACTGACTGCAAAAGTATCGAGGTTACCTTTGTTGGAGTCGCTGTGGCATGCAAAGGGAGAACCAACTATTGAGCAACAAACTAAAAATTTAACACTCCTTTGCAATTAAGGTGTTCTCCACGAAGCCTAGTCTCCCCCTTAACATCTTAAATTTCCCCTTGGTGTCCAAGGGTTTTGTTAAAATAACCTCAACTCGTGAATTTGAAGGAACTTTTGGAGAACCACTGTCCCCTTTTGAACTATGTCCCTAAGGAAATGGTATCAAATATTTATGTGCTTGGAGCCATCATGAAAATTGGCTTTTTAGAGAGCCTGATACGACTATGATTGTCACAGTATACCACAATAGGCTTCAAGATTTGATTGGTGAGCTTTGCTATCAATTTGTAAACCTTGATGGCCTCACAACTAGCAAAGTTGGGTGCCATGTACTTTGTCTCTATTGAAAAAGTGCCATCGCTACTTGCTTCTTGTTGAACCAAGATATTATACTTGAATCCAAATTGAAGCAAGGCCTTGAAGTAGTCTTCCTAAGATGTGGAGTCAAATTCCACAAAACCATGCAACATCAACTCAGCATCTCTTACATACCCGAGACCATGATGCACTGTGCCCTTCAAGTATTAGAGCGCATGCCTTGCAACAACCTATTGAATCCGCCTCAACTCAACCATGTGTTGGCTCAAAGTGCACACTGCAAAACAAATATCAAGTTTGGTATTTACCGGGCGGATACATAAGGAAACCAATCAATTACCTATACACAGATGGTTCTGAAATATCTCTTAGGGTAAAATTGCCTTTAGGGTTAGGAAAGAGCACTAGACAAATTTTGTATTCCAACAGTATACTTCAATTTGACAATAAGAGACAATATCGAAATGCAATGAAATTGAATAATCATGTATTCAATAGTTCATGCCCATGAAACCAATTCAATAGTATAATAAATAGTTTAGATCCACAATCCTCCAAATGCAATTGAAATACACAACTAGGGCTATCACATCAACCAAACCCTACTACTTTAATACCCTAACTTTGGCCTTGCCTCTATCTTCAGTCCTTTGTACCTTCTACTGCTGCAAATCTACATTGTTCTAGATTTCTTGAGATTGTCTTGAGGTTGTTGCTGTACCAATTGGGCTTTCGCTGCATCTAAAAACTCTCTACACTGTACCTTGTTTCCCAGAGGAAACTTGTAGCATACCTTCTTTGTTGTCGTGGGATTAGGCCACTATCAAGTAGGGCCTTAGGAAATAGGCTATGTCTTCCTCCAATGCCTTAAAATTTGTCTGTTGCTATAGGTGGACCCTTGAAACTCCCGCTGCCACAGAGGGGTAACCCACTGTCCAAAATTTAGCTTCAAATCCTTGTGTTGTCCCAGGTTAATGCTTGGATAGTGTCGCTGTCTTAGATGGTGGACTTGGAGGAGATTCGTTGCTTCCTCAAGTTGGTCCGCAGCCCTAAAAGGGGCCTCAAGAACCCACACTACCACAATATTGATCTGCGACCACAATTAATCTCTAAGACCCTGCGCTAGCACAAACAAACCCTAGAGGGGTCTTTGTTTGTTAGGCCCCTATACTACTAGTGTAACCCCTTATTGTTATTAGTACAACCCCCTTATTATATTGATGTACCCATGTAGTGCCCATATTGTTACTATTGTGCCCCATAGAAGCCCACTATTGTTATTATTGTGCCCTTACATTATTATTGTTATGTCGGCTCTGATTATATTATGACCCCTTAGACTCCTATATATAGAAAGGAGGTCTTTTCATTTGTATCATCGAAGAATTGTTCATTTGTGTAATGTAAAGAAGGTTGCTCCCTCAAAGAGGCTGAATTTTAAGGCGTTCAACTATCTTTTCTATTTTTTTGTGAGCTGGTTTCATAACATTTGGTATCAGAGCTTTGGATTCTAGGGTTTCGCTGCTCCAAATAGGTCATTGTGGCATTTTTGCTATAACTTTTTTTTCTGCGGCATTTTAGAAGCGAAAAAAAAACCCATTTGAGACGAAATCGCACTGAACCTCGGGTTCGAATTTCAGAGTTTTTTCGTGCTATATTTGTGGAGATATGATCTGAGGAAGTTGGTCTTTTTGCAGGCTCCTGAATTACATTCCAAACAGGTGACTTGGGGAAATCGTCATAACTTTCTCTCTGGGCATCGGATTGAAATTTTGTAAGAAGGTATAGAAAGAGGATGCACTGTAGTTTTTTGTATATATTTTTCAGAGCTAGAGGTCGAAACAGTGACACATGGCATGTCGTACAAGTTCGCTCTACTAAACTAGTCTATAATCAGGTCACTGTGGGAGATTTGGCATAACTCTTCCTTGGAGAATCTAATTTGGATTAGACTGGTGGCATTGGAAAGAGGATGCAGAGGGCTACTGCAGGTCGCAATTTCAGAACTTAGTACAGAGTTCAGTCGTTTCAAAATCGAGCTCCTAAAATCAAGAAAAAGCAAGATGAGGAAGTTTGATGGCAAGGATCCGGTAAATTGGATACTTCAGATGGAGCAATATTTTGATCTACATGGTGTACCACTGTTACAAAAGGTATGTATTGCATCTTCATATTTAGAACCAGATTAATTTTTATGGTATAAAGGGCTTTGTTCTCATAAAAAACTTGTTATGTGGTCAATTTTCACGGAGGAAATGATAGCACATTATGAGGATACAAAGAGCAACACCTTTTTTAGAGCAACACTGCAACAATTGGAAAGAGTAAAATGGCTTTGTTACATAGTGGAAAGTAAAATTATGGCAACAAAGAAGTCTACCCCTCACAACTACAAATATGGAAGTGTTGTTTCTCCTAGCCTTCCACAACTTACAAGGGTTACACCACAACAATTGGAAAAAAAAAGAGAAAAAGAGCTTTGTTACAATTGTGATAGCAAATGCACTAAAGGTCATAAATGTGCTGAGAAGAAATTATTTTACATAGAGTATGAAGAGGATCAAGAAACATCAAATAAGAGGATATACGTCAGGACCCAACCCCAGAGAAAGAAGAAATGAATCAAACCATATCTTATAAAACATTGGCAAGAATTACCACTCCTCAAACTCTCAAGATAGAAGGACATATCAAAAAGAAAAAGGTGCAAGAAGTGAAAGATCACATCGAGAAAGAAGAAATGAATCCAACCATATCTTGTAATTCATTGGTCGAAATTACCACTCCTCAAACTATCAAGATAGAAGGGCATATCAAGAAGAAACATGTTCAAGAAGTGAAAGATCACATCAAGCATCAAGAAATGAATCCGACCATATCTTGTAAAGGATTGGAAGAAATTACCACTCCTCAAACTCTAAAGATAGAAGGACATATCAAGAAGAAAAAGGTTCAAGCAGTGAAAGATCAGATTGAGCATCAACAACAAGTTCTCCAACTTTTACAGGATAATGCCACTTTGGTGCAAAATAGAATGAAACAACAGGTAGATCAACATCATAGTGAAAAATGTTTTGATATAGGTGATTGGGTATTTTTACTGCTACATCTCAAGCAAGCTATTTATGAGAAGGAAATGTTGGCAATACTATATGCACTTAAGAAATGGCGACCTTATCGAATGGGAAGACACTTCAAGGTAAAAATGGATCATGATAGTCTTAAATACTTTTTAGAACAACTATTATCTTTAGAAGAACAAAAAAATGGGTCACAAATATGTTGGGTTATGACTTTGACATCATCTATAGAAAAGGGAAGCAAAATTTTGCTGCAGATGCACTATCAAGAAAGGATGAGGATGTGGAAGCATTGTTTTATGCTATTTCTATTATCCAACCAGATTGGATAAACAAAGCAAGGGATGAATGGAAGAAAGACAAAGAAGTATGGCCACTTATTCAAAAGTTGCAAAAGATCCCAATTCAAACAATATTGCCACAAATTGAAGAGGAAGGAAAATCATATTGGAACCTGGAGCAGTCATAGAAACAAGAACCTGACAACTACGAAATCGATCAATTTCAGAGTATCTCATCAAGTGGAAGAACTTACCCGCTGAAGATTCCACATGGGAGGACAAGAATCTTATACAGAAGCATCAAGAACTACTCAAGCGTTGATGATAACACTTTTTGAAGGAGAGGGGCATGTTAGGCCCCTATACTACTAGTGTAACCCCTTATTGTTATTAGTACAACCCCCTTATTATATTGATGTACCCATGTAGTGCCCATATTATTACTATTGTGCCCCACAGAAGCCCACTATTATTATTATTGTGCCCTTACATTATTATTGTTATGTTGGCTCTGATTATATCATGACCCCTTAGACTCCTATATATAGAAAGGAGGTTTTTTCATTTATATCATCGAAGAATTGTTCATTTGTGTAATGTAAAGGAGGTTGCCCCCTCGAAGAGGTTGAATTCTAAGGTGTTCAACTATCTTTTCTATCTTTTTGTGAGCTAGTTTCATAACATCGTTGCTCCCAAAATTTCTTCAGAAGGGCATGTTGTCTCAGACGCTTCCCTAGAAGGACTTTGCTCACTCAATTGGAGGTTTATTGCACCAAAAATATCCTCAAACTGCCTCACTGCCCTAGATATTAGCCACACAAATCATAGTGTCTTTTCAAGCCAATAACCCACAAAATTCTCCCTTGCTTGCCAAAAGAACTAGATGAAAAGTGCCCCAGAAATTGATGCCAAAAAAATGAGAGAAAGAGAGGGGATTGGCTAGGGTGGAATCTTTCACCACCAAAACCAATCAAAAGAAAAAGGAGTCTTAAAACCCTTAGAGCCTCAACTCACAAAACAAAAACCTCTAATCAACCATATTGAGAAGAATGATTCTTCTCTCTCTTATTTATAGACTCCCTTTAGGGTCTCTTCTCCTAATTTTAATTTGAGGGGCTACAAGTTTCCCTCCACTTAGCCCCAATTCTGGCTTCCTTCACAAGTTTTCTCCCAATTACCCCAATTTACCCAATGTTGCCCCAAAAACATTGAATAATGGGTTTCCCCTTTTATAATTGACTATAGCCTACGGGGTTGGATAGGCTACTTCGTCCTCCCTTGGGCAATTAATTAGAAGAGGACATTACATTTCCCCCTTCTCAACTTTGCTTACGGTCAAGCAATTGCGAGTTCGGGTATTGCAAAATTTGTCCTATTTGCAAGAATGAGGACCTCTCAAATGATTCACATCCCATCCTCTAATTTCTTTCAAACCATCCACCTTCATTCAAAACAGTTCTTGGATCTTCTCCATATTCACAACCATCACAAATATTTGCAACTGCAAGAATTGGCCATAAATTCCTTGAAAGGATCAGGCGACCAACATTGAAGTTTGGGGTGATGTTGATGTAAAAGCCCCCATAATCATATAATAGAGCAGGATGGGGACCATCGTTCTTGTTTATCATTGGTATCTGAGTTCCATCCTTATTGGTTCTGAAAACCTGTTTAGCCTCAAACTCTGTCCGCTCAAGGTTTGTAACAAAATCCCCTTTAAAAACTACTAATTTAGGCTTTTACCACATCTTGGTTGCATTCATAGATAATGCCAAGGGTCAGGAAACTACTAAAATCAATAAATATCTCCTTGTCTTTATGCCTCCTTGATATTCCAAAAGTTCACCCAAAATCCATTGGCAAATTTTGAAGCAATTCTCCATATTGCCATTCTCGTGCAAATTTGCTTAATAGGAGCTGATTTCCATTGACACAACAAGATGATTCAAGCACACCCTTCTTATATATTCCAATAATATCATTCAATTTAGAATTGTTTTTATGTATTTGGTTGCTTAGTTGATCTACTGCAAATATCTTCATTTTCTTCATAACAATATTTATTGTACTTGTTGAAAATGTAGCAAGCAAGGTCTTCTGGCTTGTGCCTTAGCTAGTGAAGACGTCGAGTTGTCCTCTTGAGTTAGATTTCAGTTAGGATGAGTTATTTCCAGTTTATTGGAATAATCATCATGAGTTCATGTGTAGAGTGGAGCTTCGGTTAAGTGGAGTCATCAACAGTTTGATTACAGAACAAGGTGGCAGTTAACAGTTCAGTTAGAGTGAGTTATTCTTCAGTCCTGATTGACGGAAGAGCGAGTTAGATCTCTAGTGTTGATTGGAGAGAGCACGAGTTAACAAGTCCATTGATGATTGGAAGGAGAGCGGGTAACACTTTTAGTTAACTTGCTATCAAAGCTCGAGTTCTATATTTTAACTAGCATAATTTAACATGGATCAAATCTATAAAGAGGAGGATGAAAGCACAATGAATTACAATTGTTTTTGTGCACAAAGGTTTGTGACAAGACAAAGCTCACAGGTTGTGAGAGCCTTGTTTGTGGAGAGCACAAAGAGCTTGTGTCCTAAGTAATAGGAGATCACAAGTGCGCTAGGATTTAGGAGTTGGGATCAAGGGTTGGCAGGGCAAGTCCAAGCTAGATCAGCAGGAGAACAAGTATGTTCTCAGAGGGACAAATTGCTTTGTAATAGATTCAATTGCTCCAAGGACAATCAATAAAATAACTACATCAAGCAAGCAAGTTTTCCCTGTTGGGTTTCCTGAGAAAAGTGTGTCAATTTGTGCATGTGTCTTTATCTCTATGTTTTTATTTCGCTACTTTTATTGTTGAGAAATTTTGTGCCTTGGTGAAAAGAAAAGTAGTTTTAGATTGTTCATTCAAGCAACAAGTAGAATTTCAAGGAAATTCAACATGGTGTTAAAGCAGAGATCAATCAGTAAGGCTAGAGTTTCGAAGAGAAGTTATTTTTGGGCCGAGAATAAATTTTTACTGACATTTTTTTTTCGGAAAAGAAAAAAAGAAACGTAAAAAAAAGAGAAAGGAAAAGGGTCTTTTTTTGGCTGAAAAATTAATAGAAAAAAGAAAAAGAAGTGGGATGTAGTGGCCGATAGCCCAGCTGCTGGCAACAACCACTGGAGTAGCAGCCGCCAGGCAACTGGTAGCCACCAGACCGACACAAAACACATCGACAACACCCAAGTTAGACCTACTAGCGACATCGGCACCACAACGTAGCAATCAAGGACATTGTCGCAGAAACAGACGAATGAGGAATTGCAAGTGGAAGTGTCTAACGAGGCGGAGGAACTGCCTGGATGGCCAAAAGTGGCCGGAATCTGGGCAAAAATATTTCAAAAAATCTTGCACTCGCAGTGTTTGAATCATGTTTTTGATGGTGGAAATGGATTTAGCAACATCAAAAACCTTTGGGGCACCCAAAACCTTGAAGTTTGACCGCTGTAACTTGGATTTACAAAAATTCCTGCCAGATTTTATCAAAATCTCAACGGAATTTCCATGATTTTCAGGGAAAAAAAGCAGTCTGGTTAGTCTACGACATTGTAGGCGGCGGCTTGGTGAGAGATAGTTGAGCCAGGTCAGTTTGTTGGTCGCAGGATCGGGCGTCAGAGCTGTGTGGTGTGCTAGAGCACAGATTGAAGGTCTGGGCCACTAGACCAGTCAATTGGCCAAGTACAAGATCATACAGAGTTGACGCAACGTAGGAGGCATATTGTGGGTTGAATGACGCTCAACAGAAAAAGTCGCAGAGGAGCTGACAGTAGTGGTCAAGCCAATTCAAAGAAAGCGACTGACAAACTGCACTGAGAGGAGTTTGAGGCTACTGTAGTCGACAAGGAGCAACGTGACAGGGGCACGAACATAGAGACATCAAGACGGAGGCGAAGTTGATCTCAAAAGAGCAACTAGTCGAGGAGATTGGGCAGATCAAGCCGATCAACAACTGAAGAGAACAAGACGACACAGGTCGAGCATTGGAGCTTGATCGGGGCCAAGAGAAGCAACTGGCATGCGGCGTGACAGTTGTAGTTGGGTTGACAAGAGTAGGCCAGTGCGGACCAACTGACAGAGGATCGAGACGTAGCAGAGCGATTGCAAGAACTTGCATGACAATTTGGAAGCATAGGGCATCAGACAATGGAGTTGTTGTGCGTAGGAGCAATGTTAGGCATAACCATGTGCGAGCAGAGAAACAAAGCGAAAGTCGGAGTCTATCAGGCTGCAGAAAAAGCTAGATCTAGGGCGGACGTAATAGGCACAACAACCGAGTAGATCAACATTGAACTGGCAAAAGAGACTAACCGTTTAGCAGCAAAGCAGAGTAGTTGGGTCTGTGCAGTGAGACAGTTGAGGCAGGTTGTTAGTGATGCACAGGGGAATAGTAGTGGGTGGTGAAAAGGCATGCCCAACACTAATAGGCCACATGTATAATTAAAAAAAAAATTTGCTGCTACTGTTAAAGTGTCTGAGCAACACAATCAATTTTCGGGCAGGGAGCAAGAAAGCTCCGGGTAGCCTCGGGAAGTGTGCAGCAGGCTTGAGCAACGTGTAGAGTATCGTGGGGTCAAGCAATGACAAGGTGATAGACTCGCAGAGCATGGTTGGAAAGAACAGGTCTTTAGATCAAATTTCGCAGTAGAAAGCAAGGAAGTCTTCTAGTTTAGAGGGAGTAATTGCAACCAATGTTGCAGGAAGCGTCCCCCCCGGTTCTAAGGTCTGAAGCGCGTCCCGTGCGGATGTGTCCAGGAAGCGTCCCCGGAAGCGTGATTCTGCTTGTTTTGGACGCTTCCTGGAAATTTCCAAAGCTTTCCTCCGAAGCGCGTTTCGTACGACGCTTTGGTCGTACGAAGTGTGGCGCTTCGGAGGGCGAAGCGTACGCTTCCCATATGGTTTTGTATGATTTCGTACGATTCCCGTGGGTCCACCTTGGGTTAGGGTGAGGAATGAAGGCAAAAAAAATATAAAAAAATATAAATATAGCATATGCTCACTCATGGTAATGTTAAATATTAAAGTAAAAGGATGAAAATGAAAAATAAAGGATGAAAATGAAAAATAAAGGAGAATGTCACTTTTACTTAAATTTTTAACATTACCATGAAATGACTCAGGATGTTTGAGAGTGGTTCCAGCCTCATTGGACTTCATATGGAGAAAATAGAATTTCATATCCTATTCAAAATTCAGCAGGCTTAACAATTTTCAGGAATTCAAGATCAATGGGATTGTGGCATTTCATTAGATTATATCAAGTATGAAAGTATGCGATTAGCATTTAATCAAGAGCACCAAGCCCTATATGTACCCTAGTGTTGGTGGTGTTAATTTTTGAACTCCTTTGTCACGCCCTTAGCAAAAAATTACCTTTCAATCAAGTCAAAATCATCGATCAAGCATGTTAAGCTTTTTCTACCATATTTTAAGTCTTGAATTAGGTAGTTTGATCAAAATTGGGCAATGTTTACTAATATCCCTAGACAATCGAGGTAGAGGTAAAGGCTAGAGTCTAGACAATCTAGATTCTAGATGGTTGATGCATCTAAATGGTTGATGCTTGAATAATTAATCATTAATGTACAATGGATGCTATATCTATCTTGATCTATGCAAAAATATGCATGTTTTCATGTCTTCTACAACCTAAGTCACCTGACACGAGGATTCGGGACACGTAGGATTCGAGATTCGTGGTGTCGGATTCGGACACGTTGACCCCCCGGAACAGGACACGTTATATATTATTTTATTAAAATATATATATTTTTTCCAAAGGAAAAAACGAAACTTTTTATTAAGTTTATAAAAAGTTTACATTGCATATGCCGTGGCATCACCGCTCCTACTGAGTTCTGTCAAAACTGAATTACAAAAATTTTTCTGCCTTTTGTCTGTAGACAGTTCCATTCAGGTGCTGTCGCTATCTCTGATATGCGCTGTCCAGTGGTTCTTTTGTGCCGATACACATAACAGTAACTATGTATTGTTCATGAAGAAAACCAACATAAACCGGGTCTCCTCAGATTTGAGGAAAACAACCCGTCGCTGTTCATGAAATGTTAAGTAGGCCGCACTATCATAACTGTAGTGATTTTTAGGATTTATATATAGTACAAAATTTTGTTGAAAGTAAGCAAAAACAAAAATTCCTGCCAAAAATATCAGAAAGGATGGTGATAAGGTGGCTGATCCGATCTTCTGATTTGGCCTTGATCGACTTCTTCTATTTGCCAGCTGCCCAAATCCTGTTGAAGACCATCTTTAGAGAGCTGATCTGCCATGGCATTTCTTTCCCTGAAAATGTGACATATGGAAAAACTGTTAAACATTGATTTCAGTCTTTGAACTTCCCCCAGAATTTGTTTTAAGACCTGATTTCTGCATGTACATTGACCATTTACCCATCTGATCACGTTTTGGGAATCCCCAAAGATTTGAATAGTGAGGGTGTGCCTTTGGATGAGCCAGCATAAAAGGAGTTTTAGGGCATTCAATTCTGCATAATTATTGGAGCCTGTTCCTAGCCCCACAGAAGCTTTTAGAGAGTGAGATGGGTTTATATGGATGACAAGTCCTGCTCCTGCTATGTTATTTTGAGATGCACCATCGAAGAAAGCCCAAGGGACTCCTTCTGAGATCTGAACTTCAGGGACAATTCTTTGGGAGGAGGTTTCCTTAGGTTCTGGAAGGCTTGAGAAGATGGCAGCTCCCTGAATGGCAGTGAGAGCTACAGGAGTATCTTTGTCTTGAAAGATGTATTAAAATATATATATATATATATATATATATATATATATATATATATATATATATATATATATATATATATATATATATATATTTAAAAAATATACATATATATTAAAAATTAGATATTATCATATTTCTTACACAAATTTTAATTAATGATACAAATTTATTGATTTCAAACATAGATCTTCATTTATAGCTATTAGCATGCATAGTACATACAAAATTCAAATAAATGTCAGTGGTACTGGTCACATAAATGATAAATCTATTAAAAATTAAAATCATGATTCATAATTCATAACTGAAAGACAACTTACAACTACAAGATAGTAAGATAAACACACTGACAACTGTAGTTTTCTCATTAAGTCATCAAATCAAAATGTGTTACATAGGTAGTGTTGGTGCAATTCCAATGGCAAATAGAAATAGAAAATATAAAACAACTACAGGTATACAAGCCTCAAGGCATCAATCAGCATCAGAATCAGCATCACTGTCCCCATCATCATGGTCCCCACTGCTCTCCTCTACATCCTCCTACTCCGCTGTATCCATAGTCGCCTCTGCATTTGCTGGTATGGAGGTTGACCCCTCTAAGTCATCAAATCTAACATGCTCTAGCACTGGATCATTAAGATCCATGTTGGCCAATGCCAACTCAACAGTGGTGTCCAGACCCATATCATCAGGAATAGTGTTACTTGGGAGCGGGAGCGAAAGTGGGGAGCAGGAGCGACATATTCAGAAGCTCTTGGTTTGGTGCTCTTGATTAAATACGAGTTCCATACCCTAATACATGTCCTAAAATCCTGAAAAACTGATAAGTCTGCTGGATTTTGAATGAAATCTAAAATTCTACTTTCTCCATATGAAATCCAATGAGGTCGGAACCATTCTCAAACATCCTGAGTCATTTCATGGTAATGTTAAAAATTTAAGTAAAAGGATGAAAATGAAGATTAAGGAGAATGTCACTTTAAGAATTTAACATTACCATGAATAGCATATCAATACTAGGGCCTAGACTTGATCATGAAGCTGCCAAAATGCTTTACTCCTTGCTCCAACAGCACAAATCACTTGCCAACATCACAAATCACTTGCAAATGACAATTTTAATGAGCAAACACGCCCTTTTCATTCCCGCGCTGAGCTTAGCGAGTCCTGGAAATCGAACACGTGTCCTAAAATCGCGACACACTTTTGAAAATTGTGGCACGCCCTCGGACACGACGTGTCCTGTGATTTGGACATGAATCCGGACCGAATTGTGTCGGATTTGCCGGATTCGGGATTCGCAGGGGGTTTAGGACGAATCCGGTGACTTAGTCTACAACTAATTTGGTATTTGGGATGTTTGTTTTGAGTATAATTCAAAAAAATATAAAAAAATATATATATCTAGCAGACGCTTCGCTTCCTAGATTTTTGGAAAATGACGCTTCCGCGTCCCTGCTTCCAAAAAACGTCCCCGCTTCGTGCAACATTGGTTGCAACAATAAAGAATGTGGTAGTGTTGAAGACAAATCCAAGTGGACGAGGTTCTTCTAGAAGTACCTTCCTTGCTAAGAGGGAGTGTTGAAAATGTAGCGAGTAAGGTCTTTTGGCTATTGTGCCTTAGCCAATGGAGACCTTGAGTTGTCCTCATGAGTCATATTTTAGTTAGGATGAGTTATTTTCGGTTTACTGGAATAATCATCACTAGTTCATGCGTAGAGTTGGAGCTTCATTTAAGTGGAGTCTTCATTAGTTTGACTACAGAACGAGGTGATAGTTAGCAGTTCAATTAGAGCAAGTTATTTTTTAGTCTTGATTGAAGGAAGAGCGAGTTAGATCTCTAGTGTTGATTGAAGAGAGCACGAGTTAACAAATCTAGTGATGATTGGAATGAGAGCGAGTAACACTCTCAGTTAACCTGCTATTAGAGCTCAAGTTCTATATTTGAACTCGCTATCAGAGCTCGAGTTCTATATTTGTGCACAAAGGTTTGTGACAAGACAAAGCTCACAGGTTGTGGGAGAGCCTTGTTTGTGGAGACCGTAGAGAGATTATGTCCTAAGTGATAGGAGATCAAAAGTGCATTAAGATTTAGGAACTCGGATCAAGGGTTGGCAGGGCATGTCCAAGCTAGATCAACAAGAGAACATGTTCTTAGAGCAACAAATTGCTTTGTAATAGATTCAGTTGCTCCAAGGACAATCGATAAAATAGCCACATCAAGCAAGCAGGTTTTCCCTATTGGGTTAACTAAGAAACATGTGTCCATTTGTGCATGTGTCTTTATCTTTGTGTTTTTATTCTGCTGCTTTTATAATTGAGAAATTCTATGTCTTGGTGAAAAGAAAAGTAGTTTCCGATTGTTCATTCAAGCAACAAGCAAAAGTTTAAGGAAATTCAACAGTATCTTCAACTTGCTTGTGATGAGTAGCCACAAGATCCTCCTCTTTTGTTGCATCCCTAGATTTTAATTCTATATGGATTGCATCGAAAATATCTCCTTGCCTCTTGTTGCACTCAAATTGTCAAAGTTCCAAGGAAGCAGAAGTATTTTTTGACAGGATCAAATCACCTATCATTAGTCCATGTGTCATGGTCAACCCATTCTGCAAGTTATATGATGTAAATGATCCTAGTAAGACCCTGAGTATATGTAACAACGTAGGTAAGCCTATGATTTTGGTGGCGAACTTCATCCTAGGGGGTTTTTTAACTTCACTGATTATCTGTGTTTCTAAACACGGCTAATCATAAGAGTTTTTTCCCTCCAGCTTAAAACCCAAAGCTAGAGTGAAATTTATTGTTGAAATTTTAGGTGAGTCTTAGTGTTTTTAGTTGAGTCTTATGTAAAAGTGATTTGGGAATAGTTTAAGCTAGTTGCCTTAATTATTTTATTACAAGTCACTTGGTCTACGGTATCATATTGTGTCGTAGATGGGTTGTGTCTTGAGGGTCTAGGCCAAATGGGTATTCTTTCTTTGAGTCTTGTAAATGTAAAATCTTATGTATTAGAGGGTCGGAAAAATATTAAATACCCTCATGTGTAAATTAATTAATTTTTTTTGGCAAAATAAAATTAAATCCTAAACCAAAAAATTAATTAATTAGAGTCAAATTTAAATTGTCTTAAGAAAATAAATTCTCCAAATGGAAAAATTCGTGGGTCTTAAAAAAATCAATTTTTAAAGGTCCTCCACCAAGGGAATATTGTATATTTCAAGAAAATTTGGACCCTTGGACCTTGGTGGTTAAGTCAAAGTCAAAATTTTGAGGAAATTAGCTCAAAATAATTAATTTTGAGCTAATTAAAATGAAATTAAATGATAAATTCGAAAATTCCTCAAAAATAAAAAATCAAGGGCCAAGATTAAAAGATTTTGAAGTGTTTATCAACAACCAAGATTATTTTGACAAGGATCAAAGAAACTAGCCGTTATTTTTCCATTTGGAGGATTTATCTATAAATTAGAGTCATTTGAGTCTCTAGCATCTTGATCTCTGGCTAGAATATTGCTGCTGAAGCATTTTTGTAAACTATTGTCCTGCTGGGAACTATTTTTTCTGCTATAATAAAAGACTTTGGGGTGCAACTCGAGGTGTTCTTGTTCGTTGATCTGTGGTATGTATTGACTACGAGCTTCCTATGTTGTGCTTTATGTGATTATTTTGAGATAATACATAGTGTTTGCAAGTACTCAATCCTTGGTCTCCAAGTTCATAGACTGTGGGCAAGGATCATTTTGCTTGGATCCTTAGTTTTTATATGGTGGATTAAATTTTCGCTAAGGCTATAGTGAGCATAAATTTTCTGAAGCATTTCTAGTCATTCTTCAAAGAAAAAAACTCCATAAAAAATAATTTTCTCAAAAATTTAAAATTTTCAAAACCCTTGTATATTTGTAAATCTTGTAAATAATTTTCTAAATCTAACTTGTAAATTATTTTTCTAACTTGGGTTTTGGGGATTTTTAGTATTTTGTATATATTTGGGTTTGGGTGTTTTATTTTTGCAGGTTGGAACAAGGGATCAAGTGAAGGAAGAGCTATATCTAGGCCCTTGAGGGTTTTGAAGCTCAAAAGTTCTATTTTTCAAGCAACTACTTGATCCCAAAGTTTCAACAAATTTTGACCAAGGGATCTTCAAGGCCTTGAGCCTAGGGTTTGACTTCTAAACCCTAGTTTTATCTTTGTTTTATTACAACAATTAAATCAGTAAGAATCAAGCTCTAAAATCACGTGCTACATGGCCAAAATTGCTTAGATTTGCAAAATTGTCATTTTCGTGAATTTTGGCCACTTAAGCACTTTAGATCTAGCTTTTAGGCCCTTGAGGGTTTTGAAGCTCAAAAGTTCTATTTTTCAAGCAACTATTTGATCCCAAAGTTTCAACAAATTTTGACCAAGGGATTTTCAAGGCCTTGGGCCTAGGGTTTGACTTCTAAACCCTAGTTTTATCTTTGTTTTATTACAACAATTAAATCAGTAAAAATTAAGCCCTAAAATCACATGCTACATGGCCAAAATTGTTTAGATCTGCAGAATTGTCATTTTCGTGAATTTTGGCCACTTGAGCACTTTAGATTTAGCTTTTACGCTTGTTGGAATTTATTGCATAACTGAAAAATTCAGATCTGAAAATTTTTGAAGCATACACTTAATAAGAGTAAAAAATAATAAGGGTCAAAAATTTTAAAATTTCAGTTTTTGGCAAAAATTTACTATTTTTGGGCATTTTGGGCATTGACCTTAGTATTGTTAGCTTGCTGATCTTTCATCTGCTTACTGCTGTAGTAAACATATTAGTTCTGAAATTTGCTGAGTCATATTCTTTAAAAGCCCTAAAAATTGAATTTTTCAAGTTTCAGTGCATTTTTGCTATTTTTGGGCATATTGGTCATTTATTTTTGGCATCATTAGTTTGCTGATCTGTGGTTATTTACTGCTGTAATTAATAAATCAGATCTGAAATATCACTGAATACATCATCATAAAGTGGGCTTAATGAGTTAATTTTCATTTGCTAGTCATCAATTTTTTTTATGTTTCATGTGTTGGGCAAATTTCATGATTTGAAGTGGTTTCCTTACTGTTGTCATAACATTAACAAAGTTTGAAATTTCTGAAGTGTTATTGCTGATCTAAATTGTCATAAATCTGAAATTGGCTTATCTCATCTTGGTCTCAAAGGTTGTCTAACTTTGCATTCAAAATCTGAAGTTAATCTTGTTGATGGATAGAGTTAACTTGGGCATCTAATTTTAAATTGGCATAATATCTTGTGTTGATAATCATTGGTGGATAAGTTGATTTACTTAAGCATCTTGTGGATTGACCTATAGTTGAATTTTGCACTTGTATCCATTGGCATCTATCTTGTTTAAGATTGTCATCTCAATATTGTCAAGTACTCTTGTAATAAGCTGATTCTAACTAAGTACTTAAGTAACTTAAACAATCTTAACTCAAGATAATTTCACTCATCATCTTGCATTAAGCATCCTAGATCTAGCTTGCATTTATAATTTACCTCCTAGCATAAGCTAGGTTGATAGAAATATAGCGCAACCTTTCTCATCTAGCTTGAGGGGCCTTAACAACTCTTCGGTGGTTAACACGTTGACCTTGCAGTCATCAGAGCCACAGTCTCTGCAACGGCAGAGACACTGGGCGATAGGAGCCTAACAAAAAGTATCATTAATCAGGCCCTAGCTTACTTCCTGTTGGCCTCCTTCCCACAACCTACCTTGGAGCCCAACGTCAAAATAGTTAAGGGAAGGTTACATTTAGACTAGGCATATAATCTAAAACTAACCAAGATCCTTGCACTTCACATAGATTTTAGGACTTTGCATTTCATATAGATTATTCAAGCATTTAAGCAGCGGGTGTCCATCCGACTACTTGGTTTCAATTTATAATAAGCAAGAATTGTGACTCCATTAAGGCACTGGTCACATTACTTGAAAATCTAATCTAATCAATAAATCTTGCTCTAATCTAACCAAGTGTCTAGGCCACTCATTTGTGTCTCCCAGGCATGTTGGTCCCCAACTTGTCTTCCTTTACTTCATCTCATAGGGACTACCCCCCATAGCCTACTGTTGGGAGACAGCTAGAACGGAGTGGGTGAAGATCAAAGTGACAGCCCCCACTCTTAGCGGTTGTCGCAGGTGCCTGTACAATTTGGGCGACAACACCTCCCATCAACAACAACATTATTATTCATCTTTATTGCTTCTTTCAGATTTTGATTATAATGCTTATCAACTTTGCCCTTCCTCCGAAATTGGAAAGGAATTTGCTTGTTTGGCTCTTGTGACTTTTCAACAATATAGAAATTAAACTCAACAACATTATTATTGCTCATTCTTGAGTTTTCACAGGTTGAATATAGGTGGTTGTCGTCCCGACCACTTGGAGGGCCATGGTCCATTGTAAAATGTTAGTAAGTTTCATCATCCGATTGCTTATGCTAGCCAATTTTGTTGCAATCACTTTGAAGATCCAAGCTATTGGTTTTAAAAGTGCACTGTGAAAGCATTGACAATGGCAGAATTAGTGAAGTAGTAGATGGCTCCCTCAGTTTCCCTTTTGTTTGTATTAGGGATTCAATTAAGGAAACTTGTTTCTCCATAAAATCCTTGACCTCCTTTGCACCTAGGTCTTCCAGTCGCTTGTAAAATTCATTTTCTAGCACCCTCTGATAGCTATCTACTGTAGACTTACTTCTCCTTGCTCTCGGGTAATCCAAGCGTTGCCTTCCCCTTTGGTATTCTCATTGTGTTGTAGCAGTCATATAGGAGTGCACTCGGGCTTGTTCTGTTGACACATTATGCATCCCTTTGCATGCCTTAACACATCACCCTTGAGGCCCTCCCAAGAAAAAAATACTCTAATTTGTCTGTATGTCTTGAAGAGTCCTTTGTGTCTTGCTCGTTGTGGGTCATGTACAACGTTCAAGGTTTTCTTCTTGAGTGTAGAATTAGGAATCAGATATATCCTATCCTTATAGAAAATGACCTCATCCTCTATACTGTACTTGTCATCCTGGATGAGACTGTCCATCAATTTCCAAGCAAACTTATTTTTGGAATATTTTGCGAGGAGGTGGGCCTTCCAATCTTTGGTGACATCCTTGAGTGAGCGTGCAACTGGTCTCCTAGAAAGTGCATCAACGGTCAACCTTAATGCTTTTCTTGTACTTAGTACCCAAATACTGTTGGTTTTCTAATTCGTGATTAAATGTTCTGCTACACAAGTTACATCTCCCTGTTTATATACTACCTCCATTTGCTTAGCTGATATAGTTCGAGGACCACCATTGGACATACCTATCAACACTACCTTGCTGCAATTCAAGGCCCAAAATTCCATTTCCATCACCAGTAGTTCATTGAGAATTTTCCTATCAAGTACAACCATTGTACTCCTAACACAACACTGGTATTTGCGAGTTCTATTACATAAAAATCATTGGTGAATGTGTAATTACCCAGTGTCATGCTCAAACGTGGGACCACTTGCATGCATGCCATGTTGTATCCATCAGTTGCCCTCATGTTGAATCCTTCAAATTTTTCTGTGGGAATATACTTTCTTGCCACCATAATTGCATCGATGAAATTATGCGTAGCTCCACCATTGACCAAAGTTGTGATTTGTTGCCCTTGTATGACACCCCTGATCTTGAAGGTATAATATTTAGGGACTCTAGAGAGAAAGAGGTGATGGTACCACCTTTGGTTCTTATACGTGGCCTCTTGTCTCCTTTAGCCTCCTCAGGGGATTGTTCTTCTCCGGGACTGTTAGGCTCCATGCTTGGTGCTGGCATTGTATCAACTTTATTGTCATTGTCGGACACCACTTCAATATAGTGAATCATCCCCTTTCTCAAACATCTATGACTTGGTTCCCATGGTTCCTTGAAAATGCAATAGAGTTTCTTCCTCCTCAACTTGTTTCGAGTCTCCTCATCCACACTGTCCTTCTTGGTCCCATCTTTTTGAAATGGTTCCTTGTCTTTGCCTTTCGGAGGGATTAGTGGTTTGGATGGAAATTTCATCTTTGGTGTTGCATCTCCCATATCTTTTGTCTTGGTGATGGCATCATGCAATGTGATAGGTTTGAAAGCCTTGACCCAACCATGCAGTGGTTTGACTAAACCTTCTATGAAGAGCATGACCAACCTCTACTTCGATATATTTATTAGCATGATCGCTAACTGCTAGAGTCTGGAATTTTGAAATGTAGGACTCCAACATCCCGGTTTGCTTGAGCTATGCTAGCTCTCTAAACTTTAAAGTGTATATTAAAATCCTTCCAGTCAAAATGATCTATTAATCTTTGAGTGAAGTCCTCGTAAGAGGTGATGCTGGAATGTCCCAAAGTGACCAATCCATGGTATCATCATTCATCTGCTTCCTCTTCCAAATGTAACATGGCGAATTTGATAGCATCTACTTCCAACATTGGATTAAGTTGGAAGTAGGTGTCCAACTTTTGTACCCAAGCCCTTGTTGAGCACTTGGATGATCCATCGAAAGAGGGAATGGACAACTTTCCCACCTTGCGCATAAGATCATGATTCCTGCTTACGTCTTGGGCCTATTTTTGTACTTGATGCTACATAACTCATGGAAAGTCATGGCTACCTATACATCTTCCCCTAGTGCTGCATACTCCTGAAAGTATTTAGTAAAGTTTTCATTTTGTTTTGCTACTCCTTGGGTCACTGCTCCTTGACCAATCAGAAACTAGGGTTGTAGAGGCCTATAATTCCTTATACTAGTTGCCTCGGTGTTTGTTTGTGCAAAGATATTGAAAGAGCCAAGATTATCATTGTTTCTTCGCTCTGCAAAATTCCTGTTACCAACATTAGGTCCATTAGCAACAACGCTATCTGTGATGTTTAGATTTCCCATGAATTGGGCAAAAAACTAAGCCATTTGTCGCAATCCTTGGGTTATTTGCTGTTTCCCTTGTGCTAACAGTTGGGCTATTTGTTGATGCCCTTGGATTATCTGTTGTTGCCCCCTATTTAACTCATTCAAGATGCCAAAGAGGTTCTCTTCTTCTTCCCTATACTCCATGGTTGAGTTGTGTGTAACCCTTTTCCTCTTGATTGTAATGTTTCTCTATCTTTTAAGAACATACAAATCTCATATGGTCACAGGCTGGCAGGATGCACGACTCTAATACCACTAAAATATCCCTTAGGGTAAAATTGCCCTTAGGGTTAAGAAAGAGCACTAGACAAGTTTTGTATTCCAACAATATACTTCAATTTGACAATCAGAGACAATATCAAAATGCAATGAAATTGAATAATCATGTATTCAACATTTCATGCCCATGAAACCAATTCAACAATACAATAAATAGTTTAGATCCACAGTCGTTTAAATGCAATTGAAATACACAACGAGGGCTATCACATCAACCAAAACCTATTGCTTTAATACCCTAACTCTGACCTTACCTTTATCTTTTGTCCTTCATACCTCCTACTGTTGCAAATATACACTATTCCAGACTGCTTGAGATTGTCTTGAGGCTGTTGTTATACCAATCTGGGCTTTCGCTGCCTCCAAAAACCCTCTCCATCGTACCTTGCTTCCAAGTGGCAACTTGTAGCAGACCTTATTTGCTGTCACAGTATTAGACCCTAAAATCTGTCTGATACTATAGACCAATGTTGCACGAAGCGGGAGCGAAGCGGAAGCGCGAAGCGGAAGCGCGGAGCGCGGAAGCGTCATTTTCCAAAAATCTAGGGAGCGAAGCGTCCGCGGAAGCGTCTGCTATATATATATATTTTTATATATTTTTTTGCATTTATACTCAAAACAAACATCCCAAATACCAAATTAATTGTAGAAGACATGAAAACATGCATATTTTTGCATAAATCAAGATAGATATGGCATCCATGATTCCATTGTAGTTACTAGTATGTACAACAATCATCTATATTCTAGCTATTACAAACATACATCAAATTTTTAAGCATATTATAAAACATAAAACTATAAAAAGTATTAACCCGCGTATATGAAGACCTAGACCTTGCTGTAGCAAAACCGTGAATTGTAGGAGGCTTGAGGAGGAACCTTAAGGCTTAAGCCCCACCGGCAGTACATTGAATACCTAGTAGATCAGCATAGGTGGAAGCATAGTTGGACATAAGATCACAGTGATTTGAAGCAAGGTAAGGGCAACAAACTACATTAGCAAGAATTGCAGACTTTACAAGGAAGTCTCTCAGATCTACTCTCACAGTGTATTGATAATTTGATAATGCACCTCTGGAATAATTGGACGTTCGTTATATGGCTATGCTCTTGCTCCTGGTATGATTTACCAATAGTGTCATATGATCATTGGCATATGCTTCAGTATGATTCTTTGCATTATGACATTTGTTCATGACATCAATTCAATATGGACATGTCACTTGCTTCAGTCATATATATGTTATCGTTTCTCATATAGATCAATATTGGTATGGCTTCCCAATATTGGCAATGATGGGTATAAACCTATAAGCAGAGACTTCTTCATTCTTATATGCACTTAGCATTATGTATGGATATCACTGCTCAAATAGCTTGAGTATGGTATTGCTATGTTCTAATTACAGCAGTATATGAATATATAGAAGTGCATCCATCAGTTGAGTAGATGACTGCGCTTCCGGTTGCGCCACGCAATCCGCCCTTTTTCAATGTATATTCATTGAGTTGACATTGTATTCAGAGTAGTAAGACCGTATATTCAGGCTACAATGCTCAAGTTATATGGTATTAGGAATCCTATATGAGAATGATGTCATATTGGTGGGTTGCGTCCAGGTTGCGTCCAGGTTGCGTGCAGGTTGCGTCCAAGTTGCGTCCAGGTTGCGTCCAGGTTGCGCGATTCCGGGGGGCCGCAACCTCAAATGGCAGGAATCGTTTTTTTAACCCGGAATCGCGCCACCTCAAAAACGGAATTGCGCTTCCAGTGTGGATTCCGGGACGCTTCGCTCCGATCCGCGATTCTGGGTTTGGATCCGGCGGGGGGGGGGGGGGGGCGATTCCTGCAACACTGCTATAGACGGTCTCCTGAAACTTCTGCTTCCATGGAGTGTAACCCACTATCCAAAATTTACTTTCAAATCCCTGCGTACTCCTAGGTTAATGCTTGGAGAGTGTCGCTGTCTCAGGTGGTGGACTTGGAGCAGTTTTACTGCTTACTAAGGTTGGTCTGTAGTCTTAAAAGGGGCCTCAGGAACCCACGCTACCAGATGAAAAGTGCCTCAAAAACTTATGTCAAACAAATGAGAGAAAGAGAGGGGATTGGCTAGGGTGGAATCTTTCACCACCGAAACCAATCAAAGGAAAAAGGGGTCTTCAAACCCTCAGAGCCCTAGCTCACAAATCGGAAACATCCAGTCAACCGTGATGAGAAGAATGATTCTCCTCCCTCTTATTTATAGATTCCCTATGGGATATCTTCTCCTAATTTTAATTTGAGGGGCTACAAATTTCCCTCCACTTAGCCCCAATTTTGGCTTCCTTTAGAAGTTTTCCCCCAATTACCTTGACTTACCCAATGTTGCCCCAAAAACATTGAATAATCGGTTTCCCCCTTTATAAATGACTATAGCCTACGACGCTAGATAAGCTACTTTGTCCTCCCTTGGGCAATTAATTAAAAGAGGACATGACAGGTTCTACCAAATTTGAATTTGAATTTGTTAGTAATTTTAGATTTGGTATCATAGAAGTAGCCATGGGCTTATAATCCATTGTTTGAATTCTCTTAGAATCTTGATTACATACTTACCTTGTTTGAGGAAGACCTCACTTTGACTTTGCCAAACATGTAGAACCAAGAAATGGTGCACAAGGTTGATGTCATTCATAGTGAACTTGCATGCCAACTTGGTCTTACACCATGCTATGAGCTTCTCAGAACTACTTGTAAGCATAAGATTATCTACATGCATTGCCAAAACAAACAAATTGGATTTGTCAAATAAAGATTGGGATTTGTAGTAGTTTTAGTGAAGCTCAACCCTAATAGGTCGGTCAATCCTTGAGTACCAAGCATGTGGTGCCCGCTTTAGCCCATAAAGGGCCTTTTTCAATTTGTATACATGGGTCTCTTTCCCACTCACGTCAAAGATTCTCAACCAATTGTTCTACACGTCCTCCTCAATCAGATCATTAAGAAATGCCATCTTAACATTCATTTGATATAAATGTTAGCTAAAAAATGATGCTAAATACATACTTGGAAATTGGAGTAAATGTCTCCTCACAGTCACCTCCCTCTCTTTGGGAGAATCCTTTCACATGAATTGAGCCTTGTACTTCTTTATGTTGCCATCTGTTGCATGCTTTTCCTTGTACAACTACCTGGAATCAATCATTGCATTCCGATTGGTCTTGGAATTATCTCCAAAACATAATTCTTTATGATGGAGTTATAATCCTCTGTCATGGAACTTTGTCATAATTGCTTTGTTGCTGCCTCCTCATAACTAGAAGGCTCTGCATCAATGATGGAAGACATCAGTGCAACATAATTTAGAAAATTTATAGGAGGATGACGTACTTGAAAAGACATCATTGGAACTCCAACTAGCCCTTGTGCATCTTACAATGTTTGTGTAATTCACCTAGGTTTCTTGGATGAACAGGGGGTTTTGAAGCATCTATTCCACCTTTGGAACCTTGCTGATCTGATTTTGAAATTTCTGATTTTTTCATATCAACATTTGGGACACCAAGTGTTCTTTTCACCTCAAACCTCTACTAGAGACTCTGTTGATTTGGGTAGCATCAGATGTGCTCTAGGCCTCAAAATTTGCAAGAAGGCTTAGACACATGCATTCTCCAATACCCATAAATCGTTTTGGGAAATTCCACCCAGAAACAGTTTTATTAAAATAATTAATTATTTTTAATGGGACCCTAAGTCTAAACTTAGGAAATTAAAATAATTAATGGGTATTAATCTAAACTGTGGATGGAACTTCTAGAAGAAGGCAGAGATCAAGTCAAATGATCCTAACCATTGATTAGAATCTAATTTGGGCCGTTGAATGATCAACGAGAGGATTATAAGAAGAGACTTGATGGGCACTTGGAGAACACACCAGAGGCAGATACTCAGTTCCCTGAGTAAGATCGATTTTCTCATTGGTCGAAGTTCGGCAAGAGAAAATCGAATCAGAGGGAGAGTTGCAGGTGAGAAAGAGAGTGAGGGCATCAACACATTTAGAGAGTGCAAGGCAGCAAGACGCAGAGCAGGAACAGGGTGACGCAAAAAGAGGTAGCGCAAAGGCAGTTTGACGCAGAGCCTGCGTGGGCAACTTGACGCTGAGCCTGGGAGAGCAGTTTGATGCAAAGAGGATCAAAAGGATTCTGGGGAAGAAGTGCCTCACTTGGGGTAGAACTTGGTCAAGATGTGTCCATAAAATTTCTCATTCCTATTTTGTTGGCTGTAATTTGTACAAGCGAATTTACTAAAGAATAATAAAAACCCTCATCTGCTGCATCGGTTTTCCCACATTGGGTTTTTCCGGGGAAGACTGTCCAAAAATAACTGTCATTGTGGTTGTATTAGTAGACTTATTCATCTTAAAACCAGTGTTTTAAAAACCGGCCGATCTGAATCGGTAACCGGTCAAACCGGCCAGTTAGCAAGCCCACAGGGTCAAACCGGCTTAAAACTCCTGTTTACCTCCTCATTTTGCCTTTTTTTTGCCCTAACCGGTCCTAATCGGCTGGTTTAGGACGAAACCAGCTGGTTTTGTCCTAAATCAGCTGATTTATTGCTAGGGCAACTATAACCCCCACAAAATGCATTTTTATGAGTTTTGAAGTTGTTTTGAGGGAAATTTGGGGTTGTTTTCCTCCAAAAATAGTCCCTCCAAGAAAAACATGCCTACCTTCTCATTTTTCTGACACATCTCAACCCTAACAATGTTGGCAATTAATGGTAATGTTAAATTCTTAAAGTAAAAGGATGAAAATGAAAATGAAGGAAATGTCACTTTTACTTAAATTTTTAACATTACCATGAAATGACTCAGGATGTTTGAGAGTGGTTTCGACCTCATTGGATTTCATATGGAGAAACTAGAATTTTAGATTTCACTCAAAATTCAGCAGACTTAATGGTTTTCAAGATTTCATGGTTTGGGGGTTTGCAATGTTTCCATTTGATTCTATCATGTGTGAGGGTATGAGATTGGGATTTGATCAAGAGCATGAAGCCCTTTAAGAACCTCGATCGTGGTGGCATTGATTGTTGAACTTTGTTGATGTTGGTGGTACTGATTGTTGAACTCCTCTACCATGGCCTTAACAAGAATGCACCCTTCACTCAAAGGAAAACAACTGGTTAGGCATGCTAATCTTTTTCTACCACATTATAAGGTTGAGGAGATGAACCCTTCACTCAAACCAAAATCATTGGTTAGGCATGTTAAACCTTTTCAATTTCTATCATGTTATAAGGTTGAGCAATCCAAGTCTGAAGACTTTGAGCTAGATGATGTTCATCTCTTGTTGATGATGTTTATGTATTTCTAGTAGCGTTGAATCAATGATGAGTTTCATGAGTGACCATGTTGATCAGTGATTTGTAGTTTTGATGTCTATTTTTGCTACTACTACTAAAGTTGTAGAGGAGTTTTAGGAGTCCTCAAACTCAGAGGCATATTATTTATGTAGCTCATGTTGATGATCTCTTGTCTAGTTGTGGTGATGAGTTTGATCATGATGAGGAGTGATCATGTTGTTGATCACTGATATGTAGACTTGTAGTAGTTCAGTGACCCCATAGCTTAGAGCATTGTTTTCGGACTCTAGAGGCCATTTAGAGCTTCATTGATTATGTATTTTGTTGCGGATATGTATTGCACTCGATGCCATTTTGATATATTCACCTTTACATGGCATATAGATGAGCAAACCTTGCATATTTTGTTTCTATTGGCTTGGAATCATGGTTTTAAATCTTAAAAATAGTTTTTGTTCATTAAAAATTAATTATTTAATGTATTTTTTTTAAACCGGTTCGTTTAGACCTGACCCGGTTCGAAACTTGGTTCATTAGGTGGACCTGTCTGGTCATCAGTTCCGGTTTTTAAAACATTGATTTGCGCTAGTATATTTCCTTACATTTACTTTTTGCAATGTTTTAATTGTGAAGGTTGCAGTAGAATATATTTCAATATTTTGCCGTAAGAAAATTGTGGATAACTTATTTTTGAGATAACAAGTAAAAGAAATAATATTAATCACTGCAGTAGGATTTCTGTTTGGAAATTTTCACAGACTCCTAAGACCTCGAGGACCATGCATCTTCTTATCAAACTTCATGTCTTAGTTCACTACTATCTTTCGCTGTGATGTAATGTCGACTTTGTAGACCTTGGAGGAGTCACTATATCCAAAAAAAAATGCAACCTTCAAGCTGGAGGGTTCTAATTTAGTTCTTTTCTCTTCAGGAATATGAATATATACAAGACAACTAAGAACATGAAAGTATGATACTTATGGTTTCTCACTAGTGAAAGCTTCCTTTGGTGTTTTGTCCTTCGATACATTGTTGAGACAACAATTTAGGATGTAGACAACTATACTATATTCCTTTGCCCAAATTTGACATAGGTAGATCTAGGTCGTTAACCATAGCCTTCATTGTCTTTACAATGGACCTATTCTTCCTTTTAGCTACCCCATTCTATTGTTGAATGTAAGGCATTGTTAACTACCTCTTGATGCCCACATCTTTTCAAAAGGAATCAAACTCCTTGGAGATACGCTCTCATCCATCATTAGATCTCAACACGTTCCTCTTCTGATTTGTTTGGTGCCCTACACGAGCTTTGAACTGTTGGACCTTGCTAAAGACCTGATCCTCAATCTTCATAAGATGAATCCAGGTTTTCCTAGAAGAATCTTCAATGAAAGAAACATAATAGATATTACCTATCAAATTGTTGACGACATATGTGCACACACACCTGAATGTACTAGATCAAGAATCCCTCTCAATTTGTGTTCACTACTTGGCAAAGTAGGTTGCTTGCCTAATGCACATCCCTTGCACATTCTTTTCCTTTCTACCTTGAAATTGGATAGTCACACCATTATGTCATTTAGTAAAGGTGAAGCTCAATAGTGTAAGTAACCAAGTCATTTGTCTCGAAGCTCATACAAATTGGCACTTCTATGCACCAAAGCTCCTTGCTTCATCAGATATGGTAGCAAGTTGTAAAGGCCACCCTTTCGCGCTCCCTTGGCCAAAACTTGACCATGAGCAGGTCAATGTGTTATGATCATCACTTGATAATCATCAAACTTGGCCATACACTTTATACTTATTAGTCAAGAAATCGAAAGAAGATTCTTGGTTAAACTAGGGACATACAATACCTCATGTAGCTCTCTTGTTGGCACGAGAAATGAGACAAAACCCATTCCAATAATTGAGTACTTGGCATCATCTCCAATCTCTACATGCATGTCAAAATTTTGTTCTTCTAGTCTAAACATTGCTGATTGGTTGGTTTTCATGTGTCTTGAACCTTCAATGTCCACATGCCTCTTGACACAGGAAACGATGTTAGTGGAAAGGCACAACAGGATGGAGAAGGCTGTTTTCAATTTGGATACAATCTGATTTGCTGCTATAGAAGCTTCTACACTCCTTGCAAATTGCTTTTTTGGCTCACCCTTACCCTTCTTAGGACATTGAGAAACATAGTGGCCAAACTTGTGGCACATGAAGCACTTCACGTTGCTTAGATATTTCTTCCCATGGTTAGAAGATCTTGTCTCTTCCTTCTTATTTTGACCCTTTTAGGATCCTCCCTTCTTTCCTCCTTTACTCACCATCTTGTTTCTTTTCTGATGAAGTTTTCCTACACTGTCACAGAAGTGGGTAACTTCTCACAAGTACAAATACATTGAACAAAGTGATGCCACAATAGATCAAAGCCATTTAGAGTGTGTAATGTTCCCTCCCAACCCCTTGTACCTTATCAGGCCGTGGGAGGTGTTAGTTTATAATTTAACTTGACCTCCAAGGTTTGTTATGGAGATAGGGTTACATAAATCCTCCTTTTCAAACTTCATCAAAACTCAACTAATACAACCATTGCATTCAACTCGTCCAAATCTTTTTGGTGATATAATGTTATCTCAATTTGACTTTCGGATTCAAAGTAATGCCCATTTGAAGTTTGACCAATTGAATTGTGCCACCTCAACAAGAAATCGCCATATGGAAACCATGCACGATCCATGTGGCCTTGCCACGTCACCTTGAAACAGTTCCATATCACTTTTGATCCCAACATGGCACCCACATGACCATTATTAGGCATTCGTGGCATTTGCCACCTCATCCCAAGCTATTGTGTCCCATTAGGCCAACTCTGTCGTGTTATGTGACCAATTCTAGTTATATTTGTCCTAAGGGAAATTCAGGATGCACACAAATATACTTTATTAACACACCCACAAATCCCTCAGACCCCTGGATCATATGCAAATTCCTTGGGAAATTCGGTCCCGGTCCCATTTGGGACTTTTCTTACGTGCACCTGCTTCCACCACTGGATGTCTTGGATATTGGATGCTTTGTTCACTTGTCAGCAATCTAGCATCACACAAGTGTTTCTGCTTGAGTAGGCCCAACCAGGATATCGACCCTAAGTATGGTTTCCACAAAAATCCAGGACTATCAAAATCCGATGCACTTCTATCTGTGCTCATGCACTGACCAGTCAGGATGCCTAGATCATTAGATACATTTGTTAGTTGTTCGATATCTGCCCCCTGTACATATCTGGATTTCAAACAAACTTTGGGGAATGAAAGGGGATTCGACTTGGATACCAAAATTTGCCAAGGAGCCACATGTTGAGAATTCAATAGGGCAATGATTACGATTAATTCTCTTTACTTGATAATTGCTTGTGGTTCCTTTTTACTTATTATCTTTGTTCCTTATTATTATATGTGTGAACCATCAAACAACTACCAAAAACAAAAGAACAATGACACAATATATAGGCTGCAAGCCACGACAAAACCTCTCCTCTTGGGAGGAAAACCCTTAAATCTCTTCTCTTCCTTATAGATTTTGCATGACGAATTCCACGACCTTAAGACTGAGACCAATACCCTCCAAGACCAAGACCAACTTCTTTGAATGATGTCCCAACTTCAATCTAGTCAAACCCAGTCAAATCTCTTCCAGTAGCACCTTCTTGACTTTCTACTGCAAGATTTTCGACCTACCGCAGATCTGAAATTTCGGCCCCCAACAACTGTCGCTGCCACACGTGGGAACTTCGATCTTCTTTTAGAGCCCTCCTTTGACCTCCGCTTGCCTTTCCCTGATTTCTAGAGCTTGAGAGAGACCCTTGGTGACCTTCATTTGACCTCTTTGCCTCCTTTTCTCCAAGATCGAACTTGTAGAAGGATGCCATGTGAAAATTCGGTGATCCCGAATCCTACTGCAGTAACTGATAATATTTCTTCTATTTGTTAAATTACTTAAACAAATTATTTGCAGTTTTCTACAACAAATATCAAAATACATACACTGCAGCCTTCACAAATAAAATTCTGCGGAAAGTAAATACAAGGAAAATACAAGCACATATATAACCACAGTGACAGTTATTTTTGGACAATTGTCCTCGGAAAAACCCAATGTGGGAAAACCGGTGCAACAGATGAGGGTTTCTTTTATTAATCTTCAACAATAATTTTTGTACAAGACAAAATAGAGGAAGAGTCACTGAGAGAAATTTACTGGTGAATTTCTCACACTCCACAGCGTTTCTCTGATCTCGAAGAGGACCTCCTGCCCCTTTCGCTAGCCTTTCTGTGTCACCCTCTGCGCAGTGACTGCATAGGCTTTGTGTCAACGCTTCTGCGTTGTTGATCTGCATCTCTCCTCTGTGTTGCCCCCTCCAGATTTGTCTTGCACTCTTAGACTATGCTAATGCCCTTTCTCACACACATGCAACTCACTTTTTGATTCGATTTTCTCTTGCCGAACTTCAGCCACAGAAAATCGATCTGCTTGAGCAATTGAGTATTTGCTCTGGTGTATTCCCCATCTATCCATCGACTTCTTATAATCTTTTGTTGGAGCACCAATGGCCAAGATTAAAACATAATCGATGACTAAGATTAACTAGAAATCAATCCATGTCTTCTTCAAGAAGATTCATACCTAATTTAATTAACACCTTTTAATTAACTAGATTTCCTAAGTTTAGACTTAGGGAACCATTTAAAAAAAGTTAATTATTTTAATTAAATCATCTCTAGGTGTAATTTTCCCAAACGATTTATGGGTTATGGAGAATACATGTATTCTAGCCTCTCCACAAAATTTCGTCGCTAGAACACACTCGATGCTACAAAAATCAACACTCCCTCTTAGCGAAGAATGTGTTTTAGTAGTGCAACCCACTGAAGCATCACTCTATTTCTGCAACATCTCTTGTCACGTTGCTGATGTCTCGCTGCTGCTGCCCAACAACAACTGCATAACTCTGATATGTGTTGCTTCTGTGCTGCTGCTAACCCTGCTGAATTGTTGTCAACTACTGCATTTGCACTGCAACTCCCTCTCAACTGCTGCTACTAAGAATCTATTGAAATGGATTCTCCACCATACCCATTTGTTCTCTGAACTGGATGAACTTAGCTCTCCTTAGAGCTTTTGTGAGTATGTCTGCTACTTGATTGCTTGTGGGGACATTCTGCAGTTGAACTGGCCCATGTTGAACACAATCCTTGATGAAATGACATCTGATGTCAATGTACTTCGAACTATCATGAAATACTGGATTCTCAGAGACTTTTATGCAACTTTGATTATCACAGTAAACATTGGTCGCTCCCATTTTCTTCCTGAACAAACTCACCAACAATTTCCTAAGCCATATGGCTTCGCACGTAGCTGTGCTAGTCGCCATATATTCTGCTTTTGCTGAGCTCAGTGCTATTGACTTTTGCTTCCTGCTGCACCAAGAGATCATTCCTGATCCAACACTGAAGTAGTACCCAGAGGTACTTTTCCTATCCACTGAGCTACCTGCCCAATCTACATCTGTGAATCCGCTCAACCTGACGTCATCTCCTCGAGTATATTTTAACTTGAGTCCGACTGTTCCTCGCACATATTTGAGAATGTGCCTAGTTGTTGTCCAATGTACCCTTTTCGGTTCCACCATGAACTGACTAAGGGTATTGACAGCGAAGCAAATGTTTGACCTGGTGTTGACCAGATACATGAGTGACCCAATTAGCTGTCTGTATAAGGTGGGGCCGACTTCCCTGTCCCTTGAGGCATCTATCTTTTTCCAGTTGGTAATCATGGGTGTTGCCATTGATCTGCAATCCTGCATTCTGAACCTCTTCAAAATTTCTGTAGCATATCTCCCTTGCCCAAGGAAGATTTCCCCATTCTTCTTCCATACTTCCTATTGACCCTGCCGCTTACACCTACCTACAAGTTAGTGAGAAAAGCCTTCAACCCCACAAGGTGTGGTTGGTGGCAGGGAACTCAGAGAAGGGGCTGTCACACTAATCCCGACTCTCTCCGTTGAGCTATCTCTTAGGTTAGCTAAGGGTGGTGGTCCCTAAAGAAAAGTTAAGTTAAAAAGGATGTGAGTTTCTAGGAGAATTGTTAGAGTTAAATAGATAATTTTTTTAAGATTTATAAGCAAAATTGATATGAGCAATAACCATAAATACATAAGATAAGTATGAAATACATAAACAATCAGTGCCTTCAAAGTATTTCTCTTTAAGAAATGAAATTGTATTTGTTTGGAATGAAGTGAAATGCTTTCAAATGGAAAGCCAAAATAATCTTGAAAAGTGAAACAATAAATTATTAGCACAAGATATTATAAATGCTTTCAAGATGAATAAGTCTATAGATCAAAGCATGAAAACTATCTTGCTCAAAAGAATACAAAAATAACTCAAATGTTAGACCAAGATGACAACATGCAATTAAGTTTGCAACCCAAAATAATAGTACTTGAAAGTGAAATCAACCATTTATGAAAATAATTAAATCACAAGATGAGTCAATTTCGAAGTCCAAGAAAAATTAAACTTGTTGCAAAATTAAAAGGAATTACAATGCTTGCATCCAAAGTGCCTAGATTTGCATGTGAGACTTTAAACCATCAAGATAGCAATAAATTTAAGAACTTTGCAAACAAAGCAAATATCATGGAATGAGTTCTTGGTTTATTTTATTAATTAGTGCTAAGACAAAGTTACAATTGAATTCTAGTCTTTAGACCTCATCCTGGCCCAAATGTTTGGATTTCACAATGAGGAGTCAATAGAGGTAGAGGATCTTTAAAAGTTTATTCAACCAACTTAAGTTGGAGGTAAGTTTTAATGAGGCTTGGGGCTTTCTTATACTAAAATGCCTAGATGAAGTGCAAATTGTGTTAATTCCCCAAATTAAACTAATGCTTTATGCAAATGCTTCAAAGAGAAATAATTTGCAAAACTTAAGAGCGTATGCATGTGGGAATTTAAATACAAGATTATTAAAATTTGCATGTGGAGTGAAATGTGTTGATTTTAAGCATGCACAATATGAAATTAAAAGCTAGAAAGCTAAGAAAAACTAAAAGCAAGATTAGGCCACCCACAAGAATCCTTCCTCTAAATGAGGAAGGGGATGCCATGGGAAAAATCCCAAGCTCCCTCCAACATTTTTTTTTAATCTTTTATTAGTGCTTAAAGCGGATAAAAATGCCTCTAAGAGGGCAACCCACAATACGAGAGAGATCTTTACAAAGATGAGACTCTAACAAAGCTAGACTCTCTCCCCAAAAATATAGCAACAACAAACTTGAAGATGGAAAAAACTCTCCAAAAGAGATTCACAAGGATCAAAAGGCCCATGGCCTCGATGAGTTTGCAACTCTCTCCCAAGTGCTTATGGCCTCTCTAGAAATCAGTCTTTGGATAGCGTGAGGGGCTCCTGCATACACACGAGTGAGTAGTTTTCCAAAGCTTCTCCTCAAGCTTCTTGTTGCCCAATGCTCAAGCCTATGGGCGCAAAACACAAAAAAAATACCAATTGTCAGTGTGAAATTAGGAAAAAGAAACCAAAACTAAACTTAGAATTTAATTTACAAAGTACTAGATCAAGTAATGGGAGTGAACCCCATACTTGTCTAGCTTTAGAAATGACTTTTGAATAAGAGATATAACTTTGAAGGAACTAGAATCAAAGAAGTATTTTTGAATTTAAATGGATGACCAAGTAGCTATAGACTAAGAAAACTCCCTTTTGCTCTTCGTTGGATGGAAAACTTGGAGTGAAAAAATGGCCGAGTCTTGGATCACTGTGACTCTAGGAGTGAGTTGATCTAATTGAGATTTTTTTCACTTCCAGATGGATTCCTGCACACAATGCAAAAGATTTTTCCTACACACTTGAATACGTATTAGTTTGCACAAGATTAGAGCAATATAATGAATAAGATAAATCAAGCATTCCTCCTAAAATGAATTGGCAAGCTTATTCCTAGAAGACTACTCTAAATCAATGATATGTGCAAGATAGCTTGCACACATCAATCCAAGCAAAATGGTAAGCATAAACTAATATTATTCAACATGCGAAAGAAATTAAACACAATAGCAGTAGTATGAAATGACATCACCTCATAATGCCAAGAGAATACTAACCAGATAGCCCCAAAATCTTGATTTGTATTAAGAAAGTATGCAAGTACAAAATGACAGAGTTTCCTCAAACCCAATAGTTTATTACATGATACAATATGAGAGCCCATGGCTCTATTATATAGAGATTGAGAGCAAATCTCAATGAAGAATGACAATGACAAATGGCATTGGAGCCAATATCAATGTAGAAGTGATTAAACAAGTGGCATGAGGTGATAATCCCAAAGAGAAATTCGAATTTGTTGAATGAAGCTCCAATGCCAAGTGTAAAAATCGAATTTGGCAAGTGGACATCATTTTCTTCTTCCCTTATGTGCCAAATTCGAATTTTATGATGGAATGGCACGTGTATATGAGTAGTAACCCATGTGGGGACAATTTCCCACAAAAATCTCCACCAAATATTCTCTCAAATCCTTTCAAATGTGCATTAACTTCACAAGTTCGAATTTCCAAGTAAGCAGTTTTCTCATTGAATGCCAGAAATTTGATTTTATTTGTGCACATATCATTTCCTTGATTTTAAGAGTCCACATCACCTTGAGACTTCATTTTAACTCCCCCATAATCTTCCACCTCATTTCTACAACATTTAGCATGTGTGGATATTTATTTTTCTCCATTTATTTAATTTCTCGCTTAATTAATTGCTAGATTTCCCACTAAACTTAGGAAAAGTAGGTTTTGAAGGTTCAAAACACATTTTTAACCCCTCAAAGTGTGTCATAATAGAAAGTTGACGGTGAGAGGTGCAAATTTCATTACTCATACCCGATACAACTTCTCTAGACATCACTTATTACATTACAAATACAATTTTATTAACAATTTCTACAGTGAGGAAAATCTAAAAAATTAAAAAATGACTACTTAGACCTAAACAACTTCCATTATTTTTTTTGTGTGATATAGTATAGTAATATACATCAACTCTAGACACTAAGATGTGTTAGGGGCTCAACTTTCAAACCGTCACTTCGGCTTTGGGGTAAAAAGTGAGTGAAAAACCCAGAAAATTATCCGCCTCTGAAAAAGAAGGGATAATTAACCAGATAAAAAAACACTCCAAGGTGTACTCGTTTGCTGATTGAGTCCCAACATCTTAAGCTTGTTACAAACTCAAAAACTCATCATTACTAGGATCACTTATTACAATTTCCTGCAGGGTGTGGAATCTGGGTACATGAAAAATGATGAGAAGATAGAAGTAGAGTTAAAAAACTCTATTGACTGATGATATCTGATGGTACAAGTGTGCTTTGGATCATCTTTGGGCATGGACTTTTCATATAATCATCAGGTGCCACTCCAGTGGTCAACATTTCGCTCCATATGGGGATGCATGCTAGATATGAAGTGATAGTGTGCAAGAACCTGGAATCTGCATCCACTGACAAAAGACATATATCAACAGTATCCATTCAAAATATCATTAGATGAAATCAAGTACAGAAATGAAGAAATTGAAATTTATTCTAAGAGCATAAATGATAATTTATTCATGAAATAAAACTAACTAAACAAAAATGACAAGGGATAAGGTTAGAAATATGATACAAAAAGATGTGCCATAGCATCAGATGTCCTTAATGAAGTTCATGTTGAGAACCTGCTTACTTTCAGGCAGATCCATGGGTTGCTTTTTTGATGTGCCCTATCCAATTCTGAATATTTGAGGAATTTGAGCAATCCTAACACTGTGTTGTACATGGCCATCAGATTTACCAAATCCTTTCCGCTTTTTTCTTTTCTTCTTAACAAATTGTGATGTTGATGTTGAGGTGATCAAAGTAGACCTTTCTATTCGATTTTGAAGATGCTTTGATGGAAAATTCGAAGTATCCAAGATTTCTTTGACTTGCCTTTGTCCATTTTGCTTATGCTCTGACATGGGTGATAGATCAATCTCATAAGTATAAACTTGATTCTCCTCAATTTCCTTGCTATCCATTTTTTAATGGAGTAAATGACTTCCTGATGAAGATTGCTTCAATGGATCGGGAGATTTATGATTTGTTTCTTTGTTCTTTTCCCATTCGTCATTTAACCTAAGTTGGAATTTTTGTACTTGTAATCTTTCCATTTCATCCAACCTATTATGAAAAGTGATCTGGTTAGCCTTCATAACACTTATTTCCTTGGCATGATCCGTTTCCATGGTGTTGATTAATTGCACTTGTTTTTCTTCCATGGCGAGCAACTTGTTTTGAATAGAGGTCATATGATTAGAATGATTGACTTCCATGGACTTTATTGCTTGTGCATGATTTACCTCCATGGTCTTAATGAGTTGAACTTGGTTGAGCTGCATATCCTTAATCATTCGAGTCAAACCCTTGATGAGATCCTTATCATTCCCATTAGATTTCGCTTTGATCTTTCTTTCGTTTCCATATTTTTCTTCAAAGGCGTCAATGATTGATTCTAGAGAATCGAAAGTGTTAGTAGGTAAGTCTATGAACCAATCCATAGCATCGCCATCTAAGGAAAAGATGAAAAGTCTCATTTTAACGTCCTCATGGTTAATATTGTGGCACCATTTGCTCACATAGAGGTGGAAATTCCTAAGGTGAATTTCAGTATTGATGGCATTGTTACCTAGAAAACTAGGCAACTCTTCAATAGCCTCAATGGCTTCATCCGGAATGAAATTCGGATAGCCTGAAATGTTAGTAAAATCACAAGGGGCGAACAACTCATTCATGATATGCTTACTTGACCTTGAAAGAGAAAATGGATGCTAGAGAGAGGCTTCTGTCCAATATTAGCAAGAAATCTACAATAAGCAAGCTTTAAGCAGAAATCCTTGCAGAAAATGAAATAAGTGGAGTCGCGACTTGAACAAGAATCTAACTCTAAAATCCAACATGCAAAAACCAAAAGTTAGTCGATTTTCCAGGTACACGAAGACTTGTCCCCGGCAACGACGCCAAAATTGTTGACACTGTCGCCTACACCTACCTACAAGTTAATGAGAAAAACCTTCAACCCCACAAGGTGTGGTTGGTGGCAGGGAACTCAAAGAAGGGTTTGTCACACTAATCCCGACTCTCTCCGTTTGAGGTATCTCCTAGGTTAGCTAAGGGGGGTGGTACGTAATGAAAAGTTAAGTTAAAAAGGATGTGAGTTTCTAGGAGAATTGTTAGAGTTAAATAGATTATTTCTTTAAGATTTATAAGCAAAACTGATATGAGCAATAACCATAAATACATAAGATAAGCATGAAATACATAAACAACTAGTGCCTTCAAAGTATTGCTCTTTAAGAAATGAAATTGTATTTGCTTAGAATGAAGTGAAATGCTTTCAAATGGAAAGCCAAAATAATCCTGAAAAGTGAAACAATAAATTGTTAGCACAAGATATTATAAATGCTTTCAAGATGAATAAGTCTACAAATCAAAGCATGGAAACTATCTTGCTCAAAAGGATACAAAAATAACTCAAATGTTAGACCAAGATGACAACATGCAATTAAGTTTGCAACCCAAAATAATAGTACTTGAAAGTGAAATCAACCATTTATGACAATAATTAAACCACAAGATGAGTTAATTTTGAAGTATAAGAAAAATTAAACTTGTTGCAAAATTAAAAGGAATTACAGTGCTTGCATCCAAAGTGCCTCTTGAAATAAGATTTGCATGTGAGACTTTAAACCATCAAGATAGCAAGAAATTTAAGAACTTTGCAAACAAAACAAATATGATGGAATGAGTTCTTGGTTTATTTTATTAATTAGTGCTAAGGCAAAGTTACAATTGAACTCTAGTCCTCAGACCTCATCCTCGCCCAAATGTTTGGATCTCACAATGAGGAGTCAATAGAGGTAGAGGGTCCCTAAAAGTCTATTCAACCAACTTAAGTTGGAGGTAAATTTTAATGAGGCTTGGGGCCTTCCTATACTAAAATGCCTAGATGAAGTGCAAATTGTGTTAATTCCCCAAATTAAACTAATGCTTCATGCAAATGTTTCAAAGAGAAATAGTTTGCAAAAATTGAGAGCGTATGCATGTGGAAATTTAAATACAAGGTTAGTAAAATTTGCATGTGGAGTGAAATGTGTTGATTTTAAGCATTTACAATATGAAATTAAAAGTTAGAAAGCTAAGAAAAACTAAAAGCAAGATTAGGCCACCCACAAGAATCCCTTCTCTAAATGAGGAAGGGGGATGCCATGGGAAAAATCCCAAGCTCCCTCCAACAATTTTTTTAATCTTTTTTTAGTGCTTAAAGCGGGTAAAAATGCCTCTAAGAGGGCAGCCCACAATACGAGAGAGATCTTTACAAAGATGAGACTCTAACAAAGCTAGACTCTCTCCCCAAAAATATAGCAATAACAAACTTAAAGATGGAAAAACTCTCCGAAAGAGATTCACAAGGCTCAAAAGGCCCATGGCCTCGATGAGTTTGCAAGTCTCTTCCAAGTGCTTATGGTCTCCCTAGAAATCAGTTTTTGGATAAGGTGAGGGGGTCCTGCATACACAGGAGTGAGTAGTTTTCCAAAGCTTCTCTTCAAGCTCCTTGCTACCCAATGCTCAAGCCTTTGGGCCGCAAAACACAAAAAAATACCACTTGTTAGTGTGAAATTAGGAAAAATAAACCAAAACTAAGCTTAGAATTTAATTTACAAAGTACTAGCTCAAGTAATGGGAGTGAACCCCATACTTGCTTAGCTTTAGAAATGACTCTTGAATAGGAGATATAACTTTGAAAGAACTAGAACCAAAGAAGTATTTTTTGAATTTAAATGGATGACCAAGTAGCTATAGGCTAAGAAAACTCCCTTTTGCTCTTCGTTGGATGGAAAGCTTGGAGCAAAAAAATGGCTGAGTCTTGGATCGCTGTGACTCTAGGAGTGAGTTGATTTAATTGAAATTTCTCTCACTTCCAGATAGATTCTTGCACACAATAAAAAAGATCTTTGCTACACAGTTGAACACGTATTAGTTTGCACAAGATTAGAGCAATATAATGAATAAAATAAACCAAGAATTCCTCCTAAAATGAATTGGCAAGCTTATCTCTAGAAGACTACTCTAAATCAATGATATGTGCAAGATAACTTGCACACATCAATCCAAGCAAGATGACAATCATAAACTAATATTAATTCAACATGCGAAAGAAATTAAACACAATAGCAGCAGTATGAAATGAAATCACCTCATAACTCCAAGAGAACACCAGCAAGATAGCCCCAAAGTCTTGATTTGTATTAAGAAAGTATGCAAGTACAAAATGACAGAGTTTCCTCAAACCTAATAGCTTATTACATCGTACAATATGAGAGCCCATAGCTCTATTATGTAGAGAGTTGGGAGCAAATCCCAATGATGAATGGCAATGACAAATGGCATTGGAGTCAATCCCAATGTAGAAGTCATTAAACAAGTGGCATGAGATGACAATCCCAAAGGGAAATTCGAATTTTTTGAATGGAGCTCAAATGCTAAGTGTAAAAATCAAATTCTGGCAACTAGACATCATTTTCTTCATCCCTTATGTGCCAAATTCGAATTTTATGATAGAATGACAAGTGTATATGGGTGGTAACCCATGTGGGGACAATTTCCTACAAAAATCTCCACCAAATATTCTCCCAAATCCTCCCAAATGTGCATTAACTTCACAAATTCGAATTTCCAAGTAAGTAGTTTTCTCATTGAATGTCAAGAATTTGATTTTATTTGAGCACATGTCATTTTCTTGATTTTAGGAGTCAACATCACCTTGAGACTTCACTTTAACTCCCCCATAATTTTCCACTTCATTTCCACAACATTTAGCATGTGTGGATATTTATTTTTCTCCATTTATTTAATTTCTGGCTTAATTAATTGTCAGATTTCTCACTAAACCTAGGAAAAGTGGGTTTTGAAGGTTCAAAACACATTTTTAACCCCTCAAAGTGTGTCATAGTTGAAAGTTGACGGTGAGAGGTGCAAATTTCATAACTCCTACTCCATACAACTTCTCTAGACATCACTTATTACATTACAAATACAATTTTATTAGCAATTTTTGCAGTGGGGAAAATCTAAAAAATTAAAAAATAACTACCTAGACCTAACCAAATTCCACGATTTTTTTTGTGTGATCTAGTATGGTAATATATATCGACTCTAGACACTAAGATGTGTTAGGGGCTCAACTTTCAAACCGTCACCCCAACTTTGGGGTAAAAAGTGAGTGAAAAAACCCATAAAATTATCTGCCTCTGAAAAAGAAGAGATAATTAACTAGATAAAAAAACACTCCAAGGTGTACTCGTTTGTTGATCGAGTCCCAACATCCTAGGTTTGTTAAAGACTAAAAAACTCATCATTACTAGTATCACTTATTACAATTCTCTGTAGGGTGTGGAATCTGGGTACAAGAAAGATGATGAGAAGATAGAAGTAGAGTTAAAAAACTCTGTTGACTGATGATATCTGATGGTACAAGTGTCTTGTGGATCATCCTTGGGCATGGAGTTTTCATATAATCATTAGGTGCCACTCCAGTGGTCAACATTTGGCTCCATATGGGGATGCATGCTAGATATGAAGTGATAGTGTGCAAGAACCTGGAATCTGCATCCACTGACAAAAGACATATATCAGCAGTATCCATTCAAAATATCATGAAATGAAATCAAGTACAACAATGAAGAAATTGAAATTTATTCTAAGAGCATAAATGATAATTTATTCGTGAAGTAAAACTAATTAAAAAAAATTGACAAGGGATAAGGTTAGAAATATGATACAAAAAGATGCGCCATAGCATCAGATGTCCTTAATGAAGTTCATGCTGAGAACCTGCTTACTTTCAGGCAGATCCATGGGCTGCTTTTTTGATGTGCCCTGTCCAATTCTGAATATTTGAGGACTTTGATCAATTCCAACACTGTGTTGTACATGGCCATCAGATTTACCAAATCCTTTCTGTTTTTTTTTCTTTTCTTCTTAACAAATTGTGATGTTGATGTTGAGGTGATCAAAGTAGACCATTCTGTCCGATTTTGAAGATGCTTTGATGGAAACTTCGAAGTATCCAAGACTTATTTAACTTGCCTTTGTCCATTTTGCTTATGCTCTGACATGGGTGATGGATCAATCTCATAAGTATAAACCTGATTCTCCTCAGTTTCCTTGCTATCCAAGTCTCCATCCATTAGCCATTTTTTGATGGAGTAAAGGACCTCCTCATAATGAGATGAAGATTGCTTCAGTGGATGGGGAGGCTTATGATTTGTTTCTTTGTTCTTTTCCCATTCGTCATTTAACCTAAGTTGGAATTTTTGTACTTGTAATCTTTCCATTTCATCCAACCTATTATGAAAAGTGATCTGGTTAGCTTTCATAACACTTATTTCTTTGGCATGATCTGTTTCCATGGTGTTGATTAATTGCACTTGTTTTTCTTCCATGGCGAGCAACCTATTTTGAATAGAGGTCATCTGATTAGAATGATTGACTTCCATGGACTTTATTGCTTGTGCATGATTTACTGCCATGGTCTTAATGAGTTGAACTTGGTTGAGCTGCATATCCTTAATCATTCGAGTCAACCCCTTGATGAGATCCTTATCATTCTCATTAGATTTCGCTTTGATCTTTCTTTCATTTCCATATTTTTCTTCAAAGGCGTCAATGATTGATTCTAGAGAATCGAAATTGTTAGCAGGTAAGTCTATGAACCAATCCACAACATCGCCATCTAATGAAAAGATGAAAAGTCTCATTTTAACGTCCTCATGGTTAATATTGTGGCACCATTTGTTCACACAAAGGTGGAAATTCCTAAGGTGAATTTCAGTATTGATGGCATTGTTACCTAGAAAACTAGGCAACTCTTCAATAGCCTCAATGGCTTCATTCGGAATGAAATTCGGATAGCCTGAAATGTTAGTAAAATCACAAGGGGTGAACAAATCATTCATGATGTTATGCTCACTTGACCTTGAAAGAGAAAATGGATACTAGAGAGAGGTTGTCCAAGATTAGCAAGAAATCTACAATAAGCAAGCTTAAAGCAGAAATCCTTGCAGAAAATGAAATAAGTGGAGTCGCGACTTGAACAAGAATCTAACTCTAAAATCCAACATGCAAAAACCGAAAGTTAGTCGATTTCCCAGGTACACGAAGACTTGTCCCCGGCAATGACGCCAAAATTGTTGACCTTGCCGCCTACACCTACCTACAAGTTAGTGAGAAAAGCCTTCAACCCCACAAGGTGTGGTTGGTGGCAGGGAACTCAGAGAAGGGGCTATCACACTAATCCCGACTCTCTCTATTTGAGCTATCTCCTAGGTTAGCTAAGGGGGCTGGTCCCTAATGAAAAGTTATGTTAAAAAGGATGCAAATTTCTAGGAGAATTGTTAGAGTTAAATAGATTATTTCTTTAAGATTTATAAGCAAAATTGATATGAGCAATAACCATAAATACATAAGATAAGAATGAAATACATAAACAACTAGTGCCTTCAAAGTATTGCTCTTTAAGAAATGAAATTGTATTTGCTTAGAATGAAGCTAAATGCTTTCAAATGGAAAGCCAAAATAATCCTGAAAAGTGAAACAATAAATTGTTAGCACAAGATATTATAAATGCTTTCAAGATGAATAAGTCTACAAATCAAAGCATGGAAACTATCTTGCTCAAAAGAATACAAAAATAAGTGAAATGTTAGACCAAGATGACAACATGCAATTAAGTTTGCAACCCAAAATAATAGTACGTTAGGGCCAAAACCTCTTCTCTTAAGAGGAAAATGTGTAACTAGATTCGATCTTCATAAGTATGAAATGTATTCTTGTAAATTATAAAATGAAAATAAATTGTTATTATTGGAGCATGGGTTTCATGCTCAAGTTCTTTTATTTTATAGGTCAAGCACCCATTGAGTGCTTCTAGGGTTTTTCCTAGGTCTAAGAGTCATTGTCATATATTGAAGACCCCAATGGGCACATTGTATCTTGTAAAGAAAAAATATTTTTGTCTTTAAAGTGTCGAAATGCCCTCCAAGATCAAGTCGGCCTAAGTGAAGAGCCACGTCTACCCTTGAAGAGGCCTATATAAAGAGAGGAACTCATCCTCCAAAGGATCACTCACTCAACTCATTCTATGCGAAGAAGAGGACAAAGAAGAGGTCGAAGGAATTCGAAGTATTTGGGCTAGTTCTCTCTCCCACGTACAAGACGAAGCTAGGTTTTCTGCGCAAGGGTTATATCTGGTTCGATCTTGGAAGGAAGAGAGGAAATAAATCAAGCGATGGTCATTTAGCATATTCTCTAGCCCTAAGTCTCAAGGAAAGGCAAGCAAAGGGAATAAGAGGTTGTATGAAGAAGATCAAAGTCTTCAAGTGTGGCAGCAGCAGTTGCCAGGGATACAAAATTTCGGATCTGCAATAGGAGGTCGAAGTTCTTGCAGCAGGAGGCCGAGTTGGTGGTTGATCTTGATCTTGGAGGGTATTTGTCTGAGTCACAAGGTCTTGGTATTCGTCAATTGAAGGATCTATAAGAAAATGAGATTTAAGGGTTTTCCCCTCAAGAGGAGGGGTTTTGGCCTTGGCTTGCAGCCTATATACTGTGTCACTGTTCTTATTGTTTTGGTAGCTGTTTGATGTATCTCACATTATAATAATAAGGAACAAAGCTAATAAGGAAAAAGGAAACACAAACAATTATCAAGTTAAAGAGAATTAACATATTCATTGCCCTACTGAATTCTCAACAGAAAACCGCAAGAATTCTTCTCTTCTTATAGAATTTTCAAATGACGAATTCCAAGACCTAAGACCCTTGATAAATACCCCTCCAAGACCAAGTCAACCTCTCCTTTGATCAACTTTTCCTTCACAAAGTCAACCCAAGTCAAACTAGCTTCAATTCCTCAGATTTCGGCCTCACTTCAGATTCCCGACTTCTGCTTTAGATTTGCACTTTTCGACCCTTCTTACAATCTCTGATTTTCGCACGTGTGGGTAGACTAGTAGCTAAAATGATCTTCTCTCTCCTTTGCTTGATGTGCTTCCTTTTCCTTGATAACTCGACTTCCAAAGTAGGTCTTCTAGGTAACAAAATTTGGCTTCTTGATAACTCTGCAATTTGGTCTTACTGGAGTCACTGTGATGCCCTAATTTCGCACGTGTGATGGCCCAAAAAAGTCTTCAAAACACTTTGCTTTCTTCTTCCTTTAGTCTTCCTTCTCTTCAGTAGGTATTCCTTGCCTTTCTTGTGCTTCAACAAGTTACTTGGATTCTCTACAAAATGAGGTTGATGATTCCTTATATATAGTCTTCTTATGATGCTTGAACAACCCTAACGAGGCCGACTTCACTGCTTGAAGGCCGACTTGGTCTTGGAGGGAGTCTTTTGACTCCTTTTGACTTACAAAAATTCTCTTAACATGATATAATATGCCCAGTGGGGTCCTTTACATATTACAATGACTCAATTGACTTCTTGACTTTATGACAAAACCCGAGAAGCACTCAATGGGTGCTTGACCTAAAAATAAAATTGATCTTGAGCATGAAACCCATGTTAAAATAATAATAATACTTTTCTTTCTTTTTACAATATACAAGAATCAAGAGTACATTTCTTATTTATGAAGACCGAACCTAGTTACATACTTCAATAGAAACCCCATCCACTTGTAATGCCTGGTCTGTTGTAGCTTACTCTGGGCCTACAGGTACTGTAGTGGTTGGTGATTTGTGTGGATTACTGCCTCTTTTTCTATCAAATAGTGCTTCCACTTCTTCACAGCGTGCACTAGGGCATAAAGCTCCTTATCGTAGGCAAGGTAGTTAAGAACTGCCCCATGAAATACTTCAGAATGATAGCATACAAAGAGGATTTGTGCACTATAGTAGCCCATGGGACACATACCATACTTCTTTGTACTCGCAACAATTTTTTATTCAAAGAACGAGAGTAGAGCGACCTCACCTTCAAGTTAGGTTTTTCTCTCGAAAGGGTTTCCTGGTCATATCTTGTGTCAAATGTGTGTGAGCTTTTATTTTGTTGTTCTCTATTTTCTGCATAATTTTAGTTCACACACATATGCTATTAACAATGATCTACAGATCTATAAATATGAAGAGAAATAAAACTGTAAAAATGTAGATTTTGGATTTTTTAGTATAATTCTATTAGACCTGTTGTGACAAATTGTCCAGTGGAATATCCATGACAATTTATGGATCATATTCGTATCAGAGCAATATGATCCATAAATTGCGATGGATATTCCATTGTGACAGTTCGTCACAATAGATCTGATAAAATTATAATAAAAGATCCAAAATCTACACTATTGCAGTTTTATTTCTCTTTAGATTTATAGATCTGTAGATTATTGCTAATAGCATATGCTTGCAAATTAAAATTATGTAGAAAATAGAGAATAGTGAAATAAAAGCTCACACACACATTTGACAAGAGATATGACCCGAGAAACCCTTTCGGGAGAAAAACTTAGCTCGAAGGTGAGGCTGCTTTGCTCTCTTTCTCTAAATAGAAAATGGTTGCGAGTACAAAGAAGTATGGCCTGTGGCTTGTGGGCTACTACAGTGCACACATCTTCTCTGTGTGCTCTATCTCCTATCCCTCTAGGCTAATTTTTGCTCAGTTATGGAACAAATGCAATCGAAAGAATGGAACCCCTTTTCCTCCTAGTGGGCCGATTATAACACAACTGATAGCCTACGAGTGGTTAGGTTTGACTACCTCAACTCTTAACCAGAGTTACAATATAGACTCTTCTAGAGTTTTTTTCATCAGAATCATTTGGCTAGCCCCTTTTGCATAAATAATGGGGGTTGATGTGGCATCCTCTTGAATTATGGTGGTGAAAATGGGAAGGTCAACTTTGCAGTGGCATAACTTCACATTCAGACTCAGATTGACACGATTCTTTGCGCCGTGGGAAAAGGTCTCTATTTGTAGAATATGAAAAAAATATGCCGCATAAAGCAGCAATGTTTAACCTCCAAAATATGTCGTTTGATGCCTCAAAACGCTCCTAGAAGGTTTCAGACCCCAATTTGCCAAATTGGGCCCCCGCCGGTAAAAATGGTCCTGTGAGCTGATTCCTCTACTTTTTCTACTCTGAAAGCACTGAGATGGGTGACAAACAATATAATGATCCAATCTATGGTCTTGTGAGCTGATTCCTCTACTTTTCCCACTCTGAAAGCATTGAGATGGATGACAAACAATATAATGATCCAATTTGGATCAAAGATAGAGAGATAATCTCACTTCTGATTGTAGACTTATTGAAATCAAGAGAGGATAGGACATTGGAATGGATACTATTCTAGAGTTGATAATTGCCTTTTTTGGAATTGAAACCAAAATGTCTTAAAGTATTTTCAGAGCGTTTGAGATCATTAAGAAGCTAGAAGGATCAAATTATACTCAAGGCAATAAGTTGATTGCAAAAGAGGATTTTGAAGCCATGTTGGCTAAGAGTAAGGTTACTTTGGGAGCTGAATTTGATATCCTCTCCATTTTTTTGTTGTATAAATAAAGAAGACGGATTTCATGTTGGCAATGTGGAAAGCAACTCGCTATGCAATAATCAAGTCAACATCTTATGAAGTATTGAGGATGAGTTAATTGCCTTTAAGATGAAAGAGGAAATTACTATGTCCCCACTTTGGGATAATATCAAATCTTTGGTAGACCAAGTGATTGTTGTTGCCACTAAAACTTCATGAAAGAAAAACAGTAAGGGTAGTTAGGTTGAGAGGATGTCTTGCTTTGAAGCAAAAACAACTTAAGAAGATTTGAAGAGAACGAAAAAGGGGTTCAGTACAAAACCTATGTTGGCCCTCAAACTTTTATAAGTAAGAGCTACCAAGATTTTCCTTCTCCATAGTCTCTTTGTTGGTTATGCCCTTTTCCATTTTGTTTTGGCATGTCGTATAGCTGTCAAAGTATGGCATTGATTAGTTGTTTTGCTTTTAGGATTTCCCTATATTCCAGGTTTGAAGGAGCCTTATCCCAACTCATGAGAGCGAATGCCTTCAATTTTTGTTTATGTATTATCATATGAATTTTGTGGAGGCTTGTATGGCCAAACATTTCTAATGTATTAAACTTTTCACATTTGGGGTTTGTTTGTTGAAAATTCCCACATAGAATTATCTCAAAAGCCCCATGGTTTTTATGGTTTTATTGATAATCTTGAGTGGAATCTTGAATATGTGGCCTTGCTCAAACTTATTTGATTCATAATGAAATAATTCTATAAAATTCTTTGTTAGACACCGTTTCATTTTCTTTTCATTTGCCTCTAGTAAATATGGCTTGTTTCATTTGCTTATATTACATGTGAGGGCACAAAAATATGTGTTTTGAGAAAATCCACTTTGTGATAAAATCTCTTCTTTTTGACATTCCGTAAATGATTGAAACTACTAGGGCCTTTCTTAAGCAACAATGTGCTTCAAGAGTATATGATTATTGAGAGAGTTTTGTTTTACCTTCTTGAAGACAAGGATCATGTGGGCTTTATTGAATGGCACACTCCCACTCCACTTTGTAAGCATGGGAAAAAAGTTATCATTTGATAAAAAGGAGTAATGCCTCTAGAAAAACAAAGGAGGGCACTTCTTGATTCCTCCAAAGGTTTCCCTCGATTTTGATCCTTTCCTTCGTGAGGAAAAATTCATCAACAAGTTGCCACATTTGTAAATGAGAAGGAGAAGAAAAAGAAGCCTATAGACTCAGGTGAGTTTGGACGGAAGGTGGGGGGTGACAAAATATCTATGGTGGAGAAACTAGAGAATTAGATAGGGGAATGTAGCAAAACTCAATCTCCATTCATGGTAGAGGCAAAGATTGGCATTAAGCCATATGCAAGTGAGATAGATGTCTTCAAGTTAAATCAATGGTTGCAATAGTTAGAAGTTTATTTTAGTGTGCATGAGGTTAGTGAAACACAAAGAATCTCTTTTGCTTGTTCAAAGTTAGAAGGTCATGCTTTAATATGGTCGGAAAGTGATGTCATTGCTAGAAGACTTGGTAATGAACAATCGGTGTCAAAATGGGATGTGTCCAAGGACATTATCAAGTCATACTTCTATCTTGTTGGCTATGAGGAGGAACAAAAGATAAGCTGGCTTTACCTCAGACAGAGACAAAGATAAACATTGTTGGAATTCACTATTGAATTTTTAAAGAGAGCAATCTAGTAAGTGATATCTCTTAAAAGTCTTGGAGTGCTTATTACATACTTGGGAGCTTTTCACAGTCACCTTTAAAGACAATTGATGCTTTTGAAACCTAAGACTATTGATGAGACTTGTGTGTAAACACTATTTTAGTGGGCCAAAAGAGCTGCAAGAACATCCAAGAAAAGGAAAGAAATAGAGGAGAGGTGAAGAAGATAACTGCAGTTGCAACAAAAAACCAAAACCCTAGCAATCATTGTAAGCATTGGAATGTAGATGGCCACATAGAGGAGAGTTGCTGGAAACTACTTCTTGCATTCCAACCGAAAATGTCTAAACAATAGCCGCAAAAAAAGAAAACTTTGTTGGTTGTAGATGGGGATCAAAGGGTGGACAACAACTCAGACATTGAAGGTAAGATGACTTGTGCTTCAATTCAAAGGGAGATAGATTTTAGTAGTATTAATCCAAAGGAGAAAAGAGGAATGGTTGTACTCTTTCACCTTAAGGTCCCGCTGAAGCAAACTAAGATGCATTGCTTGTTTGACCTTGGATCACAATGAAGTTTGATTTGAACTCAGTTAGTTGAGAAGCTTGGATTGGATGTGCATGACCATCCGGATTAATGCAATAGTGTTTACACACAAGGAGCTTTTTGCCTTAGTTCAAGTAATGAAGAAATGGAACCACTATCCCTTGGAGAAGGGAAACATAATCCACACTGACCACCAACCATTGCAATACTTGCAGAGTCAAAGCAAGTATCACAAGCTCAAGTATGTTCTTTTGAAGGTGCAGGAGTTGCTTGAGAAGAGTTGACAAAAGTGGAAGCTCAAACATGACCAACATAGGACATGGTGTGGCTTTATCTTAGCAAAAATTGCTTGCAAGGAGAAACTAAAATGTTGAAGCCTTTAAGACATGGACCTTTCGAGATCATTGAGCAAGTTAGAGTTGATGGTATCAAGCTAAAACTACCTCCTTATATGAGATGAGTTCAATGACCAATGTGGAGAACTTGCCATTGATTGAATTGTTCTTGTTGCACAAGGAAGAGCAAGATTAGGTTTTGCTCATAGTGGAAGATTTTGCATCAAATGCACTTGAAGAATTGGAGGAGGGTATAATTTTGTAGAAGAAGGTCTAGGTGACTCAAATAGGAGAGGACGAGTTTTGGTTATTTGGCCTCAAGGGATAGACTCCAAGGAAAGCCAAGTAGTATGGGAGCAGTGAGTTGCAAATATGTTTCCCCATCTTTCCTTAAAAGCTTTTGGACACCAAAAGCCTTCGATTGGGAAGTTGTGATCTGATTGGATCCTTGAAATTTTGAAAACGCTAAATGGTAAATTCTTTGGTTAATATTGCTCTTAAGAACCCTTGTTAAATTTTGTGTTTGAATTATACCTAATGACATGGTGAGGTGATGTGGACATATGGTCGATGGGAAGTGATAGTGGTTGAATTGGTAGATAGTGAATAGATGAGTTATTCGGTGGGGTAGTCCCCTCACCCAACTCAGTGATTTTTGAGGCTAAACCTTAGTATTGGGAGATCTTCAAGGATAACCCCAACCTACATTTGGGGTAGTACTTTAGAATTCTTGTTAGTATTTGAGGCTAAGCCTTAGTATTCGAGGATTCATGGGGACCACCCAACCCACACTTAAGGTAACTCTTCAGAATTCTCAAGGGGAATGGAGGTTAAGCCTTAGCATCGCGGGATTTGCTTGGATCACCTTGCAATTCCCAATGGGGAGACTCCACCACATGCTCAACAACACTATCAGTCCTTTACACTGGGGATTCTATAGGGAAGATCCCAACCCATTAGTTGGGACAACTGTGCTAGGAGCTTGGTTGTAGAGGAAAAGGGGACCCACAAAAATGAAGGGAGCATCTTCCTCGAATGACTACGCAAGATGTGGTAAGGACGAAGAGGGCCCAAAAGATATCAAAGGGGCCTTGAAAGATCCAAGAAACAATGAGAGGTTGCCACTTGGAAGATGGGAGAGGCCAAAAATGCCTTGTCTCTTGCATAACTTCTTGGTCATCTATGAAGGCTGGGAAGGTGTATCCTTGGACATTTATGCCGCTCAAGAGTGGATAAGAAAGGAGTGCCTGTAATTGCTTGGGGAATGGTTCTAAAACATCTTGGAGGTCGTCGGCCTTCCATATACCATGTAGGCACACACATAAAGGAGGAAGAGATGAAGGATGAAGGGGTTTATGAATGAAAAGTGAGAGAAAGTTGGATTAGAGGTTCTATAGAGGAACTAGTGGCATAAAATTCCACAGGTCAATGTCGTTATTCATGGTTTGTAGAAGACAGAGATCAACCAGACAGATTCCGAAGTACTGGTTAGTGGAAGATTATACCATTTGTATTTTCGTTTAGCTCTTGTAGCCAAAGAACCTTGCAACTGTAAAAACACTATTGAATCTTGCTAAAAGCTGAAATTTTCCCAGGTTGGGTTTCTCTAGGGTATCTCTTGTGTATCTATCTATGTGCCATGGCATTGGTTAATCCTGTTCATCGTTTTGTTAAAGAAACCAGTCACTGCTTATGCATAGTGGATTACTATTGCTTTTTGTTTACAGTTAATATTATTCTATATCAATCAGTGTTGGTGAATCATTTGGCCACAGGCCTTCAATTAGGGACCAAGCCCCATAGTTATTGAGCTTGAAAAAGTTTCTAGGGAGTTGGGTCCAAGTTTCGCTGAGGTCATTTTGGTCATTGTGTCTGCCATTTTATAGCACGGAAATAGTATCATAGATGTTGAATCCTTAAACACGTTATGAATGTTTTCTGCTTTTTAGAGGCTACGTTAACATAACAGTCTTTGCTGTCTAAGTAGAAAACCATGGTCGTGTCAGCATGAATGGAAAATTAGTCTAACCATAGCACATTGCAGTGGACTCAATGGTAATATCTTGGTGCATTATAGATTTACATATTTGTCATTGAATTCATTCAGTTTTGCATAATGTGACTGATTTCATGGATTTGCAGAGTGTAAATTGCTAATTAGTTTAAGGTTCTATAAGAAGGGGTTGTATTTGAGGGAAGGCAAAGTTTTACTTTCACAGTATGTTTTATTGCATCGACTTAATGAGTTGTGGATGATTTTGAATGTGTTGCCAGAATTGGGAAGGAGACCTTCTATCAGATGGTTTAGAATTTAAAAGATAACAAAGTCCCTTTGAAGACAACATATTCTTAATACTTCTTTTGAACCATTCCCTTCTAGAAGGTTTCCACAAATGTCTTTTATTTCTTTACCAATTAACTCTCATGAATTGAAACTTGGAAGCACTGGTAAACTGGTGTGAGAATTGCCTTTGTCTTGGGCATCACATTGGATTTTCTTAAGTTTGAGGTGACAATGGCACATGGATAAACTAAAAGAAAATGTACACAATACTGGCTACTTCAGTTATTGTCTGAGTTGTAATGAATAGTAAAATGAACTTTGTATTTCTGTCTTCAGATTTAGAGTAAGGTCTTCAGTGACTGAAGTGCAATCTAGATTACAGTACTAACAGGTCTGTCATGGATATTCATATCTAAAGTCACTTTGGTAGCTACAAAAGATCTAGAATTCAATACAACTTTGATCTTTTCTATCATGTACAGATCCAAGAACTGGGCACAACATTGATTGAATTGTGGAATCTAATGGATATCACTATGGAGGAACAGAAACATTTTGATCATGTAACTTGCTACATTTCAGCTTCTGTGGATGAGGTGTCAATGCCAAGAGCGCTTGCTTCTAATATCATTGACCAGGTAAGAATTATTATATATAGGAAATTATTATAGTAATCAAATACACAGGTATACATGATCATTTGATATTGTTATCTTTTGGGTTTATTCAGAATAAATCTCTTAATATCTTAGAAGTTATTAAGTTAATTCTTGGGAGCTGTGCTCCCCATTTATATTTGGTGTATTCAATGTTTATTAGCTGTTTTGGATAATTTGGCTAATAACAACCAACTGCTTGCATCTTCTCTTGTAAGACTTACGGACTAAAGCCAACTGCTGCAATCACATTATTTTTTCAATTTTGAACCAATATAACATTGAGGTGAAATTAAATTTTGATTATGGCAACTCCATGATGACATGCATTTTCCTTCTGGCCCAGGCTGAGGTTGAAGTGAAGAGATTGGATCGGCTAAAGGCTGGAAAAATGAAGGAGCTTCTGCATAAAAAACAAACAGAGCTTGAAGAGATATACCGGAAGGCTCATATGGAAATAGACACCAACTCTGCACAGGAGAAGATAATGGCTATGATTGATTCTGGTTCGCTTGATGCTTTTTATTCTATCTTTGGTGCTTGATTTTCTCTTGCAATTTGTTTTGTCATACTGATTTCTCTGGATCTGTTTTGAAGGAACCATTAATCATTCGGATCTTCTAGCAAGCATGGATGATCAGATTTCCAAAGCAAAAGAAGAAGCACTCAGTAGAAAAGAAATAATGGAGAAGGTGGACAAATGGATGGCAGCTTGTGAAGAAGAAAGTTGGCTTGAAGATTACAACAGGGTAGTTTTGAGTGCCGCACACTTCATGAGATCATCTTTAGCTGGTTTTATGTTTTCTAATTTCTGTGGCAGTTAACAACTTCTTGGAATTATATTGCTGTTGTGAATTGTGTGTTGCTTGCATGCAGGATGAAAACAGGTACAGTGTGAGTAGAGGTGCCCATATAAACCTTAAGCGTGCAGAACGAGCCCGTGTGATTGTCAATAAAATTCCTGGTAAGTATTGAAAGCAAATGGGTACTTGAGACTGTTTATCTGTGATCTATGTATTCTTAACTGACTTGATCTCTTGGACGTAGCACTTGTGGATTCATTGATGGCAAAAACTAGGGCTTGGGAGGAAGAAAGGGGAACAACTTTCTTCTATGATGAAGTGAGACAATCGTTCAGTTCTTTTTTAATTTTATCTCTTCCCAGGGAATTTTCTTGTGATTCCAAAATCTTTGAGTTACGTCAAACTGTTTAAGAATGCTTATGGACACTTTTTCATAGCATTGTTTCCAGCTACATTCACTTCCTTTTATGTCCTTGTTGAAATACACAGGTTCCACTTTTAGCAATGCTAGATGAATACAACATGATGAGACAGGAGAGAGAAGAGGAGAAACTGAGGCTCAGGGTATGAATTTAGACTTTGTTATGCACTCTGATATACTTCACCTTTATGTTGATGTTTCAGAATGGTAATAACTCCTTGCTTCTTCAGGATAAAAAGCGCCTTCAGGGTCAGTTGGCAAGTGAACCAGAACCATTTTTTGTTGCAAAGCCAACTCCCCACAGGCAACTTTCAACAAGGAGAAGTACAGGGCTACGTCCAAATGGAAATTCTGTGGATGGCATTCCTTTGAACCACCGATTATCTCTCGGTGTTCAGCAAACTGCTCGGAAAGGCTTGTCTGTCCATAGAGAAGGAAAAAGGGAGCATAATAGATCAATGATCCCTCAAAATTATTTTTCTCTTTCTAAGGAAGATTCAACTTCACAAGCTTCTGCAAATGGCTCAACACTGTCCTCCTCATAGGGGAAGAATTGCATTTATTATTTAGTGCAGTTTGAGGATTATTACACCGCATACATTGAGGTAATATGTGCAACGAATACAACATAAGGTGTGGCCATTCGCTACTGAACAGAGTCAAAATTCAAACAATCAACCAATTAGGTTTCCAGGTTCTGTGTGAGGATTTTGGTGAATTGCATATATCCATGGCTTTCTTTGGATGCAGTTTGGATCAGGTTTTTGCCTATATCCACTTCATCTTGCTCCATTATAACAAATTTGTAAAGAATATTTCATTGCAGGTGTTTTCAATAATTAGGTCAGTGGGCTTGGTTCTCCTGGCTTATATGAGGTCATATTCTTAGTTCAATCATGAAAAACAAGTAATTTGCTTGTTGTACATTAAATAAATATTAAATCAATCAGTTCATCTTGATCCTGAATATCAGTTGGTGTTGGTATTGGTACCAATCCATTTGAACTCCTCCAAGGAACCTACTTGTATATGTAGATCCAGATCAATCCAAGCATTCATTCATGACAGTCCAGTTTCTAGCAGATCTTTCTATCAGTGTTACTTACCATTTTCCTTGAGGAGTTAAAGAATGCTTCTTTGCTGAATTACACGTTCCTTGGGGAGTTGAAGCATGCTTCTATCCTGAATTATGTAGTTACATGTTTTAATGCTTATATTGCAGTCAGCTTGTAGAATTAGATCACAGGTGTGTTTGATTAAAAAAAAAACTACTGGATGCTGTGCAGATTTTGCCTTTATTCTATGAATTGCATAAAATGGGAGGTTGTATACTTATAGGTGGATGGTATTTTATGGTTAGGAATTGGATTTATGGCTCGACTCTTTTAACTAGTCCCTCACGACCTGTTGGGCTTAAAATTACTGACTCAATTCCACATTTGACTTGTCTTAGCAAGAGAGTCAAGTGTTGACTTGGAACTCAAGAAGTTATGGAAGTTGACTTGGAAAATAAAAAATATTAAAAAGTCCACTAAATTTCAGAAAACTTCACCTGGCAAGACTTGTAAGTTGACTCAGTGGACACAGGACTTGAATTGGCAGACTTAGAAGTTGACTCAACTGACTTACAAGTCAAATTTGTTGACTGAATGAGTCAGAAAGTTGGGCCAAATCATGGACTGCCTTGACCCAATTTGGGACTTGAGCTGTGTCATCCTCATGAGGCTCCATAGACTTGGTTGAGTCAGGTAACGATGGTTGGGCTTGAATAAAAATGGATGTTTTGGGCACTTGTGCAAGATGTTCACCATGAATTTTATTGAGTTGGTGAAACTCATGCCAGTGTGTTCAATTGGGCACTAATGTTCTCACCATGGTTTTGGAGGTTTGCTGTGGCTGCCTATGAATTTTCTTATCTCAATACCAAAGAACTCGTGCAATTCTATCTCACTTTTGAAAATGGTTGCATTATTTCTAGAAACTAATTGTTACAATTCAAATTAAAGTTAGAAACTTGCTCCAAAAGATTAATAAGAGATCTTGGCCTTTAAAAATTTGGCTCTATTTTTTAGTAGGCTCTGAAGTTTATAATGTTTTGGGCATTTTCACTGAATATGCTATCCCAATTTTGGGACAAAGATAAAAGATTATTATTGTCATTTCCTGTTTTTAGCATATTGAACATTGGTTTATAAACGTCACAATATCGATTAAGTGCTATTGAAATAGTTTACTGTGGCAAAACTAAATTTTTCTGACATATTTAAATATAGTTATCATGTATTTAAACGTAAAAAGTAATCATTATCATACGATCAAGCATATTTTGTTTCTTGATAAATAAAAATCGAGCCTTTATATTAGTGTCCAGAAAAAATGAGCTAAAACAGTCCTTGTTTGGACTTTTAATCTTGTTTGTAGATTCCAAATAAACAAAGTTATACTCGTGGTTACTCTTATCAAATATATATTTAGATAACCTATAACATATGTTTGATTCAGAAATAAACGTTCCATGATCTTTTGTTCTTCCATTGATTACATGATATTTATGATTAGCGTTCACATTGAAATACAAAACCCCATAAAAGTACATCCGTTGAAAATAAGATGTATCTATCATATAAAATGCCAAAATTTGACTAGTAGGCGGTGCTTTTGAATGATGTACATTTCTCTTCTTGTTTAGAGACAAAACTGATTAACTTCTTTCATGATTTTTATGTGGTGCATTTGTGGGTTGAAAAGGATTGCAGGGAATTATTGCTCGTTTGCTATGGAATTTAAGGGCAAAAATCGTTTTCAGAATTGTGATCATATTCAGTTGGAGTTTTTGAAACTTTTGGTTTGTTCATGTCATCAATGGTTCCTTTGGATCTTCATTTCTAGCTTATTGCCCCTCTTCCATGCAACTTATTGCCTCCATTCCATATCACCCTCCATATTGGCTTGTGTATTTGCTACCTTGTTTGCCACCCATCATATGCATTACAATTGTAAACTTGAGAAGGATGGTAGAAGAAGAGATATCTCATTCAGAGGATGAGTCAATCTTCAGGTTTTGGGTGTTGACTAGTTGCTCCTCTTGACCCAGGTCTCCACTTTATCGATGATTCCCTGAAAATATGCTTCTGTTATCAAATTTGTGACCCAAGTCTTCACTTTATCGATGATTCCCTACAAATATCCTTCTGTTATCAAATTTGTGATTTCGTAAATCCTTTGGCAAGTACAATTCTTTACTCAGAGCTATAGCCTCTACCAGGTTATTGATTATTTTTATGTTTAGGGAATAGAATTTGATGGGATTCTCTGAAAAATTTCGCAGGATCTCTCCAATGCAAGATCTCCTTGGATTCCCTTTCAAGCCTCCATCAAAATTAAGTTGTTGACGGGCAAGTTTGGTGCCCGCATTTGGGTTGGGACCAACTTGGTAGGTTTTTTTGGGGATAAGATGAATTGTATTGGCTATTTGGATTTCCATGTACATCAATTTTCTTTTATTGGTATTTTCGTACATACATCAGGTCTTCTTTCTTAACATTTAATTTCCATTCTTCTTTTTGATGTAATTTTGGAGATTTTCTGTTATATTTGCTTAAAGGACTTTCTTGTGGCTTGGATTTTCTGAAGTCACCATTCCACAAATAATTGCCCACATTTTCACAATTAACTCAGATTTGGTGTTACATTTTACAAAGTCCTGAGAATTTTGCTGTGTAATTTTGGATGGGGATGTTACTTTAGGTTCCTCTTTGTACCCATTTTCCAGAGAATGGACATAAAGACATTGGATGAATAAGCGCTGAAGGGTTTATGCATTGTTGCAACACAAATCGATCAACAGACAAAATTGTAAACTGTGTGAGTGCATATATTATATCCTAAACTTTTAAACCTTTTGGACTCGGGTTGGCATCTGAAATACGTGCATGGGCTCTATTCAATGATGTTATTTACCTATGACTTTCCCTTTAGAGTTTGTTAGTGTCCTTGCTTGATATATTACCTTGGGTTCTTTTGCTTTTCGCTCGTGATCACTTATGGGTCTTGGGGTTTGATTGCAAGGTGTTGGATGATAGGGAGCTATGACGATTAATATGGAAGGCTTGAAGTGTTATGAGGTTGACATAATGGAAGCATTAAGGTTGATATATTACATTGGGTCCTTTTTGCCTCTCGCTAATGAGCACTTACGGGTATTGGGGTTTGATTGCAAGGTGTTGGATGAGAGGGAGCTATGACTATGCTGATTAATGAGAATGGAGGTGGAAGGTTTGAAGTGTTATGAGGTTGACATAATGGAAGCAATAAGGTTTTATAGTTAACATATTTTGTTTTTTTCTATACTTTACATTATTATGGATGAAATAGTAATGCTTTGCTTTTTGTCAATTTATTTTATATGGATGAGACAATTATATTGTTTTTGCACACTTGTTTCATCAATTGATATATTGCATGTTTTTGATAATTGTGTTTTGATAATTACTCACGGTATTATGGTAATTGTGCTTCTTTTGCAGTAGCATCAAGCACACTTAGTGATCTATAAACTATCCTAAATATTTCATTGGAATAGCTAGCCATGATAAGTTATACAAATTTTTGCAAAATCTTATTATGTAATGTTTTAATTAAGATTGAGATGTAATATTATTAGCCTATTGATTCAAATATTGAACCAAGTTGACATTGAAATAAAAGAAGCTCTAAAAGGGAATTTTGAGGTCTAAAATGGGCCTCTTAAGGAAAATAATAAAACAATATTTAAAATAATCAAACATGAGTTATGAATTTTTAAAGGAAAAGATTTTTGGTCTTTTTGGTATGAGTTATATCCTAATAGGTTTACTTAAATGTCAAGTATAGGCACTCGTTGAATGCGAAATTTTAATTTCACATCCAACAAGTGCCTACACTTGACATTTGAGTTAACCGATTAGGAGATAAGTCGAAAACACAATTAAAAAACTAGTTTTATCCTTTTCCCTCTAAAATATTTACCCTGAGGGATGACATCATCATCTTGAATTCCATCGATTCTTTTAACATTGACTTTTCTACACATTTTTTTGTTTTGAGGCCCATTTTTTTATCTCAAAATCCCCTTAATGAAAAAATTACCATATTGATCACGCAATGAACACAAGTTGTACCTTGAGAAACTCAATATGAAAAATCTAGATTGAAGGTGAGGATTATTCCTCTCTTTTTTCTCATATATGAAATGCATATACAAAGAAAGGTGAACTTGCTAAGGATTTGCAATTGGCACTATGCCTTGTATGGTTGTTAAAGGGGCTTCTTCTTCCTTTCTTTTCTTTTAACATCCCATTACCTTGTTCTACTTAACTATGGAATGCCTACCTTATTGAATCGATATTTAACATGTCTTTGTAGTTATTTAGGTTTAAGGTTATGGCTAGGGTTTTACATGCCTCAATTCTTGATTAGGGTTGGGTTTTTGACTATCTATAGTTTTTTGAAAGAACACACATGACTAACTCCACATATGTGAGTAGTGGGAGTCGACATGGCATTATCTCAATACCATGGTGGTAAACATAGGTAAACTTGTGGGAGCATAACTCCCAAATGTGAACTTCAATTGAGGTGATATTTGCACCATTGGAAAGCTCTTAATATATAGAATAATTTCAAGAGGTTGGGAACTTCATTCACAAAGTTTTGACCCCAAAATAATTGCTTAGTACCTCAAATGGGTTTTGGAAATTTTAGGACCACAAAGCACCAAAATAGGATGTGTCCCTAAAATGGATCACACAAGCTTTTACCTTAAAATTTTCTACCTAGATCGTACCTAAATAAATGAGAAACTATGTAATAGTCATCCATTGTGAACCATACCTCCTTGTTTTAGGAGGTTTGTTCGCCCCAATTTTTTTTACTAAAGCGAGGAATTTTTTCTTTAACTCTTCCTTGGAGTACCATTGGCTTGCTTAGAAGTTGTCCTTTCAACCTAACTTTCATGTTGCCCTCATCTAGTTGTCATATATTTATTTTATAAAAATGTGTTCAGAAAGCTTTGACCCCAAAATAATTGTTTAGTGCCTCAAATGGGTTTTGGAAATTTTAGGACCCCAAAACACCAAAATAGGATGTGTCCCTAAAATGGATCATACAAGCCTTTACCTTTAATTTTTCTACCTAGATTGTACCTAAATAAATGAGAAACTATGTAATAGTGATCCATTGTGAACCATACCTCCTTGTTTTGGGAGGTTTGTTCACCCCAATTTTTTTTACTAAAGCAAGTGAAGAATTTTTTCCTTTAACTCTTCCTTGGAGTACCATTTGGCCTTACTTAGAAGTTGTCCTTTCAACCTAAATTTCATGTTGCCCTCATCTAGTTGTTATATATATATATATATATATTTTATAAAAATGTATTCCCTACAAACTCTTCCTGAGCTTCCGGTGTTGAGTCCTCTAAGGTAGGTAAGACTTTCTTGTTAATTCCCAAGTTTAATATGGAAAGTTAATAGAGTTTCCAATTTCCCATCTTCGCCACTCACTAAATGTACATATATGGGAGTAGATTGAGTCTATGGGCATTATAGCCTACCTTTTACTATACTTCAAACTCTATACTACATAGCGTTGATCTTCTTATCAGGATTATGTGGCCTTTTCTTTGTTTAGATGCAATTATAGACTCTGTCTCCTACCTTGAATGTCTCAATTTTGTGTTAGTCACGTTGACCCTTGTATTTTTTCTATGACATTCAATGTTTTCTATAGTTGTAAATGGATCTTGTTCCCCCCATGGGTAACTAATTTTAGAGACACCCTTCTAAGGGGTTTTATGTTGCTAATCACATGAGGATTTCTTACTCATATTCTCCAAACCTAGATTTCTCTTTCAGTTTCTACTTCATATATATGATTCTGCTAGTTTAGCCATGGTATATCAAATCACATCCCTCTCACCTCAGATGATAGATGCACTTACCATGGCGCATTATGCTTTCATTACACATGATGTGGTTTACATTGTTTACTTCACTCACTATTCCATGTATTAGTTTGATAATTAGACATGGAGTTATAACTTTTGAGGTAGTCATGAATGTGGTAAACATTGAAATGAGATCTAATAACACTTGTAACATCAATAATCTTAATATTTTCTGTCTTACCATGGGGAACATACTTATCCTATAGAAAAGTTGTCATATCTTGAGTAAGGTTGTACTACTGAGAATCTAGTTAAGATAGTGTGTTTCACATCCTAACCACACTTAATACTTTCCATTTTTCCCCAACATGCTTCCATTCCATTCATAAAATTTATTCTTGTTCATGTTTGACTTGTCAATTGTCAACCATGAATTTCTAATTGAGAAAACCTACATTAAATAAGCCAAAAATACTAGAGATGGAGAGCAACTAAAAAAGGTTAAACCCAAAAAATGGTAAAGCTTGAGTTATGCCACCTCAATATGAGGCCAATGCGCCTAGTCCCATGCTTGTACATGAATATCTAAAGAAACATGGACTTGGTAAATGAAAGAAAAAGAACAAATAAAAGGGGTAGTAAGAAACCACACTGAGTAAATGGTAACTCGAAGCTAAAGCTCATTCTTAAAGGTTTCCATATTAAATCCTAGCTCATGAAAACTAGTTGAATAAGTTGTAAGACATATACAACATCGTACATGATTTTGAGGGTCATCCCATGCAGTTTTTCCCTTCCCCTTTCATAAATCATTCATCACATATCCTACCTTTTACTTAGTGATCAAGGAAATAATTTATGTTTTAGGGTTTGTCACATGTATAAAGGCTAAGGTTGTTCTCCCGTAAAACTTAGGCAAATTTTAAAAATTAACTTATGTTATGTTGTGCTAGAGTAAATCATTATTTGTGCATCATCTAATAACTTGCAAAGGAATTAGACCCACCATTATAATTGGATGTCTTACATTTAGATTTGTGTACCATGTCCCAGGATGTATTACAATGCATTGTGATCCATGTTACAAATTTTAGGATTTGTGTAGTGTGTTTGGCCATATCTATTGACATTGGGATGCATCCCATTTTTCTTTGTATACATGTATTTCATTGGGATATGTGTCACTTCTTTGGGATCCAAGATGGTGCATTAGACAATGATAGTGATGCCACATTAGCACAACTGTCACATGCATTATTCCAAGAGAGAGACCTTGTCCGGTTGGACTATTTTACTTGCATGTGTGACTTATTTCCTCTCATGGATGGCACTTGGGAGTTTGCTGAGGTAGTTGAGGATTTTCATGAGTTAGTTACAGGTTATTATGAGTGGTTTAGCCTAACTAACAAATTCTTTGGTGGAGCACTTTTTTTGAGGAGCCACACATGCCACATGCACCTTCATCTTTCTTGCTTAACGCCCCACAAGTGTGAATGACATCACCCTATTTAATAGAACATTTTTGGTTGAAGAGGATTCATTCCATGATTTTGGGACTAATTAGAGATGCACCTTGGTCTTGTGCCTCTATTTTCCCTCATTCATAGATTTTGAGGGGTTGTTAAGCATATTTTGAGAAGAGAGCACTTGTTTGCATGCTCTCATGGACCATACATGTGGCATTTGTTGTATTTTGTAGGAATTTACAGGGTAAGTTCCTCAGAAAGAATACCAAGAGGACACCGCTCACAACCAGATCTCAAATCAATACACCAGTATTTTTGACGTGGTTAAAACCCTCAGAGTGCAAGGAGGGAAACAGTCCACGGCCTGTCCCAACGTGGGTACAGACAATTTATTAATCAAAGAATGAAAATTTACATAAGCTTCTCTCATGCACGGATTACCCGAACAATGACCCTCCATGCGCTTTAAATAGAACTCATGGACCAATCGGGTGTCAAGCCACGGATCAAGTGTCGGTAATACCGAGGTGAGAGTGAACCGTCGGATCACTACATATCGTGACCGTCGGATTGTAAGTTACAAAATGTACAACGGTAAAGAAACACACTTTACCTAACTCTAACCTAACTCTATACTAGACCAAGTTGAACTTAACTATATCCTATGTGTCGGAATATCCTAACATCCCCCCTTAAGAACAACTTGGGATAGGATTGAAGGATTTACAAATATGACACAATAGGAGAAGGAAGGAGGCACTAGAGCCTATCCCCCCTTAGTGACAACTTCGTGAACTCCAAGCATATATCGAAGTTTAGTGAACTTCGCCTCTGTGAGAGCCTTTGTGAAGATGTCTGCAACCTGATCATCTGTTGGACAATATTGCACTTCAAGAACATGGTCATGAATGAGCTTTCTGATGAAGTGCATGTGTAGTTCAATGTGTTTGCTGCGCTGATGCTGGACTGGATCTTTGCATAGCTGAATGGCACTTTGATTATCACACCAAAGTGTGGTTGGATGCTGCTGCTCAAAGCCAAACTCTGATAGGATCTGACGAAGCCACAAGGCTTCCTTACTAGCTTCCACGGCACCACGATACTCTGCTTCTGCTGATGAAAGAGAAATGGCAGCCTGTTTCTTACAAGCCCATGTAATAGGTCCTGAACCAAGAGTGAAGACATAACCGGCAGTAGACTTCCGATCATCAAGGTCACCAGCCCAATCAGAATCAGTGAAACCAACTAACAGAGGAGCTGCTTTGGCACTGTAATGAATCCCAAACTGTACTGTACCTCGAACATAACGAAGTATTCTTTTAGCTGCTTTCCAATGACTTTCACGGGGATTTTGCATAAAACGAGCAACAAGGCCAACAGCAAAGGAAAGATCAGGACGAGTATGGGTTAAATACAAGAGTTTTCCGACAAGTTGACGGTATAAGGTAGCATCAACTTCAGGAGAAGTACAAGAGACTGAAAGTTTGACTCCAGACTGAAAGGGAGAAGGGGCTGGCTTACAGTCTTCCATGTGAAAATGACGAAGAATATCACAAGCATACTTGGACTGGGAAAGGAAAATACCCTCTTGGGATTGCAAGACTTGAAGACCGAGAAAATAGTGTAAGTGTCCTAAGTCTGTCATTTCAAATTTCTTTTTAAGGCTGGACTTCACATGGTTTATAAGGTTGGGATCACTACCAGTAAGAATAAGATCATCAACATAAAGAACAAGGATGATGAGAGAGTTGCCCACTTTCTTGGTGTAGACAGTATTGTCAGAATGACACCTAGAAAAGCCAGATTCTAAAAGAAAGCTATCCATTTTGGCATACCAAGCTCGAGGAGCTTGCTTGAGGCCATAAAGGGATTTCTTAAGTCGACAAACGAGGCTGGAGTCTGTTTGTATGAAGCCAATGGGTTGTTCCATATAGATTTCTTCCTGCAAGTCACCATGCAAGAAGGCAGATTTAACATCCATTTGATGGACTTCCCATTTTAAAGAGGCAGCAAGGGAAAGAACAAGGCGGATAGAGTTCATTTTGCAACTGGAGAGAAGGTTTCAGTGTAGTCAATGCCTTCAACCTGTGAAAAGCCCTTAGCAACTAGACGAGCTTTATGTTTATCAACTTTCCCATCTGGTCCATACTTGGTTCTGTAAACCCATTTGCATCTAACAAGTTTGCGTCCCTTTGGTAGAGGAACAAGATCCCATGTATCATTTGTCATCAATGAATGATATTCTTCATTCATAGCTGTTTCCCAATGTGGATGGCCTGAAGCTTCTGCAAAAGTGTCAGGATCATGATTTACTGGAGCTTGAGCCAGTAAAGAAGAGGCTCTTTCAAACTGAGAACGTGTACGTCGCTGATCTGTAGGATCACCGGCAAGATCACCTGCTGCATCCCGAGTAGCACGGACCCATCTTGGAAGTTGAGGATCCTGAGAAGGTGGGGAAGGATTATCATCCTCGCTTTCATCATCAGAAGAAGAAATGTTTTCAAAGATAGAAGAGATAGGAAGAGGTGGCACATCCGCCGGACTAGGCTCGCAGGCCGATTTATTTTCATCAAATTTTACATCTCTTCTAATGATAACATTTTTGGACTTAAATGGAATAAGTCTATAGCCTTTTACATCTTCAGAATATCCAACAAAAGTACATTTCTCACTCTTAGGTTCTAAGGCTTTATGCTTTTCATCTGGAATATGGGCCCATGCTTCACTTCCAAACACACGAAAGTGACTTACATCTGGTTTAAGGAACTCCAGGCTTCTTCTGGAGTGATATTCTCTAGAACCTTAGTAGGAGTGCGATTGATTATATAATTTGCACAATTAATTGCTTCGGCCCAAAAACTAAGACTGAGTCCTTTAGATTGCAGCATACAATTAGCCATTTCCTTTAAGGTGCGATTTTTCCTTTCAGCTACACCATTTTGTTGTGGAGTGTATGGAACAGTATGTTGCATTTGAATTCCATTTTCGGTGCAAAAGTTGATGAATGCATTTTTAACATATTCTCCACCATTATCAGTTCTTAGCTTAAGAATTTGATGTCCAGATTGTTTTTCAACGAATGCTTTGAAGGCCAAAAAGGTGGTAAATACTTCGCTCTTGAGTTTTAAGAAGTATACCCAAGTGCGTCTGGAGAAATCATCAATGAAAGTTAAGAAGTACTTGCAGCCAGAGAATGAAGCAACAGGAAGAGGACCACATAAATCACTGTGCACAAGCTGTAAAGGGGCTGAGGCGTGCCAAGAGGCACGTTTGTCAAAACTGTCCCGATGATGTTTTCCGAGTACACATCCGGAACAAACACCATCTTTGCAAGATACCATAGGAAGACCTGTCACCATGTTTTCTTTACATAGATGCTGAAGGGAGCGATAGTTTAAGTGACCATACCGCTCATGCCAAAGTTTGCTCACTTCATCATTATGAGCAACAAATACTGAGGGAAGATGGGATGACCCAAAGTTGTGAAACTTATACAACCTTTTGGAATCATCAGCAAGACCAGTAGCTAGAATCTGTTTAGGATCTTTTAGATCCTTGATTACAACATCATGAGGTGAAAATTCAACAATTTTACCTTCACCTGAATGAGTTATCTGATAGACAGATAGAAGGTTGCAGGATAAGTTTGGAACACATAATACATCATTGAACTGACCATTGTCTAGATGAACAGTTCCAGTCCCTACAACATTAAGAGATCTATCATCACCAACATATATATTTTTGGTGTTACAATCATTTAAAGAAGAAAACATGGCTTGGTTTTTGGCCATGTGACAAGAGGCTCCAGAATCAATGAGCCACTCATGAGAATGAGAAGAAGAAGAAGATACATTTAATGCATAACCAGACTGAGATGATTGACGATGACATGCAGAAAATGCCGTTTCGGAAGTTGAAGTTGAAGTAGGCTCCAGATGGATGTTATGTTTCTTCATTGCGGCTTCCAAGGCTTCCATCTTCTTAAAGCATTTAGATTCTAAGTGGCCATCTCGATTACAAAAGTTACAATGTCTGTCAGTCTTCTTCCATTTGTTTTTATTGGTCTTGTCATATTGCTGAAATGATCTTTCATCTTGAGGCTGAGTTGGTTTAGGACCATTCCTTTGAGGATAAGACTTCTTAGGATTCTTTGAATTTGGTTGCTGCTGGGCGGCTAACGCTTTCGAGGAAGAGTTTCCAAGATTAAGAAGACCAAGGTGTAAGAGTTTTTCTTGTTCTCTTATTAAGGAATCACAAAAGGAGTCAAAGGAAGGGGGCTTGTAGTCTTTGCCTTGACAAATGAAAGCTTCCCTGGTAGAATGGAAAGTGGAAACAAATACAGAGTAGGCTGGTCCCAACTTAGTAAGGATGGAATAAATAAGGTTACCATCTTCTTTCTTAACTTTAACACCTTCCAAGAGATATCTAAGGGTCTTGAATTTGGACAAGAAATCTTCAATGCAAGAAAAATTATTAGGATCCAAAGTAAGCAACTCATTCTCAAGTTGATGGGCTCTAATTTCATTTTTAATCCCAAAAACTTTAGCAAGTTTTTCTAATGCTTCATGAGGAGTTTCAATTTCTGCAATGTGGAATCTAAGATCAGGAGAAACAGACATTCCTATCAAACCACGTGCTTGATCTTGTCGATTTTCCCATTTTTCGGCCTTGTCTTCATCTTTGGGTTTCTTCTCTTGGTCTGTGGCTATTCTGAAGAGACCTTTACTTCTAAGTAAATCTCCCATGTAGGCTACCCATTGGAAGTAGTTAGTGCTGTCAAGAATGACTTGGCATGGACTTTCCATTTTTTGAAAAACAACTGAAGCTGAAGATGCTGAAAGTAAGTGGTCCAATGGATAGATCTCGAAAAAATAGGCGGTTTTAAAAAAAACGGCTCTGAAAAAGGCTTCCGGATGAAGAAGTTATGGCTTTTTGAAAAAAAATTGTTGACGTTGCCGGCAAAGTGCGCGAATGTGCGGGAATGAAAAAATCCGCCCCCACAAAATGGAGACTTGAACCCAAGACCTCTACTCTCTTAAAAGGTCTTTGAACCAATTGATCTATACAAAATATTTGAGAGAGAGAGAGAGAGCGAGAGAGAGAGAGGGGGGGGGGGGGCCTCGATTTGCGTGCTTGCCTTGGGAAGACTCTTTTCCCCTACAAAACACAAAACACAAAACCCAACACGAATATCCAAAGAAAAACGAACCTTACGGCTCGAAGTTAGCTTTAGCCAAAAAACTAGAAATTTTAAAAAAAATCTCAAAGTTAGCTTTTAGCCGAAAAACTAAATATTTTTCTCAATGTTTCTGATTTTCCGAGATCACACTAAGGTGCAGGGAAAAGAGCATACGCATGAGAAAAATCCTTTCTTTCTGTTTCTGATTTGCCCAGATCGCACAGAGTCGCAGGGCAAAGAGCATACGCAGAAATGAAAGGTATAGATCCGGAAAAAAAAGGCTAAATAAACCGAAACCGAAATAAGCAGAGAGAAAATGACAGTAAACTGCAAAAAAAACACTGTATACCTCCCGATCTGAAAAATGACGCAGCTAGGGCTACCGGAAACCTTTTCGCGTGAAACGAAAGGGGTTCCTCACTGAAACAGATGCTCCGAACGCAACAGAGCAGTCCTCTCGGCCCGAAAGCAGTCAGAAACAACAGATCTAGGAAACGACAGCCGCATGCAGTTCTACCGGCTTCAGATTTGGATCACCAACGGACGCGGCCCTCAAATAGCTCTGATACCATGTAGGAATTTACAGGGTAAGTTCCTCAGAAAGAATACCAAGAGGACACCGCTCACAACCAGATCTCAAATCAATACACCAGTATTTTTGACGTGGTTAAAACCCTCAGAGTGCAAGGAGGGAAACAGTCCACGGCCTGTCCCAACGTGGGTACAGACAATTTATTAATCAAAGAATGAAAATTTACATAAGCTTCTCTCATGCACGGATTACCCGAACAATGACCCTCCATGCGCTTTAAATAGAACTCATGGACCAATCGGGTGTCAAGCCACGGATCAAGTGTCGGTAATACCGAGGTGAGAGTGAACCGTCGGATCACTACATATCGTGACCGTCGGATTGTAAGTTACAAAATGTACAACGGTAAAGAAACACACTTTACCTAACTCTAACCTAACTCTATACTAGACCAAGTTGAACTTAACTATATCCTATGTGTCGGAATATCCTAACATATTTTCACCATTTTGAGGAGGATGTTCATGCAATCGAGGATTATTTTGGTGGTTTTGTAACTAGACATGGTATTTTCCATGGATTTGAATGAGTTCTCAATTTTAGCTCATGGCTTGTACTCCTTATCTATGTAAGGATGGTTGCCTCTTCACTTTTGATTTGTTGGTATATCAAAATAGACTTGCTTATTATTTGTTCTATTGTATATTGAATGAAGTCCAAAATGTATTGAGAAATATAATATCGCTATAAAAAATAATGCTCCTTGGAATCCTAAAGTGCGCCCATATGCTTTCAAAAAGAAAGTTTTTGTTTTTGTTTGTTTGTTTTTTTCATTTAATGGTTTTCTTATTCCTTTTTTCCATGGAATAAACACGTCTCTTTCCATTACTTAAAATTAAATAATACATGTCATATATATCACCTAGACCGGGATACAAGAAATGACTATATGTTGCGCAAGCTCATCATCTAATGGTTTATCAACATCATCTATACGTTTCATAATGTAAATCAACTTATTTTGGTCTTACTTAAATTAACATCCATAATAGATATGTTTATGTTAGATACCTAATCCCTAGGGTTTGAGGTAAAACTGTAAATATTCTTGTAAATAAATGTAAAGGATATGAAGGGTCAATTGCACCTTGGAAGATGAAACCAAAAATCATTCTTTTTGTATTAATGTATGGCTCATCTTAATGAAATGAAATCATCCAAGCATGGATTTATTCTTCATCTTGACAAAGGTATAATAAAAGAGCTATTCTTAACTCCGTGAGTCTATCATCCTGCTTGCTAAAATGACCCTTCGTCGGAATTGAGCTTTGCCATTCTCCTATAGCTTGTAGTTTTGAGTTTGCGTCTTCTCTAGCCATAATGAAATTACCCTACCATTTCTACAATGTATTAAGAGGCTCTTTATTTATGTAATGAGGGTTGCCTCTTCACTTCTCATTTGTTGGAAAATATTGAAAGTGACTTGCTTATTCCTGCTTCTATTGTGTATCAAATGAAGTCCAAAATGTATCAAAATATATAGTAACTTTATAAGAAATAGTGCTCTTTGGAATCCTAAAGTGCACCCATATCCTTTCAAAGAGCAAACTTCTTGTTTTTTTGTCATCTTATGGTTTTCTTCTTCCTTTTCTTCATGGAATAAACATGTATCTTTATATTACTTAAAATATAATAATACATGACATATATATCACCCACAATGGGAGACAAGAAATGACTGTGTTGTAGAAGTTCCACATCTAATTGTTTATTGACATCATCTATATGTTTGATAATGCAAATCAAATTTTTATGGTTTTACTTAAAGTAACATCCATCATATATATGTTTATGTTAAATTCATAATCCTTAGGGATTGAAGCAAAATTATAAATATTCTTGTAAATAAATGTAAAGTATATGAAGAGTCCTAGGTATGGATAAGAAGATTCAATGGCACCCTAGAAGATGAAACCAAATACCATTCTCTCTGTGCCAATGTATGGATCGTCTTAATGAAATGAAATCATCTAAACATGGAGTTATTCCTTATCCCAACAATGGTATAAAGTATGGCTATTATTAACTCCATGAGTCTTGCCTCCTATTTGCTAAAATGATCCCTTTTCAAATTTAAGCTTTGCCATTCTCTTGCCCATTTGTAGTTCGAGTCTCTTATGTGTTTATCTTCATTCACAGGTTTGGATACTCCATACCTCAACATGAATGATTTACCACTAATATTGACCATAGAGTTTCCGATATACTACTCATTCGATATTCAATTAAACATTGCATGTTTATGGAAAGGCTTGTAGTTGTTGGATGAGGATAAAATCCCCTTACCAGGTTAGAACACTAACCAAAAACCTCACACAATACATTATTGGATGACATCCCCAAGCCATGGATTTAAAGTTGCAATTGTTGATTTGGGTATTTATTTACTTTTTGTTAATTTGTGATGCTAAGCTCATGGGAATGCTTCATTATCATCCCAAATCAACTGTCAAGATGATTTCTTACATTACCCCTGTGGTTTTGTCTAGGAAGAATATAATAACAAGGTACATAATTGGACCATTTCTTTTTGAATATTTAATATTAAATTCAAAGTTGAGGCATAGAGCAATGGAAACTTATGAGAGCAAGAGATTGTTATTATTGTAGTTGGTGATAGAAAATTCATTCTCTCATCTCCATTGTTGGCATGGTGCTAAATGGCAAGGAAAACTACCCAAAATGGTATAGAAGGGTCACATACACTTTGAATTTTAACATTTTATGGGATGGAATTTGTGAAGCAGAGGTTGGTAATAATAAAGGAGAAGATGCCAATGGACCTAACAATCCTACATTAGATAAGGAGCGTGACATATGTAAGAACAAAAACAAGAAAAAATATGCCTTGATCGTTGTGACAATACGTGAAGATGTGAGCCAAAATATTATTTTTATTAAAGACTCTTATGGTAATTTAAAGAAATTGAAGGATTTGTACGAATTACTGGTGATCTTCAAAATTACAAGAATAATGTTTCCCATCTATACCTTATAACTTTAATCATCAACCCAGGGTTCATCCAAACTTTAGAGGTTTCGTGCACTATATGTGCAAGCCACACTCTCGTTTCCGTATTTTTCAACTACCTATGTCAATGATCCTATCTAATGAAGGGGTAAATGACACCCTAGGTCTTACTCTAATGGTTAAAGTAAAGGGAGATCTCATTAACACTTCATGGCTACTATTGAAAATCTTTCCAACCAAATTGCAAGGAAATCCAATTAATGCTTAAAATAAATTCTACGTTATCAATTATAACTAGCTCAACTTGAAGGTGATTAAATCACTAAAAGTAAAAAGGAAGTGCTACTAACCTAGCCAATTTGTAGAACACAAAATTCAAAATGTAAGGAAACCACATACACTCATAACAAGAATCAAAGGAACACTACCGAAATCCTAATTTCCCTTTGGTTGATAACAATTGCCTGATGGCATTAGTGGCATTGAAGATAATATATGCATTGTTGTTGAGAAATATACTTAGAAAAGAGAGTCTGAATTTTTCTATAGGAATAGTTGTAGAGCTATAAGAAACTTATTCAGTGAATTAAAGGAAGTTGTGAACATAGATAAAATTTCTTTATGCATATGAAAACTACTTGACTATCCTAAGACAAGTCATAACAATCATATTTGTGCTCAAGATAAAAGTTGTACCATGAAATTTATCTTTACAGGAAATTTAATAAATGAAAATACATAAATTCTATACTAGAAATTTATAAGCAAATGACAAAACATAAAAGAGGGCTAAGGAAATAAAGTACAAAAGGTTCTTGGATTCCCTTGGCCGGGCCCTCCCCAAGTACTCAAGAAATTGAGAGAATATCCAACAGTGAATTGAATAGAAAGCTTAATCCCCAAGGGTGTAGACTAGTTGGTGACATGGTGTATTGTTAAGGCACTCCTTCAATAAAGGTCATACGTTCAAATTGTTGATTTGGTAGCTTAGGGACAAATTCCCTCCTTTGGACAACCTTCCTAATCTAAAGAAGACCCTCTTTTCCCTTGGAAGAATTTAATTTCGTTAAGGAAAAATATATATTTTAATATAAAAACCCACATGTGCACAAAAGTTCAGGTTGGCCTAGAAGTCAAAATGGATCTCCTCCAAAGCATATAAATAGACACGATGTCACATCACTTTGGAGCATCATAACACAAACATATTTTCTCTCCTTTGGATTGGTTCGTATAGGGCTGAAATTGAGAGGTCCGAGCTCACACATGCAAAGGGAAGGAATGCTAATCTTATTTCTGCGTTGACTTTTCTACTTGGATTGTTTGACCAACTTGTTGACCAATTTTTACTGGGAATTTTGACTTTTTTGGACTTGATTTGGATATGTTTATGGAGGCCACATTCTTTAGCATAATATTGATATTTTATGGGTAGTTTGACTTCTGTTGATTGTAGAATTTGATCGTAGGGAATTTGAAGTTTGATTGTGGACTTTCTATGTCCTTTGACCGAGTTCTTGTTGATTGATTTTGGTGGGTTTCACCGATATTTGAAGGTCGAGTTTGATGTTGCCTTTACCAAGCTGTTTGGAGGAGTTTGACCATTGACTTGAGGTCTAGTTGGCTGTTGTTGACATTAACAGAATTGCAGAATTGACTTGTTGACCAGATTTGACTTTTGTGCTCATCTTGGATTGGATATTGGTCTGCCTATTGGGATAGTCAAAGATGTTGACATTTGACTTTTGTTGATGATTTGGAACATTGTATCTCTCTGTTAAACATTTGATGACAATCTAATACACGAAGAATTTGAAAAGGTTTTCCCCCTTGTGGGGTTTTTCCCTAGTCTTTGACCAAATCTTGTGTCTCTTGCTACTGCTCTTGGATATATTCTATTGTACATTACATTTAATGTTTTATCTATAGTTTCTATTTGTTACTGGAAGAGTAAATTTGATTGCTAATTGAAGAAATAATTGGGCTAAGTGATTGTACTAATCATAAAACAGTGGAAAATAAGCATGGCATTAGAGTTGAGGTGAAGACAAGCCCAAGGAATCAAGAGACAAGAAGAAATCATCTTTGGAAGAAGCTAAATGAGCCTATTTGACTTGGTCAATATGTCTACCTCTTACTTCAAGGACACAAAGAAGTTGGGTGACTCATCAAACTTTACTGCTTGGAAGATCAGGTTGGAAGTCATACTGGATGATAATGATGTTTTAGAATATGTGGAAGGAAAAGTACTCGAGCCACTCTAAAATTCTCTCGCTGTTGCTAAGTCCAAATACAAGAAAGGTGAGCTCAAATCCAAGAAAATTCTTATTGATTCTTTGAAAGATCATTTGCTTACTTATGTTGGAAAATTGAAGAAGTCTAAGGATATATTTGATAAGTTGGTTGGGATGTATGAGGTCAACAATTTGAATCATATCCTCTCCTTGAAGAATCAACTCAAGGACATTAAGATGAACAAGGGGGAATCTGTGCAATCCTATGTCATGAGGATATCCCAACTAAGGGATCAATTGCAGACTACTGGTGAGCCTATATCTAATAGAGAGATGGTGTTGGTCACTCTTCAAGGTCTTCCTCCTATTTGGGAAACCTTCATCACTACTATAAGAAACAATGACAAGTTCTCGACATTTGATGAGCTCATTGGAAATGTACTCAAGAAGAAACTAGGATGATCTCCAGAGGGAGGATTCAAAAGCATGAAGAAGGAGAGCCCTTTGCATTTTCTTCTCAAGTCAAGAAGAGAAAAGGAAGAGGGAGACCATATAAAAGGCCTGCTCTAAATTCTAGGGATTCCAATAGAATATTCAAAAGGGAATTATCAAAATTTGAATGTTACAACTGCCACAAGCATGGTCACTATGCTTGAGAATGTCCGGAAAAGGGAGATGCTCCAAGGTCCAACTGTGGCTTCAACAAGTTTAATGATAGAAGAAGAGGCGATGATAGAATAAGGAAAGATAATAAAAGAAGAAGAGATTCTCCTGATGATAATGAAGAAGGTTATCGCCCGCAAAAGATATCAAGGAGATCAAGGTATGAAAATAATGCTAATGCCACTCAATTTGAATATATTCTTATTTCTTCCCTTTCAAGTTCCTTTCCACCAAATTCTTGTGATAGTTGGTTGGTAGATAGTGGGGCTTCTAGATACTTCTTAGGGTATCGAGAGGTTCTCTCAAATATGGTTGAGAGGGAGTCTAATCTAAAGATCATCCTTGGAGACAACTCTACATATCCTGTGAAGGGCTTGGTTTTGTTAAATTTCATTTGGACATTGGGGAACCTTTTCTTCTTGATGACGTTATGTCTGTCCTGGGATTAAACAAGAACTTGGTATCTATATTATCCTTGGAAGAAAAAGGAATGAGAGTTGCCTTCATAAGAGGAAAGTTCTTGTTGACAGTGCTGGACCGGCCAACATTCAGGTGATCTCCCCAATAAGAAGTCCCAACTGGACTTGAGAATAACCAACACACGAGCGAAATGACGTCAAAGGCTGGAATGCAGAATAGTCCACAAACCAAAGTGATGGGTTAATCCAACAACACACATTTCACAATATTCATACAATTTCATACAAAGTAGTTCATAAGAAAATGTGTAAGTTAAGAAACATACATTGCTAGAGAAACCAGAATAGTCCAACTACAGTAACAACATATGAATGAAAACATGCTGACTCATTGATTTGAAAATGGGGCACTAAAAGCTTCTTGTCATGCTTACAAGAAGCTCTCCCACTCCAAAGCTTATATATATTCCCAAGATCTAGCTTATGCTTGACAATTTGCAAAATTAAAAGTACTTGAAATAGGTGTATGCTTGTGTTTGCCTTTAAATTCTTAATTGCCTTAAGTTTATTTGCTTAAACTAATATATAGTCACACATAACAGCAAAATGCAGCAAATAAACAAACACATAAGACAACAATATAATATGGATTTCAACCTGATATCTTGGGCTACGTCTCCTTGAGCTCTAATCAACTCGACTAGGCTCTTTGGGATTATGGCTTAAATTCTTTTACAAGTGCTACACTTAACTCCATTGGTTTACAAATGAACCAATGGACTTAGAATGCCATCTTACCCCTGCATGTCCTTGTTCTGTAGACAGGTCTAGGCTTCTCTGGACTTGACTCCTTCAGTTAGTGCTTTGAGCTTCTTGAGCTTCTGGCCTCTCTTACTCCCTCAAAATTCTGTATTGTCTCTGGAATCCTTCTTCTGTCTTCAGTACAACAGTCACCAACAACAGCTTGATCATTTCGATCTCTTTGCTGTTCTGAACTTCATTGCAGCTTCATGGCTCTTTTGAAGTCCATTTGAGCTCTCTGACTCTACAACTTTGCCTCCAACCTCTGGTGGCTATGCCTCTATAAAGCCTCCAACCTTTGGTGGCTTCTCTGGCTTTCGCGAATCCCTCTGTGAAAAATCCCTTGTTAACTGTGTTCTTTGTGCTTTTTGTAACACACTAGTTACAATTGCCTCCATCATTGAAGAACCTGACTATTTCATCACAATAATCCGTTTACAAATGGAAAGGAACCGGCGGGCACAAGAAACCCAGTCGTTTGGCCTTCTTGTGCAGAAATCCCAGAAATAGCCACATAACGGAAATACACAGGAAACACATGAAAACAAGTCCATTAGCCTTAAACCCGGACTTCAAATAATATGTAGCTGCATTTATAAACCCTTCGGGTCTGTCCCTTTATCGCAATATCGCAATCACATTGTGTAACGCTTAAAAACCCAACACACTGAAATACAAGAAAATCCACTATCGAGTGTCAAAGCCGGATTTCAAATGATATGCAATCACATTCATAAACCTTATCGGGTCCATGCTTTATTGCAAGTTGCAATGGCATGGCCCCTTTGTATTGCTTTCCTCGATCTCCGATCCCCGATCGCTTCGACTGGCCTTATCGGCTATTGGCACATCGGCGGTATTGCCGCTTCACGGTCCTTTAACCTTTCCGATCAGCGATCGCCGATTCAATCACAACTGTTGATCCCTTTTATCCATCCGACAGCTACGATGGGAGCGCTTGTCACAAGTATTTAAGATATGATGCGATTTTGGCAGTTAATCTAGACTGTTGATTCCCTGTTTAATCCGATGGTTCGCACTAAACCCGAAACAACAAGCAGTCCACTCAATCTCCACCGTTGATTCGCGATATCTAATTCGACGGCTGATAGTCTTTTCGGGTGGCCCACTTGCACGGAGATTACCCGCCCAAAAAAGCGGTTTTCTCTCTCCTGTGGCCTGCTACGTGTCGGCCAGTGTATGGAATCGGGTTCAACCCTTCCAATACCATTTACTGCCTGGAGCCTGCTCGAAATACTGTTTACCACCTTCCTTTCGGAACTCAAAAGGTTTTAGCTCGTTTTATATAAATTCTTCGGATCTGCTTGGCCGCTACTACCCACGTGCTTTATCCGAATTTCAATGTAAAACACGCTTTATAAAGGTTTAGCGCTTAACAAAGGTTTTTAGCGCATAAGGATAATATTAACCCTTAGGCCAAATTTAATAAGAAATGCCTCCTTTTCTAAGGACATTGGGCAAATCTTCTTTTTACAATAACTCCTTCGTCCAGAGTCCGTTTTGGCCCGTTCAAATTGCGTTGGATTCAGAATGAAACAATCTATGAAATGAGACTATTTTAAAAATAATCCAATGACTTTCATTTTTCCTATGTGAGGAAAATTCATAGACTTAGAAGTCTATGTTAGATCCATTTTGGATCACGCCTTCCCACTAAAAAGATTTTGGACTCCAAAAGACTGATATACTGATTTGAACAGTAAATGAGAGTACCTCACCCTCTTCTTTCAACCTCCATACACTTGCCTTGCATAGTGTGTCTGAACCAATGCTTTTGAACACTTCCTTCCTGGATGTGCTTGTCCTCCTAGGAAGAACTGTCTTCCTCCTTGACTTCCTGCAGAACTCCTGCTGAGAAGGTCACAAAAGGTAGTTTAAACTTCTCTTCCTTGATCATTGATCCAAGGTGGCTCAAACCAATGTGAATTTACATCTGCTTCACAGAATTTTCATTTGTACCTGTTTGACATACTGTCAACAACAACTGTTAAAAACAACATGATTACAGACAACAACTGGATGGCCTAAACTTCCTGCTTCAACAAAAGAAATAGATTTCACATCTTGTGAATTACCTCCATGTCTTTACATCTGCATACATATTATTGAATATATAACAAGCCAACAAAACATGCCTTTAAACAATTGACCCTTCAATTCAAGCATGTAGAAAAAGAAACAATTGATCCTAAAGTTCTTTTTCAAAGATGAAACACTTCATCATTATCTCCATCTTGGAGACCAAGTCAACTTTTTCCAAGTCAATATTACATTACATGCATGTTTACAACAAAGTAATCAACCCTTCAAGTTAATCACACATACACGTTTAAATACAAGGAAATCATCAACATCCCTGTGTTCATGCACATCATTCTCATGCATGCATTTCAACCTTCAACTTTCGCTTAAGCACAATGTACTTTCGAAGTTGAAATGAACATAATGTTGCAACAATAAAATGAGTCTCCTACTCAACTTTTCCATTTACCATCTTGGTAAAACCCTGCAACTTGCATTCCATTAACAAAGAAATGCAAATAGATGCATTACATCAATAGACATGCAACCTTTAATTGGATAAGAACTCTAACCATTTCTTACCAATCCATTTCAAAGGTCCTTCCTTTGTCTGCACATCAACATCAACATGTGAATCATTCTGAAACACATCAATCATGGAAACTTTCTTTCCATTCCTACCATTCTCTCTTTCCACCTTCTTCAGGTTTCATGGAAGCATTGTTGGATTCAGAGTCCAACACTTTTCACCGAAGTGTCCTTGCTTATGGCAGTAAGTGCAACACATGTGCATCTTCTTGACAGCATGATTTGCCTTGTCTAGTGGACCTCTGGCTTTTTGCTTCCTTTCCTTCAAAAGTTTTATGTATGTGGCCATTCTCTTCCAACATCTAGAAACATTATGGTTATCAAAACCACAAAAGGAACATGCAATTATTTTCCCATGCTTATATGGAAATTTACCATGCTGAACATAATCAAAAGGAATATGGTTAAAACTGGATTTATACCTTTCTTTTTCACCTTTACTACCTTCTTGAGGAGGTGAATTGAATGAAGAAGTAGCTTCCTTTGGAACACCATCAACCTCTTCTAGGCTGTTAGAGTTTCCACAACTCTCTAGTTCAAGTGTATGCTGATATACACCTTCTTCCCGCAAAGTATGCTTCACACTATTGCATTCCCCAAGAATACAATCTTCACACTCTTGAGGTAGAAGACCTGCAATGAAACTCCTTCTTGGAACTGTTTCAATTGTCTTCATGGAAGCTTTCGAACTTTCTCCATAAGATTTTCCATAGCCAAGACCCAAATACTTAGGCCTTTCCTCAACTATTATTGGCTCAACAATACCCTGTGCATGTTTGGCCAAGCCTTTTCCTTCATAACCCATATTGGACATTAACTTGGAACCTATGCCTCTGGTATGTTTTTCAAAAGAACCAATATAAAAATTCTTAAAGGAAATTGAAGACAAGTTGGAATTATTTACCTCTTCTTCAAGCTGATACGTGACTAAGGCTTCTTTGGCAACAAAGAGTTGTGTCTCCAACTCATGCATCCTTTTCAGGTTCATATTTGCAATATGAAGTTACCTCTTCATTTCCTGCAATTTGTCAGAAAGCAACTGCTTCTCTTCCTTCATGGAATTTAACTGCTCTCTAAGTCTGGTGCTCTTCATTCCATCCTCATACATTTCTCTCACCATATCCATCATGGTGAACAAGTCTTGCTTCATGTCTTCATCAAAGAATCTTGTGAAGAAAAAAGAATTTGAGGACTCGCTTGTAGAAGTTTTCATTATCAGAATGAACAAAAGAACTTCAAACAAGATTAACAAAGAGCTTATTCAACAACCTTTTGCAACAAACCTCTTGTGCTTCAAGGATTGCTTTGAGGTCATTTGGGATAAGAAGAATGCCTTCAAACCTTCTTCCTTCTTGTCCTCTCCTGGAATTAGCTAACAATAACTTTCCCTTCACCTCTGCAAACTCAAAAAACAGTCAGTTTACAAACAATTAAACAACTAAATTCTTTCTACTATTTGAACACCTTTCAAGTCAAACAATAATTTTGATCTGATACCACTTGCATCATGATACAATTTGCTTCATCATACAACCTTCTCTGGTGTAACTTACTCTGATATAACCTTCTTTGAAGGTGGGGTTAATCAACCTAATGCTTTGATACCACCTGATCTGAAAATGGGGCACTAAAAGCTTCTTGTCATGCATACAAGAAGCTCTCCCACTCCAAAGCTTATATATATTCCCAAGATCTAGCTTATGCTTGACAATTTGCGGAATTAAAAGAACTTGAAATAGGTGTATGCTTGTGTTTGCCTTTAACTTCTTAATTTCCTTAAGTTTATTTTCTTAAACTGATATATAAACACACATAACAGTAAAATACAGCAAATAAACAAACACATAAGACAAAAATGTAATATGGAGTTCACCCTAATATCTTGGGCTACGTCTCCTTGAGCTCTAATCAACTCGACTAGGCTCTTTGGGATTATGGCTTCAATTCTTTTACAAATGCTACACTTAACTCCATTGGTTTACAAATGAACCAATGGGCTTAGAATGCCATCTTACCCCTGGTTGTCCTTGTTTTGTAGATAGGTCTAGGCTTCTCTGGACTTGACTCCTTCAGTCAGTGCTTTGAGCTTCTTAAGCTTCTGGCCTCTCTAACTCCCTCATAATTCTGTATTGTCTCTAGAATCCTTCTTCTGTCTTCAGTACAATGGTCACCAACAACAGCTTGATCATTTCGATCTCTTTGATGTTCTGAACTTCATTGCAGCTTCATGGCTCTTTAGTAGTCCATTTGAGCTCTCTGGCTCTGCAGCTTTGCCTCCAACCTCTGGTGGCTATGCCTTTATCAAGCCTCCAACCTTTGGTGGCTTCTCTGTCTTTCGCGAACCCCTCTGCGAAAAATCCCCTGTTAACTGTGTTCTCTGTGCTTTTTGTAACACACCAGTTACAGTCGCCTCCATCATTGAAGAACCCAACTGTTTCATCACAAGAATCCGTTTACAAATGGAAAGGAACTGACGGGCACAGGAAACCGGTCGTTTGGCCTTCCTGTGCAGAAATCCCGAAAATAGCCACATAATGGAAATACATAGGCAACGCACAAAAACACGTTCATTAGCCTTAAGCCCAGACTTCAAATAATATGTAGTTGCATTTATAAACCCTTCGGGTCAGTCCCTTTATCACAATATCGTAATTGCATTGCGTAACACTTAAAAACTCAATACATGAAAATACAAAGAAAATATGCTATTGAGCGCCAAAGCCAAAGTTCAAATGAAATGCAATCACATTCATAAAACTTATTGGGTCTGCGCTTTATCGCAAGTCGCAATGGCATGGCCACTTTGTATTGATTTCCTCGATCTCCGATCCTCGATCGCTCTGATCGACCTTATCGGTTATTAGGGCAGCGGTGGTATTTCCGCTTCACGGTCCTTTAACCTTTCTGATCAACGATCGCATTCAATCACAACCGTTGATCCCTTTTATCCATCCGACGGCTACGATGGGAGCGCTCGTCGCAAGTATTTAAGATATGATGCGATTTTGGCAGTTAATCTGGACCGTTGATTCCCTGTTTAATTCGACGGTTCACACTAAACCCGAAACAACAAGCAGTCCGATCAATCTCCACCGTTGATCCGTGAACTCTAATCCGACAACTGACAGTCTTTTCGGGTGGCCAACTTGCGCGAAGATTCCCTGCCTGAAAAAGCAATTTTCTCTCTCTTGCAGCCTGCTACGTGTCGGCCAATGTATGGAATCAGGTTCAACCCTTCCAATACCATTTACCGCCTAGAGCCTGCCCAAAATACCGTTTACCACCTTCCTTCCAGAACTCAAAAGGTTTTAGCTCGTTTTATATAAATTCTTCGGATCCGCTTGGCCGATTTTGCCCACGTGCTTTATCTGAATTTCAATGTAAAACGCGCTTTATAAAGGTTTAACGCTTAACAAAGGTTTTTAGCACATAAGGCTAATATTAACCCTTAGGCCAAATTTAATAAGAAATGCCTCCTTTTCTAAGGACATTGGGCAAATATTCTTTTTACAATAATTCTTTCGTCCGGAGTCCGTTTTGGCCCATTCAAATTACGTTGGATTCAGAATGAAACAATCTACGGAATGAGACTATTTTCAAAATCATCCAATGACTTTCATTTTTCCTCTGTGAGTTAAATTCATAGACTTAGAAGTCTATGTTAGATCCATTTTGGATCACTCATATATTATTATTATCAGTGAAAGTTCCATCCATACATACACCATTGAAAACCACCAGCCCCAATAGTGGAACATTACAGTCAAGAACACTTGCTCCTCCAAAGAAGTATACTTTCTCTACGCTGTGGAGAAGCCAAGACTTGTCACAATACTCCCAAGCCTTCTCTAAGCCTAAGCCTAGCCAAAAGCTTGTCTCCCAAAAGCCTCTTCTATGAGTTATGATGTTCTATCTATAACAAAGGGTGGGGTGACCCTTGACATTTCCCCTTGTGACTCTTTGAATACCCTAATGACTCTCCAACCTATTTAAAAATAACTCATTACATTACAATAGTGACTATTCATATTCCACTAATGACGCTTGGAATTTCACGTACAACATGTTTACAAATAATATACGCTTTCCACATGACCCATGTGAGACAAAATAGGCTAGAGACAACCTAAGAAGACAAAACAATATGACTCAGAAGTTTGGGGAAATACCAACTCGATAACCTCCACTTGATGCTTTTTGGTGACGTATTGATACCAAGCTCGGTACCGTGCTATGATGTCCCCAAATTTCTTTATGGTGTCTTTCTGATAGCGTACTCTTACCTCCATAGCTTCTGGGTATATGGTCTTGGAACCTTTGTCCAACTCATCCTGAAGCATGTGAAACATGGTGTCAACCATGATAGGACCACCAATGTTATTCTGCATGTTTTGTGCGCCCAACTCCAAGTCATCGCTGGTGGCCTATCACCTTAGCTGCTCCATGTACTTATTGACCTCTAGCCAGACTTGGTTCTTATGCTTAGCTTCGGTGAGGGAACCGATTGACGCGATCCTGTAAGTTCTTACCATGACATCCAAATTCTTATACAATCGTGCATATGAAGAATGTATGCTGCTGACAAACGGGGTGAGCTGCTTATAGTTTTGGATCAACATTCGAACCTTTGATTTCTCTTAGCTCTGCCTACGGCTTCATCATCTTTGGAAAGTGAACCATGGATCCCTTGTACCTCATTGTCCATTCTTGCACATGGGCGATGGAAACATGTATGTCCTTGAGAGTTTGGACAACCATTTTGCTCCATTGATGAAATCCATATAGGTGGACAACCGCCTTATGCATGGTGACAAATCTGTCATAGAGTTTCTACATGATGGCCCAAGAGTTGATACTTCAATAAGTATCACTTTCCTCATCTTTGCCATTGCGGAACCTGCAGACTGTTCTTCATTCTTCTTGGCCTCTTGAGATTTATTTTCCATTTGTTCATTCTCTGCTAACAGGAACTTGACATTTGAGCTCGTGGCTCCTGCAGAAGCCAAAATGGCATCGACCATGGCAAGTTGATTCTTTCTAACATCTGACACTATCACCCTGGCCTTCATAAATGCAGGTGACATGTGATCATCCGAGAAATTATTTCTATGCACCTGTACAATTTTCTTTTGCAACTCGTTGAATGATAGATTGTAGACATCCATCACCAGATATCATCATGGAGAACAACCTCTGCTTGCTCACTTGGGACGGGTATTTTTATTGGTCGAATCTTTGACAGGCTTTTGGGAAGCACATCGAATCCTGCACTGCCTATGCCATTGCCAAACCGACCATCAAGAAGAAAGGACTATATACTCATCTGCCTACTCCTAGTTGACCGTGGGAATCCATCTCCATGGATTACATGCCAGGCCTTCCTTCTACTAAGCATGGCAATGACTGCGTTTTCATGGTCATCGATAGATTCTCTAAGATGGCCATTTTGGCGGCCTGCAAGAAGAGTATCACAACAAAAGCCACTACTAAGATCTTCTTTAAACGAGTGTGAGTACATTTTGGGATCCCACAGTCCATTATCTCAGATTAGGACAACAGGTTCCTAAGTACATTTTGGTCGTCTCTAGTCGATGTTGGATACCAAGCTCACTAAGTCCATTGCTTTCCACCACCAAACTGATGGCCAAACAGAGGTCGTCAACAAGATGATCGTACACATTCTGCGTATGTGAGACTCGAAGCATCCACGCACATGGGATGAACTACTCCCCTATGTCCAACACAAATACAATAGAGCTCTTCGTAGCTCAACTGGCCACAACCCCTTTCAGGTGGGGTTGGGATTCCACCCACTATGACCCATTGATGTGGCCATACCATTTGTAGCTACTCAGGCAGCTCATGTCCAATCCGGAGATGACAGGGTTAACAAATTCATTGAGCACATTTAGCACATTCGCTGATTGGTCCATGACATATTGGACAAAACCAATGCTAAGTACAAGCAATGTCATGATCAACATTGGGTGCCACACAAGTTCTAGTTGTGCGACAACGTTTGGTTACATTTGCAGAAGGAGCGCCTCATTGGGCCCCACCGCAAGCTTCGCCCGCTCTGATTTGGGCCTTACACCATCAATAAGGCTGTAGGGGACAGTGCTTTCAAGCTCAACATTCCACCATTCCTTGGCCTACACCTAGTGTTCAATGTGGACTGACTTCAACCACACTTTCCACCATTACTGGACACATCAGACATTGCAGAATAACTCATACAAACAAAGTTAAACCTAGACTGCATGGAACATGCCACAACTGATCAAATCATGGACACATAGATCAAGGACACTCGTCAATAGAAGATCCAATTGTATCGGGTGTTCAAAGTTGGCCAACACCTGCACCAAGGCAAGTGGCTCACTAGGGACCAAGTTCAACAAAAGTTTCCCCATCTCATGGAGGCACTCAATGCAATGGGGACCATTACTTCCTAAGGGGGGAGGACTAATCCAGGTGGATATTGGTGGCCACCCACCTATTCCGCTTAGACTTGCACTATTGTTTCTTTTCAGTTTCCTTATTTGTAGCACAACTTACTATTTTTGGCAGTTTTTTTTCGAGTCCTAAACTTTTAGAGCTGTTTTGACGGACTAGAAGACGTTTTTAAGGAAAACGGAGAGACTAGAAAAGTCCTTAACTAGTTCACTCATTTGTTTTCAGCCTCCTCTTTGAGATCTTCGAAATGAGGTATTTTTTGAAGAAATTGTAACTAGTTTCGCTCTTCATAATGTCACAAGCCAATGTAAATGATGTAATTTGTATCTAGATTTTTTTTGTGTATTTGAATCATGGGTTTCATGATCAAATATTTGTTTTAGTAGCTCTCATTATGAGCTCTAGGCTAGGTGATATGTTGTGTCATTTATGTAAATGTGTACACTTGAAAAATGTACAAGTATGACTCCAAGATCAAGGGAAGAATCATGTGACAATACTCCTTCAAAGGAAAGAACAAAAGGTTAGCAAATGACCCCTCCAAACGAATTCAAAAAGGAAGCAATGTATTTTTTCGACATAAAATATATTTATAAATGAATGGTCAAGTCAGCTTGAAGTCAGCCTAGAGATAGTTCATGTCAGCTTGGAGTGAAGGCCTCAAAACACTATAAATAGGCCTCTCCTCACCCATTCGAATCATCACTTGTTTGGGGTCTCATTCCATGTGAAGGTTATTGTTCGAGGATGCGAGGACAAGGAGAAGAGAGGAGCCACAGTCAAGACTGTCCATAACCACAGTCAAAGCCACAGAAGTCTGCCACACGTACGAAGTTAGGGGCATCATCCAATCTGCCCTCATCACCAAGGAAACATCTCGTTTTTGGGTCTGTTTTGAAAGCGAATTTGTGAGAAGAAGTCTGGCTGGTGGAGTGAAGTTTTTGAGGGGCTAGAAGAGCCCTATATCCCTCATGTGTGAAGAAGCAGGTCTTATTTAGGGCTGCATTACAGTCCTTAAGTATCTTCATGTAAAGGGTATGCTTAAAGTATAAAAGAGCTCGGTCATACATCAAGGAGAAGATAAAAAGATAACGAAGTTAAGGAGGAAGATATAAGTGATAGTAGTCCTCTCACATGTGCAAAGATAGCTTCAGATTAGTAGTTAGGGTTGCAGTGATCAGTCTATTGAATCATCTCATAAAGGTCTCAACTTCTCATGATTTGACAAGGATGCCATCCTAGGCAAGTGAAGACGAGGAAAAATCAAGAAGAGAGAAGGAAGCTAATATTATCATCTAAAGGTTGCAGATTTGATCTATGGTGCAACAAGTCAGAGGCAACAACAACATAAGATTCTAGCCTTGATCTTGGAGTCACTTGGTCTCAAGGGTCTTTGTATTGGTCCTGGGAATTTTATCAAGAGAAGAAACTATAAGAAGAATTACCGTGGGTTTTCCTCTCAGGTTTCAAGAGGTTTTGCCCTAGCTGCTGCCTATATCTTGTGTTATTGTTCCTTTGTTTATTATGCATGGTAGCTAGTTGATGAAGTTAATAATCATTAACATATTAAAATTCATGGTTTTTGAATTGTTCAAAGTTTGAAATTACTTCACAAGAAATTATCATAATAGAGAAATCATCAAAATTACAAGCCCTTAGATTTCTCGACAGTATTATGATAACCAAACAGAGATCATATGCCAAAGTTACGAACCCGGGAAGTTGATGTAGCAATTTACCCAAACATGGCCCACAATTTTGGCGCTTCATCTCCTAAGGTTAGGTTTTGGATGTTTTTATTTTTCCTTGTTTCTCAATAATAAACGGGCCTTTGAGCCTCATTGTAACACAGTTCAGAGGCATGTATCCACCACATCTCTTCTCAGAGATAATCTACCATCGCCCGAGCTAGTTTAATTTTATTTATGTATATAAGCATATTTCAGTTCTTTGATATTAATGATATGAAGTATTATTTCTATTGCATCTTTGTGTATATGGGTATTTGTGTATTTTTTTGCATTCTTGAATAAGTCTAGAACACATTATTTCCAAGAAGAAATTATTCCTTGTGCACAAGTAGTGTCTGTAAAATAAAAATGGGATAAAAAGAGATAGCTTACTTCCCTCCTAGAATGAACTGTCTTACCATATTTTAAAGTATATTTTATGTGCAAGAAGATTGAGTGTGGTATATGCCTATTATTTTAGGCTTATCTACGAGTTAAGGTACCAACCCTACCTACAACCTACAAAAACTCTCAATGTATCACATTTTCTATTGCCTAGATGAGATGAGTAACAAAGTAAAGGGAGGAAAACATGAAGCACTAACACATCATGGGCTCATTTAGAAAATAGTCTACCACACATTGGATAATCAAAAACATAGATTCCCATGGACTGATTTCAAGGACATGGACAAGTAGGCCTTCCTAAAATCTAGAAGGCCATGAGAGGGAAAGACATCAAAGAAATGGAAAGGAAAACCTCAAAATATCAAGACCCTCCAAGCAAAAGGAAAAGAAAAATGATAAAATAGAGTCATAAGAAAAGGAGGTGGCTATCTCATTGTCAAAATAAGGACACCTCCAAAGCTTAAGACAAGCACATCAACTCCATAGCTAGGTCCCAAAATCTCTAGGTGAAAGAGGAGCATATAACAAGGGGCCTCTAAGAAAATAAAGCTACCCTCTAATATAGTGATACAATTTGAAAATTCACCCAGACTTGCAGAAGCACCTACATCAAAAGAAGAAGTGACTTGGCCAGAATAAGTAACCGAGATAAATCAAGAGATCGTGAAAGAAATATGTATTGCAAGCCCAAGAAGAATTACTCATGCATTACTTCTACCCCACAACACATTTAAACTTGAGAAAGACATAATTGAAGCACTTAAGTGGAGAGTATTAGCCACAAGCTAAGGGATAGGATATTATGTAAAGTTATAGAAATAGATAAAAATCTAATAAAATTTATGATAGTTTTAAGATTGTATGAAGAAAACAACAAAAAAGAAATCCTTAATGATAAAAAATCACTCAGGCAAGAATTGGAGGAGTTTAAAAAGGAAGTAGCTATCAAAAAGATAATAGAATTTGAGCATTAGAAGCATCCCTAGGGACAATGACTCATTTATCTATGGAAATGGTGGAATATAGGTCACCTACCAATATCTAGGCCTTGTTCCTTAAAGAACGATGGTGAAAACACCAAATTTCTAGCCTAACACAAGAAGGAGAGTTCAACATTCAAACACCATGAGAATTAATACAAACATATCAAAATTGTAGTGTGGAGCAAAAGGTAAGGCTATTTGAATTCTACCTTCACAAATTCATCCTTTCTCATCCACACATTTCAGATCGTTCCTTACATGGAGATGTGTAGTTGATGGCCCTAGGCTCATAACTAAGGCATGAAGAATTAAGGACTAAGGAGATGAAGAAGTACAAGGAAGAAGAACTGTCTAGCTCCCCATGGATCAAAGTTGAACACCCCAATCTAGAGATAATCTTGTAATCCCATGAGGTTTTATCTTTTGATCAAGTAGTGGCTCCCATTTGAAGAAGTAAAAAAGAATAGGTTGTATCACATTTGGTGAATACACTTAGAATATTAGGGGATGAGGTCACCTTCAAATTAGAGAACCTCATTTCCCCACTAATCCACATGTTGTTATATCAAGAAAAACACTATATAAGAAATCAATACAAATTATGGTCACATGATGGATTGAACTAAAGTTCAACCCACCCATCTTTCTCAAGCCAAAATAAGACTTCGATCAAAAGAAGGAAGAGAAATATTGGACGAGTATTGAAGAAGTAGTAGGTTTCTACCATCATGGAGACTTGGGATATTAGGAAGGAATATTAGGAAGGAAGGAAAATAGTAGCACGACTAGGAACAACAACAAAGGACTAGAAGCAATGGTTGCCCAAGAATGTGCAAAATTCTAAGTAGGGGGTTTATGCTGGGCCTTTTAAATGAGTACTTTTAGGGCCCTTATACAATACAATTTCGATCTAAAACATATGCTTTTGACCTTGTTAATATGCATTTTTTTTTTTTTTTATATATATTTTACATGGTAAATCATGAAATTAAGTAGGTTGCTCAATTAGTATGGTCGTGAATCATGTTCTTGTTGTTTTTGGTACAAGTAGTGCATTAGATATGGCAGGATATTGTCAAGGACCTTTCAATCATATCCTTACAAGGAAATAGGGTCTTCCCTCAATATTTCTAGCAGTTAAACTGAAGAAGCTCGAGTTACCAAGGATACATCACTACTTGAAGAATATTGAATCTACAAGCAGTTAAATCCATAATAAAAACTCCCCCTAATCTCAATATTTTTTGGAGGGAATCAACCCCACTTATCAATGGGGTATTATTCCCTATTACATATAAATTGAGGACTTGAACCTTAGATTATCTAGTTTTTTTTTTTTTTTTTGTATAAGTCGGTTTCAAAGTCAAGACAATTTCAGAGTTTTGAAGCATGTACTCATTTTTGTCATGTTGATGAAGAAACTTTTCTATTTAGTCTACTACTAGCGATTTTCTTATTTTCTTGAGTACATCAAGGGATGGGGGTGAGCTAAGCAATGAGTAGAGAAACATCAATTCGAGCACCACTCAGAAGAAGGGGACTATGTGTTTCTTCCCTCTAGCCCTATAAGAAAAACTATCTCAAGGAGAAGAGCCTCCATAAGCTAGCATCCAAGTTATTTGGTCTTTATAATATCCTCAAGTAAATTAGACAATATTTTTCTTAGAAATAAATACCAAATTTAGTCAAAAAAGAGAGAGAGGAAGTTCCATGCCTTGAGAAATAGATATAAGAATGCTATTAATGCCTCTTCAAGGGGGAAAACTCCTTTTACAATAGAACAAATGTACAAGAATGATATGGGATCATACTCAAACTATGTCTCTTTAGTATATTGAAGACAAAGGTCATAATTATAATTAAAGGATCTAGCCAACAACACTAATATAATGATACAAATATAATAGCTTAATATCTAAGGATTCAACAGGGGGCTTGATTCTTAGCATGTTCATCACTTTCAAATAAGTGTTGTCCTCAACATTTTGTTAGTTGTGGGTCTTTCTGCATGATGAACTCATCTTCCCATGTTTCCTCTTCCATTGGTAGCTTCTTCCACTTAATGAAGAGCTTAGTCATTGTTCAATTTCGTAGCTGCTTAATCCTTGTTTCATGGATTATTGCTAGTTCTAATATAATTTTCACTTCTTCATTAATCTCTTGTACAATGGTTTGAACCATGATATTTTCATTTTTAACCTTCTTAAGGAAGAAACATGGAAGAATGTATCTGCACATGAATACAGAGGAAAATTTGATTTGTAAGACATAATTCCAATCCTTTATAACACCTTATAGATACCATAATCCCTAGGTGCTAATTTGTTGTCTTGATTCTGTTGATTGAATGACATCTATTTGTATGCTCATGTCCTAAAAAATACCCAATCCCCTACTTAAAATTCCCTTTCACTTGTGGGGGGTGAGGGGTGGGGGCGCATAAGCAACAAGTAGAGAAACATCACCTCCAACAACACTTGGAAGAATGGGGGGTGCATAAGCAACAAGTAGAGAAACATCACCTCCAACACTTGGAAGAATGGGACTATGTGTTTCTTTACTCTATCCCTATAAGAAAAAATATCTCAAGGAGAAGAGCCTCCATAAGCCAACATCAAAGTTCTTTGGTATCTATAAGATCCTCAAGTAAATAAGACAAGTTGTTACTGAGAAATAAATACCAAAAATATCCTGAAAATAGAGAGTGAAGAAGCTACATGCCTTTATAACTAGATATAAGAATGAAATCAAAGCCTCTTCAAGAAGGAAACCTCCTTTTGCAATAGAACAAATTTACAAGAATGAGATGGTATCATCCTCAAACTAGGTCTCCTTAGTATATAAGAGACAAAGGTCACAATTATAGTTAAAGGCTCTAGCCAACAACACTCAGTATAACAATACAAATTTTGATCCAAAACTAAATTGTTGTTAAGTTTAGTTGATAATGTCAGCTCTTATGTTAATAGTTAAATCTGCTACTTGCACCTTCTTATGCCTAATAAGTGCAAGGCCATGGATGAGGGATTTTTTTAATATATAACCTCATAGAGTGATATTTGATAACATCATGATAGGTGGTATTGAAAAACCATTTTGCAACAGGAAGCCAATGGATCCACTAGCCTTGTGGATGTGACGCAAAAACATCTCAAATAAGCTTCCAAGAATCTATTGACTAGCTTTGTCTAACCATATATTTTGGGATGATAGGTTAATATATTTTTATTTTATTTTATTTTTTATTTTTTATTATTTTTATTATTATTATTTTATTTTATTTTTTAATTTTTTAATTTTTAATTTTTAATTTTTCTTTTTTCACTTAGGTTCCCTATAACTTAAACATCTCTTGTTAAACTTTGTTGGTGGATATAGGATCATGATCTATTACAATTGAGTTAGGCATGACATGTATTTTTAAAAATATGGTCCATGAAGAATTGTGCAACTATGGACTGCTTAATTAGATAATGTAAGGCACAAAAGTGGGCATATTAAGAAAGGTAGTTAAAAACCACCATGATGGTAAATTTATTTACTGATTTAGGTAGCCTAAGGACAAAATCCATGGAAATGGTAGAAATTTTAAGGATTAGTAAGGTTTACAATCCCCTCATTGGCTTCGTTGTTTCAACCTTGTTCCTTTCATTCATCCACAAAGGTACAAATGTCATTCTTCATGACATCCCAAAAGAATAAAAAATTCACTTATTCATATATTTTTTGAAACATAAAGTGATCCATTATGGGAGATGATTCTAATTCCTTTAACATCCTTAATTTTAAAGTAGAAATCCACGCGAAAAAGATATGCCCTTTACACCATAATGTGTCATTCTACCAAAAGTATCATGTAGGAGGATTTAGATCATCTTATAGTTTTTGGAGAAACGGAAAGACCTTGGCATCACCCATGCATTCCTAGTGTGCCCTGATATATGATTTGGCACTAGCAAGGATAAGGCCATTAAGGACCCTTCTTCCTCATGCTAACAAGACAATGTATCCATCACCATGTTCTGCTTACAATTCTAGTTGATGTTCTTATAATCATAGGCTAACATCTTGGTGACCCATTTTTTTGTTTTAGTGAAGACATTTTTTGTTCCAAGAAGTACTTCAAACTATGATGGTCTATCTTGAACTGAAAATGAAACCTAATGAAGTAAGTTCTCCATGTATTGATTGCAAGAAGGGTGGCCATCATTTATTTTTCATATGTGGACTTGCCCAAATTTTTATCACATAATTGTCTACTGATTAATGTGAATGGGCACCCTTGTTGCATCAACACTACACTATTATATTTGTTGGGAAATTATATTCTAAGATGAAAGTATAAGTGAATTTTGGTACTATTAAGACTAAATAGTCCGCAATATTTTCTTTAAGGCATGAAATACATGATATACTACATAATTCTAGATGGAGGAATTATTTTTTATTTTTATTTTTTGATGAGGATTTTAATGGGGCACCAATTCTACCATATTTCTACAAAAGTTGCATGTATTATCTAGTAAGGATAAGGAATCAATGTAAACTTTTTAGTGTTTTTTGGGTGGAAAGTCTTTTATTTCCTTAATTTTCCTAGGGTCAATTCACATCCCTTCGCGACTTACAATGTGGCCTAGATATTCCACTTTAGAAAAGCCAAAACCACATTAGGTGAACAATCATTATTTTGGAGTAGATGTAAGGCTTGTTCAACATGTGTCGCACGTGTCTCCTATGTTTTGTTGAGATCAAGATATAATCAAAGAAGATAGGAACACTATTGCATATAGAGTGTTGAAACAAATTTTATACGAGATTTTTAAAGGTGTGTTGAGCGTTACAAAGACCAAGAGGCACTCACTAGAAACATATTACGGCCTTCATGTTTGCAAATGTAGCCTTAGGTGAATTTACTACCTTCATCCAAATTTGATGATAACCAAAATAGAAAACAATTTTAGTGAATAATGGTGCATTGTGAATCTTATCCAAGAGGTTGTCAATGACTAGATTTGGAAAGGTATATTCGATTGTGAACATGTTAAGAACATGAAAGTTGGGACGCAGGTGCAAGTTTCCTTCTTTCTTCAAAACCATGATGACCAACAAGGAGTATGGGATAGTTTTTGGACATATCACTCTAGCTTCAAACAATCCATGAATAATCTTTTGAATTTATTTTTTTCACACAAAAGGATGTCTATAAGGATGCACATTTGGTGATGCTCACAACATGATGGGGGTATTCCTTGGTTTGGTTCAAAGACTTGATGATGTTTATTCAACGACATCTAGAAATGATGGTAATCTATATGTGGGGACTCCTTTAGAACTTGGATTGCGTTGAATTGGGAAATAGTGCCAAAGTGACTCTTTTACAAGGTATTTTCTATAAGATTAAAGTTGATGATTTAAAGGGAGCTGTCTTGGATACCTTTGGGAGTGATCAATGTCCCTCATTATTGAATCTTATGTATAAATTATTTGAATATGGGGTGATGAGGCCCAACATTGGCCACCATTCCATTCCCAAAAAGACATCACACCGTTTTAATTTGATGGCAAAGATGTTAATTTCAGTAGAATTACCCTTTTGGGCTTTCACATTCTCACACTTTCCATTATATTTCATAATGCCACAATTGGCTATCATTATTTGAAAATTGTGAACATCTTGGACATAACAATGCATTTCTTTGGTATTATATGATGAATATAACTGTCTATTGGCACTATTTATTAATACAATTTCCTTCATGCACTTGATATAGCCCACTAATTTTGAGGTGTACGGAAAGTTAGTGCTCACCAAAGCATGAAGTCAAATTTTGAGTTCCTCACAAGGTTGGTTATGAGTGAAAACTTCATCAATATGAAGCATATGCTTCATAATGTTCAAATTGTCTATGTCATTATCTAAATCACCTCTAAATTTATAAATGGGGTCATATCAATGACAAATCATTTATGTTCCTTTAGTTCCCTCGGAATTATTTTCATCACAAGTATAGCCAAGAAATTTAACATCTTACCATTTTGCATGAGTCAACTTGTGGAATTTAAGGGGTGGAGCGGGATGTCTAGGTGGTGTAAAATTAGGACATGGTCTTTAAACAAATTTGGGACGTCTGAATTTGGAAGTTGCCACAATCTATGTGTATTGTGCTAGTTAAGAGGCCTACAACTAGGTAATTTGGTGATACATGTTGACATGTGTTCTTATCTCTTCTTTGATGGAAACTTGATTAAACTAAGGAGGGGGGGGGTGAATTAGTTTATTACATTCATGGAAATTAATTCTATTTTCTTTAAACTCATTAATTGAACTTTTAAATGAGAAAATTAACACATAATGAACTTCATATTTAATATGTGAACAACAAGTAATAAGTAAACCATAACATCATATCAACGCATATGGACACCAGATATAAGTTGAAAACCATAAAGGGAGAAAACCATGACTTTTTTCATTGTTGTGATGCAAAGGAAAGCTCCTACTCCCTTAGTACATATGATTTTTTGTGGCTCCAACCTACAGGAGGCTACTACCTGTTATAGACATTTTTGTGCCTTACAGCATAGAGCATGAAATGTCAATAATCTAAGGGATCCAAAGTCCCTAAACAAGTTGTTCTTACCCTTAGAGGAACAAGGTCAGCAAACCACAACACTGCAAGTCAGTTCTCCACTGAAAAACACTCAAAAGCAGGTCAGTTTTGGATCATTGCAACTGCTCCACTAGGCATCTGCGCTGCATAGCAGGTACAACAAAGGCTACCTGCGTTGCATAGCAAGTAGAACAAAGGCTACCTGCGTTGGGCGTACTTGGACATGTGGAGGAATCTTTTTCTCAAAGTGCCAGTGCCCAGGAAGCTTCTAAAAAGACACTTGATGATAAGATTCGCCTAATGATGAGTTAAGAGCTTCTAAAACTCCAAGTGGAAGATAGAAACTCCAAGTGAAGAACTGAAGAACAACTGGAGTTGAAGAGGACAACAAGTCACACATCAAGCTGACTTATCTTCACTCCAAAACTCTATATAAGGATCTCATCCCATGGGATCTGGAGGCCGGAATTTAGTGCAAAGAATTGCTGTTGGTTTACAGTTGTGAGCATTGGGTGATTGCTTGAGGGAGGTGAAGAAGAGATTTCTCTCCGTCGGGAAGGTGATGCTGGATTGGACCTCTCATGGTTGTATCACCGCCTGAACCTTACTTCCATATATTAATAAAGCTTTTGAGGTTCTTCTATTCGCATGTGTTTCAATGGTGTATTGTCTTACTTGCGTCTTCGATTTATGCTAATCCTTGAATCGATTATGAATGCATGCTTCTTGTAGTTTCCTTTCTTCGTCTTGTTTGCAGGATCTCGTGTAGCTGGGCCCGTGAAAAGACTTGGAGCTGGGAGCAAGCGGCAATCAAAGGAGATTGGATCGACCATTTGCGCAAGACATTGGTAAGTGGATCTCTTCCTTTTATCTCTTGCATGTCATAAAGAAGAAACTTTAGATAGCTTTGCTTTCAGCTGTTGCTAAGGAACTGTCACCCTTAGAGTGGGTTAGGGTCATTCTGAGTTGGATACTTTCCCCCACAACAGACTGGCGACTCCGCTGGGGAGTGTGTCTTGTTGGTAGCTTGTGTTTCTTGCTATTCATTTCTTAAACAAGAGTACCGAATCGAACTGCATGCGAGTCCTTCGAATGCAAAGTAGAGGGCAGCTACTCTAGCCCAGTGCTGGGCCTATTTATGATTCGAAGAGCAGATCCACAAGGACTCTTTTTAGCTCTTTGTGATAGTGTTCATCCTCCTTTAGTCATCCTCTAGTGTATACTTGACTGACAGCCTCTGATTTGGCCAAAAACCGCTCATTTTTGAGAAAACTGTGACCCGGAATCTGAGAGAGACGCGACTTGTCTCATCAGTGCAGGTGCCACAAAGGCTACCTGCACTGCAACGCAGGTCCCGAAGGGGCTACCTGCGCTGCATCTCAGATTGACAGTGCAGCACCTGCGCTGATCCAGTTTTGCCTTGTGCAACTGGGATTCCCCACTGTCTGTTGCCCAGTTTTCAGTATTGTTTTTGCAGCCTGTTGTCAACCTGTATACCCAGCTGAAACCACTTCTCTTTGCCTTCATTCTGCCTCAGTTGTATGAAGAAACCGTGATTGTTCTTATTGTATTTCTTGCTGTCATTCACAGTTTCCCATAGCGAAAGTGAACTAGTCTTGCTATGACCTCTTGAATCTAGACCTGTGAGAAAGTGTCGTTGTGATTCTAAGAGTTAGTTTATTGCTGTTCATAGCTGCTTGAGCATTTGCTTTCGTTATATGGTTCGAATTTCAGTATTTCTTGTGTTGAAACGAGTGAATCTTAAGGTGTTCTTTTGATTGTTGGACAAACACTTGTTGCGTTCGCTTGAAATTGAATTCGAAATTATACAACAGCTTTCTTTTTGTAATACATCAACATTAAGGAAGAAGAAAAGAAATACTTGCATTGTGCATGTGCATTTTGACAGTTTGCATGTCGATTTAGGAAAAGTGCATCAGTGTGTGCTCTATGATCTGTTTGAAAAGATGATGTCTTTCTTTTCCTTCAGTAGTTAAGGTTTTCATAAGTTGAAAGAATTGAAAAAGCTTGCTTATCATTCTTAGACTGCATTTAGGATTTGTATCATACATCACGTGGTGATCCGTAAAGGCAAACTGCTAAGCAAGATCAACCTAAAAAGAACTGAATTTATCTAACAACGCTTTGAAACATAACGAAACACAGTAGAGGTCTAGGTAGAGACGTGAACCGGCGTCGTTAAACATAGTGACTGTTGATCTCTACGAAGGTGGGTGATTCCTCCTGAGGGACGATAGCACTAATACGGACTTGTGCCCCCGCGTACCGTCGCGTATATTGGGGGACCCCTATAGGAACAAAGCCTTTATCCATAGGAAGCCTTGTCGGCCGCCCTACTGATCGCAATGCAGTGAACATAGCATTCACGAAGATCGACCACTCGTACCGTAAAACGTATTCTGTGGTTTCGCGAAAGGTTTGGCACACCCTTGCCTAGAACTCCAGAGTAGTTTCTTTTGGCCTTTTTCAAACTCTATAACTGAAAAAGTCCATCCGAGCATTTGTCACTTCGGGCTCGTTAATACATCGAAGGAGACTAGAGTCATCTTTAGCTTTTTCTCGACTCTTAAAAAGTGAAAAAGCAAGTTGTGTCTTAAAAAGCGTCGTCATATAAAATTCATTCTAAACGGAACAATAATCACCCCTAATTCCTATGTTGATCTTAAGGTTGAGAACATGGAACACACCAACCAAGGGATTCCACAGCATGGGACCCCTAGCCCTTTCTCCTCTTGGGGAGAAGTTGGTGCGCCCCACATGGCCACATTGTCGCTTCCAGGACTGACAATTGGCCTGCCAATTTGGCTATTCTCAACCGCTGTAGTTCAGACCACCACGGTTCCTGAACAGTCGATTCAACAGTTAGACCAGTCTAGAGCTACCCTCCAGCCTTCCACTTCTTGTGAGCCTTCCTCCGATCCTTCTTCTTCGAAAGGTCAAGCCGCCAAAAGCAGAGCTCCCATAGAAAAGAAGAAGGAAAAGAAGAAGAAAGAAAAGAAGCAAAAGGAGCCAAAGGCGCCTGGGGGCAAGCAAAAGGCATCTAACGAAAACCCACACATAGCACGGACCGGGCCCAAATCGCCATGTGTCATATGTAGAGGAGACCACCTCCACCGTGATTGTCCCAGTATTCCCCCGATACTAAGGGACTGGTCCCCTCGTTTGCACGATTCGGAAGCGTCAACCTCTGACAACCAGGTTGAATGCTTACCGTCGACCAACGAAAGTGAAGGTCGCAGACGACGAAGAGGGATGAGATTCCCCTGCGAACTGTGTGAAGGCGATCATACCTTTCGCCGTTGTCCCTTTTTAGACGAGGCAAAGAGAGTTTTGGAAGATCAACCGGTGGCACCGGTGCTACTTCCTCCTGGATATCAAAAACTCGCGCTAGGTCCTTCGTTGGTCGAAAATACAACTGTCTTGCTCAGAGGGCCAGCTAAAGTGTCAGTCACTGAAAGTGAACCTACTGAATCCGGACCGGACGAAAGTCCAAAGGTCGAAACGACAGTTGACCCGGTTCTCCCTTCAGAAGTTTCATCTTCAAACACCACAGTCACTGAGGATTCATCTTCAGTTGACACCCCCGCCGAAGAGAATAAGGATGACACCGTCCATATTCTTTTCGTCAACTCCGATTCTGATGAGCATCTGGGCAAAGCACCCACTCCTTTATCGCAGGAAGGAGAATCGTCAGGATCATATCCGGCCGTATTTTCGGTCCCACCACCAAGCAACCTAGTTGTGTCCTTTGATTGGAACCAACTAGGCAGACCCCGGTTACCAGCCAGTATACCATTTAGAATTATAGTCCAAATATACAAAATGGTGATGGCTAGAACTATCATTGATGAAGGGGCATCTGTGAGTATCCTGTCCTCTATTGCTTGGAAAGCACTGGGTTGCCCGGCGCTTTTGCTCGAGACAAGGCGTCTCTCGGGTTTTGACAGGGGAACCAGTCGACCATTAGGGATTCTACCTAATGTGCCTATTACCTTGAAGGGGAAGGCCGTCAAGATGAATTTGATGGTCGTCCAAGGACCCTTGGATTATAACCTACTCCTTGGACGAGACTACATATATTGCATGGAAGCAATAGTCTCCTCACTCTTTCGAATAATGTGTTTTCCACACGAAGGAAGAATGGTCAAGCTCGTAGACCAACTTTCATTTCCGGGATCACGCATCGCGAATAGTCACATACCTATCCTCAATGGTCTTTTCGATCAAGAAAGGTCTCTTCCCCCGGTTCTTCTTCCTGATGAATGCGAGTGATTCGGGAAAGGAACGCAGGAGCCCAGGGGGCATGCATCCTGGTCTGCTCTGGAGGCAGAAAAAACCTTGGGTGTAAAGTAGAATTTCCACGGGAGAATATGACTAGTCCGTACCCCATCCCCCCCTTCATCTTTGAGAATCTTCCTCTAAGCCATCTTCATGGAGAAGAAGGACAAGAAGACAAAGAGAGACTGGGAATCTCAGAAGGGGCTGTTAGGAGTGGGGTTGTTCTAGAATAGGATTCTTTTGTCAAGGTTACTTGTTTGACAAAGGTCATTCACCTTTGTCTAGATATGTAGGCTCTACCAAAGAAGGGGATCCGTTTGCGGCAGCAAGTAGTAACCATCTTTGGGTAAAAGGCAAGCCTCACCCATTAAAACAAATGTTTTAGAGGATAAGTAGGGGCAGCCTCCAAAGAAAGAGATTCTATTGTTGCAACAAATTGTAACCATCTTTGGATAACCTAATGATAGACATCGCCGAAGAGAGTTTCTGTTTAAAATAATTAACAGAACAATCTTTGGGTAACCAGAAAGAGGTAGGCCTCTCCCGGCAAAACAAATGTTTTACCTGCAAATTGAGGGATAACCTTGAAATTAGACTTACACCTGGGGCATGCAAACCTCTTGGAATGCAAGCACAGGCGGCTATTTTGTTTTTTAGTTTTTTAGGTCCTCCCTTTAAACCTGTAGGTCTAACCCGTTAAACTCGTAGGATTAGCTGATACCCAGCTTGCATAAAGAGAGGATATGGAGCATAGCTTCGTGAGATAAAGCTCCATAAAAAATAGCTATCTCACACGAGACCTTCCTACTTTATGACTGGTAAAACGAGCAGTTTTGGCAAAGTTCATGCTCGTTAAAAAATAAACGCAAAACCGAGCAGTTTTCGCAAGGGTTCATGCTCGTTAAAAAATAAACACACATGTGAGCAGGCTTCCCCCCAGTGTTCAAGCTCATTCAGAAAAAATGAACCGGTAAATAACCATTTGAGACCGTAAATTCATTAGCCATAAAAGCCTTGGTCGTGTTTGTGCACCGTCACCTCCACTTTTCCTTTGGCCGATCATTCACATCCACTTGATTGTTTACCTATTTTGAGGAACAGCTGCGAAGAGTGATCCCATTTAGCCATCCTTGTAATACTGCCGTGATTGGAAAATTCCAACCTGTACCTGGAATCTGCTGCTATCCCTGTTTATCACTCGTTCCTCAAAATACGAGTCTTCTTTGAGCTCTTTTCACTGACTCGTAAAAAATGAAAAGTTTGCCGAGTTTTGGCCTTCCAGCTCGTTAAAAGGACCGGAAGAGCTATCCCTCCTCTAGATTTTAATCTTTTTGGACCTGAGGGATTATTGCACAAAAAGATCGAGCGCTTGTCTGGTTCGGCTCGATAAAGATATCGAACATTCATCCCTTCTGTATTGTTTTATACTTTTTCGGACTTAAGGGATTAGATGACGAAAAAGGACCCCTGGAGTCTACTTTATGTACCCTTTTCAGACTCTCTAAAAATGAAAAGGACCGAGTTGTCTTTGTCGCTGGGCTCGTTAAAAATGTTAGATAGCGACAAACTTGTCTTTAGACGAGAACGAGTTTCCCCATCGTTAGGCTCGTTAAAACATAGCGATGGGCTTGCCCGAAGGGCAGGTTATAGAACAAGCATATGTTATCCTCCTCAAGCTTGACAAAAATAAAGAGGTACTGGTCAGAAATGACTGGGGAAAATTGGGAAGAACCTCAAAGCTTAATGGTAGCAAGTCGCTCTTGAACATGACACTTTTGCCTCCGTAAATATCGGGTTGGGTTATTATCATTCACCGGTCCCTTCACCATGGTCTCGCCATACCATCCAAATGGGGTAATGCTACCGATCCATCACATCAGTGTCGAGATATGTTCAAGAGATGTCATTCAGAAAGTGTCAACCGGGTCCCATCCACTACCATACATCATCTTTCATCCTTCCATGACCGCCACCCTGGATCATATTTCACAGATCGTTTTCACCATCATCACTAGTTCCGTTCCGTGTCACTGATGTGGGATTCATTAAGGCCCTCCTTTGACGGATCGCTTCTTGTCGACATCAGCTCACTATCCAAGAAGTTGATCTAGGAACACCCCCTCAGTACTTTGAAGCTTGCATGCCTCAATGGCAAGTTTCTCACTTCCGGCGATAGGTATACATTAATGACCTTCGACCGGGAGACTTTGCGTGGTGTTCGACGTCAGATCCTATATTCACGCCACGTGAATTGTGCTGCAGTACCTTGAGGGTCATCATCATTATCGGTGATTCCTCTCGCGCTTGTTAACAGTTTACATTATTGACTGGTAATCAAGCGATGTCTTTCCATGTTCGACTCCAAGAAATTCTCACATGGATCGACTTGTACTTAGTGTGAAGATCGGAAGTTTGAAGACCCCGGATCTAGTTTCATCCATCCGGGCTGCGATATATATTCAGGAGATAAAAACATAGACATGTGCAGCAGATGATCATCCTACTAAAAGGATGATAATTAAAAGCAGAGAATTATCAGTCTACTATCAGACGATCGTCTGTTTATGTACAACAAATGTATTTATAAAGTTGAGCATGGGAAATTCCCGCATCAGCTAGATCATGAAAAGAAAGTATGAAAAGATAATGTATTGTATTGTATTTTGTTACAGGTCACCTCCCGGCGATTGAATGAACTTCGGATCCTCCTAATAAAGCATTTCACCCGATAAACGACCTCATACTTTAGGGGGCAACTGTTATAGACATTTTTGTGCCTTACAGCATAGAGCATGAAATGTCAATAATCTAAGGGATCCAAAGTCCCTAAACAAGTTGTTCTTACCCTTAGAGGAACAAGGTCAGCAAACCACAACACTGCAAGTCAGTTCTCCACTGAAAAACACTCAAAAACAGGTTAGTTTTGGATCATTGCAGCTGCTCCACTAGGCATCTGCGCTGCATAGCAGGTACAACAAAGGCTACCTGCGTTGCATAGCAAGTAGAACAAAGGCTACCTGCGTTGGGCGTACTTGGACATGTGGAGGAATCTTTTTCTCAAAGTGCCAGTGCCCAGGAAGCTTCTAAAAAGACACTTGATGATAAGATTCGCCTAATGATGAGTTAAGAGCTTCTAAAACTCCAAGTGGAAGACAGAAACTCCAAGTGAAGAACTGAAGAACAACTGGAGTTGAAGAGGACAACAAGTCACACATCAAGCTGACTTATCTTCACTCCAAAACTCTATATAAGGATCTCATCCCATGGGATCTGGAGGCCGGAATTTAGTGCAAAGAATTGTTGTTGGTTTACAGTTGTGAGCATTGGGTGATTGCTTGAGGGAGGTGAAGAAGAGATTTCTCTCCGTCGGGAAGGTGATGCTGGATTGGACCTCTCATGTTTGTATCACCGCCTGAACCTTACTTCCATATATTAATAAAGCTTTTGAGGTTCGTCTATTCGCATGTGTTTCAATGGTGTATTGTCTTACTTGCGTCTTCGATTTATGCTAATCCTTGAATCGATTATGAATGCATGCTTCTTGTAGTTTCCTTTCTTCGTCTTGTTTGCAGGATCTCGTGTAGCTGGGCCCGTGAAAAGACTTGCAGCTGGGAGCAAGCGGCAATCAAAGGAGATTGGATCGACCATTTGCGCAAGACATCGATAAGTGGATCTCTTCCTTTTATCTCTTGCATGTCATAAAGAAGAAACTTTAGATAGCTTTGCTTTCATCTGTTGCTAAGGAACTGTCACCCTTAGAGTGGGTTAGGGTCATTCCGAGTTGGATACTTTCCCCCACAACACTACCTCAATTTTTATGCAAGCTACAAAATGCAAGGAAGCTCCAACTCCTATATTTTTTCTATAGGATACAACCCATAGGAGGATCCTACCTCAATAGGATCCAACCTATTATTTATCAAGCTACAACTTGAAAGGAGACTACAATCCCCTGATACAAACAAGAAACAACAATGTGTTGGTTACCTGGTCTATAAATTTGCATACCTCCATCTCTATTCCTACTTCTTCTTCTCCTCAAATCTGCTTCACATCAGCTCTATATATGTTCCAGGTAATTAATGAAGAACATCTCAATCAACTCTCACATTCTCTCACTCTCTAACCATATAGCCTCGCAACCTCACATATTTTTATAATCAAGCTTTGATGGTTGTTGGTATTCCAACCTTGAATATGAAGTGAATAGTTTTTCCTCTTTGCATTCCACCAATTCGTTCCACACTTCTTCAAATTTTGAATATTAAAACAAAAAATAAATACACCAACACAATACCAATATTATTTTCAACCACCCGTAATGATTAAATACACCAATATAATGCCAATATTATTTTCAGCCACCCGTAATGATTAAATACACCAACATAATGCCAACATATGTAGGCAAGTAACACATTATAACATCATAACACATGTAAAACAATCACTCTCTAATACAATCAATATGCACACAACATATGAAAGCAATGCATCACTCTCGAAAACCATATATTTATTCTGCAACATCATGTATCACTACTTCTCCATGCCATTGACTCAACAACCTTGATTATTTCCTTATCTATCATGGAGTCTTTCCTTTGTTTTCATGGAGTCTTTCCTTTGCCTTGCATCACAACAATTTTCTCAAAACCCTTTGCATCACATGTTTGTATTGCATTTTCATCAAGCATAAAAAACATGCATCATAACTTCTTGTTGTCAAACATCATTGCAACATACCTTGTTTCTCTTGTTGTTCCTTTGATGCTCCTTTTCCATTAGATCTTTGCTGCTCTTTTGCTGTTTCTTTTCCTTGTTGTTGCTCCTTTACCATAAATGACAAAAATGTCATCACTCTTTGAGACTACTAATAAAATACACCTTGAAAAATTCATTAGTGAAACCTCATGCTCTTATGAATTACTCAAAATAAGCATTAAATTCATCCACTATGTTGGTTTGGCACAACTTGGTAAGCATCCCCACAAAATAATTTAGTGTAAGTGTCAACTTGAGCATATAGGGACTTCACAAGCAATTTCAAATAAATGAACCCTTGATATGTAGTTTTATGCCATAGCAATCATTCCCTACACTCCTAATCTAGATGTAAGACACCCATTCAAAATTTCAAGTGTTCATCATTAATACCGTGGAGGGAAAAGTAACATTCCATTTGACCCACCCATATAATTGGATCATATCCATCAAGTTTATTCATATATACCTTACGTAATATATGCATCCGATTAGGTTGATTATCATGAAAGAGTGGCAAAGTGTGATAGTTGTTTCCCATTGATGCTTCACAACCTTCCAATTGATGGTTGATGTTAGTTGGGAATGTGGACATACTATTGTCGATGTTAGTGTAAACATTTGAGTCGAGGATTCATTTCATATTTTCTTCCATTTAGGTGATCCTTGTGTCCATAATCATATTTCTGCAATAGTCATCAAATCACATAGGTCCATCAAAAGGGTTACCTATGAGCTATACCAATGTGCTTAGATTCACATTGGATTATTTTGAGCGAGGTTACCCATGATGGTCTCAATAGGATTGGACCAATTTTTTTTTATTCATTGGAAGGTTATTATAAAACAAAATTTTCAAATTTTTGGAGAGATTTGGTACCATTGTCAATTCAAGAGAATTTTGAGCATTATAGCTATCTAATATGCCATGGTGTTTCCAACAATAATACTCAATTAATATTTCATTGTTTTCACTTAGGAGGATGAATCATACCCTTATCCATGTGTCTCAATCCCCAATAACATGGGAGTGATCTCCTAGAGTGTTGTTATTGATATGCTATAGAAGGAAATGGCCTAAAGATAATCTAATATACCTTAGGTTATGTGGAATATCGAATTTGTGATAAAATTATATCTAATGTGATACTACTCCTTAAGTACCAATAGATGTGTACAAGGGCATCCAACTAGGTGACCCCACTTGTATTCCCTACATGTATGCTTCACAACCACAACTTTACCCATCAAATGATAGATCTATCCTAAGAAAAAAATCTTTAAGATATGGGTGTGAGTATGGAAAATAAAGTGTTTTGATACCACTTGAACTATAGTTTTATAGCAAAATAAAATAATTAAGAGAAATATATAAGGAACTAAAAGCTACATAGAGTAATTAAACAAAATGAGAGCATAGATAATGTAGAATAGTAACACTTTATTAATATTCCAGAAGATGAGAAATGTTCACATGCCTCTTCAAGGGAGAAACATATACATGGCAAGAGATCTTACACAATCATAAATTTTGAAAAAATAATACATAAAACTTTATCTATATAAATAGTTTTGTCTACACCGAACCCTAACCACTAGTGGCCCCTACATTAATGACTAGGAAACACTTATTAATGAGTACCAACTATTTAGTGGGTCTTATTCAATAAGGATGGCCCTTTACATAAATTAACTACACTAACTACCTAGCGAGCCTCATTCAAAGAGGATGACCATCATACATTAATTAACTAACTTCTATCAGCATAAGTACCCATAATTAGAGTAATTAGAGTAGGATCCTAACAAAAATACTAGCTAACAGAGAATGGCATTCTCATGTACAAAACATAATGTATGTTCTTCATTCCTCAATTTGAATAAGGAAAACATACATGAGATGTCTATTGGGAAATATTTCAATCATTTACACATCCATAAGATAATAAAAACAAAAATGACACTTTTGGAATGGGATGAAGAGAGAGGTTGTTGGATATATCTCTAACTATATGGCATATCACCAAGACAATGAATGAGCATGGACATGCAATTGTTTTCTATAACCTCTTACACTCTCAGAGTATAAATTGAAATAATATTATATATTGTGGTGCTATAAATGAAAATAAATCATGATTTCCATGAAAATGCATTCGATTGAAGTCGATGATAGAGACTGCAACATTCTAGTGTGCTGGAAGACTTTGAAAAACATAGTGTAGCATATGAGATTTTTACATGTGTACTCACGTACGCATTCCAACTAGTTCCTTGTGTTGTCAACCCTTTGTTGTGTTTATATCTAATAATCCAATGATGATACAACACCTTTGAAATACTACTCTAATGGGATGAATCACACTCTTGGAGTCTCTATCATTTTAGCCTAGATGTGGGACCATTAAGATTTATTTCACTTAGGTGGGTCCATTAGATCCTTGTTCATCCTTGGTCTCTAGCCTTTTAGTCATTTTGACCTTTTTGGGCACTCGATTGTGGCATTCCCCAACTTCATGGGTGTAGTTGGTAGTGTAAACCCCTTAGTTAGACTCATGATCATCTAAAATGCATTCAATTAGGTCCATCATAGCACAAACATGTTTCACGATTGCTATTTACATAGCCAATTTAAATCAAACACCTAAACCCTACTCAATCTAATAGTACTTAAGCATACCATAAGCATACCAAATGTTTCCTTTGGTTTCTATGATTGTTAATTGTAAGTCACAAAACAAATATTTTATTTGAGCCTAAAATAATGTGGTATTATTATACCATATTTGCATGACAAAACCAAAAAAATTATTATTATGGTTTCATTCAACTTTAGTACCCTAATGACTAAACCAAAGTTGGCTTGCACATTGAGGTCTCTCCTTTTATCTTTGAAAAGCTTAATTTAAATGCAAACACTTAGACTAACAACTAAATCCTTCCACCATTCTCAAGCCTCTAGGGATACTTGCACCTATCATATCCAACACCTCTTTTAGGATCTCCTTCATCTATCTTGAATCCAATTTTGAAGGTTTTATTGCTTCGTTCTTGCCATAATTACATTAAAACTTTGTAAATTTCAACCAAACAACCTTAATAGGGGTTCCATCACAACAAGATCAAGGGAAGTATCATCCTCACTAAAGGAAGTGGGTCTCTATACTCAACATATTTCATTGATTTTTTATAGTAGTATATCTATTGTTTATTGGTTATATTGCACATATATAACTTTATAAGAAATTATAACCATCATCCTAAGTCATTACCTTCTCAATGTATCCTATCCTCTTCCTCACCTTCCCTATCCTCATCTCCTTCCTCAACTATTTGTCAATAGTCCCAAATGAATTTTTCTAATTTAAAAAGAGTCTCATGTTTTAACAGGGCTTTATGAAATTGAATGAAGCACAGTCTTAGAGGGGACCTTTGGAGGGCCATCTTGGAAATTATCTCATAGTCAACTTTGGTCATATCCTACAATAATAGTGTTCAATATTTATTACTTCTTGATCACCTTCTCTTATCCCTAGTTTCCCATTCTCTTTTCCATTCTCCTCCACTTACCCTTGTCCCTCTGGCACTTGGGTCAAGTTTTACCCCTCTCCATGGCTTCAATCCTTCCTCTTTTTTGGTTACATTATAAGTAGTTTGATATTTTCCAAGTTTTTATCTCAAGTATGATCCCAATCAAAATAACCCTTTATTAGTTGGTGTTTAGCTATTGCTTCATTGTTCTCTCCCTTAATATGTGATCATCAATGGGTCATGTTTGGCATTGCACAACTATAGAGTCCCATTTGTGGCATTGTTTGGATTGGATCATCATATTATTTTCATCTATCTTGATGATTTTAGAGTGGAAAAAGTGGAGGAATCAACTCACATGACCATTTTTATTGGTGGGCCTCAATTCAACAAATTGGGGTTTGAAACATTCTAGAAGCAGTTTGAGGCATCGAATGGTGTTTTTTAGGGATAAAAAATTGTTTCTTAAGAACCACATCCCCTAGTTATTGTACATAGAGATAATTTTCCAACAGCGTAAGAACCACCTCAATCAGAATCTATATGCAAAAGTTATGCCAGACGAAAGTTGACCTTCCTATTTTGACCACCATGATTCAAGAGGATGTCATGTCAGACCCCATTATTCATTGAAAAGGGTATAGCCATGTGATCATGAGGAAAAAGACTCTAGAAGATCAAAATTATAACTCTAGTTAAGAATTGAAATAATCAAACTTAACTAGTAGTAGGCTATAAGGTTGTGTAATAACTAGGCCACTAGGAGGAAAAGGGATTCCATTCTATTCGAGTGATTTTTTTTCCATAGATGACCAGAGTTTCCAAGAGTGTTTAGGGAGAGAGAAAATAGAGAGGATTTATACATTATAGTAGCCCTCGAGCCATAAACCTCACTTCTTTATACTTACATCCATTTCCATTCAGAGAAAGAGAGAGTGGAGTAGTGTCACCTTCCAGTTGAGTTTTCTCCCAAAAGGGTTTTCCAAGTCATATTTATTTATTTATTTATTGTAGCTTGTGAGTGATTGTTCTATTTAGCCTCTATTTTTTGCATAATTGTAATTTTCATGAATATGCAATAAATAGTAATTAATGGATCCAAAATTATGAGGAGAAATACACCCTCATAGTGTATATTTCAAACTTTCTAATATATTTTAGTAGATATGTTATTACGAATTGTCCAATGGAATATCCATTGTATTTTACAAATCAAGCACCAACATATTCTCCTTCACCCACTTTACCTTTGTTGTTAGATCATTGACATTAGTATCATCTATCTTGGTGTTTGTCACCTCTGATGTGTGTATAAACTCTTGTTGACGTATGTCACCTCCTATGTATGTATCAACTCTATTGATGTATGTCACCTCCCTTACTCACACTTAGTGCTTGGATGAAATATTTTTCCTTTATGCTTGAACTTTTTGGGTTTCATAAATCATGTGGGGCTTGCACCATGTCCTAACTAGTGTATGACACCTCCATGACCATGGTGATCATGGTATAGCATATGCCTTTGTCGCTTACTTGTGGACTTTAGAATTGCAACAATAATGCTTCCCTTTTGTAGTTGTTAACTTTAATCATCAACCCTCGGTTCGTACAAACTTCAGAGGTGCTATGCACTACATGTGCAAGCCACACTCTCTTTTCCTTATTGTGCAACTACTTATGCCAATGATCCTAGCTAATGAGAGGGAAAATGGCACCCTACGTATTAATATAATGGTTTAAGTAAAGTGAAATCCATTTATGGCTACTACTAGAAATATATCTAACTCAGTTGCAAGGGAAATGGATCAATGCTTGTAACAAAATCTACTTGATCATTTACAACTAATTCAAATTGAAGAAATTGTTGTAGGTAAAAGGAAGTGCAATTAATTTAAATTTTAGAAATCATAATTCGAAATGCAAGGAAAGCATAAACAATGACAACAAGAATTTAAAGGAAGGCTACCCAAATCCTAATTTCCATTTAGTTGAACCTCATTGCCTAATGCCATTAGTGGTATCATAGGAAACATGTGCATTTTTTTGGATAAGTATGCTAGAAAAGAAGAGTTATAAACCTCATTTCCTAATTCCATTAGTGGTATTATATACAACATGTGTATTTTTGTGGATAAATATGCTAAACAAGAAGAGTTTTCTACTATTCTATAGGAACAATTACATAGCTACATGAAACTATGTGTTGTTATAGGAAACTTACCTAAGGTAAAGAAAGTTGTATACAAAGATGAAATTCCTTTATGCTCATGAAAACTATTTGACTAACTGAGGTACTAACAATCATATATGTGCTTAAGAAAGTGGTTATATCATGAAACTTATCTTTCTACAGGAAAGTAAATAAATGCAAATATGGAAATCATGTAACAATAATTTAAAATCAAATGATAAAATAGGAAAGAGGGATAATTTTAAGGTAGAGAAACATCACTTAGAGCATCACTTGGAAGAAGAGGACTATGTTTTTCTTAACCCTAGCACTATGAGAAAAACTACCTGAAGGAGAAGAGCCTCCATAAGCTAGCATCCAAGTTCTTTGGTATCTATAAGTTACTCAAGTAAATTAAACGAGTTGTTGCTAGGAAATAAATACCAAAAATAGCTTGATAATAGAGAGAGAAGAAGCTCCATACCTTAAGAAATAGATGTAAGAATGAAATTAAAGCCTTTTTGAGGGGGATAAATCCTTTTACAATAGAATAAATGTAGAAGAATGAGATGATATCATCCTCAAACTAGGTCTCCTTAGTATATAGGAGAAAAAATTGCCAATGGAAATCAGTTTTTTGTCACTTAAAATGATCTTGGGGATTCCATGTAGCTTATAAACTATCTCCATAAATGTTGTGGCTATTGTATTTTCTTTAAAAGGATGAGAAAGAAAGAAAAAATGGGCATATATTGTGCTTCAATCCAGTACTACCATGATCACATTTTTTCCTTCAGTTTTAGGTAGACCTATAATAAAATCCACTAAAACCTCTTCTTAATGTTGACTTTGTATAGATATTGGTTGCATGAGACCTAGGGTTTGGATTGTATCTCCCTTATTTTGTTTAGAGACCAGACATTCAGCGACAAAATTTTGAATGTCAATTTTAAGATATTCCTAGAGAAAAATGTTCTTCATCCTCTAGTAAGTTTTCAAGAGCATTGAACTTTCTCCTATAGGAGAAGTGCAAAATTCCAAAAGGACCTTCTATTTGAGTTGGGAACTTCTACATATAGGAAATCTTGATACCATAAAAAATCATACTTCCAAGTAATTTTATCTAATGCATTTGGGTCCTCTTATAGTTGTTAAATAATATTTCATACCTTCTTATCTTGTTTCCATTTAATCCTTGATTCTTCCACAAAATTAAATTGTGCAATGGAAATAACACATAGTAAACCTTCTGTTTCTTCTTCTTTCCTTGAAAGTGTATCTACCACTATATATGTTTTCATTTTTGTAAATAATTCAAAGTCATAACCTAGCATCTTTGTACCCATTTTTGTTGGTGTTTTAAAGATAAGTGTTGTTCCAAGATGTAATTCAAACTATAATGATTTGTTTGTACCTTGAAGTGCCTTCCTATTAGGTAAGGTTGCCAATTCTGAAATTGCATGTAGTATAGCCAAAAGTTCCTTTTCTTAAATGAGTTTTGAGTTTTTTTCATTAATTTGGTTGCTTTCAAAGGTAATGGGTCATATTTATTGTATTAAAACTACACTAATGCCATGTATTGAGGCATCACACTCCACAATAATCATTTTTATTAATTTTGGCATGGCAAACACACATCCTCCTTAAGTTTTTCAAAAGATATGGTTGCTTCTTGAGTCTAAGAAAATGCCTCCTTTTTCAATAATGTTGTTAGAGGTTCTTTTATTTGACCATAGTTCTTGACAAACCTGTGGTAATAGCCCATCAATCCTAAGAATCCTTTAATATTTTTCAAGGTTTTGGAAATTGGCCATTCCATAATAGCTTTAGTTTTATTAGGGTCCACTTTGACACCTTAATGATATATATTATGAATCAAATATTCACTTCTTGAACCCCAAAGGCATACTTGGAAGGCTTTGCATACAATTGATGTTCTTCCAAAAGTTTTAGGATCATGTCTACATGGTGTACATTCTCTTCCCAGTATTTGTCATATATTAGGATGAGAAGGTCCACTTTGATGTACTAGCCATATAATTCAATCAACTAAAAAATAATATCTTTCATGTATATGTATTTGACATATAGATTTGGTGTAGATACTTGGTTGTAATAATATTTGTGAATAGTCTAGTTTGGAGTTCAAGATATTTGTGAAAAAAAATGTAATATCTTCAACATTTTTAAATATGATGTTGACTTTAATTTTTCATTTGTTTAGCTAATATATATATTTATAACCATTATCCAATGTATACATTTCACCTACACTATATTGAAGAGTGCACTTGACTTCCCTTGTTACAATAAAATATTAGAACACACTTTTTTTACACAAAATGTATTTAGCGTGTCTTGTCAAGAATTTATCTAGAACATTTTGATTATTTTATATGCTTGTTCAAATAAATGCTCGTACTTAGTCCACTTTTTAATAGATGTTATTATAGAAAAACAAAGATTATTGTACAAATTAAAACCCTTTTATTAGTTTAGTATTTGACGATAAATATATATTAAAAATGCATTTTACGCAACACCCCAAAGGAAAAACATGCAACACTTATATTAAAATTGAGTCATAATCCATTAAAGATGTTGAAGTTCCAAAACAATTTAATTTATTTTTGTCATGATGGTTTCAAATGGTTGTTAAATTTTCATATCCAGCATTATAAATAACCATAATCAAATGACACATCCACAATATAAATTTTGAAATTAAACATGCACATATCACTCTCCATTGCCATCACCTTAATTATCTTCATTTCTTACATGCTAACATTGTTGTTCTCAAAAATTTGTTTTGATCTTAGATCATGTCTTGGTACAAACCACCAATCCCTAACTAACAGACATGGTTAAAAAGCACTTGGATGTAGTGTTTTAGGAAAACATAGGGCTTCTTAGTTTCATCCCACATTTTTTAAGAGTTGACACATATCATCATACTATCACAATGTTTCTTTATATTACTTTAGCTGAAGTTATCCCACCAGTTGAACCTAAAAATGACACATTGGAAATATGTGAAGTCCACTTTCATGATTTATTTAATATTTATAATGTAACCTAACTTCCCCTCTAGTAGGTGCTAATCATGGTGGCTAGCATAATTATATTGGTTGAACTTGACCTCCAGCCCATAGTCTAATTTGACGCCTCCATCATCCACATACTCAATGTCAAAACGATGTTCTTGTCACCACATAGATGAGAACAAATGCTCTTATAAAAATGTGAACAAAGGATGGTGCCAAATATCCAATAACCCAAAATATAATCAAAACATAATATATGTTATAATTTAATCATGCATTATAAAAATGAATAATGTACACACAGATATCATCACAGAGTTGTTGCACTTGATCCCTATGTTTAGTGTGTCTTCTTCACCATTCCAGTAATGCTCGAACATGCCATATCTATATATAATCTAGTCATCCACCCAGTTCTTGGCACAAATCATTGACATATTTCTTTTTAAATGATCTGGGTAATGCATGCTTCCACAATTCAACTTCTTAAATTATTTCCTGTCACTTTCCCATTTCGTTCTCTTCTCTTCATACACTGAAATCCATGGTTGTGTTGCTTGTCTATTGTAAAGAACAAATTTAGTGACGGAAACAATTTTTGAATTCATTGATTTATTCATCAAATCAAAATGAATAATATGAGATCAAATATATATTACTAATTTCAGTGTAAATAATTAGTATGTAGAAATTCAACAAAAGATATGTTCCTTTTCCCATTTGTTTTGAGTAGCTCTCCTTCCCTTTTAATTTGTCCTCATCCCATTAGCCAAACTAACCAGTGCACATGGTGTGTCATCTATTTTCTTTATGTCTTCTCCAGAATAGTATAATGGCACACGTACTATACCCCTTCAACTTTTTCATGTACCTATCTAATAAGAACATGCAACATCATGAGACCATCCCGTCTAATTCAACTTCATTGACTAGGTGAATTAGGAGATGGACTTGCAAGTCCATGAAACTCATGGGTAGTTCCTTCTCAAACGTAAAAACAATATCAACTATCTCTTGCTAGCACCATGGAATATTATCCATGTGGACATCCTTTGATGTAATCTAATGTACAAATGCAAACAATTTAGATACGATGTGTCATAGATGTTGGGGGGGGTCACAATTCACACAACCATGCATAAGCAAATGATAATTACAATACAAAATTAATTGGCATAAAACTATAGTTGTATAGAATATTATAACCTACACTACAGGAAAAGAAGCATGTAATAGACATACATACCCTTAGAACTTCATATGATCATGTGAAAAAACGTTCTTCCATAGTGAAGTAACATTATAGCGTCAAGACCAAGATGGATCAACCTCTCCTCCATTTTATTTTCTTGGCCAATGTTTTTTAGTATTTGAAGAATAATTTCTCTCATAACACCAAATGTTTCATTTTTTTCAATGATACGTGCCTTCATAACAAATATGAAACATTTTTAATGTATGCATGGGATCTAATAAGTAGGCAATTTTAAGTTGGTACAAATATGGAATATCATAAAATATCGATTTCCTTTTCATATCATTGGGAATTTTCTCAACATAGGCATCAAAAAAATTTGGATCATTGAATATAGGTTCCCCATTTGAATCAAACAATTATGCAATATCCTTCTCCGTCTTTATATCTTCATATGTTGTAATCAAGTCTATCAATGATAATATTCTAGGTCAGTGGGTTCTCTGTAGTTTACCATTGAAATAAAATGTTCCTCTTCTATAAGGGTAGTCTTTAAGAAGAAATACCCTTGAGTAGTCAGGTGTCATATTACATATGTGGTCAAAGCACCTAGAAATAAAACATAGTGGTTGTTTTAGAGGGAATACATATTAACTGCATCTATCATTATAATCAATTAAAGACTTCATTATTGAATTAGTGAGCCATGTATCCTCTATATGCTTCACGTATATTGAATCCACTAAGATCCCTATATCTCTTGGCTTACTTCTATCCAAGACATGCCACCACAACAACACAACTATTTCTTTCCAACAAAAGAGCCGTTGAATGCTTGGAATTATAGCCGCGTGCCACAATATCCTATAAGGAAGGCCATGTTCCTTAGTCATTTTTTTATTTGGTACACATATCACTTTGTCCATTTATCCACCTCTATATTGAATTCAATCATTTGGACTAACATGATATGATATGTATTCAACATGTAACATTTTTAGTAATTGCTTTTCATCTTCACAACTATTAGGGAGGATATTATCACTTGGAAGCACCTTATCTTTGAGTAACCTATAGTTAGTAGGTAATATAAATGCACAATATCATCAAGCACATATGAACTCCTTTTTCATTGTCAATTTCATGATAATATTTATTAAAATATAGGGATTTTATGACCAATTCCCTTCGTCGTGTTATGAAACACATGCTTAACATACCATACTTACTTCCAATTTATACAGTAATATTTTTATCCCTAGTTGGATAAGCCTTGACCCATGTCCAAAGAGAGGACTAGAAGAAACAAAATTTATGCTTTTGAATAAAGTACCAATGATGTGAGCATCATCCCCTAGCGCATCTTGCTAGAATGCACACAACAAAATTCCCATCATGACAAGGTTATCCCATAAGAAATCGTCCATACCCATTTCTATATTATTGTCTTCTTCCCCAACATGTGAAGAACTAGTGTTATAGTACATGTTCTAAATTGGTGACTTTGGATGTAGTGGGAACTAAATAGGTGGTTGATTCAACCATGGTTGATATCCTTCCTCTCCAAATTGTGTTAATTTAATAGTTGTCACTTGATTTGACATAACAATGGGGTGCAATCATAGATGGTAGACATGATTCTTATTGTCATAATCATGATTGCAAAAAAATGAACATTGAATTGATGACATTAGTAAACACAATGCATTAATATGTTAAAACACTACACAAAACATGTTTTTAAAGCTATAATTTTTGTCTCACTAGTACACATGCAACTGACCATTTTATAAAAGAAATGTTGAATTAATAAATGCATCAAATTCCAATTAAAATACATAAATACAATTACTTAATGATATTTTTTCTATGCCCCAAGTGGACGTCTAAAGGTAGTCTCAATGCAAGTTGTATTCGACAAGCAATTGGTGGTCTACAAACGTTGTAGTTTATTAACAACTCATTACGAGAAAATTATGTATTGTGTGCAAAACAACAAATATGGATGCCCCTATTTTCATAAAGAACATTTTTCATTAGATTGTTCCTCTAATGAACAATTTGTACTGAACAATGGGAACCTATAGCTATTTATAAACCCATGGATGAGTATCAATATATAACAAATTCTTCCTATTAAAGTTTCTAGAAGCATAACCAATCACATATTAAAAATGGAAACACTATGTTTGCATTTAAAAATATTCAAGTAATTAGATCAACTATAAAGAGGACTAGAAAATGGGAAAAGTGATATTAATTGTTTGGGAGGAATGAATATATGTGAAAGGATAAACAACCCAAGATTTGTAACATCATTTTTTACACCTAGCAATCATGTAATTATTACCAAAAAAAGAGAATTCTATCTCAACATTGAGCACAAGTAGGGAATATGGCCAACTTCCATATGAAACAAAATTATAATAGGTTTGATATTTACTTAGAAAATGGACAAGAAGATAGAAGTCATTACTACCCTCCAAAAATTCAACTAACTTTGGTATTTACTTGGGAATTTTTTCTCTTATCTCATACAACCTTTTGGATCTCCTATTAGATATGTTTTGGCTAATATTGATATCATACTTTGATTCACTAGAACGCTTCATTGGTTCAACAAAAGGAGATGGGTTTGGTCAACTTAGGGTGACACATAGTTTATTTGGCTTCCAACTTTTCAAAAAGGAACATATGGTACTATTCCTACTTGTTTTGGATTCCAAATTTTCAAAAAGGAGCATACGAAACTATTCCTACTTGTCTTTTCTATATAACCTATTAGATCCTTAATTTCAATGGGAGGTATTAAACTATCAACTTTTGGTAGTCAATCATTGATATAATTGAATAGTGTGACACATCAAAGGATCATCTTCAACCATTTGGCACATAATACTAGGGTGTAATAAAATAAATTCAATTTATGGTGTGTAGGGTTTAACCCCGTACATAAATTACCTGCATACGAATTCTAAAACACAGAAAATAAACAATGTGAGAGCATAACACATCAAACACATATACATAGAGATTTTCCCCTGGATCCCAAAACCGAGACTACCAACTTGATTTTTTTCATTATGTTCCTTTCAATGTTACAATACATATTTATACATGCCGAAGCATCCAATACCATGGATTGAAAACCATCGCATCCAAAACCATGGACCGAAAACCATCGCGTCCAAAAACATGTGCAAAAATCATGCACAAAACCATAGGTGGATCTTCCCAACCTAACATAGGTTCCAAAACCAAAATTTTCTGGGGCGCTGCCCTGGACCCATAGAGTGGGGTTACTTGCACCCCTAAAACCCCATGTGACCCCGCTGCTACGCAATCAGCGCAACGAAGGGGGGGCTTTGGCCCCCCTCTAAGCCCCCAGTTAACTACATGGGTTAGTCATGGAAAGAATATAACACAACCCAACATTCTCCCACTTGTTGTTTTTTTCCACAAGGGGCCACAAGAGAGCTTAGTCATTTATCCAGCCTTGCAACTCCCATTTTTTCTCTACACTAAGAGAACTTCTCAGAGCTCACATATTTTGTCAATGCATCTGCAGTATTCTTCAAAGTGTCCACCTTTACTAGCGACACCTTTTTGTCTTCTATCATATCCCTTACAAAGTGATACTGAACATCAATGTGCTTTGTCTTTGAATGATATGCAAGGTTCTTTGCCAAGAAAATTGCACTTTGGATGTCACAGTCTATCCTTATGGCTCCCTGCACTAACCCCATACTTGAACACAATCTCTGCAACCAAACTGCTTCCTTGCTTGCATGAGTGGCTGCCATGTATTCTGCCTCTGTAGTTGATAGTTCCACTACAACTTGTTTCTTACTCATCCAACTGACTACACCTCTAAATAGGTTAAACACATACCCACTTGTAGATCTTCTATGATCCAGATCTCTAGCCTAGTCTTCATCAACAAAGCCACGAATATCTAACATTCTGTCCAATCCTGGTCTTCCTTGGTAGCACAAAGCATAATCACTAGTGCCACACAAATACCTGAAAACCCGCTTCACGCTGTCTAATGCTCCTTTCCTGGTTTTAAGATAAACCTTCTCAATACTCCCACTGCATGTGCAATGTCTGGTCTAGTACATACCATTGCATACATCAGGCTACCAACTGCACTTGCATATGGAACATGGGACATGTCCTCTTCCTCTTCTTTTGTCTTGGGACACTATTCAGCAGATAACTTTACACCTACAGGAATAGGAACCTTCACTGGTTTACTATCCTGCATATTAAATCTCTGCAATATTGTCTCGACATACTTCCTCTGGTTTAACTAGAGCTTCCTCTTTGCCCGATCTCTTTTAATTTCCATGCCCAAAATATAGTTTGTAGCACCAAGATATTTCATGTCGAATTTGGAGGAAAATTTGGTCTTCAAATCTTGGATAATTTCTTTGTCATTTCCAACCAGAAACATATCATCCACATACAAGACCAAATAAATAACCGGTCACCAATTAATTTAAAATACACACAGTGATCTGCTTTGCTTCTGGTGAAGCCAAGTCCCCTTATAAATGTATCAAATTTATGATACCACATCCTTGGTGACTGTTTTAACCCATACAGAGACTTCTTTAACTTTCATACCAGTTCTTTCTTACCCTTCACTGCAAAGCCTTCAGGTTGCTTCATGTAGATTTCCTCATCCAAATTCCCATGAAGAAACATTGTCTTCACATCCATCTGTTCTACCTCAAAATCAAAAGTCGCAGCAACAGATGAAAGTAATCTAATAGAAGCTACCTTGGCAACAGGAGAAAAAATATCACCAAAATCCATTCCCGACACCTGGGAATAACCTTTTTCTACCAACCGAGCTTTGTATTTCTCCACCTTTCCTTCTGCATTTGTCTTCTTCTTGAACACCCATTTGCTGCCAATGGGTTTCCTTCCAGCCGGCAACTCCACCAGATCCCAAGCCTCATTTTTGTGCAAAGATGCCATTTCATCAACCATGGCCTCTTTCTAGAGTTTTCCATCCTCTGAATATATTGCTTACTTCATAGTTCTGGGATTATCATCAGTAATAGATAAAGCAAAATTTGAACAGAAAGTAGATGGACTATACCTTTCTGGCTGCCTTCTTTCTCGAACTGATCTTCTCACACCCAGAGTTTGTGGCTCTTCATCTTCTGATTCCTCCTCTGTTGTAGAGTCTAATTCTTCCTCCTTTAACTCAAACTCTATCTTCTCAGGTTCCTTTGGTTGGACTTCATGTTTAATAACATATTTCACCTCTCTGAACACCACATCTCGGCTGCACACAACCTTACTTGTTACTGGGTTCCAAAGCTTATAACCCTTTAAACCATCCTTATAGCCAATAAAGATGCACTTTTCAGATTTACTATCCAACTTGGTTCGTTTCTCCTTTGGAACATGTACATATGCATCACATCCAAATACCCTCAGATGTGAAAGAGAGGGTTTCTTACCAATCCATACCTCTTGTGGAGTTTTATCCTCCAACGCCGATGAAGGTGATCTGTTGACCAGGTAACATGTTGTCTCCACCGCCTCTTCCCAGAATTCCTGTCCTAACTCAACACCATTGAGCATGCTTCTTTCCCTTTCCATCAATGTCTTGTTCATTCTTTTTGTAACTCCATTTTGATGAGGTGTATATGGAGTAGTCTTCTGTCGTGCTATACCACACTTCTTACATAATTCTTCAATTCCTTACTGCAAAACTCCCCACCGTTATCTGTCCTCAACACCTTTATCCTCTTCTCTATCTGGTTTTCCACCAAAGCCTTAAATTCTTTAAACCTGTCAAAGACTTCAGATTTCTTCTTAAGGAAATATATCCATGTATTCCTTGAGAAGTCATCTATAAATGATACATAGTACACAGACTTACCCAATGATGGAACCTTCACAGGTCCAAACACATCACTATGCACAAGCTCTAGTATCTGTTTCGCCCTCTTGCCACCAGAGGGGAAACTCACCCGATTCTTCTTCCCATATACAAAATTTTCACAGAAATCAAAATCTAGAGTGCTATTACTCATACATTCGAAGGCTCTTCTCTCCAATATGTCCAAGCCTTTGATGCCATAGCATGGTCTTCTCTCCAGAGACCACTAGATTTTTTGCTCCACTTTCAGGAACCACAGAATTGTCGCACCCATCAACAATAGTGCTACCTTGCAGCTTGTACAGAGTTCCAATTAAAACTCCCCGCATCAATACCAGTGCCCCCCAAACCATCTTGCAGGTATCCTTCTCGAACACTGTTTTTACACCTGCATCATCCAAATTTCTTACAGAAATCAGATTTCTGGCCAATGCAGGAATATGGAGAACACCCGGAAGTGTTCTAACCCTTCCATCTTGCAACTTCAACTTTACTTTTCCACAACCAACGATTCTAGCCTTCCTGTCATCCCCCAAGAAGACATCACCACCATCATATTTCTCATACTCGCAGAACCACTCTCTATGGGGAGTGAAGTGAAAGGATGCACTTGAGTCAATCAACCATGCCTCATGATCTACATGTGTACTTGAAGAAGCCAAGTACACATCCCAACCTTCATCTGAGGTGGTTTTCGCCTGTGCAGAAGGAGCATCATCAGATCCCTTTCCTTTATCAGAAGCTTTAGATTTACAGTCCCTTTTGTAGTGCCCTTCCTTTTCGCGTTTCCAACACACCATCTTTACAGGTTTTCTTGGAGATTTATATCTCCCACTCAATGACTTATTTTTGTTTCTGTTCTGGGACTATCCTCATACAGATAAGGCATCACCATTCTAGATCTCCATATTTTTCCATCTCATCTCCTCCGTCAGCAATGATGAGACTACTTCATCAAACTGCAAGGCAGTTGCATTGCTACCTATTGCAATAACCAGACTACCCCACGAATTTGGTAGAGAACACAACAAACTAATGCACTTATCTTCATCTGAAATTTTAATATCAACAGATGATAATTGACTTACCACAGTATTAAATGCATTCAGATGCTCTGTCACCGAGTCTCCATCTTTCATCATCAAGTTATACAACTTTCTCCGCAGGAACAGTTTATTCACCAGAGACTTAGATTGGTACAAAGTACCTAACTTGTCCCACAAAGCCTTTTCCGTAGCTTTCCTTGATACATTGAGCAATACTGAATCTGAGACACACAATCGTATTGTGCTTTTTTCCTTCCGATCCAACTTCTTCCATTCTTCATCGGACACTCCCATTGGTTTAGTACCCGATCTAAAGCGATCCACTGATCTTTATCCACCAACATATCCTCCATTTTGAGTTTCCACAACTCAAAAATATGACCATTAAATTTCTCGATCTCTATCTTTCCACTGCTCGCTATCTTCTTTCACCACCAGAATCGATCTCACAGATATCCCACTGAACAGGGTCTACCACAGGCTCGAGCGAAACTCCTCAGCAACAAAGGCATCCCCTTGAAGCCAAAACAGCTCTGATACCAGATGTAGGTTTTAACCCCGTACAAAAAGTTACCTGCATAGGAATTCTAAAACACAGAAAAGAAACAATGCAAGAGCATAACACATAAAACACATATACACAGAGATTTTCCCTGGATCCCAAAACTAGGACTACTAGCTTGATTTTTTTTCATTATGTTCCTGTCAATGTAAGAATACATATTTATACGTGCTGAAGCATCCAATACCATGGACCGAAAGCCATCGCGTCCAAACCCATGGACCGAAAACCATCCCATCCAAAAACATGTGCGAAAATCATGCACAAAACCATAGGTGGGTCCGCCCAACCTAACATAGGTTCCAAAACCAAAATTTTCCGGGGCGTTTCTCTGGACCCCATAGAGTGGGGTTACTTGCACCCCTCAAACCCCCTGTGATCCCCCCACTGTGTAATCAACACAACGAAGGGGGGCCTTTTCCCCCCCTCTAACCCCCCGGTTAGCTACGTGGGCTAGTCATGGAAAGAATATAACACAACCCAACATGGTGAAGTACCACTGGCCCATAACTTAAAAGATTATAAGTAAAAAAAGAATGTGGATTCATGACTTGGGATTTAATCCAATGGGAACCAATAGCTCAAGATGATTCATTTGTGGTCTTTTGGGTAGTATAATTAATTGTGAACTATGACTCCACAAAGATATCTTTTATTTTATAGTGTTATATAATAATGTTGGTGATAAGGTATTAAAACTATAGTGCGCATTTCTAATGTGCAACTAAAAAATGTTTAATCAATATGGACCACAAGATGATTGTGGATGAAGCAACAAACAATGTATATAGACTGCAGGATCCCCATCACCCTAATTTGTAGTGGATATGGACAATATGATGCTCATCACTGCAATTGCTCCTCTCCATCTCAAATTTTATTTCATGGGATGAATGGACACATGTTTGTATCATATGGTTGTTATTTATTCAATGGCACAATGAATCTTCCTCGATCTGTTCATTGAACAACCTCTCAACTTTTCATTCTCCATTTGTTTTTCTAGCAATTCCTCCAAGCATTTTTGAGCAAATTACAACTCAATAGAGCTAGTATCATGGAAATCCTTAAAAGAGGTTGTGAAATCAATGAAAATAGTAATCTATATTGTATAATCCCTTTGGATTCTAATTTTACCCGTTGACACCTAATATTTGGGATTAGGTAAACTGATGTAAATAGTAAAAATAAAAGGAAGTTGGAAGACGAAGAGACATTGGGAGATGAAACCCAATAGTCTCCCCCACCTTGTATATAGTCATATGTTATCTTAATGAAAATGAAACAAGTTATTCATGTAGTTACTCTTGACTTGACATGGTTTCATAGCACATTTGCCATTTTAGACTTATAACTCATGTTTTCAAGCAATTTTCCTGTTATTCTATCACATATTCTCTGTCTCCTATTTGAACACTTGCTCTATCTCTTCATTGTTTGTTTTTCTCTGAGTTGATGATTGTTGATGGTTAAGGCATTGGTTAAATGTCCCTACGATTGGCATATCTCCTATGTGACATCGTTGCTTAAATACCATGAGTTACTCTTGAAGTCGCATAAGCATTCATTAGCTAGAACCATATAAGCAAGTTGGTGGTGGAGCCATTGCACGTGAAGGATTTTATGCAATGTTGGTGGTGGACTTGTATGTGGGAACTTTTTGTAACCACATTCCAGTGATCGATTACCTGAAATCTCAGACAGTACATTGTGAAGAATCACGATCTCTCTCTAAAACAGAGGTAAGGCACACCGAGAAATCTTTGAAGGGGCTCAAAATCGAAGTTACCCATAGGCAAGGTACAACCATAAATACATTTTTAGATGTCTAAGTAAAGAGATAACAAAAGAGAAAAAAATTCGTAAGAAAAAGTGACGATATTAATGAACCTGAGGTTACTTCTACGAAAGGTATGGGCTTGATATTTGTTACAAGCTATTTCCTTGCCTAGACCTTGGTAAATTTGCAGAAAAACCAAATTATGTTCCAATGGTGTATTGTTGGTAAGATCCATTTTTGTACATGAAACATATGACCAAGGCCAATTTATATATGTGCGTTGGGTTTTCAAAATAATTCGTATGGACTTTTTTATTAGAATTGAATAATAAGAATGATACTATATATGATGAATGAAGGTTTATATATTAAACTATTGATTTTGTAAAGTGAAAAATGAAATTGATAGTGAAGTTTTTTAATCATTCTTGTAAGAAGGTATCAAGTAAGGTTGCAATTATTTTGGAAACCAAAAAGAAGACAATTTTTAGATGATGCATTCACTAATCTCCATTGTGGGAATAATTCTCTCTGGAAAAGAGAAATATCATGAGAGGTCCTGGAAGATAAAACACACTCTCATTTTCAATGAGCTTTGGAAAGAAGTTTATGAAGGAGAAGGAGAAAATGCATCGGAAAATCCCACTTCAGACAAGGAGATTTCCAATTGGGAAAACAAGAACAACAAGGCCTATGCCTTGATTGCAACATCTATAAATGAAGAGGTGAGTCACCATATTTTTCCATTTTCAAATGCCTTTGAAGCCTTAAAGAAGTTGAAGGAATTGTATGACTCACACTCTGACATTGAAGTTGTTCAATTGATGATCGAGTTATTCAATCTTGAGTTGAAAAATGATAACCCTCTTGAGTTAGCATTAGAAGTAAGATCCATTATGCATGACATAAAATACACTAGTGTTGAAATAGATGTTCCTCTCATATATTATGCCAAGACACTATATTCGAGATATTCACATTATCTTAAGTCATTGCAAGCAAGTGGAAACCTTAAGGAGATTGCCTTTGACTTCCTTGAGAAGAAGTTTGTTGAGAGAGAGAAGGCTTTTGGGAAGAATAAAACTCCTCGGTCTACTGAAGAAGCTATGCACCTTACACAAAAAGAGAAGAATCATGCACAATATTCTTCTAGAGGAAGAGGTGGTCGAAGCAAAAGAGGAAGAAAGAATTTTAGAGGTAAAGGGGGTAGACATTTCCAAAGAGAAAGGTCTGATCTTCATTGCATACAATGCAATAGAGATGGACATGATGCTTCCACATGTAAGTTGCGTTAGGATGGAATTGAGCAGGAAAGAAATGAAGGAAAAGGTAAAACACCTGACAAAGGGAAAGGTTAATCACTTGAGTCCGCTCATTATGTTGTGGCACATTGCAACATTAGAGTAACTTAAGACTTATTCAATGCTTCACTTACTTCATGGAAATATGCTTGGTTGCTTGATTCAAGAGAAAATTTCCACATGACTTTCAGGAGAGATTTCTTTGAAGAATTAATTGACAATGTTGATGGAGCAATATACTTTGCAGACAAGTCAAAATTCAAGCCATCAGGGCTTGGCACCATCGGGTTCAAATTGCATGGTCTCAAAGACTGTAACAACCTTGGTGAAAATTCCATGTAATAAAAGTTAATAAAGGAAAAATAATAACCATATTTGATGGGACACTTATTCCAAGCTAAATGTTGGGCAAAACATCCTAGTGTGGGTGTTCATTTGGTTTGTTATGCCTAAGGAAATTGGCAGAGGCAATGGCTAAGGCTTTGGAAAAGAAAAATGGAATTTTTGGCACATTTACTTATGAAAATAATGGAAATTAGGAGACAAGGAAGGTGAAAAGTCACAGGTTTCATGTGAGGAGGAAAATGAAGAAAATAGAGGCCTAATTGATAAAAATGCTTTTGAGCATCAGTTTGTAACCTTTTGTCAGTTCATTTTTTGAGCTCTCTCATTATTCTCTCTCTCCCCCTCTCACTCTTGGACACTAGAGTTTTCTTGTAGCACTTGGACATTGGATCAAGAAAGGAAAAGAAGGCAAGAGGAAGGAAGGAGAAAGCAAGGAAGAGCAAGATCAAGTAGCTACAACATTATTCTTTATAGGTATCGATTTGCATGTGTGTTTTCCTTACTAGATTTGGAATGCATGGTATTGCATGTGGTTATTTTTTTGTTATGGAATTGGTTTTTCCAGGCGTGACAATGTTTTTCATCCTAGCATTGCCATTTCTGGATAGCCATGGTGTGATAGGTTTATCATGTTTTGGTTGAGCTAGATTTCCGGATGGATTTGAAGCTGAGTGAGGTGGATCTCTGAATGATAGAACACATGGCCTAGTAACCCTTGAACCAAACCATGGGTTGCGGTAAAGCCATATTTTGTGTTGCCTCAGTGGGCCTAGGAATCCTCAACCAGTGAATGATAGGATATACGGTAAAGACTAGAGGTGGTTGCCCTTGATTAGGCCTAGGAATCCTTGTCGGTGAGTGGAAGAATATACGGTAAATCCTAGAGGGTGATGTCTCAGTTTAGGGACTAGTGATCCCTGGATCAGACTGTGGATTGTGGTAAAGCCCGAGAGACTAGGAGACAGGAAAATTCCTCATGGTGTAGGTGGATAAATCAGTGGCATCCATGCTTTTTTTGGCCTAGTGATCGAGTGGAGATATCAGTAAAGCATGTTATTGTATTTTTTAACCTCGTACATAAATTACCTGCATACGAATTGTAAAACACAAAAAATAAAAAATGCGAGAGAATAACACATAAAACACATATACACAGAGATTTTCCTGTGGATCCCAAAACCGAGACTACCAGCTTGATTTTTCATTATGTTCCTTTCAATGTTACAATAAATATATATACATGTTGAAGAATCCAATACCATGGACCAAAAACCATCGCGCCCAAAACCATGTGCGAAAACCATGCACAAAACCATAAGTAGGTCCACCCACCTAATATAGGGTCCCAAAAAAATTTCCCCGGGGCGACCCCATAAAGGGGGGCTAACCGCCACCCACTGTGCAATCAATGCACCGAAGAGGGGGGCTCCGCCCCCCCTTTGACCCCCCTGGTTAACTAGGGTGGTTAGTTGTGGAAAGAATATAACACAACCCATCATTCTCCCACTTGTTGTTTTCTCTCCACAGGGGGCCAAAGGAGAACTTAGTCATTTATCCAGCCCTGCAATGCCCATTGTTTCTCTACACCAAGAGAACTTCTTAGAGCTCACAGATTTTATCAATGCATCTGCAGTATTGTTCAAAGTTTCTACCTTTAACAACAACACATTTTTATCTTCTATCATATCCCTCACAAAGAGATACTGAACATCAATGTGCTTTGTCTTTGAATGATAAGCATGGTTCTTTGCCAAGAAAATTTCACTTTGGCTGTCACAGTATATCCTTATAGCTCCCTATAATAACCCCATACTTGAACACAATCTCTGCAACTAAACTGCTTCCTTGCTTGCATGAGTGGCTGCCATGTATTCTGCCTCTTTAGTTGACAGTGCCACTACAAATTGTTTCTTACTCGTCCAACTGACTGCACCTCCAAATATGTTAAACACATACCCACTTGTAGATCTTCTCTAATCTAGATCTCTAGCCAAGTCTGCATCAACCAAGACATGAATATCCAACACTTTGTCTAATCCTGGTCTTCCTTGGTAGCACAAACCATAATCACTAGTGCCACAGAAATACCTGAAAACCTGCTTTACTACTATCTAGTGCTCCTTCCCTAGTTTTGGCATAAACCTGCTCAATACTCCCACTGCATGTGCAATGTCTGGTCTAGTATAGACCATCGCATACATCAGGCTACAGACTGCACTTGCATATGGAGCACGGGACATGTCCTCTTCCTCTTCTTGTGTCTTGGGACACTGTTCAACATATAACTTCACACCTATAGGAATAGGAACATTCACCAGTTTACTATCCTACATATTAAAACTTAGCAGTATTGTCTCGACATACTTCCTCTGGTTTAACCAGAGCTTCCTCTTTGCCCGATCTCTTTAAATTTCCATGCCCAAAATATAGTTTGCAGCACCAAGATATTTCATGTCGAATTTGGAGGATAATTGGGTCTTCAAATCCTGGATAAGTTCTTTGTCATTTCCAACCAACAACATATCATCCACATACAAGAACAACTAAATAACACGATCACCAATCAAATTAAAATACACACAGTGATCTACTTTGCTTCTAGTGAAGCCAAGTCCCTATATAAATGTATCAAATTTCTAATACCACATCCTTGGTGATTGTTTTAACCCATATAGAGACTTCCTTAACTTGCATACCAGTTATTTCTTACCCTTCACCCAAAGCCTTCATGTTGCTTCATGTAGATCTCCTCTTCGAGATTCCCATGAAGAAATGTTGTCTTCACATCCATCTGTTCTACCTCAAAATCAAAAGAAGAAAAAATAGATAAAAGTAATCTAATAAAAGCTACCTTGGCAACAGGAGAAAGAATATCACCAAAATCAATTCCCGACACCTGGGAATGACCTTTTGCTACCAGCCGAGCTTTGTATTTCTCCACCTTTCCTTATTCATTTATCTTCTTCTTGAACACCCATTTGCTGCCAATCGGTTTCCTTCCAGTTGGCAACTCCACCAGATCCCAAGCCTCATTTTTGTGCAAATATGCCATTTCATCAACCATGGCCTCTTTCCAGAGTTTGCCATCCTATGAATATACTGCTTCCTTCACAGTTCTGGGATCATCATCAGTAATAGATAAAGTAAAATTTGAATAGAAAGAAAATGGATTATATCTTTCTGGCTGCCTTCTTTCTCGAACTGATCTTCTCACACCCAAAGTTTGTGGCTCTTCATATTCTGATTCTTCTTCTGTTGTAGAGTTTGATTCTTCCTCCTTTAGCTCAAACTTTATCTTCTCAGGTTCCTTTGGTTGGACTTCATGTTTAATAACATCTTTCACCTCTCTGAACACCACATCTTGATTGTACACAACCTTACTTGTTACTAGGTTCCAAAGTTTATAACCCTTTAAACCATCCTTATACCCAATAAATATGCACTTTTCAAATTTACTATCCAACTTTGTTCTTTTCTCCTTTGGTACATGTACATATGCATCACATCCAAATATCCTCAGATGTGAAAGAGAGGGTTTCTTACCAGTCCATACCTCTTGTGGAGTCTTATCCTCCAATGCCGATGAAGGTGATCTGTTGACCAAGTAACATGCAGCCTCCACTGCCTCTGCCCAGAATTCCTGTCCTAACCCGAAACCACTAAGCATGCTTCTTGCCCTTTCCATTAACATCTTGTTCATTCTTTTTGCAACTCCATTTTTCTCAGTTGTGTATGGAGTTGTCTTTTGCCGTGCTATACCACACTTCTTATAGAATTCTTCAAATTCCTTCTTGCAAAACTCTCCACCATTATTTGTCCTCAACACCTTTATCTTCTTCTTTGTCAGGTTTTCTACCAAAGCCTTAAATTCTTTAAACCTGTCAAATACTTCAGATTTCTTCTTAAGGAAATATATCCATGTATTCCTTGAGAAGTCATCTATAAATGATACATAGTACACAGACTTACCCAGTGATGGAACCTTCACAGGTCCAAACAAATCACTGTGCACAAGCTCTAATATATGTTTCACCCTCCTACAACCAGAGGGGAAACTCACCCGATTCTGCTTCCCATATACACAATTTTCACATAAAGCAAAATCCAAAGAGCTATTAGTCATACCTTCTACCATACCTTTACCATGAATTATTTGAAGGCCCTTCTCTCCAATATGTCCAAGCCTTTGATGCCATAACATGGTCTTTTCTCTAGAGACCACTAGATTTTCTGCTCCACTTTCAGTAACCATAGAACTATTGCACCCATCAACAACAGTGCTACCATGAAGCTTGTACAAAGTTCCAATCCGAACTCCCTGCATCAATACCAGTGATCCCCGAACCATCTTGTAGGTATCTTTCTCAAACACTGTTTTTGTTGAGATTGCAACAAGATGATGGAGCTTAGTGAAAAGAGTCGCCTTCACTAAGTGGGCCCGCAGGAAAATTATGGCGCAAGTTCTATTTTTTGATCACAGTGTGGATGATCACAGTGTGGGTGACCACAGTGTGAGTGATCACAGTGTGAGTGATCACAATGTGGGTGACCAAAGTGTGGGTGACCACAGTGTGGGTGATCAAAGTCTATTTTTAGACTGGCTGTCAAAAATAGAAAAGTCAAATATTATTGTCTCATAATAATATTTGGACTATAAACTTGATCTTATTCTCTTGGAGCACTTCAGTTTGAGCTACAGATGTGGCCCATGCAGCTGTCAAAAGGAAGTACGCTTTTCTTATGAGTCAGTTGAGTTGTTGCATGCATGACTTCAGTTAGAACTCAACCAGTTGAGTTTGGTGGATTTGATTGTGGAGTTGATGGAGTTGTGTTCAGTTTGACTTGGTTAAACTAGTTGTAGTTAGTCTAACTGCAAATAGACTAATGATGAGTTGTTAAACTAATTATTAACTCATAATACAACTATAGAATACATCAGTTAACTCAGTTGCATGTCAGTGCATGTTCAGTTCAGCAGGGACAGGTGTTAGAGAATCAGATTGCTATCAGTTGTGACTATAGTTGTGCATCAGATCTTGCACAATCAAGGGATTGAGTATGCCAATGAGTTTGCTCATGTATTTGCCCAGTTTGTAGCTTCTTCTCACGTCTTACACATTGTGAGTGATTCTTTGGAGGTGAAATACGAGTTTGGTAGACCATTCTCATTCATTCCTGAGCAGGTATTGAGCAGTGGAGGCAGGCAAGCAGTGGAATAGATTTGGAGATCAGATCTTAGCTGTATTGTGTGTAACAGGTGGAGCTGGTACTGGATTGCTTGTGATAAGCATTGTACTTTGTAATGTTACATAGTCTCAATCATTAATATACAAATAGTGTGGGGTTTTTAGCGAGATGCTTTCCCCGGGTTACATACTGTGTTAATGTGTGAATGCTCTTGATGTTTAATTGTTATTGATGCTGCTATATTGATGATCAATGTAGAGGAGCTTATGTATTGTGTATGTATTCCGCAATAGTACATGATCAGGATAATCTCTATTGAATATGTGTTAAATTATTCAAAATTTCTACATGGTATCAGAGCAAGATAATTTGTAGAAAAAGTTCTACATGGTATCGGAGCTGCTTGATTTGTAGGAGAGATTTTTACAGGATATCAAGCGAGGATTGATCATCAGATCTACTATTCAGGAAGTGTTTACATTCTATTTCTTCAGCCAGAGTCTGTAATTGGGCTAGGTAGCCTCTGGATTCATCCTTCCTTTGGAAGGTGAGATATCCGGTGAATGCCCATACAGTCAATGTCTGTACGAGAAATATTGTGTTCTCACGAATTTTAGATCGGAGGTGGTTGAGTTTGGAGCTGGTGGAAAATCAAATTTGCAGCAGTGTTGTTGAAATGTCTTTCAACAGATTGCAAATGTTATTCCAAAGCAAGAGCGACCTGGCGCTCAAGGATAAACTTAGAAACAATAAAGGTGAGAATGGTTCTTCATCAAAGGTATCTAATGAAGAGAATTGCGCTTTGGCTGCCAAAGCAAAGAAAGGGATGAGCAAGAAAGTTTCTCAGTCTGGTGCGAAAGGCAAGAAGCAGGATATGTCCAAGATGATGTGTTTTCACTGTCACCAGCACGGACACTATGCCACTAATTATCCGCAGAAGAAGAAGAACAAGCAGGCTGCTGGATCTTCAGCAGGAGAGGCTCTAGCCTCACAGTTTGAGCTTGATTTTTCATTGATCGCATGCTTGGTTTCAAGTGTGATGGGATCAGTGTGGTTCTTGGACAGTGGTGCATCTTTTCACATGACGGGAGATAGAGATTTGTTCTCTGATCTGGAGGACAAAGATCTTGGAGTGCACATCGAGATGGGCGATGATGGTAGATACAGTGCGACCGGTATCGGTACCATTTCCTTTGAGAGGGAGTATGGTAAACCCTTCGTATTGAAGGAATTCATGCATGTTCCAGGATTGACGAAGAATCTCATCTCAGTGGTGATGTTAGAAGACAAGGGGTATGATGTTGTTTTCAGTGAGGAAAAGGCTTTCCTACGCAACAAGACAACTGGTGAGACCCGGAAGATAGGGGTTCGTGTGAGGAACCTTTATCATTTGCATGTAGATGGATGCGCAGCAATGGCGGGCAAGGCAGAAGGATTGGTGAGCCGGGATGATGGCGAGTTGTGGCACAGGAGATTGGGTCACCTTCACCATGGAGCCTTGAAGATACTGTAGCAGATCACTACAGGGCTTCCTAAAGGCACACTTGCGCAGTCAGATCAGTGCAAGGGGTGTACTTTGGGGAAGTTTGTGAAAGCCACCTTTCACGAGAAGGATAGTCGCCCCACGACGATCCTTGAGAGAATTCACAGAGACGTGTGTGGACCTTTCTCAGTTGCTTCGACAACAAAACACAGGTATTATGTGATTTTTGTTGATGATTTCTCTCGTAAGTGCTGGATCTTCTTCATGCAGAAGAAGAGCGAGACATATTCAAAGTTCTGTGAATTCAAAGCATTGGTCGAGAAGGAGTCGGGGAAGAAGGTGAAGGCTCTTAGGAGCGATAATGGTGGTGAATACATCTTGGATGAGTTCAAGGATTTCTGCAAGGCAGAAGGGATTTGTAGAGAGCTCATAGCTCCCCATAACCCACAGCAGAACGGGTGTTGTTGGGAAAAGTATCCAATACGGAATGACCCTATCCCACTCTAAGGGTGATAGTACCTCAGCAACAATCAAAGCAAAGCTATTTGAGATTACTTCTTTATGAGATGTAAAAGAGGGGAGAAAGAGATCCACTAACCGATGTCTTTCGCTAATGATTGATCCAATCTTCTCTCTTTTCTGCTTGCTCCCAGCTCCTTGCTCTTTCACTGGCCCAGCTACAACAAGATCCTGCAAAATGGCAAGAGAGGGAAACTACAAGAAGCATACATTCATAATTGATTCAAGGATTAGAATAAATCAAATACACAAGTATAGCAACACATCATTGAGACACATGTATATAGAAGAACCTCAAATGCTTTATTAATGGAAGAAGTAAAGTTCAAGAAGTGATACAACCATAAGAGGCCCAATCCAGCATCACCTTCCAGCAGAAAGAAATATCCTCTTCACCTCCTTCAAAGCAAATCACCCAATAGTTCTATACTCAAACCAACAACACTTCCTTACATTCACAAGATTCCAGCCTCCTTAGACCTCATGAGAGAGCTCTATATATAGGAGTTTTGGAGAAAGGATGAGTCAGCTTGAGGCTGGCATGAAGCTGACTAGTGTCCTCTCTCACTTCAGTTATTCTTCAGTTCTTGAGTCCACTTGGAGGTTCTTGCTTCCACTTGGAGATCTAGACCCTCTTACTCATCACCAGTCGAATTCCCTAATCCAAGTGTCATTTTGGAAGCTTCCTGGGCATTGACACCTTGAGGAATGACTGTGCCACATGTCCCAACTCGCCCAGTGCAGGTAGCCTTCTTTGCAGTTGACATTCAGCGCAGGTAAACAGTGGAGCAGTTGACATTCAGCGCAGATGCTCAGTGGAGCAGTTGACATGATCCAGAATTGCCTTGTTTTTGAGTGTTTTCAGGTGGAGAACTGATATTCAGTGCTGTGGTTTGCTGACCTTGTTCCTCTAGGGGTAGGAACAACATGTTTAGGGACTTTGGATCCCTTAGATTATGGACATTTCATGCTTCATGTTGTAAGGCACAAAAATGTCTATAACAACGGGGTAGCTGAGCGGAAGAACAGAACGATTGTGGGTGCTGCACGGGAAATGTTGCATGATCAAGGCCTACCCCTTCACTTGTGGGCGGAAGCATGCAATACAACAGTTTATGTGCAGAACCGTTGTCCTCATAGGATACTTGGCAAGAGTACACCTGAGGAGACTTATTCTGGTAAGAAGCTTGATCTTTCTCATTTGAGGATTTTTGGTGCTAACGTTTACATGCATGTGACGAAGGATGCTAGGAAGAAGTTGGAGCCGACCGCAGAGGTTGGGATATTTGTGGGGTACACTGATACGCCCCACAACTATCGTGTGTATTTGCCAGACAGTGGTAAAACTTTTGTGCGACGGGATATAAAATTTCAGGAGGAGAAAGCCATGAAGTGTTCGCTTGAGAGGGAGCTACACTTGCATGCATATGAGGAGCTATTAGTTCCTAAGGATGAGCTTCAGGACATGGATCAGCCACAGGACGAGGTTCATGGAGTGGAAGAGACCACTCATGCAGTGCCAACCATCAGAGGGCGAAAGCGCTTGACAGAAGCTGAGCGACTGGCTCAAGATGCAGAGAAAGTTGTAGGACCACCTACAGCCCAACGCAGGCAGAGACAGTCACCTGATAGGTACACTGGATACATGGCTCTGATGAGCAAGTGTGTTGTGACTGAGCCATCCTCTTTCGAGGAAGCTGTGGAGGATCCCGCATGGGTAGACACCATGGTGGAAGAGTATGATTCTATTGTCAGAAACAGTGCATGGGAGATTGTTCCTAGACCGGAAGGGAAATCAGTGGTGGGTTCAAGATGGATCTACAAGGTCAAGCAGGCAGCTGACGGGAGTGTGGAGAAGTACAAGGCAAGATTTGTTGCCCGAGGCTTTTCACAGATAGAGGGGATCGATTATGAGGAGACCTTTGCACCTATTGCAAGGTATTCTTCCATACGGACGATTCTTGCTCTCTCAGCGCAGATGGGATGGCACATTCATCAGATGGATGTGAAGACTGCGTTCCTCAACGGAGTCATTGAGGAGGAGGTGTACATTGAGCAACCCGAAGGCTTTGAGGTCTTCAGCAGTGAGTCGCATGTGTGCAGGCTCAAGAGAGCGCTGTATGGGTTGAAGCAAGCACCACATGCTTGGTACACACGGATAGACATCTATTTCACAGGACTTGGATTCTCCAAGAGCGAGGCGGATCCTAACCTATACCAAATTGTGGAGGGTAAGTTGCTTATCATTGTATTGTATGTTGATGATTTGATTCTTATGGGTGATGCGCTGTTGATACTGTCATGCGCTGTTGAGATGAAGGACTTGGGCCTCCTTCACTATTTCCTAAGATTGGAAATATGGCAGCGTAGTGGTGGACTGTTTGTTTCTCAGGGCAAGTATGCTCGGGAGATACTGGAGAAGTTCAACATGCATGGCTGCAAGCCTGTTGATACTCCTCTTCCTGGAGGTTGGAGGAAGGAGGATGCCACTTCGGGAGAAGAAGTGGATGCCACTGTTTATCGACAGTTGGTGGGGTCGCTGATGTATTTGGTCAATACACGACCTGATATATGCTATGCAGTTAACCATCTTTCACAAGCTATGGTTAAGCCTACCAAGCTCTTCTGGAAGGCGGGCAAGCATGTATTGCGCTACTTGAGAGGTACATCGGGATATGGTTTGTGGTACAGACAGGAGGATGAGGTGAAGCTATGTGGCTTCACGGATGCAGATTGGGCAAGGAGCCCAACGGACAGAAAGAGCACATCAGGAGGGGTCTTCAGTATTGGATTGATAGCATTTTCTTGGTACAGCAGGAAGCAGATATCCGTGGCACTCAGTTCAGCGGAGGCCGAGTATATGGCAGCAAGTTTGGCTGCATGCGAGGCTATATGGATGAGGAAGATCTTGGTTGGTTTGTTCGGTTCTCTTTTGGATCCTACTGTGATTTACTGTGATAACCAGAGTTGCATTAAACTCTCGGCTAATCCTGTATTTCATGATAGATCTAAGCATATTGACATCAGGTACCATCATATCAAAGATTGTGTGCAGCGGAGGATCATGTTGCTTTCATACATTCCAACGGAGGATTAGGATGCTGATATTCAGATGAAGGCTCTCACCAGGAGAAAATTCGAGTACCACCGAGGCAGGATAGGGGTTGCTGATAATCCATATCTTGTCGAGAGGGAGTGTTGAGATTGCAACAAGATGATGGAGCTTAGTGAAAAGAGTCGCCTTCACTAAGTGGGCCCGCAGGCAAATTATGGTGCAAGTTCTATTTTTTGATCACAGTGTGGATGATCACAGTGTGGGTGACCACAGTGTGAGTGATCACAGTGTGAGCGATCACAATGTGGGTGACCAAAGTGTGGGTGATCAAAGTCTATTTTTAGACTGGCTGTCAAAAATAGAAAAGTCAAATATTATTGTCTCATAATAATATTTGGACTATAAACTTGATCTTATTCTCTTGGAGCACTTGTGTTTGAGCTATAGATGTGGCCCATGCAGCTGTCAGAAGGAAGTACGCTTTTCTTATGAGTCAGTTGAGTTGTTGCATGCATGACTTCAGTTAGAACTCAATCAGTTGAGTTTGGTGGAGTTGATTGTGGAGTTGATGGAGTTGTGTTCAGTTTGACTTGGTTAAACTAGTTGTAGTTAGTCTAACTGCAAATAGAATAATGATGAGTTGTTAAACTAATTATTAACTCATATTACAACTATAGAATATATCAGTTAACTCAGTTGCATGTCAGTGCATGTTCAGTTCAGCAGGGACAGGTGTTAGAGAATCAGATTGCTATCAGTTGTGACTATAGTTGTGCATCAGATCTTGCACAATCAAGGGATTGAGTATGCCAATGAGTTTGCTCATGTATTTGCCCAATTTGTAGCTTCTGCTCACGTCTTACACATTGTGAGTGATTCTTTGGAGGTGAAATACGAGTTTGGTAGACCATTCTCATTCATTCTTGAGCAGGTATTGAGCAGTGGAGGCAGGCAAGCAGTGGAATAGATTTGGAGATCAGATCTTAGCTGTATTGTGTGTAACAAGTGGAGCTGGTACTGGATTTCTTGTGATAAGCATTGTACTTTGTAATGTTACATGGTCTCAATCATTAATATACAGATAGTGTGGGGTTTTTAGCGAGATGCTTTCCCCGGGTTACATACTGTGTTAATGTGTGAATGCTCTTGATGTTTTATTGTTATTGATGCTGCTATATTGATGATCAACGTAAAGGAGCTTATGTATTGTGTATGTATTCCGTAATAGTACATGATCAGGATAATCTCTATTGAATATGTGTTAAATTATTCAAAATTTCTACAGTTTTTACACCTGCATCATCCAGCTTGCTTATAGTAATCAGATTTCTGGCTAATGCAGGAATATGGAGAACACCTAGAAGTGTTCTAATCCTTCCACCTTATAGCTTAAACTTGACCTTTCCGCAACCAATGATTCTAGCCTTCCTGTCATCCCCTAAGAAGACATCAACACCATCATATTTCTCATACTCGCAAAACAACTCTTTGTGGGGAGTGAAGTGAAATGATGCACTTGAGTCAATCAACCATGCCTCATGATCTACATGTGTACTTGAAGAAGCCAAGTACACATCCCCATCTTCATCTGAGGTGGTTTTCGCCTCTTGAGAAGGAGCATCATCAGATCCCTTTCCTTTGTCAGGAGCTTTAGATTTATAGTCGCTTTTGTAGTGCCCTTCCTTTCCGCATTTCCATCACACCTTTACAGGTTTTCCTGGAGATTTAGATGTCCCTCTAGATTTAGATCTCCCACTCGATGACTTATTTTTGTTTTTGTTCTGGGACCGTCCTCGTACAGACAAGGCATCACCATTTTGGCTCTCCATATTTTTTGTCTCATCTCCTCCGTCAGTAAGGATGAGACTATTTCATCAAACTACAAGGTAGTTGCATTGCTACCTATTGCAATAACCAAAATATCCCACGAATCTGGTAGAGAACACAACAAACTAATGCACTTATCTTCATATGAAATTTAATATCAACATATAATAACTTACTTACCACAGTATTAAATGCGTTCAGATGCTTTGTCAACGAGTCTCAATCTTTCATCCTCAGGTTATACAGCTTTTTACATAGGAACAGTTTATTCACCAGAGACTTAGATTGGTACAAAATTCCTAGCTTGTCCCATAAATCCTTCGTCGTAGCTTCCCCTGATACATTCAACAATATTGAATCTAAGACAGACAATCATATTGTGCTCTTTACCTTCTGATCCAACTTCTTCCATTCTTCATCGGACACTCCTGTTGGTTTAGTACCCAAATCTATCGCGATCCACTGATCTTTATCCACCAACAGATCCTCCATATTGAGTTTCCACAACTCAAAACTCTGACCATTAAATTTCTTGATCTCTATCTTTCCACTTCTCACCATCTTGTTTCACCACTAGAATCGATCCCACAGATTTCCCACTGAACATGATCTACCATAGGCCCGAGCGAAACCCCTCAGAAACAAAGGTGTCCCCTTGAAGCCAAAACAAATCTAATACCAAATGTAGGTTTTAACCCTGTACAAAAATTACCTGCATACGAATTCTAAAACACAATAAACAATGTGAGAGCATAACACATAAAACACATATACACAGATATTTTTCCCTAGATTCCAAAACCGTGACTACCAGCTTGATTTTTCATTATGTTCCTTTCAGTTATAATATATATATACATGCCGGAGCATCCCATACCATGGACCACAAACCATCGCGCCCAAAACCATGTGCAAAAACCATGCACAAAACCATAGGTAGGTCCGCCCACCTAATATAGGGTCCCAAAACAATTTCCCTGGGGTGTTGCCCCAGACCTTGTAGAGGGTGGCTAATCACCCCCCATTGTGCAATCGACAGACCAAAGGGGGGGGGGTCTGCCCCCCCTATGACCCCCCAGTTAATTAGGGTGTCTAGTCATGGAAAGAATATAACACAACCCAACATTCTACCACTTGTTGTTTTCTTTCCATAGGGGGACACATGAGAGGTTATCCATTTATCCAGCCTTATAACGCCCATTGTTTCTCTACACCAAGAGAACTTCTCAGATCTCACAGATTTTGTCAATGCATCTGCAGTATTCTTCAAAGTGTCTACCTTTACCAGCAACACCTTTTTATCTTCTATCACATCCCTCACAAAGTGATACTGAACATCAATGTGCTTTGTCTTTGAATGATAAGCAGGGTTCTTTGCCAAGAAAATTTCACTTTGGCTGTCACAGTCTATCCTTATAGCTCCCTGTACTAACCCCATACTTGAACACAATCTCTACAACCAAAATGCTTCCTTTTTTGCATGAGTGGCTGTCATGTATTCTGCCTCTGTAGTTGATAGTGCCACTACAGATTGTTTCTTACTCATCCAACTTACTGCACCTCCAAATAGTTTAAACACATACCCACATGTAGATCTTCTCTGATCCAGATCTCCAGCCCAGTTTGCATCAAAAAAGCCACGAATATCCAACACTCTTTCCAATCCTGGTCTTCCTTGGTAGCAAAAACCATAATCACTAGTGCCACGCAAATACCTGAAAACTCACTTTACTATTGTCCAGTGATCCTTCTCTGGTTTTGACATAAACTTGCTCAATACTCCTAGTGCATGTGCAATGTCTGGTCTAGTACAAACCATCACATACATAGGGCTACCGACTGCACTTGCATATTCTCTTCCTCTTCTTATGTCTTGGGACACTGTTCAACAGATAGCTTCACACCTACATGAATAGGAACCTTCACCGGTTTACTATCCTGCATATTAAACCTCTGCAGTATTGTCTCGACATGCTTTCTCTGGTTTAACCAAATCTTCCTCTTTGTTCGATCTCTTTTAATTTCCATGCCCAAAGTATAGTTTGCAGCACCAATATATTTCATGTCGAATTTGGAGGACAATTGGGTCTTCAAATCCTGGATAATGTCTTTGTCATTTCCAACCAGCAGCATATCATCCACATACAAGACCAGATAAATAACACAGTCACCAATGAATTTAAAATACACACAATGATCTACTTTGATTCTGGTGAAGCCAAGTCCTCGTATAAATGTATCAAATTTCTGCTACCACATCCTTGGTGACTATTTTAACCCATACAGAGACTTATTTAACTTGCATACCAATTCTTTCTTACCCTTCACCACAAAGCCTTCAGGTTTCTTCATGTAGATCTCTTCTTCGAGATCCCCGTGAAGAAATTGTCTTCACATCCATCTGTTCTACCTCAAAATCAAAAGCACCAACAACAGATAAAGTAATCTAATAGAAGCTACCTTGGCAAAAGGAGAAAAAATATCACTAAAATCAATTCTCGGCACTTGGGAATAAACTTTTTCTACCAACCAAGCTTTGTATTTCTCCACCTTTCCTTATGAATTTTTCTTCTTCTTGAACACCCATTTGCTGCCAATGGGTTTCCTTCCAGCTGGAAAATCCACCAGATCCCAAGCCTCATTTATGTGCAAAGATGCCATTGCATCAAACATGGCCTCTTTCCAGAGTTTTCCATCCTCTAAATCCACTGCTTCCTTCACAATTTTGGGATCATCATCAGTAATAGATAAAGAAAAATTTGAATAGAAAGTAGATGGACTATAGCTTTTTGGCTGCCTTCTTTCTTGAACTGATCTTCTTACACCTGGAGTTTGTGACTCTTCATCTTCTGATTCCTCTTCTACTGTAGAGTTTGATTCTTCCTCCTTTAGATAAAACTCTATCTTCTCAGGTTCCTTTGATTGGACTTCATGTTTAATAAAACCTTTCACCTTTCTGAACACCACATCTCGGTTGTACACAACCTTCCTTGTTACTAGGTTCCATTGTTTATAACCCTTTAAACCATCCTTATACCTAATAAAGATGCAATTTCCAGATTTACTATCCAACTTTGTTCTTTTTTCCTTTGGAACATGTACATATGCAGCACATCCAAATACCCTCAGATGTGAAAGAGAGGGTTTCTTATCAGTCCATACCTCTTGTGGAGTCTTATCCTCCAACGCTGATGAAGGTGATATGTTGACTAGGTAACATGCAATCTCCACCCCTCTGCCCAGAATTCTTGTCCTAACCCAGTACCACTGAGCATGGTTCTTGCCCTTTACATCAACGTCTTGTTCATTCTTTCTGCAACTCCATTTTGCTCAGGTGTGTATGGAGTAGTATTCTGCTGTTCTATACCACACTTCTTACAGAATTCTTCAAATTCCTTCTTGCAAAACTCTCCACCATTATCTGTCCTCAGCACCTTTATCTTCTTCTTTGTCTGGTTTTCCACTAGAGCCTAAATTCTTTAAACCTGTCAAAGACTTCATATTTCTTCTTAAGGAAATATATCCATGTATTCCTTGAGATGTCATCTATAAATGATACATAGATACAGACTTACCTAGTGATGTAACCTTCACAAGTCCAAACAAATCATTGTGCACAAGCTCTAATATCTATTTCACCCTCTTACCACCAGAGGGGAAACTCACTCGATTCTACTTCCCATATACACAATTTTAAGAGAAATCAAAATCCAGAGAGCTATTAGTCATACCTTATACCATACCTTTACCATGAATTATTAGAAGGCCCTTCTCTCCAATATGTCCAAGCCTTTGATGCCATAGCATGGTCTTTTCTCCAGAGACCACTAGATTTTTTGCTCCACTTTCAGGAACCACAGAAATGTTGCACCCATCAACAATAGTGCTACCTTGTAGCTTGTACAGAGTTCCAGTCCAAACTCCCTGCATCAATACTAGTGCTCCCTGAACCATCTTGTGGGTATGTTTCTCGAACACTATTTTTACACATGCATCATCCAACTTGCTTACAAAAATCAGATTTCCGGCTAATGCAGGAATATACAACTTGTAGTTTCAACTTGACCTTTCCATGACCAACAATTCTAGCCTTCCTGTCATCCCCCAAGAAGACATCACCACCATCATATTTCTCATACTCGCAGAACCACTCTCTATTGGGGAGTGAAGTGAAAGGATGCACCTGAGTTAATCAACCATGCCTCATGATCTACATGTGTACTTGAAGAAGCCAAGTACACATCCCCATCTTCATCTGAGGTGGTTTTCGCCTCTTGAGAAGGAGCATCATTAGATCCATTTCCTTTGTCAGGAGCTTTAGATTTGAGAAAAGTTCTTCGGCGTAAATCACATGATATAATATTTGTTGACGCATTCCGAACCAACAAGTGTGGTTCATCTTCAGGACAAGTTGAAGAACCAGATCATAGCTACATATTATATAGGGAGAGAAGATCATCCAACTGCAAGGTTTGACTAAAAACGGCTTTAGATTTACAGTCCCTTTTGTAGTGCCCTTCCTTTCCACATTTCCATCACACCTTTACAGGTTTTCCTGGAGATTTAGATGTCCCTCTAGATTTAGATCTTCCACTCGATGACTTATTTTTGTTTTTGTTCTAGGATCGTCCTCGTACAGACAAAGCATCACCATTTTGGGCTCTCCATATTTTTTCGTCTCATCTCCTCCATCAGTAAGGATGATACTATTTCATCAAACTGCAAGGTAGTTGCATTACTACCTATGGAAATAACTAGAATATCCCACGAATCTGGTAGAGAACACAACAAAATAATGCACTTATCTTCATATGAAATTTTAATATCAACATATAATAACTGACTTACCACAGTATTAAATGTGTTCAGATGCTCTATCACCGAGTCTCCATCTTTCATCCTCAGGTTATACAGCTTTTTCCATAGGAACAGTTTATTCACCAGAGACTTAGAATGGTACAAAGTCCCTAACTTATCCCACAAAGCCTTCGTCGTAGCTTCCCCAGATACATTCAACAATACTGAATCTAAGACACACAATCATATTATGCTCTTTGCCTTCCGATCCAACTTTTTCCATTCTTCATCGGACACTCCCGTTGGTTTAGTGCCCGGATCTCTCACGATCCACTGATCTTTATCCACCAACAGATCCTTCATCTTGAGTTTCCACAACTCAAAACTCTGACCATTAAATTTATCAATCTCTATCTTTCCACTGCTCGCCATCTTCTTTCACCACCAGAATCGATCCTGCAGATCTCCCACTGAATAGGGTCTACCACAAGCCTGAGCAAAACCCCTCAGCAAAAAAGGCGTCCCCTTGAAGCCAAAACAACTCTGATACTAAATGTAGGTTTTAACCCTGTACAGAAATTACTTGCATACAAATTCTAAAACACAGAAAATAAATAATGCAAGAGCATAACACATAAAACACATATACATAGAGATCTTCCCCTGGATCGCAAAACCGTGACTACCAGCTTGATTTTTCATTATGATCCTTTCATTGTTACAATACATATATATACATGCCGAAGCATCCAATACCATGGACCGAAAACCATCGCGCCCAAAACGATGTGCGAAAACCATGCACAAAACCATAGGTAGGTCCGCCCACCTAATATAGGGTCCCAAAAAAAAATTCCCTGGGGTGCTGCCCCGGACCCCATAGATGGGGGCTAACCGCCCCCTGCTCTGTAATCGGCGCAATGAAGGGGGTGCTACACCCACCCCCTAACCCTTAGTTAACCAGGGTGGCTACTCGTGGAAAGAATATAACACAACCCAACAATTATTACATGTTTATTGTGTTGGCCTAGTGATTTGGGATGGATTACAGTAAAGCCTATTTTTTATTGATGAGGGTGAGGTGGTTTAGCCTCAGGATGCCCTGGTTGGTTCTTTTGGTTTGAATCCCACATTCATGCTTGTAATATGGCACGGGGATGAATGGATGAAGAGAGAATTGGCTCAACCATTCTATGGTCGGGTGGAACATGGTAGTCACATCTTGGGTTAGATTTTGAATTCCTTAATAAGAGGTTCTTTCCTTGATATCTTATGTATAAATGTACTGGTTTATATGTGGATTCTATGGCTAATGTTTCCTTGATATTTATGTTGTTATTATGATGGTTATAAGCATGTATTATGACAGTGATGATGTATGGCTCTCCTCATGTTTTGATTTGTAAATGAATGAACAATGTATCTATGACCTAATATATGATATTGAAACTAATGATATAAGGGATCATTGCTTCTTAGCGATTCTCAGATAAGTATGAGACGCCTATTCCTAAATCTATTGTTTACACATGTAGATTACATATTTGTGATATGTTTGACAAAATGGTTGTCATGGCTAGTAGGGGTCCAATCAAGCCCTTGTTCAAGTAATTGCATTTGTATCATCATTCCCTTGTTATATTTATGTTCTGAAGGTTTCATTTAGTTCTTGGTAGTGACTTGGGTTATGGATTTGAAAAAGTGGCTTAAATCTCGGGGATGTTGGCACAACACTAAGGAGAAAAGTCCCCAGACACTGGCATACCATGCCGTGGGATTTCCCGTACCATGAGAGTGTTTGGGGTTAATTGGTCCAAAAACTCAGTGGGACCCAGGGGTTGGTTACTTGAGAGGTTGAGATGGCTCTTGGGAGTCCTGTTGCTAATGTGGAAGATCTGTATGGTGTGTTTCTGTCAGTTCCACTCCCTTAAGGTTACTCAGGAGGTCGAACCATATCATAGTAAATTCTCGTCACATGTTTACCCTGGTTGGTTGGTTACTTGGGTAGATGTGGGAGGAGGGTGTTATAGAGTGGTAGCAAAGCATGGTTCACCCCTCAGACTAGATGGGCAATTTTTGTTGGTCATGCATTAATTTCGGTTGCACGTGTGTTAATCATCCTTGTGGTCTATATAATTGTTGCATATGCATGGTGTCGGTCATGGTTGTAGTGATGGCGCCATGTGAAAGAGGATGTTTTCATTGTGAAGTGTGATGTCATGAGTGTATGATTGGTTACATATTGCTATGCTTGCATATTGTCAGTATACATTGGTATGGTTGTTGTTGTCATGCATGAGGTCATGGTATGTGTAGTTGATATGGTCATGCATTGATGAATGGAATCTAGCTAGAATGATGGTTATATGTTTATATGCTTATGTATTATATGTATATATGCTATGATGATTATGTTATACATGTACTATGTTGATTGGTTGATCTTATAGATGAGATATCCTCCCCGAATTTGCTAAGGTACATTGGTTTATTGTGATTTGGTTTAGCTGACATAGTATGCCTTGCAGGAAAGAGATCAAAATGACTAGAAAGATGGTAGACTACAAATATTCTCCCTATGAATCAGATGAGCAACGTGGTGTTGGGAACTCTTCTGATTTAGCAGACACATTGAGAATATTGAAGGAAGAAATAAGGAGTTGTAAGGCGTACAATGACAAAATCATACAGGCACAAGAGAAACAAGCAGATGTTAATGCAATACTCCTTCAGAGTGTGTCAGAATTGCAGGGACAAGGGCCACTTTGGATCAGCCATGGGCAGGAGGATAAAAGTAATGGGGCATATGGCAGTAGATCTCATGGTGGGTACATGTCAAATAGAGATGACATAGTTAGAGATGGCAGGTTGTTGGATACTCCAGATAGGAGAGGTGATGGATACAAGTATTATTCTAGTTCTGGTTCTGACAAGAATCATGATGTCATCGTTATTACCCTTACATTAGGAGTGATAGGGGATACTTTCCAAATGAGTTTAAGAAAGAAAAACCACCTAGTTTTGATGGAGACTTGAAGAAACTAGAAGATGTAGAAGCTTGGATACTTGGGATGAACAAGTTCTTTGAGCTTCATGAGTACACAAAAGGCCATAATTGCTATCTTCAGCTTGAAAGGTAAAGCAGATATCTAGTGGGAAGATGTGAAGTGGGTCAGAGAAATCAAGACAGAGGACTTGAGTTGGCATGAGTTCAAGAGGTTTTTCAGGAATAAGTTCTTGTCAGAAAGGTACTACAACAGTAAGGCCAAATAATTCTATGAGCTAAATATGGGATCAATGACAGACGAAGAGTACACGACTAAGTTCCTGGAGCTATTGAGGTATGTACCGTATCTTAAAGATGAGAAGGCTAAATTTCAGTGATTTGTTAGTGGTTTACCATTAGAATTTAGAGATCAAATTAAGTATAATGAGCCTTGGTCACTTGAGGAAGTTATTGGGAAATTGAAGAATTTATATGAATAGTCAAAGCGTAAGAATGAATCTCAACAAGGATGGAAAGGGAAGGATAAGGATAAAGGTAAGGGTGAATGGAAGCCGAAAAGAACAAGGTCTCATAATGCAGAAGAGAAAGAAAATGTGGCACCACCAAAGAAGTTCAATGTAGCTAGACAGGGACATGGATCACAATAGCAACATAGAGGTGATGGTATTGGACAGTTGGAGTGTTGGACATTGCAGAAATTTACCGGGTAAGTTCCTTATATAGAACATCAAAGTACACCGCTCACAAACAGATCATAGATCGGTACACCAGTATTCTTGACGTGGTTAAAACCATCAAAGAGGGAAATAGTCCACGGCCGGAGCCAATTCGGCCACTTCCGGAAATTTATTAATGTAAAAGAAAGAAAATTTACATAAGCTTCTCTCATGAACGGTCACCTTACAAATGACCCTACATGCTCTTTAAATAGAGATCATGGACCAATCGGGTGTTAAGCCACAGATCAAGCATCGGTAATACCAAGGAGAGAATGAGCCGTCAGATCACTTCATGTCTAGAACATATCGTGATCATTGGATTGTAAGTTACAAAAAGTACATAGTAAAGAAACAGACTTTACCTAACTATACACTAGACCAAGTTATACTTAACTATTTCCTATGTGTCAGAATATCATAACATCCCCCCTTAAGAACCACTTGGGATAGTATTGAAGGATGTACAAAGATGACACAATAGGAGAAGGAAGGAGGCATTAGAGCCTATCCCCCCTTAGTGACAACTTCCTAAACTCCAACCATAAACCAAAGTTTAGTAAACTTCACCTCTGTGAGAGCCTTTGTAAAGAGGTATGCAACTTGATCATTGGTTGAACAATATTTCACTTCAAGAACATGGTCATGAATGAGCTTTCTGATGATGTGCATGTGTTTTTCAATGTGTTTGTTGCACTGATGTTGGATTGGATATTTTCATAGTTGAATGAAACTTTGATTATCATACCAAAGTGTAGTCAGATGTTGCTACTGAAAACCAAACTCTGATAGGATTTGACGAAGTCACAAGGTTTCTTTACTAACTTCTACAACGCCACGATACTCTGCTTCTGATGAAGAAAGAGAAATGGCACTTTTTTTATTGCAAGGCCATGTAATAGCTCCAGAACCAAGAGTGAAGACATAACTTGTAGTAGACTTCTGATCATCAGGGTCACCAGCTCAATCAGAACCAGTGAAACCAACCAATAGAGGAGATGCTTCTGCACTGTAATGAATCCCAAACTAAACTGTACCTCGAACATAGAAAACTATTCTTTTAGCTGCTTTCCAATGAATTTCATGTGCGTTTTCCATAAAATGAGAAATAAGGCCAACAACCAAGGAAAGGTCAGGACGAGTATGGATGAGATACAAAATTTTTCCAACAAGATGATGGTAGAAGGTAGCATCAACTTCAGAGGAAGTACAAGTGACTAACATTTTGGCTCCATACTGAAAGAGAGAAGGGGTTGACTTACCGTCTTCCATGTGAAAGTGGCGTAGAAGATCACATGCATACTTGGATTGGGAAAGGGAAATACCTTCCTTGGATTGCAAAACTTGAAACCCAAGAAAATAATGCAAGTGTCCTAAGTCTGTCATTTCAAACTACTTTTTAAGGCTAGATTTCACATGGTTTATAAGGTTGGAATCGCTACTAGTAAATATAAGGTCATCAACATAAAGAACAAGAATGATAAGAGGCTTACCCACTTTCTTAGTGTAGACAGTATTGTCAGAATGACACCTAGAAAGGCCAGTATCTAAAAGAAAGCTATCCATTTTGGCATACCAAGCCCGAGGGGCTTGCTTGAGACCATAAAGGGATTTCTTAAGCTGACATACAAGGTTGGAGTCTGTTTGTATAAAGCCAGGAGTTTGTTCCATATATATTTCTTCATGCAAGTCCCCATGTAAGAAGGAAAATTTAACATCCATCTGATGGATTTCCCATTTGAAAGAGGCAACAAGGGAAAGAACAAGGCGGAAAGAGTTCATTTTGGCAACAAGGGAGAAGGTTTTAGTATATTTAATGCCTTCAACTTTTGAAAAACCCTTAGCAACAAGACGAGATTTATGTTTATCAATTTTTCCATCTGGTCTAAAGTTGGTTATGTAAACCCATTTGCATCTAACAAGTTTTTGTTCCTTTGGAAGAGGAACAAGGTCCCATGTATCATTTTCCAATAGTGAATGATATTATTCATTCACAGTTGCATCCCAATCTGGAAGGCCTGAAGCTTCTGCAAAGGTGTCAGGATCATAATTCGCTGAAGCTTGAGGCAATAAAAAAGAGGCTCTATCGAATTGAGAACATGTACGATGTTGATCTGTAGGATCACCTACAAGAGCACTTGCTGCATCCCGAGTAGCACAGATCCATTTTGGAAGCTGAGGAGCTGAAGCAGGATCCCAAGAAGGTGGGGGAGGATTGTCATCCTCGCTGTCATCATCTGAAGAAGAAATATTTTCAGAAGTAGAAGGGATAGAGAGAGGTGGCACATCCGCCGAACTAGGCTCGTAGGCCGATATATTTTTAGCAAACTTTACATCTCTTATAATGATAACAATTTTTGATTTAGGTTGAAGAAGTCTATATCCTTTGACATCTTCAGAATATCTAACAAAAATACATTTTTCACTCTTAGGTTTCTAAGGCTTTATTTGGAATATGAGCTTCACTTCCAAAAACACGAAAGTGACTTACATCTAGTTTAATTGAGCTCCATGCTTCTTTTGGAGTAATATTATTTAAAACCTTAGTAGGAGAGTGATTTGCTATGTAATTTGCACAGTTAATTGCTTCTGCCCAAAATTTAAGACTAAGTCCTTTAGATTGAAGCATACAATTAGCCATTCCTTTTAAGGTGTGATTCTTCCTTTCAACTACATAATTTTGTTGTGGAGTATATGGAACAATATGTTGCAATTGAATTCCATTCTCACTGAAAAGTTGATGAATTTGTTGTTAACATATTCTCCACCATTATCAGACCTTAGCTTAAGAATTTGATGTCTAGATTATTTCTCAACAAAGTTCTTAAGGGCCAAAAACATTCTAAAGACTTCACTCTTGAGTTTTAAGAAGTATACCCAAGTGTGTCTGGAGAAATCATCAATGAAAGTTAAGAAATACTTGTAGCCATAGAATGAAACAACTAGAAGTGGACCACATAAATCACTATGCTTAAGATGTAAAGGGGTTGAGGCATGCCAAGAGGCACGTTTTTCAAAACTATCCCGATGATGTCTTCCGAGTAAAAATCCGGAACAAACAACATCTCTGCAAGATACCATAGGAAGACCTGTCGCCATATTTTCTTTACATAGATTTTGAAGGGAGCGATAGTTTAAGTGACCAAATCGCTCATGCCAAAGTTTGCTCACTTCATCATTATAAGCAACAAATATCGAGGGAAGAGTTGATGACTCAAAATTGTTAGACTTATACAACCTTGTAGAATCATCAGCAATGCCAGTAGCTAAAATCTATCTAGGATCTCTTAGGTCCTTAATTACAACATCATGAGGTGAAAATTCAACGATTTTACCTTCACCTGAATGAGTTATTTGATATACAGAAAGAAGGTTGCATGATAAGGTTGAAACACATAATACATCAGTAAATTGACCATTGTCTGGATGAATAGTTCCAGTCCCTACAACACTAAGAGATATATCATCACCAACATATATATTTTTGGTGTTACAATAATTTAAAGAAGAAAACATGGCTTGTTTTTGGGCATGTTATAAGAAGCTCCAGAATCAATGAGCCACTCATGAGAATTAGAAGAAGAATATACATTTAGTGCATAACCAGATCGAGATGCTTGAAAAAAACATGTAGAAAATGCTATTCCCGAAGATGAAGTTGAAGTTGAAGAGTGCTCCAAATGGATGTTATGCTTCTTCATTGTTGCTTCCAAGGCTTCCATCTTAAAGCATTTGGATTCTAAGTGGTCATCACGATTACAAAAGTTGCAATGTCTATCAATCTTCTTCCCTTTGTTTTTATTTTCCTTATTGTTTTGTTGAATTGATTTTTCATCTTGAGACTGAAATTACTTAGGACCCTTGTTTGGTTTAGGACCATTCTTTTTAGGATGTTGCTTCTTAGGATTATTTGAATTTGGTTGCTGCTTGGATGCTAAGGATTTCTTAGAAGAGTATCCAGTATTAAGAAGACCAAGATGTAACAGTTTTTCTTGTTCTCTTATTAAAGAATCACAAAACATATAAAAAGAGGGGGACTTGTAGGCTTGTCCTTGAGAAATAAAGGCTTCTCTAGTAGAATTGAAGGTGGAAATAAACATAGAGTGCTTTGGTCATAACTTAGTAAGAATGGAATAGATAAGGCTACCGTCTTCTTTCTTAAACTTAACACCTTCCAAGAGAAGTCCAAGGGTCTTGAACTTGGACAAAAAATCTTCAATGGAAGAAAAATTATTGGGGTCCAACGTAAGAAACTCATTTTCGAGTTATTGGGATCTAATCTCATTTTTAATTCCAAAAACTTTATTGAGTTGTTTCATTGCTTCATCAGGGGTATCAAGTTCTGTGATATGGAATCTAAGGTCTAGAGAAATAGATATCCCTATCAACCCACATGCTTGATCTTGCTTATTTTCCCATTTGGCTAGCTTATCTTCATGTTTAGGTTTAGATTTTTGGCCTAAGGCTATTCTATAAAGACCTTTACTTCTAAGTAAATGCACAATAGAGGATAACCATTGGAAATAATTGGTGATGTCAAGAATAACTAGGCATGAACTTTCCATTTTAAAATAAACTGGAGCTAAAGATGTTGAAACTAAGTGTTCCAATGGAACGTTCTCTAAAAATTAGGTTGATTAAAAAAACGGCTTTGAAAACAACTTCCACATGAAGAAATTATGGCTTTTTGAAGAAAATTTGTTAAAGATGCCGACAAACTATGTGAATGTTGGGAAGTGAATGATAGTGTTATATTTAAACAACACCCCCCCCCCCCCCCCCCAAAAAAAAAAAAAAACATTCCCAAAACTATGTGAATGTTGGGAAGTGAATGATAGTGTTATATTTAAACAACATCCCCCCCCACCCTTTTCCAAACTTAATCTAATTAGGTCACTTTTAAAAAAAGATTATTTTATGTGACCCACTTTTATAAATAAGTGAAAATCAATTTTACATTGGTACTTTGTGAACTACCCACTAAATTGTAACTTAAATAAAAGATAAAGTGATTTCAGAATTATAAGTGACTCACTTTTTATAATGGGTGAGAACACTTTTACATAATGTGACTTTAAAACATAAGTTACATGTGATTTTTGAAAAAGTAACTCAACAATCACTTTTTATAATGGGTGAGAACGCTTTTACATAGTGTAACTTTAAAACATAAGTTACATGTGATTTTTGAAAAAGTAACTCAACAAAAAGAAACACTTGAACCCAAGACCTCTATTCTCATAAAGTAACTTTGGACCAAGTGAGCTAATATAAAAGGTTAGTAATTTTTGGAAAGGAGGAAGGGTTTTTTTTTTGCTCACTGAAACTTTGGAGTGCGTGCTTACTTGAAAAACCTCTTTTGCCCTACAAAACAAAACAAACAACCCAAAATGAACATGCAAAAGAAATCCAAGCCTTACGACTTAAAGTTAGATTTGGTTGGAAACTAAATATTTTCCTCAATGTTTCTGATTTTCCGAGATCACACTAAGGCATAACAGAAAAGATAATAAGCATGAGATTTTTTTTTTTTTTTTTTTCTCTCTGGTTTTCCCAGATCGCACAGAGTCACGGGGCAAAGAGTATACACAAAAAATGAAAGGTGGTATAGATACGGTAATATTTTTTTTATAAAGTACTATAAACCGAAATAAACAGAGAGATAAATAATTATAACTGCAAATAAAGATTGTATACCTCCAAATCTTAAAAATGACCCAGCTAGGGCTATCGGAAACCATTTCACGTGAACGAAAGGGGTTCCTCACTGGAACATATGCTCCTAACATAATAGAGCAGCCCTCTAGACCCGAAAGCAATCAGAAACAGTAGATCTAGGAAACGACAATCAGATGTAGTTGTATTGGCTTCATATTTGGATCGCCAACGGATGCAGCCCTCAAATAGATTTGATACCATACAAGAATTTATAGGGTAATTTCCTTAAATAGAACACCAAAGGACACCAGTCACAAATAGATCACAGATAGGTACACCAATATCCTTGACGTGGTTAAAACCCTCAAAGAGGGAAACAGTCCACGGCCTGAGCCAACGCGGTCACTTTAGGCCATTTATTAATGTAAAATAAAGAAAATTTACATAAGCTTCTCTCACGAACGGTCACCTTACAAATGACCCTCGATGCTCTTTAAATAGAGATCATGGACTAATCGGGTGTTAAGCCACAGATCAAGTGTCGGTAATACCGAGGAGAGAATGAACCTTCAGATCACTCCATGTCTAGAACATATCGTGACCGTCAGATTGTAAGTTACAAAAAGTACATAGTAAAGAAACACACTTTACCTAACAGTACACTAGACCAAGTTATACTTAACTATTTACTATGTGTCAGAATATCATAATAGACATGTGGTAAGGAACACCTTAAGAGAGGCTGTCCACAGAATCAGGGTGGGAGAACTCAGATATATAGTGCACAGGAGGCACAGACTGTTGGGGATGTTGGTCAGAGTGTTCCTCATATCTATGTAGTACTAGATAATAGGCAGGCATACCATCATGCATCTATCATTGAGATGGATGGTAAGCTTTGCGATCAAGTTGTTCTATTTTGATTGACCCTAGATCTAATTATAGTTATGTTAGTCCTGACTTGGTGGATAAGTGTGGTTTGAATAAATAAGTGCATGCATAATCTTGGCTAGTGCAGTTGGCTACAAGTACAAAGAAGTGAGTTCATCATTGGGTAAGAGCTTTTGCATTTGATTTGAATGGTATGCCTACCGCAACACATTTGAATGTATTACCATTGGGATCATACAATATGTTGTTAGGCATGGATTGGTTGTACCTTCATAGGACCAAGCTAGATTGTTATGAAAAATCCATTGAGTGTTTGGATGAGAGTGAGGAACGAAGAGTCTCACAGGGAAAGAAGAAAGCCACATCAGTTAGGATGGTGATAGTTTTGCAGGCCAAGAGTAGTCATAGAAAAGGGTGTGTGTTATTTGCAGTGCATATCTCTAGTGACAAAAGTAAGGAAGTTGTGGAAGCACATGTTTTGAGTAGGTACCCAGTTCTACAATAGTTTTAGGATGTGTTTCCCACAGAGATTTCAGAGTTGCCACCTCACAGGGAAGTATACTTTTTTATTGAGTTAGTGCTAGGGGAAGCTCTAGCATCAAAATCACCTTACAGGATGAGCACAACTGAGTTGGTAGAGTTGAAGCTGCTGTTGAAGGAAATGTTGGACAAGGGATACATTAGGCCAAGTGTATCACATTGGGGCGCGCCGATATTGTTTGTAAAGAAGGAGGATGGTACTCTCAGATTGTGCATTGACTGTAGGCAGTTGAAAAAGGTGACCATCAAGAACAGGTATCTATTGTTGGGGATGGATGACTTGTTTGATCAATTGAAGGGATAAATAATGTTCTCGAAGATTTATTTGAGATCCATATATCATCAGGTATATCAAGGAAGAGGACATCTACAAGACATCTTTCTGAACCAGGTATGGTCATTATGAGTTTGTTGTAGTTCCATTCGGTTTGAATAATTCTCCAACTACATTTATGTGCTTAATGAATAGTGTGCTGCGTCCCTATTTGGACAAGTTTGTTATTGTGTTCATTCATGACATATTAGTATAATCTAAAAAATGAGGAAGAGCATGTCGAGCATTTAGCAACATTGTTGAGATTGTTGAGAGAGCATCAATTGTATGCTAATCTCAACAAGTCCAGTTTCTTTCAGACTGAGGTACATTACTTGGGGTGTGTTGTTTCCAAGGGTGGCATAGCCGTGGATCCAGAGAAGATAAGAGATATCATGGAGTGGGAAACTCCCAGGAATGTGGATGAGGTGAAATCTTTCATGGGGTTAGCAGGTTATTACAAGAGGTTGATCATGAACTTCTCACAAATTTCTTTTCCTATTACATCGTTGCAGAGGAGAGGTAAGAAGTTTTAATGGACAAAGGAGTGTGTTGGTGTCCAAGTAGGGGTGGTTATCTACCTGATTCTGACATTAATATTATCAATCCGGGTGCGTATCCTTTCAAGGCAACGCACAAGGTATATGCAGGGGCAAACATGTGATCTTTCCCAACCAAGGGTTTGTGGTTTAAGATTCAAAACATAAATGCAAGATTAATCAACTTACAAAACTGCAGAAATAATCATAAACAACAAAGTATTGTAACAGCAACACAAACTACCAAATCACACACACACACAAAGACGCAACACTTGATCAGAAGAGCGGGCCTAGCTCTCTGATTAGGGCTGTGTTAGCCACGAAAAGAATTAGAACAACAAAATGGGTGATCTTTTATTAATTGGTAACAGAAGTTTACAATGCTGATGGGTGAACCCCCATTCATAGGATCAACCTGCGTTTTATACACCGCGAGGGAGATTAATAGTTCTCCCGAAAACATAGCAACTACAGATACAAAGATATACATTGGTTGGAACAGTATCAACATCAGATGCCTGGGATAGCAGGATGGCTCCAAGAATAGTTCAGGGCATCTGTTCTCCAAGCTGTGTGACCTCCTGCTGATCGGCCGTTACCAGATCTGTTGCAATACGCCGAGTTGAGGGTTCTTGTTCTCATGCTGCGGTCAAACACATAGTTTAGTTCCGCAAATTGGTAAACTCTATACGTTTTACTTCATTAATTAAAATATACCAATAGGACAGTAAGGGGGGAATTTACCTTGTAAGTTTAACATAACAGCATGGGTAAATAAGTGCAAAAATAGCAAAAAGGGTAATGGAAATAGGCATAAAGGTGGCCCGATTTGGCACCCAACATCTCCCCCCAACCAGCCTACTACATGTCCTCATGCAGTCCTCCGCTTTCGCAAATCTGGGTTCTGTAGACTGTATGTTAGATGAAGCTGGGCAAGATCATATTCCGCAGCCATTTCTGTCCCTGGAACTTTAAATCCATCTGAGAGGACAACTTCCTTCCACCAATCCATCGGGACATCATAGGCTGGAGTATATTCATCAGTAGGCAACCAGAGAACAAGGAACTGAAACCGGAGCCCCATCCACTGGGACCCACATGTCTAGACACATGCCACATACCTGGGCACCCTATTAAGTACACGTGCAAAATTTGGTGCCCCAAAAGGTTCTCTTTCCCAGACAGCTGTTGGTGACATCATCCATCTCCTCTGACAGCAACTAAGGGCCTCTTTCTGAAATGTGGTCAGTTGATTGACACAGAGATCAAGACACCACTTTTGTGTCCTCACCATTCTATCTCTGTTTTCCCCAATCCCTAAAAAGGTCTTGTGCTTATTGAACACTGTGTCTGCCCTCTCATGCTCCCCTCTTACTATGAATGGCTTGGTAACTTGATTGGATTCAAAAGTGTTACTAGCCTTCTGCCAATGAATCTAGTTAAAAGCGTAAGAGGTGAGGGCCCTCAGATGAATGTCCCCCACATATGGGACCGGGTTGAAATCTCTGTCCAGCCGCAATAAGTACCCGTGCAAGTACAATTCACACATCAGATGTTGTGTGGGTACATCATGACTCCTCAAAATCCAGAGGAATTGCACACCATCCTCCATCTCATAGCTGACCTCATTTTTAATACTTTCCATGCAGAATAAAAGGAAATGTTCATGCAAAAATAAGGAATAACAAGAAGCAGGGGGACGACATGCCATAACCTCTTGCACTAGCTTGAACATCTGCTCCTTGTCATTCTTCAGCTCTGCCGCTTTCTTCTCCAGTTGTTCTATCTTGAGCTGTTGTTTTTCCTTCCATAACCTCATCACATCCATACGCTCCACATATCCAAAAATTGTGGTGGAGGCCCTTTCCTCAGTCCTTCTGATTTCATTTTTATATTGGGCTGTAGTAGACTTCCAGGACTGAATTTCAGCTATTAGGGCATACTCCCGATCTTCAAATAATTGGTCAATCGGGTCTGTCTGAGTGTCGGCAGAGGTCATGACTATCTGGTCCGTTTGGATTTCTGCGTCAACCTGGATAGTCTTGGCCCTTCTGGCTTGCCGTTTGTGCTTCCTTAATTGTTTCTGCATTTTATTCACCTTCTTTTTCAGCTTCCTCACTTCCATTTTGAGCCGCATTATTTCCTTGAACTGCAGCTGGTACTTTTGTTTCATTAGAAGCCTTCGCTGCTTGCACAGCTCTATCCACTCCTGTTTAACCAATATTTCCTCCACCAGAGGCAGATCCCTCGAAACATTTCCTACTGTGTTGACTGGGGGATTTCCCTCCCCTGCTTGCTCTTCGTGCTCAATAGCCTCCTCGCCTGGTTGTATTGCTGGCTCAGTTGTCGGGATTGTTTCACTTAGTCCCTCTTCGCCAACCACAATCTCCTCTTCATGCACACGTTCTGCACTTGGCAATGTGCTGGCGAGACATTCTCCCGCTGCTGTGTCTGCTGGGATTCCTCCCAGTTCTCCAGCTTCCATACCTTCTCTTCTCCTTTCCTGCTCCAGGGCACCAGCCACCGGAGCGACTTCCACTCTATGAGTTTGTGGCCTCTGTAACAAATTCAGAGCCACCGGGATTACAACATTTTCTTTTTCCCCCTCTCGAGGGGAATGATTCACTCTTGCTCCTCTTGGAATCGAGGCAGAGAAAGGGGATTGGGGTGCATCTTCTACAATTGGCCCCGAAGTTGACACTGGTTCTTGTGGTATAGTGTCAATCTCGCGCCGTGGCTCTTCTGCTGCTTCCTCGATGGGTCCCACAGCTTCCTCAACTCTGGGCCCTTCTTGCCCTAGACCTTCCTCTTCTCTGAATTCCATGGCTGAAGTGCTCACGACCTCCTCCATTATTTCCATGGTGGCAGGGGATCCCTGTGGGGTTCCTTCGGTTGCCATATCAACTGCTTCGCCCACGCTGACCTGCTGTGGGTCTGCTCCCATGACTGTCGTAGTGTCCTCTTGCTCTGCTAGTTCCATGGGTGAAGCTGGTTCTTGTGGTACAGCCTCATCCGTGGTACTGGCAGGCCTTTCTGAATCAGCCCCTATGTCTGCCACTGTCTCCATATTTTCTGCTTGGTCCTGGGGAGCTACCGCATCCCCCAATTCCTCCGTCTCCATCTCCACCTCCTCTGGTTCTTCCTGATCAACATAGTCATCTTCGACAGGATCCTCCTCCATGGCTTCAAATCCTTCTGCCCTAGCGGCCATAACAACTGCTACCTGTTCCTCCGTGGAGTCCTGAAACACCTCCCACGGAATCAGAATCTGTTCAATGGCGTGCATTATCAGTAGCCGCACCAACCCATGATGCGTAATGACCGCCAGTACTTGTCGAGCCCCCTGAGCCGAATGCGCCATTAGATGAAGGCTCCTCAGCAGGAAGTAGGGCACATTCATGGAGAATGCCTCTGCCTGTGGAAATCACAGATGGGCTAATATGCGGAGGTGATATCTGAAAATCGTGGAGTATCTGCCCTCACATGTCATATATTTGATGACAAATTCTGCTACTTCTCCCCACGGATATGGTAGTGAATTCCTGTCGTATCCTCTGCCTTTCTGTGCTATGCTCTCCCCAGCTTGAAGGAAAGCCTCAGGGAATTCCGGAAGGGGAGTTCTCCTTACAAACCATCGTTCCCCAACCTGCGGAAGCCCAGTGACTTCCGCAACGATTTCTTCTGTCACAGGAATTGCCACTCCGCGAACCTGCGAGCCTTCTTCCCCCAGGTTCTGCACGAATTCCACTGTCAATTCTTCATCAAATCCCCTTAACCTGTCAAAATATACATCCCATCCAGCATTCCGAAAGACCTACCATACCTCCCAATTGCTCCGAACTTCTCTTGTGCTTTCTAGTTCATGGCAAATCGATCGGCCACCCATCATTGCGAAGGCAGACACCGCACGTCAACTACAGTCAGTTGACAGGGGAGAGTGACAGGTTTCTAGACCGTTAGGAGTTGAAATAATGTCATGGCTGATTTGGAAAAAATGGGACAATCAGTACTGGTATGTTTGGGAGTAATGGAAAATCCAGTACTAGTACGCTCGGGAGTAATGGCGAATCCAGCACTGGTACGTTCGGATATCATGGCAAGTTAGGGTGGTACAGAGGTGTATTTTGAAAATTAAATGCAGTGTGTGGGGAGGTGACCAATATGACCTGGCGGTACGAATCCGCATCCCAAAGTTTATTTAAAAATACGATTACAACATACCACCATCATCATATTTGGTTGAGCGGCATTATGTGCACTAAATGCTTTTCATGGTACACTGTCATTTCTTTTTGCGGTTCTCCCCCCCGCCAACTTTAATGATGACCATCATTGGAACGTTTATTTGTCCTTTTTGTAATATTTAATTAAATCCATAAAACGACAGATACGTACTTGCAGACTTACCTGACGGAGTGACAGCACAACGTGTAGCAGCACTTGAGTGGCAGCACAGTGAGTAACGGCAATAATGAGTAACAACTGCTTTGAAGTAGTGGAACAGTGAGTAACGATAGTTGCGGAGTAACAACAGCTATGGTGTAACAACAGTTGCGGAGTAACGACAGTTGCGGAGTAACGACAGTTGCAGAGTAACGACAGCTACGGTGTAACTGTAGTTGCGGAGTAACAACAACTACGGTGTAACGACAGTTGCGGAGTAACAGCAGCTACGGTGTAACGGTAGTTGCAGAGTAACAACAGCTATGGTGTAACGGCAGTTGCAGAGTAACAACAGTTGTGGAGTAACAACAACTACGGTGTAACAACAGTTACGGAGTAACAACAGCTACGGTGTAACAGCAGTTGCGGAGTAACAACAGCTACGGTGTAACAGTAGTTACGGAGTAACAACAGCTACGGTGTAACAACAGTTATGGAGTAACGACAGCTACGGTGTTACAGCAGTTACTTAGTAACGGCCTCGGCGGAGTAACAACAGCTACGGTATAATTACAGTTGCGGAGTAACAATAGCTACGGCATAACAACAGTTATGGAGTAATGGTGGCTACGGTGTAACAACAGTTATGGAGTAACATCAGCTACAATGTAACAACAATTATGGAGTAACGACAGCTATGGTGTAACAATAGTTATGGAGTAACGACGGCTACGGTGTAACAACAGTTATGGAGTAACAGCAGCTACGGTGTAACCGCAGTTATGGAGTAACAACAGTTACGGTGTAACCGCAGTTATGGAGTAACGACGGCTACGGTGTAACAACAGTTATAGAGTAACAGCAACTATGGTATAACAGGAGTTACGGTGTAACAATAGTTATGGAGTAATGGCAGCTACAGTGTAACAACAGTTATGGAGTAATAGCAACTACAGTGTAACAGCAGTTAAAATGACAGTGCCGTGTTACTTTCTCCTCGCCATATTTCTTCGTTGTTCTTGCAAAAGATTAAAAAACAATATATATATATATATTATTATTATTATTTTGTTTCTTTTAGATTTTTAATTTAATTTAATTTAATTTTTTAGATTTTTTTGTTTTTGTTTTTTTAGAACAAAGAGAGGTTATCTTGTTTTCCAAAGACCATTAAATCAGATGATTCAGAAAGATTTTTAACAAAGGCATCTTTAGATGCTAGATGGTGGTATAAGTTATGACGGTGTCCATTCACCAGGAACGAAGTCTGGTTTCCATCTATTGTCCTTAGTCTAACCGTTCCATTGTCGAACACTGCATCCACTTGATATGGGCCCATCCAGCGAGTGCAGAGCTTGCCTTTGAAATCCTTAAATCTAGAGTCATACAATAATGCCCAGTCCCCCACCTGAAACACCTTGGTTTTGATGAATTTATCGTGCCATTTCATTCTCTGCTATTGAACAACAGTAGTTCTCTGGACAACCACTGCTCGAATTTCATCCAACTCATTCAGCTGTTCCAGTCGGTGTTTCTAGGCTTCTGATAAATCTAGGCCTACTTCCAGAGCTGTTCTGAGTGTGCTAATCTCAAATTCCACCGGAAACAAGGGGGATTTTCCATAGACTAATTCATATGGAGAAAACCCTGTTATATTCTGCCATGTCGTTCTATATGCCCAAAGAGCTTTTGGGAGTTTCTGTGCCCAATCCCGGTGATGGCTTGCTACTATCTTTGTCAAGATATTTTCCAATACCTTGTTTGTGCTTTCTACCTGTCCATTCACTTGGGGATGATAGGGGGTTGTCACTCTATGCTTGACCCCATATTTCTGCATTAGCTTTTCTATCATATGGGAAGTAAACTGTGATCCATCGTCTGATACAATCTCCCTTGGAGTCCTGTACCTGGCAAAAATTTCTTCAAAAAGGAAGTCTGCCACCTCTTTCTATGTTGCTCTTGTGACTGCCCTGGCTTCCACCCATTTAGTTACATAGTCGGTGCAGACCAAGATGTAAGTCTTCTGATGCGAAGGTGGGTTGAAGGGACCAATGAAATCGATGGCCCATTTCTCGAATGGTTTGAGGACTATCTGGGGCTGTAGGGGCATCTCATCTGCTTTCCCAGGTTGTCCCATCCATTGACAGCTATCACACCTTCGCACATAATCCCGAGCATCATGGAAGATGGAAGGCTAGTAATACCCCATTTGCAGTACTTTATGTCTTGTTCTTTTGTCTGCAAAGTGTCCCCCACAGGGTCCGCCGTGTGCAGCTTTCAATATCTCGAAAATATCATCTCCTGCTACACAACGCCGAATCTGCTGATCCACTCCCGTGTGGAAGAGATACCCTGCCATCCATGAGTATCTGGTACTGTGGTGAATGATCTTCCTTTGCTCCTTATAAGATAGGTGACGAGGCACTTTACCTGTAGCCAAATAGTTAGCAATATCTGCATACCACGGAGTGTTAGCAGAAACTGCAAAAAGATGCTCATCCGGAAAATCATCTTCAATTGGTGTTTCTTCACCATCACATTCTATCCTAGATAAAAAGTCTACGACCACATTATCTTTACCTGGTTTATCTACTATGGTGATATCAAATTCTTGTAACAGTAACAACCACCTTGTAATTCGACCAGGGGTAACAGGTTTGTTCATTAAATACCTAATGGCTGCATGATCAGTGTGCACAAAAGTAGGATACTCGGTAATATAATGCCGGAACTTGTTGATGGCATAAACGACAACAAGAAATTCCTTCTCAGTCACTATGTAGTTTAATTCAGTAGGAGCCAAATTTTTACTAACATAGTAGACTGCGTAAGGTACTTTGTCTTCTTGCTGTCCCAACACTGCACCAATTGCTGTCTGAGAAGCATCCGTATGAATGTGGAACGGTAGTGACCAGTTAGGTCCTCTAAGGACTGGAGCACTGCAAACTAACTCTTTAATTCTTGTAAATGCTGCGTCATAGTCTTTATTCCACACAAATTATGAATCTTTCATTAATAACTGAAACACAGGGTGTGCTACTTTTGCAAAATTTTCTATGAAACGTCTATAATACCCAGCACAACCAATGAAACTGCGTACCTGTGTGACCGTTTTAGGTGTTGGAAAGTGCAGAATTACCTGTATCTTTGCTGGATCCATTCTGATTCCTTCAGCTGAGAGTAAATGTCCCAGAACGATTCCCTCTTCCATCATCATGTGACATTTCACTGTACTCAGAGAGACGTGTGCTTGTATACACCTCGCAAGAACTTTTTCCAGATTTTCCAATCCCACTCTGAATGAGTCCCCATATGGAGTAAAGTCGTCCATATAGATCTCAACACTGTCATTTATCAAGTCAGAGAAGATTCCCAGGATTGCCCTCTGGAATGTTGCGGGAGCATTACACAGGCCAAAAGGAAGGACCCGGTATGCAAATGTCCCCTAGGGGCATGTGAACGTGGTCTTGTCCTAGTCCTCAGGAGCAATCTGGATCTAGTTATATCCACTAAACCCATCCAGAAAAGAAAAATACCTCTTACCAGCCAATGTGTCCAACACTTGATCAATAAACGGCAAGGGGAAGTGGTCCTTCTGCGTCGCCTTATTCAACTCTCGATAATCTACGCAGATCCACCATTTGCCATTCTTTTTGGGGACCATTACCAGTGGTGAGACCCATTGGCTGTCTGAGATTGGGTAGATGAAACCCACATCCAGTAACTTCTGAAGTTCTTCTTTTACCACGTTCTTCAACGCCGGGTTCATCCTCCTCTGAGGTTGCCTTATGGGACGACAATCCTCCTTGATGTATATGTGATGGGTGCATAAGTTAGTCGGGATTCCTTTCATATCTGCATAATCCCAGGCAAAGGCCTCCTTATGTTTTCGCAGAACGTCTATAAGCTGCTCCTTCTGAGATTCTGACAGGTTCGGATTAATGTTCAAGGTTCTCCTAGGTTCCAATTCCACTTGTATACTTTTATGGGGTGCATCAGTTCCTCTAATCCTTCCGCTGTTTCCATACCTTCCTGAGTCTCACAGCTCAGGATGGATTCTAAGATCTGCTGGTTTGGTTCTGAAACTGAATGGGGATCATCCATGAAAGAAGTGATCACATCATCTTCTGATCCGGCTTTCAATTGTAGGGCCTGTCCAATAGTAAGGATAGGTCGTACTTCTTCATCTTCCGTTCCATCCTCTACTGCAGATACAACCTTCTTAGTGTTATGCCTGTTAGAAATGACCATATTCCTTGAGCGGCACCAAATATAAGCATCTACAGTGGCCAACCATGGCCTTCCCAAAATTAGGGGATGACCACCCACTGATGACTATGTATGTAATACCAGGAAGTCTATAGGGTAATGCCATGAGTCTACTGAAATTGTCACATCCTCCAGCTTTCCTACAGGTTTAACTGTAGATCTGTTTGCTAATTCTAGGACTGTAGGTGTATGCTTTAGATTACGAAGTCCTAGGATGTGCATGGTTTTAGTAGTGATGACATTGATGGCAGCTCCTAGGTCTACTAACACATTTGGAATCTCTACCCCATTAATCTGTACTGTCAAGATCGGGTTCCCCAGATCTCCATATTTCACCGGCATAGATTTTCCCATCATAAAATCTGACAACTTTCCCATAACATGTATAGTGAGGGGATCTTTAATTTTCTTAGCAGGTTTCTTGGAACAATATTCCCTAAGTGTCTTTGCATAGATTGGCACATCCTTCATGGCTTGTAGTAAGGGAATTTTAACAAATAAATTCTGCAACTCTCCTAGTAAATCAAATTCAGATTGAGGACCTGGTTTGCTCATGATTAATCTCTCTGGATAAGGTGGTTCCGAATGATGCTGTTTGACAGGAGGCGTCTGGGTTCGATCGATTTGGTTTGGCTCTTCATTGACCGACTCTGCCTCCCTACCTTCACTATCAAGCTGTTTAATGATAACTGGAGGAGGTGGGACATTAACTGTCCGACCTGATCACAGATTCATTTCGTACAGCTCTGCAGTGGAGATACTATATGAAGGCAGGTTAAGAACATCAGCTTGATGAGCTCCCTTATTGTTAGGGTTAGGGTTAGGCTACATTGGGAGCTGTGGACGGGCCGGTTGGTTACTAGGAGGCACATTGGAGGGCAATTGAAGCTGTTGCTGGGGCATCTGTGATGGCATTTACTGAGGAAACTGACTAGGAGTGGATCCTCGCCAAGTTGGAGCCTGCAGGGAGTTCATATTGGCTTGAGGGTTCCACTGCTGCCAAGGTGGGTACTGGTACTGCAGCCACATGGGAGGATAAGGCATGGTCTGGGGATTCATATTACAATTATTAAAATACTGAGATGGATCCAAGTACATACCTTGATTTCCCATCGGAGGTTGGGGCTGCCATGGCTTCCTCGATCCCATGAGATACAACTGCTCTATGTCCTCCCCGATTCCTTGAAACACTGCTTTCAAGCCTGGTAAGGAAGGGCATGAGCTGGTCGCATGGTTGAGCTCGCAGATCGCACATTCCTCTATGGCATTCAATGGAAATTCCCTCTCCAGATGTTTCTTCCTGCATTTTGGACAAAACACTGCCATCGTCCTGTCCAACTCTAGCTGCTTTTGTTTTACTTGCAGAGTGTCCATCTGCACTGACAGGGTGCTGAGGATATCTGTTCTCAGGTTATCTAGCAAATTCCTGATTTCTGCTTTTGTAACACCCCCGCCAGACCCCTTTACTGAATGGACCCCCTGCTTGTTTCTCGCAAGTCCCCTTGAGCACTGAATACATAATTTGCAGATGTCTTCGAACTTCTCCTTGGAGATATCTCCCTTCCCCACAATGTTCAATAGTTCCATCGAGTCTTCTCGAAGGGATCGAAGGAGGATAATCTTTAATATTTCCTTATCTAGGTCAGAATGTCCTAACCTTTGTAAGGTGTAGTTGAACCTTTCCACACAATCTTCCAAGCTTTCATCTTCTTTCTGCGCGAACTTGAAGAGTTCCTCCTTAATGTTCCGGGATTTACAGTAATCCTGGTATTTCTCCAAGAAAGCCGTCTGCATATCTTCCCATGTAGAAATGGACTTTCCTCCAAGGCCCATGAACCAGCGCAGAGCCATCCCTTTTAGAGTGGAAGGGAAAATCTTCAGCTTCTGGGCATCCGTTGTGTAGTCATACCCCGACATACTATATCAAACTCAAATAGAAATGTGTCAGGGTCTTCAGAGATAAGCCCATGGAAAGTTGGTAAAGCTGCCAATGGAATAGGCTTTGTAGGCACACCGGTTCCTAGATCTCCAATAGGGAAATCGATGGTGGAGTTGGTAGGAGCCATGAATATTTTCCAATAATCACTGGGGATCTTAACAGGCTCTGTAGAGGGTGGCTGAGGATTCTTTATTACCGGAATTCGAGCTGCTTTAGTAGCACTTCCTCGGTCTCTTGGTGATGTAAATATCTCCTGTGGCCTGATGGCTTGATCCTTCGGCTGCAACTCCCTTTCCTTTACCAGAATGGTCTGATTCTACCGATGCTCTGCTTGCAACTTCCTCTTCTGCTAACACCAGCTCAAGATTCTCTGACTCAGGTCCACTGCTAGATGCTTCTTCCATGGTCAGAGGGACCTGCTGTGTTGAATCACCACAGAATGCTACAGTCGATACTGGCTGTTCCACTGACTATCCTTCTGACTTCACCCTTCTTGCTCCTGGTCTCACAGCTATGCGAGAAGATGCTTCGGATTTAGCCTTTGCTATGATCTCTTGTATATAGGTTTTTCTTCCCAGGTCTGGTCTTCCCCTTCTTGGGGCTCTCCCTCTGCCCCTTTTATTGGGTTCTCTGTTCATACAAAAGTTGGGTTGATGGGGGGTTTCTGTATGAACCTACAATGCTTCGACCCTGGAGTAAGGTGTCAAAAGACCATTCCTTCCCTAGGATGAAGGACTCAAGGAAAAGAAAGGCAGCTATATAAAAAAACTAGGGTTTCAAGCCTGGAGCAGGGTGTCAAAAGACTCCTCCCTCCCCAGGAACAAGAACCAAAAACAATCAAACACCACGGGAAACCCTAATATTCCAGATCTGAGCAGGATAAAAACTGTCCCTCCCCAGGGTAAGACTAGGGTTTTTCCCCAAAAAGAAAACACACACAGGTTAAGAAAGAAAAATAATTCTAGCTCAAGGCCTGGAGTAGGGCGTCAAAGGACTCCTCCCTCCCCAGGACAAGAGAATGGCCCAAAATAATCAGAAAAATGAAAAGAATGAACAAACAGAAAGAGTACCTACGCTCAGGACCTGAAGCAGAGTGAGAGAACTCGTTCTCTCCCCAGGATGAGAGATTGACCCTCTGGCCGGTCTGGATCGTTGTTTGCACCTTGTTAGCCTCCCCGGCAACGACGCCAAAATGTTGGTGTCCAAGTAGGGGTGATTATCTACCTGATTCTGACATTAATCTTATCAATCCAGGTGCATATCCTTTCAAGGCAACGTGCAAGGTATATGTAGGGGAAAACACATGATATTTCCCAACCAAGGGTTTGTGGTTTAAGATTCAAAACATAAATGCAAGATTAATCAATTTATAGAATTGCAGAAATAATCATAAACAACAAAGTATTGTAACAACAACACAAACTACCAAATCACACACACACACAAAGACGTAGCACCTGATCAGAAGAGCGGGCCCAACTCTCTGATCAGGGCTGCGTTAGCCACGAAAAGAATTAGAACAACAAAATGGGTGATCTTTTATTAATCGGTAACAAAAGTTTACAATGCTGATGGGTGAACCCCCATTCACAAGATCAACTTGCATTTTATACACCGCGAGGGAGATTAACAGTTCTCCCGAAAACATAGCAACTGCAGATACAAAGATATACATTGGTTGGAACGGTATCAGCATCAGATGCCTGGGATAGCAGGACGGCCCAAGAATAGTTCAGGGCATCTGTTCTCCGAGCTGTGCGACCTCCTGCTGATCGGCCGTTACCAGATCTGTTGCAATATGCCGAGTTGAGGGTTCCTGTTCTCATGCTGTGGTCAAACACATAGTTTAGTTCCGCAAATTGGTAAACTCTATACGTTTTACTTCATTAATTAAAATATACCAATAGGACAGTAAGGGGGGAATTTACCTAACATAAGAGCATGGGTAAATAAGTGCAAAAATAGCAAAAAGGGTAATGGAAATAGGCAGAAAGGTGGCCCGATTTGGCACCCAACAGAGTGTGAGGCCAATTTTAAGCAGCTTAAGTAGTTGTTGAGACATGCATCGATGTTAAAGATTGCAGATCTGAAAAGGAGTTTGTAGTATGTACAGATGCTTTTTAGAGAGGACTTGGTGGATTCCTTATGTAGGAAGGATAGGTAGTGTGCTATGAGTCACGGAAATTGAATGAACATGAGCAAAAATATTTGACACACGATCTTAAGCTAGCAGCGATCATACATACATTGAAGATGTGGAGGCACTATCTTCTAGGCAGGAGGTTTGTACTGATGAGTGATCCAATTTTTGGAAGTATTTCTTTTTGCAGGTTTAGGCACAAAGTTGGCCTTCAGTACAACTTATCATCTGTAGATAGATGGATACATTGAGAGGGTCAACAAGATATTGGAGGACATGTTGAGGATGTACATGATGCATCAGCATCAAAAGAGGGAAGAGTATCTTCCACTGGTAGAGCTCTCCTATAACAATGGGTATCAGGAATCTTTGAAGATGAGTCCATTTGAGGCATTGTATGGGTGGAGTTGCAATACTCCCATCAGTTGGAGTGATCCAATTAACAGGGTGTTGATTGGACCAGACATGTTATGGAAATGGAACAGGAAATGTAGGCAATCAAGAAGAATTTGAAAGCAGCACAGGATAGGAAGAAGATCTATGCATATCGAAATAGTTTATTTAAGGAGTTCTAGGTTGGGGAACAGGTGTACTTGCACATCAAAGAGAAGAGCTCCTTACAGATTGGATCATGTGCCAAGTTGGCACCACGATTTTGTGGAACTTTCAGGATTATTCATAGGATTGGGCCAGTAGCCTATCAAATTGCACTACCTTGGGTAGTAATTCCATGATGTTTTCCATGTGTCATTTCTTAAGAAGTATGTCAAAGATGTTGATCATGTGATTGACTAGTTTGTATTGCAAGTGGAGCCAGATGAAGAGTTCCAGACAGAGCCTCATTGTATATTACAGAAAAGGTGCTCATGCTCTAGAACCGAGAAATCGAGTAGGTTAAAGTGCAATGGAAGCACTTTGGGCCCGATGAAGCTACATGGGAGATGGAGGATCAGATGCAAACTATGTATCCTTCATTTTTTTCCAGTTGAGGAAAAGCAATTTTAGTATGATATTTGGTATATATTTTGGCATATGTTTTGGTGTGATGTTTTGATATATATATACATCTGTATATGGATGTAACTACTGCCATGAGCTAGGTTATAAATCTCCAAAAAGAGGTATGGGTGTCATGTCATTATAGTTGTCATGTTGTCATGCTGTCATGTTGGTTTGATTATCAACAGGGTGATCATTGTAAATACTGCATCAAGTTATATTATATAGCTCCATGGGAACTATGTTTTCTTTTCAGTGTTTTTGTTGAGGTATAGATGTGGTTGAACACCGAGGATGGTGTCCCCCAAGGGGGAGGGCTCTGTAACAACCTTGGTGAAAATTCCATGTAATAAAAGTAAATAAAGACAAAATAATAACCAAGGTTGATGGGACACTTATTCCAAGCTGAATGTTGGGAAAAACATCCTAGTGTGGGTGTTCATTTGGTTTATTATGGCTAAGTAAATTGGAAAAGGCCATGGCTAAGGCTTTGGAAAGGAAAAATGGAGTTTTTGGCACATTTATTTATGAAAATAATGGAAATTATGATAAAAGGAAGGTGAAAGCTCATAGGTTGCATGTGAGGAGGAAAATGAAGGAAAATAATGGAAAATGAAGAAAATAAAGACCTAATTGATAAAAAGGCTTATGAGCATCAGTTTGTAACCTTTTTCTAGTTCAATTTTGGAGCTCTCTCATTATTCTCTCTCTCTCTCTCTCTTAGACACTTAGAGTTTTCTTGGACCACTTGGGCATTGGACCAAGAAAGGCAAAGAAGGAAAGAAGAAGGAAGGAGAAAGTAAGGAAGAGCGTGATCAAGCAGCTACAACAAGATTCTTTGTAGGTACTGATTTGCATGTGTGTTTTCCTTGCTATATTTGGCATGCATGGTATTGCATATGGTTATTTTGTTTTTATGGCATGGGTTTTTCTAGTTGGGACAATGCTTTTCAGCTTAGCCTTGCCATTTCCGGATAGTCATGGTGTGATGGGGTTCTCATGTTTTGGTTGAGCTGGATTGTTAAATGGATTTGAAGTTGAGTGATGTGGATCTACGAATGATAGAACACATGGCCTAGTAACCGCTGAACTGAACTATGGGTTACGGTAAAGCCAAAATTTGTGTTGCCTTGGTGGGCCTAGGAATCCTTAACCGATGAAGGGTGGGAGATACAATAAATCCTAGAGGTGGTTGCCCTTGATTAGCCCTATGAATCCTTACCAGTGAATGGAGGGATATACGGTAAATCCTAGAGGCTGGTGTCTCAGTTTAGGGCCTAGTGATCTCTGGATTAAACTAGGATTACGGTAAAGCCTGAGAGACTAGGAGACAAGAAAATTCCTCATAGTGTAGGTGGAGAAATAAGGTGGCATCCATGCTTGTTTTGGATTAATGATCTGGTGTAGATCTTGGTAAATCATGTTATTACATTTTTATTGTGTTGGCATAGTGATCTGAGATGGATATGGTAAAGCCTGTTTTTTATCGATGAGGGTGAGGTGGTTTAGCCTCGAGATTCCTTGGTTGGTTCTTTTGGTCTGAGTCCCACATTCATGCTTGGCAGATGACATGAGGGTGAATGGATGAAGAGAGAATTGGCTCAACCATTCTATGGTCGGGTGGAACGTGGTAGTCCCATCCTGGGTTGGATTTTGCAACATTAATAAGAGGTTCCTTCCTTGTTACCTTATGTATAAATGTATTGGTTTATATATGGATTCCATGGGTGATGTATCCTTGATAATTTTGTTGTTATTATGTTGGTTATAAGCATGTATTATGATAGTGATGATGTATGACTCTCCTCATGTTTTGATTTGTAAATGAGTGAACAATGTATCTATGACCTAATAGATGATAATGCAACTAATGATATAAAGGATCAATGCTTCTTAGCGATTCTCATATAAGCATGAGTTCCCTATGCTTAAATCTATTGTTTACACATGTAGATTACAAATTTGTGATATGTTTGACGAAATTCTTATCACGGCTAATAGGGGTCCAGTCATTCCCTTTTTCAATTAATTGAATTTTTATCATCATTCTCTTGTTATCTTTTTGTTTTGAAGGTGTCATTTAGTTATGGGCAGTGACCTAGGATTTGGGCTTGAAAAATTGGCTCAAATCCCGAGGACACTAGCACAACACTGAGCAGAAAAGTCCCTGGACACTGTCATACCATGTTGTGGGAGATTCCATAGCCTTGGATGCATGCATGCCCATATCATGGGAGCATTCGGGGGTTAATTTGTCTAAAAACTCAGTGGGACCATGGGGTTGGTTACCTGAGAGGTTGGGATGGCTCTTAAGAGTCATGTTACTGATGTGGAAGGTTTTTATGGTGTTTTTCCGTCAGTTCCACTCCATTAAGGTGACTTAAGCTATCAAATCATATCATAGTAACTTCTCGTCACATGTTTACCTCGGTTGGCTGGTTACTTGGGTAGATGTGGGAGGAGGGTGTTCATAGAATTTATTCTACATGATGTTCTATACCTCCCGGAGTTGAGGAGAAATTTGTAGTCTTTGGTCCACATTTGCCAGCAAGGACACTCCGTTCACATATTTGATGGCAAGTTGGATGTCAGAAAATCATTAGATCACTCACTTTTCATGACTGGGAGAGAAGAAGAAAGACTTCTGAAGCTGCAAGGAACCTTTGCTCATGCACATAACTTTTCATATAGTTCTCACTATGATGAAGGTACATTTCCATCAAGTATATTATGGCATGCTATATTTGGACACTTGAGCTATGACCACCTCCATTTATTCAAGAAAAATGGTGTTATTGGTTTGCCTACAATTCCTAGGAAACTTAAGCAATGTGATGCTTGTATCTTGGGAAAGCACAACAAACAATCTTTTTCATGATTCTCATTCCAGAGCACATAGAAAAATTGAAATCATTCATTCTGATTTATGTGGCCCAATGCATGTTCCTTCTATAAATGGTAATAAATATATGATGACATTTATTGATGACTACATCAGACTGTGTTGGTTTATTTATTGAAGAACAAATCTAAATCTTTTGAAACATTCAAGAACTTTCATGCATGGATAGAAAATGATGCACAATCTCATATTGGATCGTTTTGTACTGATAATGGAAAATAATATACATGAAATGAATTTGAAAACTATCTCGCGAACATGGGATCAAACATCAAACAACCGTGCCTTATAATCCCCAATAGAACAGAGTAATTGAATTAATGAACAATACAGTCTTAAATATGGTACATTCCATGTTGTTTTTCAAGAATGTTAAATTGATGTTTCTAGCTGATGCAATTCTATGTGTTGTGTATATAAAGAATAGGTGTCCATCTAATGCTATCAAAAATAAGAATCCCTATGAAATATGGTATGGCCACATTCCTTCGCTGAGGCATCTCAGGGTTTTTGGTTCCACCTGTTATGCCTTGATACCTAAGGAACAAATAAACAAACTCGGTGCAAGGATTCACACATATATCTTCTTGTGTTATTCAAATACCTCCAAAGCATACTGTCTCTATGATGAAGTGAATAAAAAGTTTATAATATATACATGTGTGATCTTTCTTAAATATTCTAAGACTGACAACGTTGTTGAGCGGCGGGTTGATTGCTTAGATAGATTCATACATGCAAAGTCTTTTCAAGAGTTTGATAATGAGAGTCCACATATTTAAGGGGGGATCCCTATACTGGATCAATATGTGTAATATTATTCTAAATCACTCTCTCCCTCACATGAAGCTCCATCCACTTATGACAATTTGAGTGATGTGATTGACATAATTGGGAGACTAAATCTTGATTCAGCCCAACCTAAGTTTGCAAAAGGTTTTGCATAGAAGGAAGGGGTCGACTATGAGGAGAATTTTTCCCCCACAACAAAATGGGCTACCATCTAGACACTCTTTGCCTTGGCAGCTCAGAACGGTTGGAAAGTCCATCAATTAAATGTAAAAGTTACTTTCTTGAATGGAGACATAAAAGAGAATGTTTTTATGTCCAAACTAGAAGGATTTATTATGAAGGGTCAATAACTCAAAGTATGCAAGATTGTAAAATCCTTGTATGGCCTCAAGCAAGAACCACGAGCCTGATACGAGAAGTTAACTGAGCATCTTCTGAAACTCAATTTCAAACATTATGATCTTGATGATGTAACTTTGTTTGTCAAGAAAGTTGGAAAAATAGTTGTATATCTTGTGGTGTATGTAGATGATTTTCTAATGACAGGGAACAATGAGAGCTACATTGCATCCATAAAGAAAGAACTAACGAAAGTTTTTGAAATGACAGAATTGGGCTATGTTCACTACTATCTTGGTATTCAAGTAAATCAACATCTGAAGTTTATATTCCTCTCTCAGAAAAGGTACATTGGAGATTGTTGAGCATTGGGAAAGGTATGTGTTTACCACTTATTTCTTTATCTTCTCCTTTGAATCATAACTTCTTCACACTCTAAGATGGCAATATGATTAAAGAATTATGGTGGAATTACAGAGATTTGTGATTAATGCACAATGACTAATTATTGTCTTTTTCTATTCAGAAAGTGAAGAAAATGGAAAATTGTTATTCAGGAGGAAAAGACAAAGTAGAAGCAACTGCTCTCCCTTTGATAGGAAGTTGTACCCAGACGAGGAAATCAAGATCGGAGCGCATGGTCTAGGAAAAGGAAGAGAAAACATGGCATCAACGCAAGAGGAAAAAACGATAAGTTGGAGATCAAAGATATGGCGAATCCTTCAGGATCCTTTGATCCTGAAGGATCGCTTCTTCAAGACTTATCTGTATTTTTGATACTTCTGCTTGGCCATTATAAAAAGGGACAACGCTGGTAGCCCAGGGGGCGGATTTTATTGTCAATTTGTAGAACTTATTGTTGTAAACTTAACTTTGATCACTGAATCTCTTTGAAGAGAGATCGCTGTAACTCTGCCATTTATGATTAATATATAAAGTCGTTGCTGTTCCTTCTTCTGATCTTGGAGTAACCGCAATAGTGCTTCCCTGGTGGCTAAGGGCCTGGTCCTAGTGGATCACTTGCTTCCTGTATCATTATTTTACGATTACAATCATGTGTGGTTTGATTTTCTTTGCATTCCCTTAACTTGCTTTATTCAGTAATCTTTTGTTTCTAAACATTTCATTGAACTGCTCTGTTATATCAAAATCGTAATTGGATAGAAAGATTGTTATTTACAACCGAAATATTATGATGTTCCTTATAAAACCATATTGCATTGTCTAATTTGGATTCTGCTGTTTATTTACAGTTGATATCAATGTTCATTTACAGATTGATATTTCTGTTCATTTACAATTGCGATTGCTGTTCATTTAACTACAGTCCACATATAATTGCGATTGCTATTCATTTCACTATTGTTCAAGTATAATTGCAATTGTTGTTCCTTTTTACCTATGGTTAATGTCCTGTATGTTAGAATAAGATTACTGATTCTATAGTCGCTACGTGTTTTCACTTAATTAAGTTTGCTGTTCAATTTCTTTATTAGTTGAAGGTTGCTGTTCTTTAAGGAAGCTTTTGCATGGGATTATCCAGACATGAAGGGAATTGATCCCCAGCTGTGTACGCACCACATTTATACAGAAAAAGATGTTAGACCCATTTGCCAACCCCAATGGAGACTCAACCCTCACCTGAAAGATATTGTGAAAGCTGAATTACAAAAACTTTTGGATGTAAACTTTATTTATCCAATCTCCAATAGCAAGTGGGTCTCTCCACTAGTAGTGGTGCTAAAGAAGAATGGAAAGTGGAGGATTTGCGTAGATTACAGAGAATTAAACAAAGCAACATAGAAAGACCACTTTCCCCTTCCATTCATTGATCAGGTATTAGACACATTAGCAGGAAAGAAATTCTTTTCTTTCTTGGATGGCTTCAGTGGATACAATCAGATTTAGATTGCCCCTGAAGACTAGGACAAAACTACTTTTACCTGTCCTTGGGGAACATTTTCTTACAAAGTCCTACCCTTTGGCCTATGCAATGCCCCTACCACATTTCAGAGGGCCATCCTCAGCATCTTTTCAGATTTAATAAATGAAGGGCTCGAAGTATACATGGATGATTTCACACCATACGAAGATGATTTTGAGCCAGAATTAGACACATTGGAAAAGGTGTTGCAATGATGTATTGACACCAGGCTCTGCTTGAGCCATGAAAAGTTCTATATGATGATGACTGAAGGGCTTATCCTAGGTCATTATATCTCAACAGCTGGAATACAGGTAGATCCGGCTAAAATTCAAATAATTTTGTTAATACCTACTCCTACCACACAGACAGAGGTACACAGTTTTCTAGGATTTTCTGGCTATTATAGGAGATTCATAGAACATTTTTCTCAAATAGCTGCACCTCTATACGCACTGACAGGGAATGTTGATTTTGTTTGGATAGATAAATGTGACCATGCTTTTGAGGATTTGAAAAAGCTTGTGTCAACAGCCCCAGTGCTCAGAGGCCCAAATTGGGACCTGCCATTTCAAATTTCATCGGATGCTTCAGACACAGCTATTGGAGTAGTCCTTGGGTAGGAAGAAGACAAAAAACCATATGAAATTTATTATATTAGCAAGAATTTGTCTCTTGCTGAGCTAAACTATACCATTACTGAAAAAGAGTTTTTAGCTATAATACATGCTGTAAAAAAATTTAGGCATTATATCACTAGATATCCTGTTGTCTAATATACAGATCACTCTGCCATAAAATATTTAGCAAATAAACCTATTAGAAATGGTAGGGTAACAAGATGGTTGATTTTATTGCAGAAATTTGACATTACAATAAAATATTGACCTAGAAAAGAGAACCCTGTAGCTGACTTTCTCTCATGAATTCCGAAGCCAGTGGACGCAGCAGCAGTCGAAGATCAATTCCTAGATGAACATTTGTTTGCTGTTACTGTAAAGACACCCTGGTATGCTGATGTTGCAAATTATTTAGCAGTAGGCAAATTACTAAAGCATCTAACCCCCAATGAATGAAAACAGATTGTGCAATGTAGTACCAGGGGCAGATATGCACATCAGAGGATGTGTTCGTGAAGACGAAATATTTGACATTCTGAAAGCCTGTCATGACGGACCGTGTGGCAGACATTTCGCAGATCGCAGGACTGGTCACAAGGTTTTGCAAATAGGTTATTACTGGCCCACAATGTTTAAAGACGCTAAGAAGTTTGTGCAAGCCTGTGACAGTTACCAAAGAGCAGGACACCCTGGACAGTCCGACGAAATGCCTTTAAACCCACAGCTAGTAATTGAACCATTTGAGCGTTGGGAACTCGATTTTGTTGGTCTGATCAACCAATCATCAAGTTAGAAAACATATATTCTAGTAGCAATAGAGTATGTTACCAAATGGGTTGAAGCAGAGGCACTTCCAAGAGCTGTAGAGGACTCTGTAATTCATTTCTTGTTCCAAATATTTGTGCGATATGGCCTCCTAAGGGACATAATCACGGATGGAAGACCATAATTTGTAGGTAATAAAATCGCTGCAACATTAGAAAATTATCACATTCAGCACAAAATTACCACTCCGTATCACCGACAGGCAAATGGCCAAGTAGAGAGCACGAATAAGGTGATAGATGCAATATTGACAAAAACCGTTGCATCACACAGGCGTGATTGGGCTTCAAGATTGTCGGAGACCTTGTGGGCATATCGAACAACGTGGAGAAACACCACCAGTTATTCACCATATCAGCTAGTATTTGGAAAAGAACCCATCTTTCTAATAGAGTTCGGAATACAAACATTAAGAATAGCACAGGAGATCAGTCTGGATTTAAATGAGGCCTAGACTAATAGATTACAACAAATTAACGAGCTAGATGAAATTAGGCTCTTGGCTCTTCAACACACTGCATTAATTCAACAATAGAGAGAAAAATGGCACGACACCCTGATAAAAAAGAAAATATTCCACGAAGGAGATTGGGCACTCCTATATGACTCTAGGTTTCAAGATTTTTCGGGGAAACTTCAGACTCGATGGCTTGGACCGTATGAAATCCAGAAAGTGCATGACAATGGCACCATTACTTTGACTACTATTGACGGATCTGGACATACCTTTAAAGCAAATGGCCACCGAGTGCGACTGTACCATAAACCGCTTACTCGGGAATCCTTTTACCAGCAGCTCTGGGAAGATTCTGATATGCAGATTCTTGCTGAGGAAAATAATCCTTCCTCGGCATTGGTTCACTAAATAATTTCATTGTTTTTAAACTTTGTACATAAGTTTTTCTTTTCTGCTTGTATAAACTACTTTCTGTACAGATTTTTGCATTTCTGCATCTTTTGCATTTTGTTGTTCCTTTCTGAAGGAACAGAATTCCTGACTTTTTGCTGTTTCTTTCCGAAGGAACAACACTTCTACACTATGCTATTCCTTTCCGAAGGAACAGAATTTCCACCTTTTTTGCTGTTCTTTTATGAAGGAACAACACTTTCATATTTTGTTGTTCCTTTCCGAAGGAACAACATTTTCGCTTTTTGTTGTTCCTTTTCGAAGGAACAACACTTTCGCACTTTGTTGTTCCTTTCCGAAGGAACAACAGTTTTTCACTTTTGTTGTTCCTTTTCGAAGGAACAACACTTTTGTTTTCGGCTGTTCCTTTTTGAAGGAACAACATTTCTGCATTTTTTTTGTTCCTCTCTAAAGGAACAACACTTTCACATTTTTGTTGTTCCTTTCCGAAGGAACAACAATTTCATTTTCTGTTGTTCCTTTCCGAAGGAACAACATTTCCGCATTTTTGTTGTTCCTTTCCGAAGGAACAACAATTTCGCATTTTTGCCGTTCCTTTCCGAAGGAACAACACTTTCGTTTTCTGCTGTTCCTTTCTGAAGGAACAAAATTTCCGCATTTTTGCTGTTCCTTTCCAAAGGAACAACACTTTCATTTTTTTGCTGTTTCTTTCTGAAGGAAAAGTACTTTTGCATTTTTACTGTTCCTTTCCGAAGGAACAACACTTTCGTTTTCTGTTGTACCTTTCCGAAGGAACAACACTTCCGCATCTTTGTTGTTCCTTTCCGAAGAAACAACATTTCCGCATTTTTGTTGTTCCTTTCCGAAGGAACAACACTTCTGCCAGATTGTTTTGTCATTCCTTTTCGAAGGAACAACTCTTCCACCAGATTGTTTTGTCGTTCCTTTTAAAGGAACAACCCTCCTTCGCATTTTTTTCCTTTCTGTTGTTCTTTTCGAAGGAACAACAGTTTCGATTTCGGATGATCTAGGCTGTTCCGTCAAAGGAGTGGTATTTTATTTCACGTTTGCTTTATTTGTTGTTCCATTTAAGGAACAGCTGCTGTTCCTCTTAAGGAACAACAGTTTCGAGTGTATTTTTTTTCTTTTGTTTGTTGTTCCTCTTAAAGGAACCACGGTTTTTGCGTGCAGATATTCTTTTTCTGTCCCTCTTAAGGAACAACAACTGTTCCTTTTAAGGAACAACACTTTTTGAGTGCATTTTTTTGTTTTTCGTGTGTGTGCTTTATCATTTAGAGGATTTTTGTGAATAATGGTTCATTTTAGGCACGACTATACATTTATGCAAGAACACAAAAATTAGAGGATACTGAAATCAACAAATCAAAGAAAAATTGTTATCTTTAGAGTAATTGCTTTGAATCATTAAGAAAAAAGGAAGAAAGGGCACAACTATTTATATCACTTTGCTGTCTTTATTTTCACTAAAACCAATTTGATTGATTATTTTTATCATGTTGGTTCTTCCTTAAATCTTCATAATTCTCTTTGATCATTATTATTGAATAAGAATAAGGGAATATTTTTCTGTTGAGATGTTCAGACTTCTTCCACCATCCCTACTCTTAAGGAGTGTTGAGCCATCCGTTGTATATAAATAGGAAAGTGCTATATAAAAGAAAAGAAAAAAAAGAAGAGAAAAATATATATCTATATGATTACTAACATGATTTATCAGATAAAGGATAGGGGGTCTCATCAAGAGCCAGCCTACCATGATCATAAGGAAGCAAGTAAAGTGGCATTCCCACTATGGCCACCACACCAGGGATATGACCCAAGAGGCATATCAGAAAAATAAAAAAGTCCTTGGAATAGGACGTTTCATCACGAGCCGACCTGCCCACCTTTCACTCCTTCCTAGTGAATGGCATTGTGATTCATCTGGTTACCAAGCCAGCACAATGGACTCCATTCTGACATCGCACAACACTTTCCTAGGCATACACAAAAGATTATGGTTCCAAGGGTGAAACAAGAAACTCTGCCAAGGTTATGGACACCTGTGGCAACAGAGCTCTGCTGATGGTATTGAAGTCATACTTTTCATACACCAATAGTCATTATAAACCCTTCTTCTTATATCTTTATATTGATTTCAAATGATATTATGTTATATAACCCTTTCGAACCTTTTATACATGAAAAATCATTTATAAATCAATCATAATGGTTAAAGTGGATAATGACCGCATAAGGACTTTTACTTATGTCAACTCTCCTATCCTCTATTTTTTGCATCATTTCATGGCATTTCCATATCTATTTGCGATTTCCATCATAAGCATCGATTTCAGTAATCCGCTGATTTTTGTAATCATGTCATGGATATATACGCAGTTCCTTTATTTTACTGTACGACTGCAGTCTAGCATGTTGCTCCTTTATTTGCCGGCCGAGGAAAGCCTATCACATTTCGGGGGGGCGTGGGTGACCTCCATAATACATTGGCATACGTGTCGATTCCTTATTTGGAGGTACTATGACTCCATCAAAACTCAGGAATAGCAAGTTTAATGGTATTGATATTTCCAAATATGAACAACTTGTTGTTCCATCATCATTTCTATGTTTTTGCTCTGTAAAAATTAACAATGTGCTAAAGCTTGAATAGCTTGCTGTTCCATCAACATTTCTGTGTTTTTTCTATGTAAAAAAAGTAACAGTGTGCTAATCTTGAACAAATATGGGAGGCAGATCGATACGCAGCGAGCCGCAGGTGTTAATGATCTCCGACGCTGCACGTGAAATTTTAATAAGAGTAGGATGGATTGCCTACCTTAATTGACTACAACAGTCTAATGAGACGGTGGCCATTGAATTTCTTCAGAATTTGCAGGAAGATCGTTCCATGGTGAGGGGGAGGCAAATAACAGTAACATATGCGATAATTGTTGAAGTATCGGGACTGCTAGCTATTGGACCAATATGGACCCAAAAGAAAGTGAAACTCCAAGACGCTATAACCATCTTCCGGGACGAAGGATAGAGCCTTACTATCAAAGGAAAAGGAGTTTTGCCTGCAACCCTAGGAGAGCCATGGGTAGAATTAGCCAGGATTGTGCAAAGCTACATCACCTGCGATGGCAGAAAAGACGTGGTAAGACCACGCCATCTCAAACTGTTAGCTGTGTTAAAACAAAAATGTGCTGTAAATTTGCCTGCATACTTAAATTCTTTATTGCATGATGTTGCTCGAAGTATGAGAAAATCTAGTCATGTAGAAATGGTAGTAAGTCATCACGGCTTAATTCGGCTAATAGTCAGTTACAGTCTCGCTCAACAGCAAAGTAGTTGGGAAGAATTGATATTCTCAATAGATGGGGGATTGGCCTTACCAGCCCCAAAACGAAAGAGAACTGATAGCACACCAATGAGACCGCAGAAACGAAGACAGTCCGCCAGATTGGGGAGAAGCAGAGGAATGTTGGGAAATCCCCAAGAAAGCAGTAGCCAACCAGTAGAGATATATGACTCAGAGGACGAGCAACCCCCACAACTTGAAGGAGGGGAAAATGAAGAAGAAGAATTAGAAGAAAATGAAGAAGAGGAATCAGAAGAGGAAACTGAGCATTTCGACGAAGAAGAAGGGGAGGAAGCAGAGCAAACCAGCGAAAGCCCATTATAAAACCCTCTGCAAGAAGACGAATTGGCCCAAATTTTGGTCGATATGGGGGAATACATCTAGCTCCACAGCCCACTCAACCTTGATATTGAGGCAGGACCATCACAGGAGCACTTTGCTCACAATAAGAGTGCATCTGAAGAAATGAATGATGAGGAAGAAGAGGGAAGACAATCACAGGAACACTCTGCTCACAGTCGGAGTGCATCCGAAGAAATGCATGATGAAGAAGAAGTAGAAGAAGAAGAAGCCACCCAGGAAATAGCACATCAACCTAGGGTTTCCACCCCTGAGAAACTTGATGTGCAAGACGAGAACACTGAAGAAGTGTTCCAAGTAGAAAACATGGAAATAGGCCAAGGCGAGGGTAAAATCCCTGAAGAACAAAGCCCAGGCCCAAGAAAAGAAATAGCTGTTCCTTAGAAGAAAACGAATGAAATGCAGAGGCTGTGAAAGGAACAAAAAAGGCTATTAAATGTAGTTAAATAGCTTAGACATCAAATAAGGGTCCTAAAAATGGGGAAAATCTCAAAAAGAACCCTTGGAACAAAGGATGCAACCACCCAGACGAAACCCCATAAAATGAAGGTCAAAAGGACTCAAACCGAACCCATTATCATCCAGGACCATAAGGAATAGCATGTGGCTGTTACAAACACAGAGGCCCAAACAGAAATCACACCAGTCTGTAATAAGGACGTCCAGATAGAGGCATTTTCCTTTAATATCACGACCGACCGAACAGTTCATGGGAAGGAAAGGCAGACTATAGGAACCAGATGTCGCAATAAGGAGGTCCAGGTAGATCTCCAACCCAAAAATGTCATGATGGACAATGACCTAAGGATAGTGAGACATCAAAAAGATCTGACACAGGCCCAACAAATGATAGAAAAGCTCACAGAGGAAACTGTTGCTCAGGAGATATATTAGATGTTACAGCAGCAAGTAAAGAACATCAATGCATCAGAGAGTGAGGCCTTCAATAGATGGCGTAGGGTAGAGGAGAAAGTTAAAAAGGTAACCAATAGACTAGACATAGTTATGAGTCAAATGGATACCTTATGTTCTCTATATACTGATGTTCTAGCATGTAGGGAACTTGCCAAAAAATCATGCTTTGTTTTTTATGGAAAGGTACTTACAATTAAAAATTAAGGCTGTCAAGGCAGGGGTTCCTATAGAGTTAAAAACTATTGATGATTTCATAAACTGATGTAAACATTATGGGGTGAAAGTCCAATAATTACTATGTGAGTTTTATTTGCATAATCTTGTGTTGGAGGGTGAAATGGAAGAAAACCCTAACACTTTTGTGGGTGATATCCAACTTCAAGCACTCATCTCTTTTGCTGTTAACCAGATAAAGTGGCTTAAAGCCTATAATACCTTTCATAGACAAGAGAACGGGTTAGATCTGTGGGTAAGGGGTGAACCAAGAAACCAATTACGACTGTGGAATACGCATAGAAGCTTAATGAGAAAGCAGGGTGTGATCCAGACATTGGGACCCATTCACACAACAGTTGTCCAGCAAGGGGTAGAATACTTCCTAGCCATCAATGACCTTGCCATAGTAGCAGTTAAACTCCGATACAAGACTTCCAATCAGAATGTTTAGGACCGAGAGGCATTCAATTATGAAAATTTTAAGCTAGCTACTGATCGCCTGGTTACTTATAGTGACCTCATATTGAGAGAGGGCCCGCATTGGTTAGGTTGTAGGTTTCAAAGTCCAATCATCTGGTATCCTACACCAGGGTATAGAGCCCTATATGAATTGCTTGAAGGCCAGACAGGGCATATTTTTGAAGCTTTAGCTAGAAATCGTGGCTTTAGACCACTGCATGAAAATCCTTCTCTAGTCTATTCCCTAACTGCCTTGCATGTGAATTACAATGTTTTCATGAGGGCATGAAAAAGGGTAAGCAGGGGGGTTTGTTGAGCATTGGGAAAGGTATATATTTACCTCTTATTTCTTTATCTTCTCCTTTGAATCATAACTTCTTTACACTCTAATATGGCAATATGATTAAAGAATTATGGTGGAATTAAGGAGATTTGTGATTAATGCACAATGACTAATTATTGTCTTTTTCTATTCTGAAAGTGAAGAAAATGGAAAATTTCTATTCAGGAGGAAAAGACAAAGTAGAAGCAACTGCTGTCCCTTTGACAGGAAGCCGTATCCAGATGAGGAAATCAAGATTGGAGCGCATGGTCCAGGAAAAGGAAGAGAAAACATGGCATTAGCGCAAGAGGACAAAATGATAAGTTGGAGATCAAAGATATGGCGAATCCCTCAGGATCCTTTGATCTTGAGGGATCGCTGCTTCAAGACTTATCTGTATTTTTGATACTTCCGCCTGGCCATTATAAAAAGGGACAACGTTGGTAGCCCAGGGGGCGGATTTTATTGTCAATTTGTAGAACTTATTGTTGTAAACTTAACTTTGATCATCGACTCTCTTTGAAGAGCGATCACTGTAACTCTACCATTTATGATTAATATATAACTTCATTGTTGTTCCATCTTCTGATCCTGGAGTAACCGCAACAGTGCTTCCTTGGTGGCTAAGGGCCCGGCCCTAGTGGATCACTTGCTTCTTGTATCATTATTTTACGATTACAGTTGTGTGTGGTTTGATTTTCTTTGCATTCCCTTAACTTGCTTTATTCAGTAATATTTCGTTTCTGAACATTTCATTGAATTGCTTTGTTATATTGAAATCGTAATTGGATAGCAAGATTATTATTTACAACCGAAATATTATGTTGTTCCTTCTGAAACCATATTGCATTGTCTAATTCAGATTCTGCTGTTTATTTACGGTTGATATTGTTGTTCATTTACAGATTGATATTTTTGTTCATTTACAGTTGTGATTGTTGTTCATTTAACTACAGTCCACGTATAATTGCGATTGTTGTTCATTTCACTGTTGTTCAATTATAATTGCAATTGTCGTTCCTTTATACCTGTGGTTAATGTCCTGTATGCTAGAATAAGATTACTGATTCTATAGTCGCTGCGTGTTTTCACTTAATTAAGTTTGTTGTTCAATTTCTGTAGGTTTACTTGGATTTGTTGTTCCTTTCTTAGATTGTTGTTCAATTTCTTTATTAGTTAAAGATTGCTGTTCAATTCCTTTCTTAGTTAAAGATAGCTGTTCGATTCCTTTCGGTTAAGATTGCTGCTCAATTTATTCCTGTAGATTAAGCTTTGCAGTTCGAACTTTTCAATAGAATTAGTTGTTGTTCCTTTTCTTCTAATTGAATTGTTATTTCCAGCATTTACTTGAGTGTGGATAGAAAGATCTATAACTGCAACGAACATTGACTACTGCTGTCTAAGTTCTTAGATTGGAGATCTTGTCTGTGATTGATTTTCATTTACATCAGTTTACAAAGGAAAGAGTTATCATTACTGCATCCTTGACTGATGATTGTTGTAGTTTCTTGAGTAAATGATTTAGTTACAAAGCATTTAAGTTTCTTGCCATTACAATTAGATTTTGTTTCCAACATTCATTTACTTTTACTTTTGTAAGCACTATACTGCAAGCATTACTCTTGAACAAGTGACCGCCTTAGACTGAGTACACTCTTGAGATAAAAAATCGTACATGGATTGATAATTAATGTAGGGTAAATAGGGGTTAAAAGACACCTTTTTATCGCTCAATGGAGATCTTGTGAACAAGTTTGGCATGGCTGAGTGCAAACCTTTGACTACTCCAATGGAACAAAACTTAAATCTCACATCCAGTGAAGGAAAAGAATTTGAGGATGCAACAAAGTACAAACAACTCGTAGGAAGTCTCAACTACCTGACTACTACCAGATCATACATTTCATTTATTGTTGGAATACTCTCTAAGTTTATGCAAAATCCCTATGAGGGTCATTGGTCCACTACAAAAAGAGTTCTAAAGTAATTTAAGGGTCAAGACTTTGGACTCAAGTATACATGGGTGGGTGACTTCAGCTTGATTGGATACTCTAATTCAGAATTTGATGGAGATAATAGACTGGGGTATATACTTCAGGTTATGGTATGAGTCTTGGATCAAGAGTTGTCCCCTTGAGGTCATTAAAACAATCAGTTCCAACATATTCCACAAATGAGGAAGAATATGTGGTAGCAGCTGAAGCAATGAAGGAAATTATGTGGCTCGGGAAAATTTTGGAAGATTTGTGGGAGAAACAAGCACATTCAACTCCTCTTTTGATTGACAACACTTTTGCAATAAAGTTGGCCAAGAATGTCCCAAAGTTCCATGATCTAATGAAGCACATCAATATAAAATACCATCTAATTCGACATCATGTTGAGGCCAAAACAATCCACCTATGATATTGTTCCATAAATGAGAAAATTGTAGAGATCTTCATCAAAGCGCTTGGAAGGGAAAAGCTTGAAAGATTCAAAATGATGCTTGGACTCACTAACATCCCTTCAGATTAAGGGATGGAATGTTTACACCTAATCTTTAGGATTAATTAATCTGATGTAAATATTGTAAATAGTAAAAATAAAAGGAAGTTGGAATACAAATAGACATTGGGAGATGAAACCCAATAGTCTCCCTCTCCTTGTATATAGTCATATATTAATGAAAACACAACAAGTTATTCATGGAGTTACTCTTGGCCTGACGTTACCGTGTGAAGTTTTATGCTAGAATTATTATGAAAAAAATGGTTTTCAGGGAGGAAATTTCAACAAAAATAATTGAACTTTTATTACAAGATTGATTTTTAGGGTTAGGTACGATAATGTCAATTTTTCAGTCATTCCTATAGTACCATGGAGGACTTCGATTTGGTTGATTATGATGTAGACCCTACATCCTTGGGTCCTACCTTTATGTCACAATAGGAGATTCTAGACTTGTGTAAGACTACGCAATAATCAAGGAATAATCAAATCATGGTTAGTCAATAAAGGTCACCAACACTTGACATATTGATGATAAGTAATATGTAATTCTATGGAGGATGAGTTTTGACCTTTATGGCCCTTAAAAGGATATTGATACAAGATTATGGAAAACATGGATGTACTTAATCCTATGAATGGTTCCCCTCAATTAATTTTTACTAGCACCACCAGTCCTAGTTGGGTGTGGGATTTTAGTCTCATAATCATATTGATAAAGGTAAGGAAGGGTAAGGTGTGGGTATTTTGGCTGAGTTGAATGACAAGGGAAAGGATGAGAACACTTTAGTGTTTTCTCCTACATCTAAGGTAATGAAGGATCCAATAAAACAAATGGTTGGTGGAAGCATTGTAGAAGTGTGTACTCAATCAAGTCTAAAGAAGAACCAAAATAAATGTGTTAGGGTAACGCCTTGAAATTTGAAAATGGTGATAGGGTTGGATGTTAGTATGGAGGAGGTTGAAGATCTCATGGAAAAATCTATAGTAGGTTGATTCATGGAGAGAAATGTGAGTGGAGCATATGTGAGAAACTACTTAATAGAGAATTGTAGGCCCATCCCTAGATATATCCATGTCTTATACACTCTAGTTGGAGGATGGATATGTGTTATAGTAAAGAGTCAATAAGATGCAAATATTTTTTTAATAATGCTTGGAGACCCTTAATACCATGTCTAAAGAATTAGCTATTGAGTTTCATCTTAGAAGGGAGTTGAATTTTTTGTAGCAAGTTTGAGTACTTTTGTTAGGGCTTCTCTTATAGTTATGCTTCTCAAAAGATTTTAAAATGGTTTGAAACACCCTTGGTAGATTCATGATAAAACAAGCTAAGGTCAGTGTGGCATCGTGACCACCATGCAAATCTTGGAGCATGGGTCATGCACATGGACAAGATTGGAGGTGCCGTGGTATTAAATCAATGGAAATAAGGCAAATATCTCTCAAGCAAATATGCAACACAAGGACAAGGAAGGATATAATCCATATGGGTATGAGGAATTCTTGTGCATGGGAGACATGGAACAATATGTAGGCATGGGGGAGCAATAATTATTTAATCATCATCTTGCTCTCCCTCCATATTGGTGCATGATGAAAATGTATCAGTGAATCAGTTGATGTATATGAATAATCATGGATAATTATGGTGACTAAACCTCTATCCATCATGCATGTGAATTCCATTCTATTCTTTGGTGATGATAGCTTCAAGTAGGGTATTAAGGAGTGCCAAAGGAAATTAGTAGACCAAAATTTGGAATCTAATTAAGGTTATACAAAACCAACCACAACAATCAATCATGGAAGCTAGGAAAGTACAATGTAAGAATCCAAAGCCAAAGATTGGCACGTGGGAAGCTAATATGCATAATGAGCTCATATCCCTCAAACAAAGGGTGGACTGGTTAACTTCCTAACTCAACATGCAAATGAAGTTTCTGTTAGAGTAGAGACATTGGTTGCAGAGGAAAAATGATGAATTTCATGGTTTGAAGCAACAAGTGGAAATTGCACTAGTTGCGTAGTAAGAAGGATATTATGTTACAATTGATTCAACGTCCTCAATCAACTCCGAGTAGTTTCAATGGACAATGTAGTTATTTTGGATGACTAGAATAATTTTTAAACTCCATTTTTTTTATCATACCAGCTAAGTGTTGTAAAATATGTCACATTTACTATAGGAAGTACACTTGTATATATCTCTAGTTGTATGTAAGAAATACCTGGTCCAGATGAATTATATACACTATTTTTATCATGATTTTTTTTAAAAACTCTACTACTCAATCATCTAGATGAAATTTGGTGATGTAATCACAAATAATAAATATAAAATTACCTAATATTATTAAAAATGGGTTAAAAAAAGATCCATTGTCTTCAAAGATAATTTCGAGTCAAAATTTGATATGTGAGTTATAGAATTTGGTGGTAGAAATTTATTTGTATGATAGGTTGCTAGTGGGGATTAAGATTGTTTAGGTAAATTGGGTATTTAGTCATAAGTTATATTTTATAATATTTTGTTCATTATAATGGTTTTCTTTCCATTGATTATTTATGGGTGGACCATAATTATCCGAAGGGAATTTTAGGTAACAATAAAAAAGTCCTCAATTGTGTATATTTCAAGTGGTTGGGAGGAATGATTGTTATCCTCCCTACCTAAGTTCAATTATCATTAGTGGCATGTTGAGATCTTATTGAGTATATTTTTATTTTTGTAACAACTTTTAGCCTTGTTTTTGAATGACCATGAACCAAGAATATATTACCCTTACATATAAGCTAGAGGGTGGGGTCTTTGGTTACATGAAAAAATAAGAGTATGGGTGAATAAATCTCAGTCAATTATAGATGATGGTGTCAATTTAGAAACGAATAGGAGGGAAATCCATAATATGAAGGTGTGTAAGGTAGAGGCAGGTTCGAAATATGATTTGTGATAACAAAAATTACATAAATCTAAAGAGCTTGAAGAATCTTGGGATCATGTTTATTTTAATAAAGGAAAGGACCTTGCCATACAATCATCTTATATGAAAACATATAAAAAAGAATTCCCTTCTATAGTGGGATGTTTTGGGGTTGTTTATAACCTTGAAGAGGTTATGGGGGACTTAAAAATTAATCTCTCCCTTGTTAATTTAGGTATCTCTTGTGCCTTAGGGAATGTTGGCAATTCCCAACATTTATCATTTCTTCCTATAGGTAAGTCTCAAGACCCTAAAGTATTTTCACAAGGGGTAGACGCTTCTTCTTGATCCCTAAAAGAAGATCACATTTGTTAAACGGAATCTACTACTGCGGACATACGTATATTCCCTAAGCCTAATGGATGGAAATAAGGTTCATTTACGAGATCAAGTGAAAGACTCGGCTGGGAATTTACGAGATATAGTCAAAGAATCGAATTGAATGGGATTTGTTTCATTTTTTAAGGAGGTTGGCACGGGAAAAATATTATGCTCAAGGGACCTTGTTTCATTTTTTAATGAGCTTGACACAAGAAAAGTAACTGTGCTCAGGGACCTTGTTTCATTTTTTAAGGAGCTTGACACAATAAAAGTAACTTTTCTCTCGGACCTTGTTTCATTTTTTAACGAGCTTGACACAAGACAAGGAACTTTGATCCAAAACCTTGTTTCATTTTTAAGGTACTTAACACAAGAAAAGGAACTCTGCTTTGAGGAACTTGTTTCATCTTTTAAGGAGCTTGACACAAGAAAAGGAACTCTACTCCAATACCTTGTTTCATTTTTTAAGGAGCTTGACACAATAAAAGGAACTCTACTTTGATACCTTGTTTCATTTTTTAAGGAGCTTGACACAAGAAAAGGAACTCTGCTCTGACACCTTGTTTCATTTTTTAACAAGCTTGACACAAGAAAAGGAACTCTGCTCCAGAAGCTTGTTTCATTTTTTAACAAGCTTGACACAAGGAAAATAACTCTGCTACAGACATTGTTTCATTTTTTAATGAACTTGACACAAGAAAAGGAACTCTGCTCAGGGAACCTTGTTTCATTTTTTAATGAGCTTGACACAAGAAAAGGAACTCTGCTCTAGAAGCTTGTTTCATTTTTTAGCAAGCTTGACATAAGAAAATGAACTCTACTCCAGACCTTGTTTCATTTTTTAATGATCTTGACACAAGAGAAGGAAATTTGCTTAGGTGCCTTGATCATGACCTGCAGAAGGCCATCGCTTCCAAGAGGTTCTCATCAGATGGGAGGACAATGCTCTAGAAGGTATCAAAGGATCCATTGGAAAGATCAGACTCCAATGCCCCCTAGTAAATTATTCACCATATCACCTATTGGATCTAGGTTGAAAGAAGTTGAGTGAATAGTGAAAGGCTCATCTTCATCAATAGGTATGTGAATGGGATAGGTTGCCACATAATTAACCTGTGGCGGGGAAGATACCACTTGAAAATTTGGAATTCTTAGGGAAGTAGGATGATTGGAAGTCAAATTAGGACCAACAAATGAAATCTGATTTATAGTCACAATCCTTCCATCATGTGGGAAGCACATCACACGAAAGAGTTTGGACACAACAACATTCATATTATAAACATAGTCTTGTCCTAGGAACAAATTGAATTCCAAAGGGCCAATGATGACCATAACATCAATACATACACTTTTTCCTTCCAAGGAAATAAGAAACTGAGGAAGGATCCCTAAGGGTTGTCTGCTTCTTTTGTTAAAAGCTAACAGATTCGAAGCGACAGACACAACCTGTGGGGAACCCAAAGCTTCCCAAGTAGTGGAGGATAGAATACTAATAGAAGATCTCTCATCTATAACAATGTGATGGATATTCTTATCATAATCCTATAGCATGATCTTAAAAGGCATGTAAGAAGGGAGACAAGGTTCTATCAATCAACTCCAATCAAAGGCAATGGCCTATTTTCTTGGAGGGGTTTTTGTGGGAACGAGATAAATGCTCCCTTGTCTGGTAGAATCAGAAGAAACAAGAAGAATCTAAGCGGTGTGATCCTCATTCTCTACGGGAAAAGTACGGTCTACTGAAGGTGGAATCGGGTCAACTATTTTCTCAACCAATGGTTGGTTAGGAACAGACTCATGGGATTCACGTTTAGAGAGAGTGGTATTGACTGGAGACAAATTTTGATCAATAAATTCATCAACTAGTGGAGGATTGGGAGAAAGATTCTGATAACCAGTCAGGAGTCGAGGTTGAGAAGTTGTAAGGTTTTACAACACTTTTGAGGCTTCATCCATATACGGACAAAGGTGAATATCATGATTCCCTTCACATAACCTACAAGGAAACTTAACTTTACCCTTTTTCCCATGGACCTTACTAGCACTAGTTGAAGGTTTGTCATCAACATGACCTCTAGAAGCTGATGAAAAAGGCCAATGTGAGCTTGTATACCACACTTATAATACCTGTGGAATATTAGGACAATATCTAAGAAGGTGGTCACCCTTACATAACTTGCAAGGGAATTTAACTTTGCAGGGTTGATTGGAAGGTTTCTCAACATTAGTTGCATCGGTAGAATTGGTTGCTTTGTTGCCCCATGCTTATTTTTATTCTTCTTATTCTTCGTCCTCTTATGCTTCTTCTTAACTTCCTAGTTACGAGAATCAAGAATTTCACCAGGAAAGGAGGAAGAAAGGGATGAAGAAAAAATAGGTGAAGAAGGAAAAGGGCTAACTTTAGGATCAAATTAAGGTTGATATTATTTGGGTCGAGGATAAATTGGTTGAGAAGAAATTTGGACATTCAAAACTATAGTGGTCGAAAACAACCAAACTAGAAAACCAATGGTAAATCTAGAAGGGACAATGTTGCCATATAATGAGCACCATTATTTCCAAAGGAAAGAAAAGGACCATGATTCCCATCAAAGGGGTATCCTTGATTGGTATAATCGGGAACTATTGCCATTAGTATCAACCTGAGATATACTAAGGAGTTATTCCATTGGGAGGATGTTGTTCCATGGTAAATTAATTGATTTTATAAATTAAAGATATAAAAAAAAATCAAAGGGGTAAACTAGGAAAAAGGTTTACCAAGTAACCGTGAACTGCAATATACACATTGGAGAACCAAGGACTTCACATACATGCAATAAATATCCCTGAATGATGTGTTTGATGTATCATGGTATACAAGGTGGATGACTCGGTTACCTATGGCGAGGATAAAAACCTATGGTGGACTTCCAAAATATAATCGATGGTACGTGGAATTTCAGTCTGTAGTAGTGATGTCTGATGCGTAACCATTCGATGAGAGCATTCCCATATACTTTATGTGCTTGGAGAGCTGTCCAATATACCCAAAGGTACGTGGAGAATGATCCTATACACTTACATACGTGGAACATGATACAATGCTAGAAAATAACAACAAATCCTATGTTTAACAATGCCAGAACACGTCTCTAGCCTAGACCTCTAAATGTTTTGTTAAATTTCAAATGTTCCTTAGGTTAATTGAGGTGAATTTTAGAGTTTATCTTGAATTAGATTTCAGTTTCATGGCTCAAAACTCGATGTGACCTGAACACACCTATAATGAAACTAATATGAAAAAAAGAACTCCTTTTGTTTTCCTTTTAATAATGAAAGGCCTAACTAAGTAGAGGAAGAAAAAATCAATCAACAATGTAACAGACAAGTGATTCAAAAATCGATCTCCTCAACTTCACTATTCCAATCGAAATCAAATCCCTATATGCAATGCATGATGCATAATAATTTTATTTTCTATTTCACTTAATTTTCAGATGAAAACTAAGATGCACAGTTTAATCATTGATTCAAACAAAATTTTCAGAATGACGACTAAAACATCAATTCCTCTAAGTACTCAAAGATCAAACAAAATCAGTTTTCAAATCCTTACTAGAGGCACTAAGCACAAAAGAAAACAAAATGGTGGCTTCATAGAGATCACAAGACACTCAAAGAATTAAGGAAGACTAGCTAGAAGAAAGTTGATAAGAGGGAAAATAAAGAAAAAAAAACCTTGTGCATGAACTGGGGCCAACACAGGTGCAAAGGAGGCACCAGTGCTTTGAAAGGCAGGCATAGAGAAGGCTCAACTGGGGTGTAAATCTCTGTCTGAAGACCAAAGGGGGTGTTGGTCAAGGGATGTAAAGTTCCGACACAAAAATTATAATTGAAACTCAGTGAAGGGTCTTCCTAGGTCTTCTCTTGACTGAATAAAATAGTAATGGTCTGAAGAATAGGTAAGACAAGCATAATGGACAAAGAAACCATCAAGGGAATACAATGATCCCTAGTATGGTCGCCAATTTGTTATATGGAATCTACGATTGCGTATAGAAGTATCTTCCCTAGGCCTGGAGGGTTGACCTAGAAAAATAGAAAGACAAAGGGACTAATGTTTTCCTTAAGCTGAATAGATAACAAGATGAAGCCTACCTATAATCTATCGTATGCTTCACTCCTTCCTTGGCTTGTATGTTCCAGTCCTAGTTTGATCACTATAATTAGAACTCACATAATTAGACAACACAAGCTAACAATCTACAGGATCTATGTAGCATCATCTAATCAATTTATTCAATATATCAACATGTTATTGAAATAAATGAAATCATAACATCATATATAGGGAAAAAAAAACTCTTTGCATTAATAGAAATGGAGTGAGTTTCAACCAAAAATAGTTGTTGATCTTCTAAAAGATCTACTCCAAGTTGACTTGTCCTTTCCTTGCCACAAAGTGAACCTATAATCACCCTAATACATGGAATGATATCTCTCATAGCAACAACATAAGGGTAGAATAACTCTCCAAAATCCAACCCCTGACCTATGGATGTCATTAAATATATAGGTAAAGGAGGTAGTTCATGAATTCTTATCCTTTTACCAATTTGGGATTGAGATGCACTCTTGATGGGAGGGTGAGCTCAAGCGATAAGGGATGAAAAATCCAAGGTAGAAAGCTTCTTGAAGAGGAAGATTTTGGATTCTTTTTTGTTTCTCGAATTTCTAGAATCAACATACCCCCAAAACTAAGCAACCAGCTGGTGATCAATGCATGTGAAGAGTAGGGAAACCTGGTACCAAATGCTGGCCAATGATGGGCCAAGGTGCGTTGGTCCTAAAAATGATTAAAATGAAGCATATTTAGGAAGAAACTAAGGGATATGAGAGATTCATACTTAGGGCTTTGTGGAGGCAGGATGAAAAAGTGTTGAAAGGATGTGAATGATCATGTTTGAAGGCCCATTGACCAGATGTGACAAAGTGACCTACAATACATTTCCCCCTAAAGCGCAAAGTTAGAAATGGAAGTTGATGACTTAAGTGCTTTACCTTGTGACCAGTTGGGATCAAGAACAATTGACGAGAACATCATCTATTGCAATACATTTACATCATGACATCTTTGTTGAAGGAGGCATACCCATGCTCAACACATAAGCTAATATTACATGTAAAAAAATACACGTCCACAGATGAAAAAATGGTGGACTCGTGACTGTATGATTATCTGTATGATCATAGCCATCATACATTGTGATCTTGTATTCCTCTTGAAATCACGGCTCGGATGGATGAAACTAGATCCGAGGTCTTCTATCTCGTTCATGTGACCAACCAATGTATGAGTCTAACCATGTGAATCAATGAGCTGAGATCGAACATGGTAGACACCATCTAATTATCGACCAATGATGTAAGTCGTTAACAGATGTGAGAGAAACCACCAATGATGTTAATGGCCCTCAAGGTACTGTAATAAAATTTGTATGGTGTGAATAGATGAGTTAATGTTGAACATTGTACAAAATCTCTTGGCTGAAGGCCAATGATGTAAACATGTCGTTGAGAGTGAGGAAACTTGCCATTAATGTATGCAAGCACCAAGGTACTTATACTGAGTAGACATCTTTTCATTTAGTTTAACAAGTTAGAGAAGACAAGTGCTTGACAATATTTTCATCTTTTGGGAGTCTGAAAAGAGCTGAAAGAGGACTCCTCCTAAAGGAACATGTGGTATAAAGGGTAGTAACTGGTTCCAGTCATGATGTAACTACTCAAAACACATAGAGGTTAAGAGGTTGGCTAATAAGACCAATCATCACAATGGTTCCTCAGGAAAGGGTAAACAACCAAGTGAGAGTGTATGATTGGCTAAGCCGATGATGACAATGGAATGAGAAAACCAAGGTTCATATGGCAGAATCAGGTTGATAAAGAATGGCAATCACAAGAGATAAAATGAGAATGGTTTCATTTTTACACAAGCTTGAAACATGGGAAATTATGCTTGAAATTGGTTTCATTTTTACTCAAGATTGAAACAAAGGAAAACTATGCTTGATATAAGTTTGCATGCCCCCAGCATAATGACTCCATTAGAAGTACAAAGAGGTAAATTAGGAAAAATATTTACCAAGCAACTGTGAACTACAATATACACCTTGGAGAACCAAGGACTTAACGTGTGTGCAGGAAATCTTCCCGAATGTTGTGTTCGGCATATTACGGTATACAAGGTGACCGACTTGGTTACCTATGGCGAGGATATAAACCTAAGGTGGAATTCCAAGATATACTCAATGGTACGTGGGAGTGCAGTCCGTAGTAGTGTTGTCTAATGTGTAACCTTTGATGAGAGTGTTCCCATATACTTTACATGTGTGGAGCGTTGTCCAATATACCCAAAGCTATGTGGAGAAAAATCCATACACTTACGTACGTGGAACGAGATTTCACCCTCGGGATACAATGATGGAAAACAATGACAACTCCTACATTTAATGACACTGGAACACGTCTCTATCCTAGACCTTTAAATGTTTTGTTAAATTTCAAATGTTGCTTAGGCTAATTGAGGTGAATTTTAGAGTTTTTCTTGAATTAGACTTCAGTTTCAAGGCTCAAAACTCTATGTCACATGAACACACCTATAATGAAACTAATATGACAAAAATAACTCTTTTAGTTTTTCTTTTAATAATGAAAGGCCTAACAAAGAAGGGGAAGAAGAAATCAATCAACAATGCAACAAACAAGCGATGCAACAATTGATCTCCTCAAATTCACTATTCCAATGAAAATCAAAGCCCTATATGCAATGCATGATGCATAAGATTTTTCTTTTCGATTTCACTTAATTTTTAAATGAAAACTAAGATGCAAAGTTTAATCATTGATTTAAACAAACTTTTCAGAACGGTGACTAAAACATCAATTCATCTAAGCACTCAATCATCAAACAAAATCAGTTTGCAAAAAAACTGATGATAAGAAAAAAGGAAAATCTAAACAAATCCTTACCAAAGGCACTAAACATGAAAGAAAACCAAATGGAGGCTTCAGAGAGAACAAAAGATTACATGAAAGAAAACCAAATCCTTACCAATTCACGGTTTCTTTGTAAACCTTTTTCCTAGTTTACACCTTTGTTTTATTTTGTGTCTTTAATGAAACCAATTTGAGTCTTTCATCAGATCTCATAAATTCTCAGTCAAGTCTTTCACTTGATCTCGTAAATGAACCTTCATTCCATCCACCTATTTGTAACCAGTAGTTTACTTAGGTGAATGAAATGAAGCTTGGGGGGCATGTACCTCAAATTGAGTCATTACGTTGGGGGCATGCAAGCTTATATCAAGCATAATTTTCCTTTGCTTCAAGCTTGTGTAAAAATGAAACCAATTTCAAGCATAGTTTCCTATGTTTCAAGCTTGTGTAAAAATGAAACCATTCTCATTTTATCTCTCATGATTGCCATTTTTTATCAGCCTGATTCTGCCATATGAGCCTTGGTTTTCTCATTCCATCGTCACCATCTTCTTGGCCAATCATATGTTTTGACTTGGTTGTTTACACTTTCCTGAGGAACCATTGCAATGAGTGGTATTATTAGCCAACCTCTTAACCTCTACGTGTTTTGAGTAGTTCCATCATGACCAGAACCAGTTGCTACCCTTTATACCACTTGTTCCTCTAGGAGGAGTCCTCTTTCAACTCTTCTTAGACTCCTAAAATATGAAAATATTGTCGAGCACTTTTATTTTCAAACTCGTTAAAGAAAATGAAAATACGTATACTCAGTATAAGTTTAACCCTTTTCTGAACTAAGATAGACTATTTACAAAAAAGTAATACCTTAGTTGACCATGGATAAGAGGTTCTCTTAGGTATTATTTTCTGCCTTTTTGGACCTAAGGGACTATCTATGAAAAGGAACATCTGGAGTTTTCTTTTTCGCCTCTTTTTCAAACTCTCTAAACATTAAAAATATGTTGATTTTTACCTTCGCTGGAATCATTAAAACATCAAACAGCGATGGACTCATCGTTCATGCCTAGACAAAACCACTCCTTTTCTGGGTACATTAAATATTCTCAGAGGAAATCATCTGAAATATTAACTTACAGATCAAGCATATGTTATCCTCCTCAAGCTTGTTAAAAAATAAAGAGGTACTGACTAGTATGGTTGGGGAAATTGGGAAAACAGGGTACTCCATTTTGTTAATGGAAACGAGTCACCCTTGAACACGACACTCTTCCTCTTCATTTATGTGGCTGTTGGGTTGAAAAGTATGCTTGTATTTTGGTTTATCATACCATTTCAAAGCCTCTATTTTTCTTTTGGGTCAATGCTACCAACTCCATTTAGTGTCGTCGTTATGTTCAAGAGAAGTCATTTAGACAATATTTGCTACAATACTCTTAAGCCTTCATTCCATGTTTTCCTTTCCTGATCTAGTTCTATATTAGTTTGTATCAAGTCATCATACTCATTTCGTGTCAATATGAGGGGTACATCAAGTCACTCCTGTGACGGGTCACTTCTTGTTGACATCAGCTCATTATCGAGAACATTGACTTAGAAACACCCCTTTGGTACCTTGGTTCTTGCATACATCAATGGAACATTTCCTAACTCTCAGTGATAGGTTTACATCATTTTCCTTTGACCAAAATATTTTGTATGGTGTTCGACATCAACTCATCTATTCACAGCATCCAGATTGTACTGCAATACCTTGAGGTCCATTAACATCATTGTTGGTTTCTCTCGCGTTTGTTAACAACTTACATCATTGGCCGGTAACCAGATGGTGTCTACCATGTTTGATCTCAACTCATTGATTCACATGGTTAGACTCGTACATTGGTTGGTCATGTGAAAAAGATAGAAGACCTCAGATCTAGTTTCATCCAGCCGGGCTGCGATTTAAAGAGTACTACAAGATCACAATGTATGATGGCTATGATCATATAAACTATCATCTAGTCATGAGTCCACAATTTTTCATCTGTGGACGTCTCTTTTTGTACATGTAATAGCTTATGTGTTGAGCATGGGTATGCCTCCATAAGCAAAGATGTCATGATGCAAATGTATTGTAACATATGATGGTCTCACTAGTTTTTCTTGATCCTGACTTGTCACAAGGTAAAGAACTTCAATCATTAGCTATCATTACTGACTTTTCTCTTTAGGGAGAAATATGTTATAGGATGTTTTTTCACATCTGGTCAATGGGCCTTCAAACAGGATCATTCAAATCCTTTGAACACTTTGTCATCCTCCCTACACAAAGCCCTAACTGTGCATCTCTCATATCCTTGAGTTTATGCTTGAAACTGCTTCATTTCAGTAATTTTTAGGACCATCGCACCCTGGCCCCTCATTGGCCAGTGTTGACTACCAGGTTGCCCTACTCTGCACCTGTGTTGATCACCAATAGGTTGCTCAGTGTTGGGGTTGCGCCGATTCTAGAAATTCGGGAAAACAAAAAAAAATCTTGAATCTTCCTCTTTCAGAAGCTTCTAGGATTTTTTATAATTATTTACCTTGGATAAAAGTCTTGAATCCTATCCTATCCTACCTTGGAGTTTTCATCCCTTATCCCTTAAGCTCATCCTCCCATCAAGAGTGGATTTCAAAACCAGATTGGTAAAAGGATAAGAATTCATGAACTACCTCCTTTACCTATATCTTTACTGCCATCCATAGGCAAGGGATTGGCTTTTGGAGAGTGATTCTACCCTTATGTTTTTGATGTGAGAGATATCATTCCATGCATTAGGGTGATTAGAGGTGCACTTTGTGGCAAGTAAAGGACAAGTCAACTTGGAGGAGCTCTTCTACATGATCAACACCTATTTTGGTTGTAACTCACTCCATTTCTATTAATGCAAAGAGTCCTTCATTTGCCTATATATGATGTTACGATTTCATGTATTTCAATACCATGTTATCTATTGAATAGTTTGATTAGATGATGCTACATAGATCTCATAGATCATTGGCTTGTGTTGTCTCATTGTGCAGGTTCTAATTATAGCAATTAGAGCTAGGATTGGAGAATACAAGCCAAGGAAGGAGCAAAGCCGCTACAACAGATTCCAAGTATGCTTCATCCCATTATATATTTAGTTTAAGGAAAACATTAGTCCCTTAGTCTTTTTGTTGTTCTAGGTTAGTACACTAGGCCTAAGAAAGATACGTGTTCGTAGTCGTAGATTTCGTATAACAACATTATCAAAGAAGCATCATAGAATACGAGATAGAATTAGATAATAATAAAACTGTTCATAGTATTGGGATTAGGTCTACCTCCCTTATTAGGTAAAATAAAGTAGATTTAGGAAATTGTAGAGGTATCGAGGGTGGTTTAACACTTGACTAGGACATCCTCATCCATGTAGGAAGAAAATCAAACACATCCAAAGAAAATTCATAGGAAAGGAAACAAGTCAAGGAAGGAAAGTATTTAAAAATTAGTGGGGCACTTGGAGCAAGTAATACCGCAAAGGTTGTCTCATAATGAGCATATTATCTCTAAAACGAGTAGGGGGTGCCTTAACATAAAAAGAACTAAAAATAATGTGTGGAATGTATAATTTAAATGTTTTGACCCTTCAAAATAAAATCATTTGTGGAAGGTCAAAGGCTATAGAATTTTTTCCATCCTTTTTATAGGATTGAACTGTGGTCTTTGAATGTTGTTGGCCTATCAAGAGGTATGGTAACATGATGGAATCCTATGTTTGTTGCTTCTTATTTTAATGTGTTTTCTATGGATATTGTGATGGAAGGAAGGTCAAAATATTTGGGGAAGCCTACAAAAATCATAAATATACACAACAACAAATCCCTGTGATTAACTCCCTTTTTTGCTCCTTTTTTTGCTTCCAATCACTGTTTTAGTGTCTTTTTCTCCAATTTTTTGAAAAAGTTGGCAATATTTATCGAGACGACGCTATTTTTGGCATTGTTTAAGACAACCAAAACATTTAGGTGCTAAATTAGGTAGTAATAGCATCGTAAATAGCACTAGAAGTAGAATTGGAAATCATGCCAGAAATTTGTAGAGTCGGAAATAGCGCTGAAAATAGCACTGAAAATAGTGACATAAATTTCCCCAAAAATACCGCTAGGTTTAGCTCCTTTTTTGCACCTAAATTACCTCCTTGGTTAGCTCCCCTTTTAGCGCTGAATTTAGCGTCGGATGTTCCTAAATAGTTAATTAATTGAGGTGTTTGGGGTTAGGTGGATAGGGGCTTTGAGGGTTATGGGATTTAGGGATTTGGGATACAAGGATTAAAGGTTAAGGGATTAGGGGTTAGTGTTTAAGGGATTAAGGGTCAATAGATAAGGGATTTGGTGCTTATGGGTTAGGTAGTTTAATGGTTAATAGCTAGGTTGTTTTAGGTTTGGATGGTTTGTTAAATCTTGTTGTTACAAGATTACATTTTAGTTCCTTTACTGATTTGGATTAATTAAGGTTCCAGGAGTTTTTGTTACACATACATTTTCTTAAGCACATGTTTCCTTTCCTAATCAGATCAGATCTAGGAAATCCAATTATTTTTCCAATTAATGCATTCCTCACCCTGCCATAATATTACATGATTAGACCATTTTGACACCATTACTTTTAAAAATTAAACCGATGTAACTGAGGTCATTAGTATCAATATTCCTTCATCATTATTACTTTTTTTTCTTTATTATTCACGTTTTTATATCCAAAGATTAATGCAATCATTCAGAAACTCCTTTTAATTTAAAAGTTCCAAATTTTTAATAAGGAGGAGTAACCCCCGATAATTCCAACACTTTGACATTCTCCCTTGAGCAAGCATCTATGTGCGTTGAAGCAACTCTATAATAGGTTCTTAGCATTGTTTAGTAGAGCGGTTGTGAGAAACTATGGGTGGAGTAGCAGTTAGACATGAACCTGACTCTGTTAATGTGTTGTTACAAAATCTGGAAGCATTGGAAATTTTTCGAAGGGTTGGATGGCTAAGTTATTTTGTAAAATGACAGGGTTTCAATGAATTGGTCGCTTTATAATTTTCCCAAGCCTTAGTTGAATAACACTCTATGGTTAGGGACTTCATAATTGTTGTTACAGAAGAAGTTATCGTAAAAGTGGTAGGGTTGCCTAAGAAAGGAGAGTGGTGGTTTTCAAGGAAAGTGGCCAATCCTGAAGCTAAGGCCATATTCTTATAGGAGGGAGAAGAATTGACACCCAAGTGTAGGGGTTTTGATAGAACATCTCTTCCTCACCCTTGGGAATATGTAGCCCTCTTCATTACCTATGAGAGTGATTTTGGGATTATTTTAAATTATCACTTTCAATTGATGTTACACATGTTATGAAACCAACTCATAAAAAGATAGAAAAGATAGATCAACGACTTAAAAATCAGCCTCTTCGAGGAGGCAACCTCCTTTACATTACACAAATGGATAATTCTTGGATGATACAAATGAAAATACCTCCTTTCTATCTATAGGAGTCTAAGGGGTCCCAATACAATCAGAGCCTACATAACAATAATATTGTAGGGGCACAACAATAACAATAATGGGCTTCTATGGGGCATAATAATAACAACATGGGGACTATATGGGCACAATAATACAATAAGGGGGTTGCACTAATAACAATAAGGGGTTACATTAGTAGTATAGGGACCTAAAATGCCCCTCTCATTCAAAAAGTGTTGTCCATAGCGTTTGAGTAGTTCTGGATGCTTCTATATAAAATTCTCATCCTCCCATGTGGAATCTTCAGCGGGTAAGTTCTTCCACTTGATGAGAGAAGGTCTCTTCACCAAAAAATGTCCCAAAAGCTCTTCCAACAAGTTGAAAGCATGTATAGAGATTGATGATTTTGTAGATAATTGGTCAATTGTTGATTCCCAAGATGAAGTATCAGATGTATATATTTTAACTGATGCTTCCTTGTCAGATACTGAGTCAGTTCCCGACACATGCCAGAAAATGAATATTTTCTATGATTGTTCTGAATCTGAGAATGAAACTGACTTGCATTTTAGTGATGAGTATAGCTCCGATGACTACATTGATGAGACATCTGAATCCATTTCAAATGATGCTATATCTACTGTTCCCTCTCTATCTACCGATCGAGATACTAAGAATTCACACTCCATTTTAAATTCTCTACCTCCACAATCCACGTTGAATTCTTTTTGTCCTTACCCAAAAAAAGTTTCTCAGTCATCTTCATCTTTGCCCATTCCCACATATGTTAATCTCGAAGTTAAAGGTGAATGGATCACTGTGGATGCATTCATTGATACAGGTGGCTCCAATAACTTAGCACGCCCATATTTATTCAAAGGATTATGGAAGCCTTTACAAAATATTCTGATTTCTGAGACCATTGGTGTCAATCTCACCCACTATGTTGATAACGTATCTTTAAGAGTAGGGGAGAGTATTGTAAATTTTTTTGCAATTTAGCACTATGATGCCTCTACAAGCTTGTTTCTTGGAATGCCGTTTATTAATTCTGTATTTCCAGTTACAATTAGTGATGACAAAGTTATTCTGAATATAAAAAAGAAGGCAATCTCAGTTCCAAGATTGACTTTGGCTAATTCAGAAGCCAGAAAAGAAAATAGCCAAAAGAAGGCCGGGATGAAAAAGTCCCAGAATACTTCTCATAAATGGCAAGAAGTATTGCAGATTTATGAAGAAAGGAGTCAAACAAAATCAAAACAAAAGGCAAACATAAATCTTGATTGGTCTCCTGAACAAATGACTATTTATGATGAATTGTTGAAATGTTGTTCTGAAAATCCTCAAGCATTCTAGGCTAAAGAAAGTCCTTAGCAAGAAATAATTACTCTACATGACAACGGGGTTACAGGAAAGCTTATAACCTGTACTCCAATAGATGAAAAAAAAATCAAAAAGCAGATTGAAGAACTCTTAAATCTCAAGTTAATCGAATCCAGTTCTTCTCATTATTCCTGTTCTGCTTTCCTGGTAAGAAATCACTCAGAGATAGTAAGAGGAAAAGATCGAATGGTCATTAATTATAAACCATTGAATGCAATCACGAAGGGCTTCAACTATCCTCTACCTCGCCAGGAAACAATTATGGAAAAAATTCAGAATAGCAAGATCTTTAGTAAGTTCGACATGAAGTCTGGTTATTACCAGATACAAATCAAAGAAGAAGATCGCCACAAAACTGCATTCACATGTCCTACAGGTTTTTTCCAATGGAGAGTAGTCCCATTTGGACTAAAGAATTCTCTAGCTTTCTTTCAACGGCAAATGGACTATATTTTTGGTAAATATGATTTTAATGTTGTCTATATTGATGACATTTTGATTCATAGTCGGGATCTTGAATCACATATGAAGCATTTACAGATATTTCTTGAAGAAGCAAAGCAGCATGGTATTGTTTTGTCAGAAAAGAAAATGCTTCTGGTTCAAGATAGTATTGATTTTTTGGGTATCCATGTTATCAATGGTAAAATTCATATGCAACCCCATGTTTTAACAAAATTATCTGAATTTCCCGATCAGTTACAGGATACTAAAATGATTCAGTGATTTCTAGGAATACTCAACTATGTGCATAAATACATTCCTAGATTGTCAGAAAAAACTGCTCCAATCAGAAGACATTTGCATTCTGGATGGTCACAAGAAGCCACAACAGCAGTTCAAATGTTAAAAGTTGAATGCAAAAATCTCCCCGAGCTCAAACCGCCAGGTAATGGATTTCTCATCCTTCAGATTGATGCGTCTAATAATTTTTGGGCAGCCATCCTTTTTGGAAGAAAGGAAGAGATGGGAGAAGAACTTTTATGTGCATATGCTTCTGGAGAATTTCTGATTCACCAGAAAAATTATTTTCCAGTAGAAAAAGAAACTCTTGCCATTTTTAATGGCATACAAAAATTTGAATTATATTTGGCCCCTGCCAAGTTCCTGATAAGAACATACTCAATGAATTTAAAATATTTCTTATCAGTCAAGATATCAAAACAACTCGCAAGAGGTAGACTTTTGGCATGGCAGATATGGTTTCAAATGTATGATTTTGATGTTGAATGGGTGCCAGGTATTTCCAATCATTTAGCCGACTCTCTTACCAGAGAAATGAACAAGGCCCATGTTCATAACCAAAGAACTGATATTTTTGTTATTCCTGGTAAGACCCCTGCAGATTATAGCTTTGAAACTTTTGTAAAAAGATTTCAAATTCTTGAATTAATTCTTGGTGATGTGGTCAAAGAAATTAAAAAGGTTATTGGACTGAGAATGAGAAGAAATCAATGGATACACAGATGTCAAGCTTGGCAGTCCAAAAATGTTGGTGTTCTGTTGGGTCTAGATGAAGAATTGGTAAAGGTATATCCTCTACCAAATATGAAGGTAAAACTTTATTTCAAGACTCTTGATGATTACTGGACTAAAGAATATACTGAATCCATGATCAAGGTTTTGCAAACTTTGAATTATTATCAGATCATTGGAGGTATAGATTTCTCTTTTGTTGTTTATACTTCTGCTAAAATGTTGGATTTGGATGAAATAAATATGACCGAAAGGGTAGGAAGGTTTCTAAAGTCGTTAAGAATTCTTGATCTTTTTGAAGAACTTGATGCTGCATTTCTTCAAAGAAATGATGAAAATTTTGCAGGAACAGATTCATTTCCCCAGTATGAACTCTTTGAACCATTTGTAGATTGGGAAACAAAAAATGGCCATTGTCAAAAGAAGCCACAGACAAGGGCTTCTCAATGTGTTGAAAGGACATTGCAATATCTGCGAACATTCTCAACACCTTGGGATTATCAAAAGTTTAGAGTTCAAAAATCCTATTGTCCCAAATCCTTTTGCACAATTATATGGCCCTGAACGAGTTGTTGCCTCTATGATAGCCAACAATAATGAAGAAATTAAGAAAATCACTCTCTGGCTTAAAGAATTTCACAGCCTCAAGTTACCTGAAAAATTGTCTATGATCAAAACTTTGGAAACACTTCAAGGAAGATTTGGAGTAATCAAATTACTGATTAATTCAAAGGCATTAATTACTATTAGTGTTATGGTAGGAAATTGGAGTGATGATGTAGTTTGTTTGATAAATTTACTATTGTCAACCAAGGTTTTTTCATCTATGATTTTTGAATTAGGTTGGCAGCAACAAGAGAATATCAATCATAACTTCAAGCTATGGGTCCAATGTGCCATAGAACGCTCTGTCAGCATGTTTCAAATTTTCAAATGGGAATTATTAGATGGAGTCGAATTGTCAATTCAAACAATGCCTGAATTCCGTAAAAGCAAAAAAGATTCCTTCCTCGACATTGAGATAGATCCAATGGATTATGTAAATCGGTGGACGAAAGAGGATAATAAGTATCTCTTTCCACAAAAGAATCTCTATGTTACGACTGACACGATAAAGTTTGATACAAGACAATCATCCGAGGCACCACTAAAAGGAGAATCTTCTACAGTCTCGACAAAAGAAAAAGCAGCTACAGCAAAAGGAAAAGAGAAGGTATCCGACGAAAAAGAAACTATTTTCGTGGATTTGTATCAAGATGCTCAAGAGCAACATGACCACACATGGGAGACAAAATATTTGGAGTGGTTAAATCAACCATGGTTAAAGCAAAAGCTTCCCTCATCTTCATCAGAAGCACATGATCCTAATTCCGATTATGATAGTGATCGAAGTCCGATGGGACCTTGGTAGTGCGTTTTCTTTTAATTATTGTACTTGAGAATATTGAACAGACACCGTCTGGACTAAGAAATGTCTGACAGGACCTTAAATAATTTTCATATGTTTCTAAACTTATAAGTATGAGTCTTGTGTGTGTAGAGAGAGAGACAAGTCTGTGTTGTGAATGAATGTGTGAGTGTGTGAAAGAGTGTTTGTATTCTATGCTTTAAGAGATCAGAGACCAGAAATCTCTACTCTGAGGCATAACTTGGTATGTAATATTTTTATTTGAATTAATTCTGAAGCCTACTGGGTCGCATGTCTGAGGATAGTTTGTTCCAAGATCACCTTAAGTCGGGATTGTAAAGCGAGTTGAAGACCGAAGGAGTCGTGTGTCCTTGTATTTCTTGAGCCCGTGGTGGATGGTGTGAGGAATTTCAGCATACTCTTCAGAGGTTCAAGTAAGTTACTACTCTAAAATTGATCGATTATGTAGCTCCCAATTTCTTGTTTTTTTTACTGCTTTCGGTTCCAATATGATTTTTCCTTCCTCGTCAAGTTCTATCAATATTGTTTGAATTGGGATCTTCTCACCTATAACCTTATTTAAGCATGAAACATGGAAAACTGGGTGCACTCGGGAAGATGCAAGAAGCTCCAATTTGTATGCCATAGTACCAATCTTTTGTAACACCTTGTATGGACCATAATACTTTGGTGATAATTTATTATCCTTCTTAGCTTGCTTGAGGGACATTTGTTTGTATGGTTGTAGTCATAAAAATATCTAATCACCTACATCAAAACTTCTTTCTCTGTGATGCTGATCTTCCTGTTGTTTCATTCTATTCTACGCCAAAGTGCGGTTATCCTTTAATAGTTTGAGAACTTGTTGATGCTTGATGTGATCTTCCACTGCTTGAACCTTAGAATTTTATTTTAAAGATGATGTGATGAATGATGGATGATATCCATAAAGTGCCATAAATGGGGTCATTTTTGCTGCAGTATGGAAGGAAGTGTTATACTACCATTCAGCCAGAGGCAACCACTTGACCCATTGTGTTTGTTTATCATATTCAAAGCAACGAAGATATCCTTCCAAACATTTGTTCACTATCTCAGTTTTCCCATCATATTGAAGATGATAAGATGAGCTATGAGCTAACTGAGTACCCAAATATTCCACCTCTTACACTCCAAAGAAACATTTGGAGCTTTTTTCATATAATTTTTTCTCCTCCAATAGTTTGAGCACCCTATCAACATGTTGAACATGATCCTTCCAAGACTTGCTGTCAATTAGTATATCATAAAATAATACTAACAATAATTTTCTAAGGAAGGGTTTGAAAATGGAATTCATCAAAATTTGAAAGGTAAAAGGTGCATTGGTAAGGCCAAAAGGCATGACCAAAATTTCATAATGACCCTCATGAGTTCTAAATGTTGTTTTTGGAATGTCTTTAGTCTTCATTCTGATTTGATGATATCCTGAACGAAGATCCATCTTGGTGAAGTAAATTTCTCCATGTAGTTCATCCAATAATTCATCAATGACAGAAATGTGAAATTTATCTTTAATAGTAAGCTTGTTGAGCTCCCTATAATCTGGACACATGCACCATGATCCGTACTTCTTGTGTACCAATACCACTAGATCAGAGAAAGAACTTTGACTAGGTTGAATTATACCAACCTCTAGCATTCCTGCAACCATCCGTTCAATTTCACTCTTTTGGGCATATGGATATTTGTAAGGCCTGATGCTTTGGGGAACACTTCCTAGAATCAAATGAATAGCATGATAATGATCACAAATAGGTGGGAGGCATTTGGGAGTCTCAAATACCTTAGAATGATTGTCCAAAACATTTTGGAGATCTGGAGAAATAGATGATTTCGGTGTGGGAACCTCTAGTGAACATAATTGTGCAATTACGCCTCGTTGTTATTTCTTTAGAAGATTTGTCATGTTGTTAGAGATGGTTATCTTTCCCGATTTCCCTTCGATACCCCTTAATTCAACTTCCTTTCCTTCCCAAAAAAATTTCAAGAAAAGTTCTTGAAAATTAAAAGCTATCATACCCAAAGATTGTAGCCATTGGAATCCTAGTACAACATCTGCACCACCCATTCGAATGGAAAGGATTGGAATATTAAAGACATATTCTCCCATGGATAGCTTGATATTATGGCACTTTCCGGAGCAATTTATGGTTCCTCCATTTTCTACCATTACTTGACACTCTGGTGTTGGATATAGGAAGCAATTCAATTCCTTGGCTATCTTACAATGAATAAAATTATGGGTACTACCTTAATCAATCAACACTATTACCTTTTTCTTCTTGATATGCCCTTATATCTTGAGAGTTTGAGGAGTGGTAATTCTTGTCAATGCATTACAATATATGGTCAGATTTATTTCTTCTTTCTCTGGGATTGGTTCCTGGTGTATATCCTCTTCTTTTGACGTTTCTTGTTCCTTTTCTTGCTCCTCTTCCCCATCTATGTAAATTAATTTCTTCTCATCACACTTATGACCTTTAGTGTATTTTCTATCACAATTGTAACAAAGCCCTTTTGCTCTTTTTTCTTCCAATTGTTGTGGTGTCAACCTTGTAGGTGGTGAAAGGTTAGGAGAAACAACACTTCCATCTTTATAGTTGTGAGTGGTAGGCTTCCTTGTTGCCATAATTTTTCTTTCCATTTTTCTTGCCAACCTGAATGCCTTCTCCAATGAATCAGGTTCCCAAAGGCGAACCTCATGTTGGATGTTATCCTTTAAAGTCCCTATGAACACATCAATCCTATGCTCCTCTAGAATATATTTTACCCTTATATTCAATTTTTGGAAGTCGCCAATGTGCTCCATCATTGAACCCTTTTGTTTGAGATTTATCATTTGGCTAAAAAAGGTGTAGCTTTTTGTATGCTCATAATCTGCTACCATTTCTTCCATAAAAATTGCCTAAGTGACAAATTGTTTACGAGATCAAAGTCATCGATACCATACAAACTGACTTGGTTCCAAATATAAAGTTGCAATACGTACCTTTTGTGTGTTTTGCACATTATGGAGATCTTAGTATTGCTCCATCTGTAGTATCTATGTTACGAGATCCTTGCCATCAAACTTCCTCATATTGATCTTTTGAACATGGTGGGTCTTCAATCCAATGTTAGAGTCTATGAAATCATTATTAACATTTTTTTTGTTCTCATCATGAGTTTCCTTTACTACGCTTTCGCCATTAGTAAGCATTTCTTGTGGCAACTTTGTCAAATATGTCTTCAAATCTTCCATGTTGCCTTTAAGTTTTTCTTCTATACCATTCATCTTAGCTTCCACGCCCTTTGAATTCCTTCAAACTAATTTTTTAACCAAACTTATGCAAAACTTTAAAAAAACTACACACCTTTTTTCACTTTGCAAGAGCTTGATATTAAATCTGTTGTATATATGTAATTTTGGATCTCCAAGGTATGAAATTGTGTCCTGCAGTAGCCCTTTGAGTCCTCTTTCTAACCCCGCAAGTTTGATAAAGATTGGATTCTCCAAGGAAGAGTTATGCTAAATCTCCCACGATGACCTGATTATAGACTGTTTCAATAGAGCGAACTTGTACGAAGTGCCATGTGTCATTGTTTCGACCTTAGGACCTAAAATCGATACACAGAAACTAAGGGCCATCCTATTTCTGTAACTTTTTACGAAATTTCAATTTGATGCTCAGAGAGAAAGTTATGATGATTTTCCCTAGGCCACCTATTTGGGATTTAATTCGGGAGCTTGCAACAACCCTAAATGTCTTGGACCATATCTCCGAAAATATAGCGAAACAAGATCTAAGATTCGGGTTCGATCTTCATCAAGATTTCAGCTCAAATAATTTTTAATTTCAGAGTCTGAACCTTCGTAGAAAAAAATTATAGCTAAAATTCCACGATGACTAGTTTGCGATGGAATTTTGGAGCTTGCAAATGCCACAATGGCCTATTTGGAGTAGCGAAACCATAGAATCCAAAGCTCTGATACCAAATGTTATGAAACCAACTCACAAAAAGATAGAAAAGATAGATCAACGACTTAAAAATCAACCTCTTCGAGGGGGAAACCTCCTTTACATTACACAAATTAACAATTCTTGGATTATACAAATGACAAGACCTCCTTTCTATATATAGGAGCCTAAGGGGTCCCATGATCCAGGTGGATGTTGGTGGCCACCCACCTATCCCATTTGGAACCCCACAACTGTCTCTTTCAGTCTTTTCAATTTCCTAAATTGTAGCATAGTTTACTATTTTTAGTAGTTTTTCGGGTCCTGAACTTCCGGAGCCGTTTTGAGGCCCTAAACGATGTTTTTTGGGAAATCTGGGGCAACATGGGTCCATAGACCCATGTTGCCTCCCAAAGTGGTAGTACTCGGATAGATCTTTCTAACGAGCTATCGTATGCATCAAACGGAGATCGTATGCCAAAGTTACGACCCCGGGAAATTGATGTACCAATTTACCCAAATGGGGCCCACAATTTGGCGTTTCATCTTCTAGGGTTAGGTTTTGGGATGTGAAGGGTTTTCCATTGTTTCTCAACAATAAATAGGCCTTCGAGCCTCATTGTAACACAGTTTTAGAATAGTTCAGAGGCATGTAGCCGCCACATCTCTTCTCAGAGATAAGCTACCATCGCCCTAGCTGATTTATTTCCATTTCTGTTTGTAAGCACATTTCAGTATTTTACAGTAATGAAATGAAGTATTATTTCCGCTGCATCTCAGTATTTATGGTTATCTCACCTCTGCATTTATGGTTATCTCTGTAATTTGTTGCGTTCCTGTTTAAATCCGGATCATCCCAATACAATTAAAGCCTACATAACAATAATATTGTGGGGGCACAACAATAACAATAGTGGGCTTGTATGGGGCATAATATTAACAACATGGGGACTATATGGGCACAATAATACAATAAGGGGGTTGCACTAATAACAATAAGGGGTTACACTAGTAGTATAGGGACTTGACAACAAATGAGGACGAGGTAGTTGATTAATTTACCGTACTACTTGTTGAATTCATTACAACACATGGTAGAGGTTGTGAAAGGGGAAAAACATCCAGAAAATTGTTTCACTAACCATGCACTCATTAAATTAATCATCATGCATTTATTACAGAGACAAGGGAGCTCATGGCATGCTTTGATTTTGAGACCTTGTGCTAGTGTGAATGAGAAGCATGAAGAGAGTGTTAAAGAGGCACCCAGTGCTGAAGCAACACCTAGCGTTGAAACAAAACCAAGTACCGAAGTAGAACCCAATGTTGAGCAAAACCAAGTACTGAAGCAACACCTAACAATGGAACAACACTTACTGCTGGAACCGTTGCATATTCCAAGAGAAAGACAACCACAGGCTCTAAGCAGAGTAGGGTTGATACACCTCCTATGACTGGTCGAAAAAAACCCTAAGAGGTGGAGTTCCATTAGAACGATCCCTAGTTCATCTTATGAGGAAAGAAGACACAGATAGAAGAACATGTGGTGGTGTCTAGTGAGTCATAAAAGGAAATACAAGGTGGGTGTTTGATTGTAGAGGAATTGTTGGAGGAAGAAACAGTTGGAACAATAGTTGTGCCTGAAACTGGAGATGAGGAAGTGAAGACCCCTGAAGGGACTAGGGGAGTATAAAAAAAGGTAATAGTGCAGAAAAGGAAACTGAAAAGGCCAATTGGTGGAAGAACCCCTGGGAAAAGGGTGTGAGTAGTTGTTATACTAGAAGAGACTCAAAAACCTACTGCTACAACTAAAGGGTGACGTGTTGATACAGTTGGACCTTATGGGTATGAGGAGAAATAGGACAAAGAAAATAAAAAGAAGTCTACAGAAGAAGGCCTCTCTACATTTGAAATCTTGACTATTACACTAGAACCTAAACAAGATCTAGGGAAACAATAGGAGACAAAAATAACAACAATAGAAGGGTAGACAGAAGAACAAGAGGTTGTTACTTCTCCAGGTAAGATGAAAATTTACCCTCTCGTTCAAATTGAAAATCTAATAAACAACTTGCCGTGTTTAAAGAATAACTTTATTTTAAGAATGGAACTAGATTGGATATGTTGGCAGAGGCTATAGAAATGGCATCATCTACTCTCTTAACAAAAATTTGTAAGGGTTGCAACAAATCCTTGAGGAGGCTAAAATCATGGAGACTGTTATTGTTTCAGTTGGAGTACAAGTGGGGTAACATCACAAATAATTTTGACCTACTATTCAACAATAACTTGTTAGTGACGTTGTTGTTACACAAGAACCAACAGTTGAAGCAGAGAAGGAAGAAGAAAAATAGTATGCTAATCCACAAGAACATGTTTATGATGTTGTTGTTACACAAGAACCAGTAGTTGAAACAGAGCAGACTGAAAATAAAAATATTTTTTTACCACAAGAACCTATCGATGATGTTGTTGTTACACAAGAACCAACAGTTGAGATAGAGTAGTAGGAGGAGAAAAGGGATCAGAAGGAGGATGCTGAAACAACATCTAAAACATATCACGTTAAATTTGAAGATTTGATGAGGGTACTAGAGAAATGGGAGAAATTAGCGCTCTTTCCCAAAGATGAATTCATCTTCCTAAAGTAGCATGAGGAAATGGTCAATAAGCTTAAGGAGTGGGATGAAAAATTAAGAATTGCAGAATTTGTGAAAATTCAGAAGGAGAGGAATCAAGCAATGAAACAAGTGAAGGAATTGCAAGGAGAGGTTAAGTTGTTACTGTTAGCGCTTGAAATTTCACCTCAGGCTGAGAAAGGTAAACCTCAAGGCTACATCAAACCTTTTAGCCTCGTAGCTAGCCCTACGGGGCAGGAGAAGGCTCTCTCCGGTCAATCTCGGTAGATCTTCAATGGGATGAGATGACCAACAAGGTAACACTGATATTAGGCTAGTAAACTGATTAGAAAGGTTGATTTGGGGTTTTTGGTGGCAAATTGAGGAATTGCAATTTTGGGTGCGGGGATTTGACACAGTTTTTGCAGGGGGTTCCTTGGGGCGAGGTAGGAGACAGTATTGATGCCTTTAGTGGAGGTGGATGATCAAGAATGAAAGAGGAGGAGCTAAAGAGAGAAAACAATGACTTTGAATTCTCTTTAGACAGTAGAAAACATAGAAATTAAACAAATTTAAAAGCAAAGCATGGCTAGCATGAATTCATACTTTAACACTTCATTTGTTTAATGTGCAGCAGTAAAGAAAGGAAATGAATCACATAAAAAAGCTTACAAGAACATTGAGAAAACACACCATCAACACATGAGTCCACAAGAATCCCAAAGATGACTGCAAAACCCTGGTCTTCCTTAGCCAAAAATTGCAGAGATACAGTGAAAATATACAATGATAGCTTCTCCCTCAAGAGTCCAACCATGAAAATGAGCAAGAAAGTACATAATATAGATGATCTAACCTCTTTCCTTGCCTCCATGGGTCGAGCTCACTATCCTAGGAGCTGTTTGAACCACTTCTAAACTAAGCACTACAAAATAGGCAGTCAAAACAACTTGCCTCTATAAACTTGGAAATCAGTTCATACATTCGATTTTTACCCTTTACATGCATAAATCTTCTAGAAATGTTAAACAAGAGTAAAAGTATCCAAAAAGTGTCACAATTACATCCATGAAGACCATCATTAACCTCAGAAAGTCGAAAAGAGGCAAATCTGCAATTTCTGGGCTGAACTAGTCAAATCTGGCAAAATTTCCTCAACGGGTCGCGCCCCTTTTCTCAACGGGTCACGCACTTTGGAGCTCTGTTTGGGGCAATTCCCGGTGTCAGAATTGGGTGCAGGATAGCTCGTTGGAAAGGTCTGCGAGTCTACTTTCCAACCCAACTAGAATTTTTGAATTTGGAGTTAATTTGCCTAGTCAAAAGTCAATTCTCCCAAGACTACTTCTGCAACTCAAAAAAGGGGCAGAAAGTCAAATTTTGCATGTATTTTGACCTTCTGGAGGCCCAAAACCCCATAAAAACTCAAGTCCATCCATAGGAATATGTAAATTTGCATGAAAAATCTAGAAATGCTGAGTTTTTGCAAAAAGGAGCTACGATGACAAAGGGTCTCACCGGGGGTGAGACCCGTTGAGGAGCCAAAACCTGTAAATTTCCAAAAAATGCCAAAATTACCCAAAATTCTCAATTTTTTTTTGGATTTGTGCTGTAGCTGATGCTAGTGAGTGCCATGATCTTTGAGGGATGCCTCAGCCAAGATACGGAGTGGATTGGTCTTCTTCCTCCGCTTAAGAGCCTCGGACAACCTCCTTTGGAACATTTTCATTTTGGCCTTGCATACATGCATCCTTGCCCAATAGTGATTCTTCATGTTTCTCAACAACTTTTTCTCTTGGTTGGCCTTAGCCAACAGCCTCTCCAAGTGAGCATTCTCCTGAATGAGCATTGACTCTCGGTCAGCAGGCAACGGATCACCGGGTCTTCTACGGTTCAAGACTCGGTCGCTACGAATCCTCCATAGCTCATCAAGTGCTTTCTCATCCTCCAATTGTTTGTTCCGCTGCTCCAGGTAAGTAATAGTCCATTGGGCACCCTCAAGTCTCCTCTGTAAAACATCATTTTCAGCCCTGAGATGCTGAATGATCTCCTTCGCCTCTTGGCTAGGAGAACTGGCCTCAAGATCAATCATCGGATCCTCATGAATCATGGGCTCTTTGCCCCTCTGTAGTACCTGTGCTGGTGAAGAAAGCGAGGCCCCTTCCACCTAATGTGGAGATAACACTCGCTGAGCTGAAGATGAAGGCGAGACCCCTTCCACCTGCTGTGGAGATAGTACTCGCCTAGCTGCTGCAAATAAGGCCCTTGGGCCTTTCTGATAAGTGACCAAAGGAGTGGAGCTGACATGTCGGGTGACGGGAGCATCAGGCTGCTGAGATGGTCCTCCCTCCTCATGAATGACCTCCTGATGTGGCTGAGGTGGCACTGTGAAAAACTCACGGGAGATGAACTCCTCCCATGAGATGCCCTGCTGAGTCAACTGATGTGAGACTATGAGTTGAATCAAACCATAATGACATAAGCTCCTGTACTGCTGGGCCGGGGTCTTCTTCTGCAACATGGGCACCATCCTCTGAATGTTATGAAACAAGAAGACCGGGATGTTCATCATCCTCACTCGGGTGAAATGCATCAAAAGGCAAATGTGATATGAGTACACCTGTGAAAATCTGCCCTCACAGGTAAAATAATGCATAATAAGCCTCATGATGGGAGCATACTCGCTCCGGAGAAATCTGAATGGAAAAACACCCGTCAAAAGTCTCACGAATGGTGGCCGGACATAGGGCTCAAAGTGAACAAAATCTAGCAACCTGCGCTTAGGCCACACCTCACCCACATTCGGTATCCCTGTAGCCTGTGAGATCACCTCGGGTGTCAATGTAAAGTTCACCCCTGCCAGAATGACATGTCCATCATGGAGGTGTAAAAAAAACAAGCGGGCCAACTCTCTATGGTGCTGAATCTGAGAAATTCTCTCATAGAAATCATAACAAGACATATCCTGAAAACAAGTCACTGCCATGGGACAAGCCATGTAATTCTGCCAGAGAGGTGGGCTCCTCTCGCTTATGATGTCCACCCTTACCACCCTTACGAGGCCTCCTCTGTTCCTCAACCTCTGTAGATGATGTATGGTCATCACTTTGCTCATAAGTTTCAGTTTCTGACATGATTTAGGAGCAAAGTGGACAAATAAAACTGCTGTCTCTGCCTGCAAAAAGTGCTGAAATCTATGCTCGAGCAAATTTGGTGATTTGGAAGAAGATTAGGGAAATTTTTTTGAAGTTTGCAGCCAAGCGGCTCAACGGGTCGCGCAGGCCTCCCAACGGGTCGCGCCCCTCCCAACGGGTCGCGCACGTTGATTTTCAGAACTGCAGAGAGGCTCTGGACGGGTCGCGCACCTCCCAACAGGTCGCGCACCTCTCTCGACGGGTCGCGCCCCTCTCAGCTGCCCGAAATCGCTGTAATTTTGTTCCTTTCTCTCAATCACTCTCTCTTTCTCTCTTGCAAGCTCTAAAATGCACAATGAGAGTGAAAGGAGGGAATTTGGGCTTTTATAAGTCTCATTTGAAAAAATTTAATTTACAAACCCACTTTCTAATGTTTTTCTTTTGACACTTTATAACACTGATTTTTGGTTTCCTTTATCCTGATTTTGACTCATTGAGTGCTTTGATTTGATTCTTTTTACAGGTAGATCATCTGAGGGACTTTGGCAAGGGGACCAGGGTTACTGCTGCCCTTTTGAAGACTTTTTGGAATTTCATTCTTTTTACAAAAAATTTAACATGACCTTGGCTTTAAAAACAGAATTTTTAAATCCAAGGTTAAAAATGAACTGTACATGATGAAAATATCAAAGAAACATGTTTACAATCCTCCCTCTGGCTTGCTGGGCGCTCAAGGACTTTCAAAGACATGACCTTGCAGAGATAAATGACCAAAACCCTAGACCTAGGACCTTTGACCTCAAGACAAAACAAGACCAGCTTGAAAGAACTTAATGACTGATATGACCTGATCCAGCAAAACCAAGAGGGGTATAAATAAACTAGCTCCTCCATCAGGGTTATGGCATGCCTAACGGGATGCAAAACTTAACACTGATGAGACACCTACCTATGCAAATGCAAAGAGCTTTGATCACTGATGGAGGGCTTCAAGACTGACACTAACAGTTACAACAAGAAAATGAGCTCATTTATGAGCTCAATAATGACTTATTGTGTGGTGATCTCCTTTATATTTGCAATAAAAACATTCTCTCTTCCAATTAATAGCCTTGAAGGAAATGCGACCATATAATACAAGGAAGATACAAGACTTCCTGGAAACATTTAAAAGTTTTAATTTCTTAGAACATCATTTTTTCTGCGAGTTGTACTTGCATGATCTTGCTTGCTTTGGGGGAACAGTCGTTCAATCTGACACCCTATGTGGGAGATGTACAACTCAAGGAATTGGTTTCTTTTATGCAAAATCAAATAGGCTGTAAAGTTTCCTATGATACGGTAACAACTAATGAAGAACTCGTATAACTGTTTATTAGAGCAGAACCTGGTTCAGCTAAAGTTGTTGCAATCAATTATAATAAAATATGGTGGTTCCCAACCACTAAGACACTGTTGTGAACCATCGAGAATGAGTTCTACGGAGATGCCAAAGAAATATACAAGGAATGAGAATTTGTGCCTTTGAAGGAAGAAAGTTGAGATGGAATCCTTCCCGAAAATAATTGAAGAAGGGAGACTCCTATTGTTATCAAAATTTTGGCCAAGAACTTTCTAGATTTCATCAATATGTTGATTGCATTAGGAGGAATGGTGTAGGATGGATAAGACTTGTATTCAAGTTCCCTCTTGTTTCGTTACCCACCTGTCAGTATCAACATCTATATAGTATTATTGATAAGTTTTGGGAGGCATAATTTGTTATTTCTTGAGGCTACAGGGTCAAAGGTGAAGACATGGAAGGAACTTAAAACCTCACACAACTTCACTCTAAGCATGTCAAGCATCAATGACATGAGTCTGCATGAGGACATGCAGAAGCTTAAGGTGGGGGGGAGATGTTTGGTCACATAATTTTCATCTTTTTCCTACTTATTTTCCTATTTATTTTATCTCTTTTTTACCAACAAGACCATATCTTATTATCATAACAACCCTTATTCAACTAGGTATGCCCTTTTTCACTTGTCACTTTCTTAGTCCAATTCTATTTATAATTTGATATTAGAACTACTGTCTTAGGTAGATTTTTATCATAAAACTAATGTATGGGTTGTTTTAGGTTTGGATGGTATGTCGAAACTTGTTGTTAGAGGATTACATTTCAATTCCTTTATTGATTTAGATTAATTAAGGTTTCAAGAGTTGTTGTTGTTACACAGATAGTTGCTTAAGCATGTGCTTCCTTTTCTTATTAGATTGGATCTAGGAGTGCATCAAAGTCAAAAGAAACAACTCATCACTTGGATATATTTGTGGATCATCTGGATCATTTGGTTGAGATATTTTGTAACTCTATTTGTAATTAAAGGAAATTGTTATAGTTTTAGCCCTTCCATGGAAATAGTTGTGTAATTTTTAAGATATCATTTTATTTTAAGATCACATGAGAATCGAAAGATTCTCATGATAATTTTCTCATTGTAATTAAGATCTATAAAAAAGAAGTTTGTTTTCCCGCGAGGGCTAGAGCAGAGAATTGGAGAATATGGTGGAAAAGGGGAAACACCAGAGCTCTGTAATCCTCATAATTTTATTAACGCAATTCTCAAATTTGTGGTTCAATAATTTCCTCTAAGTTCTTTGTGTGTTTTTTAGTGTACCAGCCCCTGCTGAGGAGGAAGGGCCCTCCTTCTTAGTAGGGATCACTGGTTAGTTAGATTGGAATACTTAATTGCATAAATATTTCTCAGTTATGTGATTTTTGTTATTGTTGTTGTTACAATTAATTCTGTGAGTAATTTCATTAATTGCAGTAAATTTTGGATGGTGTGACAACTTAAGTCCTAGAGAAGTCCTTCAGTTTAGTGTGGCAGTGAATTATTTTCTTTGTTGTTACAGTTTGGACTACACTTCTTTTTATGTGTGCATATTGAATGAGTGATGGTGTTCAGGAGTGTGATGGGAGTGGTTGAATGAAAAATTGGATAAATATTTATCAGTTATGTGATTGTTGTTAGTTTTTTTGATAGTAAGATTTGGATGGTGTGACAGTTTAAGTTCTGGACCAGTCCCTCAGTTTAGTGTGGCTGTGAATTATTTTCTTTGTTGTTATATTTTGGATTGCACTTACGTTTATGTGTGCATATTGAATGAGTGATGGTTTTCAGGTTTGTTGTGAGAGTGGTTGAATGATCGATTGCATAAATATTTATTATTTATATGATTATTGTTATTGTTGCTATTACAATTAATTCTGTGTGTAATTTAATTAATTGCAGTAAGATTTGGATGGTGTGACAACTTAAGTCCTGGACTGGTCCCTCAGTTTAGTGTGGTAGTGAATTATTTTCTTTGTTGTTACAATTTGGATTACACTTCCTTTTATGTGTGCAGATTGAATGAGTGATGGTTTTCAGGAGTGCTGTGAGAGTGGTTGAATGAAAGATTGGATAAATATTTATTAGTTATGTGATTGTTGTTACAGTTAATTATGTGTGTAATTTAATTAATTGTAGTAAGTCCTGGACCGGTCCCTCAATTTAGTGTGGCCGTGAATTATTTGATTTGTTGTTACAGTTTGGATTGCACTCCCTTTTATGTGTGCAGATTGAATGAGGGATGGTTTCCAGGAGTGTTGTGAGAGTTTTTGAATGGTAGATTGCATAAATATTTCATAGTTATGTAATTTTTTTTACTATTGTTGTTACAATTAATTCTGTGTGTAATTTAATTAATTGTAATAAGATTTGGATGGTGTGACAACATAATTCCTAGAGTCGTCACTCAATTTAGTGTGGCAGTGAATTATTTGCTTTGTTGTTGCAGTTTGGATTGCACTTCCTTTTATGTGTGCAGAGTGAATGAGTGATGGTTTTCAAGAATGTTGTGAGAGTGGTTGAATGACAGATTGCATAAATATTTCTCTGTAATGTGATTGTTGTAATTTTTGTTGTTACAGTTAATTTTGTGTGTAATTTAATTAATTATGGTAAGATTTGGATGGTGTGACAACTTAAGTATTGGACCAGTCCCTCAGTTTAGTGTGGCAGTGAATTATTTGCTTTGTTGTTACAGTTTGGATTGCACTTACTTTTATCTGTGCAGATTGAATGAGTGATGGTTTTCGCGAGTGCTGTGAGAGTGGTTCAATGATAGATTACATAAATATTTCTTAGTTATGTGATTATTGTTGCTATAGTTGTTACAATTAATTTTGTGTGTAATTTAATTAATTGCAGTAAATTTTGGATGGTGTGACAACTTAAGTCTTGGACTGATCCCTCAATTTAGTGTGGCAGTGAACTATTTGCTTTGTTGTTACAGTTTAGATTACACTTACTTTTATGTGTGCATATTGAATGAGTGATTTTTTCAAGAGTGTTATGAGAGTGGTTGAATGACAAATTGCATAAATATTAGCAGTTATATGATTGTTGTTATTGTTGATGTTATAGTTAATTTTTTATGCAATTTAATTAATTACAGTGAGATTTGGATGGTGTGACAACTTAAGTCCTAAACTAATCCCTCAGTTTAGTGTGGCGGTGAATTATTTTCTTTGATGTTATCGTTTGGATTGCACTTCCTTTTATGTGTGCAAATTGAATGAGTGATGGTTTTTAGGAGTGTTGTGAGAGTGGTTGAGTGACAGAGTAGCTTATTTTGCAATATTTCTTCGCATTGAATCTGTGTGGAGTGTGTAACATATTTATTGATTGTTGAGAGTGTGTGTGCAACGACTTTGGGTTGAGATTATTTTATACTAGTCATCATCTGCCTTAGCATAGACTTTGCATGATAGTCTTGTAAAAATTAAATCATACCTGGATTGATAATTAAATGTAAGAGTAGGTCGATCAACTTTAAAATGAAAACAATATAAAAAAATAATGAAGCTAACAAAGTTTCTTATTCAAATCATTGTGATATACAAACATTAATATTTTATTAACTTTTATGTCTTCACGAACATATGTTGATACAAAATGAATGGAAGAAGCATTCAAGTAATCCTAATATTTTCTGCCAACAATTCATATCATATCTTGAACACTTTAATGATATTGAACTAGGTAATTTATATTGACACAAATAATACTGAAGCATTTCAAAGTCTATGCCATAAGAATCATCATTTTTAAACACAGATTACAAATAATTATGAAAATTTAGAATTCTTGGTCATTAAAATAATTATCCAATTTCATCCAGTGTATCATTGTCAATATTCATATGATCTTTCAAGTAGTTAATGTTATCATCATCCTCGTCTTGACTTTCATCATCTTCATCATCATTTAAATCTGACTGTAGACCATCCATATTGTTACCAAATGTATTTGGATCATCATTTTCTATACCATCCATATTGTTGTCTTCCATAACATCATGTAACTTTGTATTGTTGTCTTCTTGTGCCTAAACATAACCATCTTCAACATCATCATGGATGTCAATTTCTTTGATGTTCTCTAATCCCTCTCTCTCATTTTTTTTAGCCATCATTGTTTTTCTTAGTATCCACTAATGCATCATCAAATACATGCCTTAATCTTGGATCATAATGTATGACAAATATCCATTTCGGGTCCAGAATATCTTCATAGAAAAATACCTGCACATGAATGAGTACATACATATATTAGACATATGTTATAACAATTTTATTGATTAATAAACACATGTATATATTCACAATAAACAATGTATTAATAGATTATTGATCACTACCGCTTCTTCTTTGAGTTAAAGAAATACTTGCTCACAATGAATTGGCAGAACATAAGGCTCTTTATCCTCTGGTAGGAACTTTGAGGAATCTATAGAAATCAATCCACTATGGGTATCATTTCTTTGTTTCCTCTCAAATGGTTCATACCATCTACACTTAAAAATAAAACGTTTAAAACAACGGTAATCCAACTCAATAATTTCTTGTATTTTCCCAACATATTGTAGATTCCCTTCAATAATATTCTTATCTTTTGAGCTTGATCAATTGGATTGCTTGAAGTCAACCATCATGCCACAATTGAAGGACTGTCTCTTTACATCTACACATTCTACACGATAATGTTGACCATATGCCCACATTTTTGGATATTTCCTTGACTGTGAAATACCATTTATTTTGGTTAAAACAAATATAATGACGAGTATTAAAATAGTTAATAGTGTCAAAATTATAAGGATAATATTCTGTAAATTTACAATTGTACCTTTCTTTCACATCCTCTAGACATGTTGATTTCATCTCCTGTTATGTTTGATTCTATACCTGCATCTTCTATTTGATTTTGACTTTGTTTAGTAACCCATTCTAGTGTTAAATCTTTGCTCCATTCACCTTGCAGATCAATAGGAAATGGGGTATTCCTTAGGTTCAATCTCTTAAATTTTCTCCTTGCTTGTAACACTTTTTCTCTCTTTTTATCATACAAATCAATCCATTTATTCATAAAGTGCATGTGGTATAGAATGAACTTATCGAGTATAGCACTTTCATCTACACCTATTACATGTCAACATTCTTATTTCAAACTCCAAAGGTCATGTTGCTAGTTTGACAAATAAATTACAGAGTAAATTAATGATTACAATAAAAACAACCACAATGATCATGGGTTTACTTACTAATTTCTACTTGAACACCATTAGATCGTGGTTTTTATCCATCAATAATATCTAATGCTCATTCTTCATCCCAAAAGTGTAGCCCATCTTCGAAATAGTTACCTAGGAATTCACATTGGAAGAAAAGTGCTTCATTAAATACATACCCTTCATCCATGCAACCCTCTGGATGTGCCTTTTTTTGGACATATCTTCTTAGAGTTTCCATATAACTCTCAAAGAAGAACATCCACCTCGTCGATATGACACCCTCCAATTCAATTTCATCGACTAAGTGTATAAGTAAATAGACTTGTAGGCCCATGAAAATTGTAGGGAGCTCCTTCTCAAATACACATCCAATTTCTGCAATTTCCTTCTTCCATTTTGGCACTTCACATTCATGGATCTCCTTGGATGTCACCCGCCTAATATAAGAATAGTAAATTAGTATGAACATTTAGGCAAAAATTAAAATGTAATACAATATCTCTATGTCTCTCACACATGAACATTCCATACCACATACCTTGCAAATGTTGACAATCAACTTATGGCATTCCTCAAGTCAACGGTAAAACATGAATGCCCCCTAATTGCTAATGGCATGATATGTATTCAAACACATTTATCAAAGGTCATCATTAGTTATTTTTACTACAGAATATAATATTAGAATATATTTAGTACCTAATAAATTTTATTAATAAATGTTAAATGACGATATATAATACCTTCATAAAATTATGAAAATCATGTTATATGTCCATCAACTATAAAAGATTTATGTAATGATTACCCATAGCTAGTAGGTGTGCTTATTGAACATATGCCATTTTTTAGTTGGTCTAACTCTTTCTTTTTCAAATTCCATGGAGCTTCTGCATATATTTCATTTTCCTTGTTTGGTCACAAATGTTTTCTATCAAATTTGGTATGTGAAAGAGTAATATCTCTCCTCGAAGACAAGGTGTCCTTCTCTTTGCCTGTTATATGTCGAAAATTTGAATCTGGGACATTTTTGAAGATGTGCATAACATCTAATAGGTGATATATTAATAGATCCTTCTAGTATGGGAGCTCATAAAATATGGATTTCCTTTTCATCCCTTCTAACATCTTAATTACAACTTGTTTTGGTTCTTCAATAGAATCACCCCCATCAAAAAAATCTTGTCAAGTTTTCAATTCAACATTTTCATACTTCTTAAGCTAATCAACTGGACTCATAATCATGGGAGGGCCTCTATTTTCAAATTTTCAATCAAATTGATTTTTATGCTGGTTTCTAAACCTATGAACTAGTGGTAGAAAAACCCTATTGTTTGCATAAATAAATTTATGAAGATCTTTAAAATATTGCCCTTGAAATTGTTCTGCACATCTTGGACATGAAAATATCCCCTTTCTTTGAAGACTTGTAATTCAATAAGTAAGGTTAATAACATCAAAATAATATTATAAAAATAAGTATGAAAGTTGGGATGACAATAAATTATGAGTGTAAATACGTACTTTTTTTTATCTTACCGAAACAAAAACCAAGTCTTGGGAAATCATGAATAGTCCAACATAGCACACCATACAACATGAAGGACCTATTTGATGGAGGACGTGATATGTCATACATTCTTATGCCTTTCCATAACAGTTGAATCTCATAAATAAAAGACACAAGATAAACATCCATGTTTTTAACTTGATGTTTTCCTAGAACAATGAGAGTCAGCATAAGGTGCTCCTTTCTAACACTCATCCATGGGGGAATATTGTATACTATCAATCTGACTAGCCAAACACTATAATTTGAGCTCATGAAAGAGAATGGGCACACTCCATCAATTGCAAGACCAAACCTAATACTATGGGGTTCATCTTTGAATTTTGTTGGCCATTTTTCCTCTATGTGTTTCAATGCTTTGGAATTGGTCGGAATTCGCATGAATCCATATTTACTCCTATTCTTTGCATGCCATTCCATCAATTGTGCAAGTGACTTGCAACGAAACATTCATTGAAGTCTAGGTATAATTGGCATGTGACGTAAAACCTTCTTTGGAAATGTAGGACCTTCTACATCTATACGACATATCTTCACTTTGTATAGATGGCATTCTACCTTGTCTTGATATTCATCTTTGTATAAAATGAAATCATTTTTACATGAATTAATTTGATTATATTCAATCTCCAACTCAAACAACAACTTACAGGTCTCTCTTCAAGTTGATGGCAACACATTCTCTTTAGGAAACATTTTAGTTTTTAGTGCCCTGTAAGATTGCCAAAGATTAGATCAATTGAATTTTGACTTATGATGAACATGTTTGATATGTAAATCTATATTATGGCTATTCATATACAATATATGGTTTTAAAATCCCTTTAAATAAATATAATCGAAGTTGATAAATGCTTCTGAACTACGTACACCAATTGACAATGCATTGTAAGAAATAGATTTCAATTCACTTTAGTAGGGTGGTGAATCCTTTGTCTGACCAACCAAATAATGACTTGATTTCTAATAATATTAATGCACATGTCAGTTTTGAGGTTCTACTTTCACCTTATTTGAACATGGGTGTCTTTGTTTCTTGCTTTATGGATTCTTTCATATTTTTATCATCAACATTACGTTGGTAGTAATTACCCCTATTGTCATCGTTATTGTTCACGATATGATCATTATTTTCATCATTGTTTCTATCCCCCAAAAAAAATTGTAAGCATTTAATTCAATCCTTCTTCATGCACTACATTCTCACTATCATGATCATCACCATTAAGGTTTGGTGGAATGTCATCAGTGTATGTTAATCTCATCAGTTTTCAAATTTCTCATGTGGTAGAGTTCTCTTTAAATATGCTATTTTCGTCCTGGTATGTTTAAAGGATGGTTTTTATAATCTCGTCCAAATATCAATAGCCCAGTTGGATCAACTTGGGTATTATTAGTTTTTATTTCATCAGCATCTTCTACCTATTGATAAACGCAACCATTATTTAATGTTTGGCAAGAATTGGATAAATCATAAATGTATCAATTTCAAAGAAATATAATCAAATATTGCTTAACAAATCCCATCTCATGTACTATAGTCTTGACCAACCTCTTCTTCAATGCAAATATTTTTTGTGTCTAGAGGATCCATTGTCATATCCTCTTCCACCCACTGTGTTCTTTGTGATTTAATAGTTTTAGGTCCACACCCACGTACATATGTTTTTTTCTTTTGCTAGTTGAACGCTTAGGTTGTGCACTTGCTCCAATCTCCATCTGAAATATCAAAAACATGCATTAATTCATTTAAATATTGGATAATACACAATAAATTCTAATAATACTATGAGAAAGGATGGACATATCACAAAATGCTTCCTAATTTAAGTCGAAATTTGATTACCTGATGTCATGTGGCATCCATTGTGTCCTTATTTCATATGACATGATCTGTTGCCATGGCCTTGTCTTGCCCCTATAATACATAACATAGTCAATTATGTTTAGTACACCAATTATATCATTTCAACCAATATGCTATCCAACACAAAACCTCAATTTACTCATATATTTGACATATCGATATCATGTTTTGGATTTGAAAAAAACAACAACATATTTTATATAAATTTATCTTGTCTATGTTGTAGAATTTGTGAATTCATAAACACCATCCTCCTTTGGTTGAGTTTTCTTTGTCTTCATACCTTCATTGTATCTGCATATTTTGTATCTGATCCTATGGCCACCCACTTTCCACTCTTTGATTTAGTACGTCTAGATCATCCACATCCTCTGTCCATGGCCTCCTTTAGATCCTGCAATACACAACAATGACATTAGTCACATAACATCTATGCACTTCATTGTTGCTTCGTCCAATTGGATAAACATACAATTGATTTAGGCTCAGTTGGTTTTCACTTCACCTTTCTAACTAAAATGCCCCTATTTTCAATATATACCATTTTTGTTAATTTTTACTCCCAATATGTTCACATCACACAACTCTTATAAATATTAGATGAGGATTATGAAAACTAATGGACTACTTTTTATGTTTTTCATATTTTCATTTAACTTAATTCAAACCCTTTATCCATAATTTTAAACTTCCAAATATCTATATTTTTGTATATTTAAAAAAAAATAAAAAATTGACCCTATATCTTAGAGAATATACTATTTTCAAATCTTTTATATGAACTCAAAGTATAATGTAATAATTAGTATAAGTTAACTTGTGGATGGATGTTTTCAACTTAACAACTGTTGCAAGATAACGAATTGAAAAAACCCTAGCGAAGCTCTGGAGGGAGGCGATCATGGCGTTACTATGGCACTGCTGCTTGGCACCTGATAGTATGGGCTAATCCTCACGGCTCGCCAGACTCCATCTGTCCAACCTTACCTCCTACTTGCGGTTTCCCTGGAGTCTTCTGTTCCCGCGGTCCTCTCGAATTTCTCGACAACCATTACCACCATCTACTATTTACTGTCGATTGCAATGGACCTGGATGAAGTGCACTATTCAGAGGACCCTAATCCCCATGAGGTCATTTGGTCTCACCATCACGCCGTGTCAGGTTCTAGTCCTTTTTCCGCATCTCTATGACCTTTATCAGCTCCTAACTCTACACTAGACTGACCTGGGCCATCTGTGCCCCATCCTTCACCCTCGGTTAACATCGAAGACGTCTCCGGCTTAGACTGCCCACCACTTTCCTCGACAACCTTGAATCTTCTTGGTACCTGTCTGCAACCTTTGCCCACTTTCGACGCGTCGCTGCCCCATCTTTCCCACATCTCCACCCTGCCCTGCAACCCATCCTCCTCTGGCATCCCCCCTCCTAGGTCTACTACCTTCCCAAACCTTGCACATTCTAGCTGCACCCTAAATCCTGGTGGCCCAAACCCTAGCACTCCTATCCGCTCTGGATGTTGCAACTCCTCAATCCCTAACCCTAAATCAACCCCATCCACCCCTCAGACGGTAAATCAGGGCATTCTTGGTCTACTTCGGGACTATCCGACGGCTCGTCGATCTGACAAGCTTAAGAAAGGCAGGTGCCTCAAAGTTGTCGATAAGGACATCAACCTAGCCTTGGTAGAAGACCTAACGATGGGGGAAGTTGCTGATACAACAAAGAAGGTCCTAGTGGGCTGAGTTTGTGGGTAGAACTATACTATGGAGAGACTTCAACTTTGGACCTCAGAGATTTGTGGCTCTTTACTTAAAGAATTTCCCATCATATGGGTGCTTGCGCGAGGATAGTTTTCGCTTCGCTTCCAAATGGAGTACACGGACTGGATACTATCTCATTTCTGGCATATAGAATTAGCCCCTGTTTTGCTGAAAAGATAGGACCCCTTATTCAATCCTGAGAGGGAACAGTTGAGAGCCTGGCTAATTTGGGTTCGTTTACCAGGCCTTCCGATGCAATACTGGACTCTTTTTGTTTTCAAGTGCATTGGAGACGCGCTGGGTACTTATTTGGAACATGATCAATACTATGAAACGATGGGGATCATGACTATGGATCACATCTTGGTATATTTGGATACCAAAGAAGGCCTAGAGGAAAATATAACCCTACATTGGCGGTGTTTATCTCGTCGACAAAACCTTGATTATGAAGGCGTTCCATTCAGGTGTAAATGATGCCATAAGGTTGGACATCTCTTCAAAGATTTCCCACTACTCTTGCTTGCTACTCTAGCTGCTTCTAAGGGAACAAAACACCAACAAACGGAAGACTCGATTGTGGACGAGCAGCCCACAGGGCCGAATCATCCAAATGATGTGGCTGGGGTCACTGTACAACCATCCAGTGCCTCCCAGATGCAACCTACCTACCCTCCTAAGACTAGATCTCGGTTTGCTGCAGAGGCTGCTCCTACATCGGGTATTATTTCTTCTTCCTTATCCTCTACTCTGAATTTTAATCATTTTATCGTCTCTCTGGCATCATCTGCATCTTCTTCTTGTTTGGTTACATCCACTTGAACTCTCTCCTCCTATCTTTTCCACCACCCTGCCAACTGTCCTTGGCCAAGGACATCCACTCCATCCTATTTCACCTACTGCTTCAGGCTCTCACTGCTACAACCTCCGTTCCTGCCTTCAGAAAAATCTTGATGTGCTTGGTTTGGGTATCACACCCTCTACTTCTGAGCATAAACCCTCCCGAGGGAGGCCTTCCAAGATGTCCAAAGCCATTAAAATTGTTGGGGTTGATGTTTCTCAGGGCCATCAGAACACCATTGAAAGGGTACTTAGAGCACCGGACACCCTTGACTTTGTTCCCCGATGAAGTGGCTCTCCTTCAACTGTAGGGGTTTAGCTAGTCCCTCAAAAAAATTAGCCCTTAAGAGACTCTTGAGTTGTGAGCCCTGAGACATTATATTTCTTTAGGAAACCCTAGGTTACTCCAAGCATATTGTTAAGACCCTTCTAGCTCTCAGGCCAGGGTGGCACTTTCAAGCCTTGGATGCTGCTGGGCGATCTCGAGGTCTGGCTCTTGGGATCAACCCTCGAACCATTAAGGTTTCATCAACTTGGGGGGGCCAAGGTTTCCTTGGCATGGATATATTCTCTGCTGAATTGGGCAAACATCTCCGTATTATGAACATTTATGCTCCCAATCATAATAGATTGGCCTTCTGGAAACAGTTCCTTGAAAATCCCTTGATCAACCAATCCTCTATCTTAGGGGGAGATCTTAATTTTTCCATCAGACATGAAGAGTCCTGGGGACACCACTCGCAGTTGGATCCACTCTTGGATCAGCTGGGCATCCTCTTGGAGAAAAATGGTCTTATTGATGTTCCTATGAACAAGAATATGCCAACTTGGCACAACAGACGGACCAGAGATGCAGCTCTAGGGAGGAGACTAGATAGGTATCTCATCCATGAAGACTTTCTTACCTCCCTCACAAATTACAGACAATGGGTGGGCACTGGGGGAATATCAGATCACTCCCCTATATATCTGGAAGTGGCTGGCTCATTCAAGAAACCTAGGGCTCCTTTTAAGTTTAACTCGACCTGGTTAAAGGATCCTGATTATCTCAGGATGGTCTTGGAATTTTGGAAGGCTCATCCCCTACCAAATGTCCAGAGGAAGGCCAAAGGATTTTGTAGTAACCTGAATAATCTTAAGCGATTATCCATAGAGTGGGCCAAAAGGAAAAAAGCCAGGGAGGAACATACCCTAGCTGACATTGAAAATTAGTTGGCCTCTTTAATAGATGAACAGGGAAGAGGTTTCATCTCTATAGAAGCAAAACTACATCTTGTGGAATTGGAAGCCCAGAGAACAAAGATTCTTTTGGATCAGGAAGAAACATGGAGACTCAGAAGCAGGGCTATTTGGTTACAAGTGGGGGATGGCAACACTAAATTCTTTCATAAATTTGCAAATGGAAGGAAAGCTAGCAACACCATTTGGCAGATGCCCATAGAACAGGGTCTGATTGCAAATACACATTCCCAGCTGGCTCGGCTGGGTAACACTCACTTCAAGCAGCTATTCAAAGCCCCACCAGGCACACCTCTTGCTGATATCATTCGCATTGCTGGACATTTCCCCAGATTTGTGGAACCTGACCTGATGGAGGATCTCATAAAACCTGTTACTATGGGGGAACTGGAGGGCACCTTGAAGTGGTTCAAGAAAGACAAAAGTCTGGGGCCGGATGGTTGGTCCGTGGAATTATACCTTACATTTTTTGACATTATTGGACCGGACCTACTTGATGTGATCGAAGAATGTCGTTTATCGGGTAGAATGTATGAACCTATCAATTCCACCTATATAGCCCTCATTCCCAAGATGGACTCCCTGCTATCTTTCAATGACTTCAGGCCTATATCCCTATGTAACTGCCTATACAAAATTATTGTGAAGATTATTGCAAACTGCATCAAGCCGATCTTGTCGGACCACATCTCCCCGGAACAGTTTTCCTTCCTACAAAACCGACAAATCCATGAGGCCATCGGCATGGCACAAGAGGCCCTTCACTCCATCAAACTGAAGAAGCTTAAAGGGGTGATGCTTAAGATTGACCTCTCAAAGGCCTTTGATAGGGTCAGCTGGTTATTCCTTAGGATGATACTTACTCATCTGGGGTTCCCACTAGTTTTTATCAGATGGATTATGTGTTGCATCACATCTGTATCATTTGGAATCTTAATCAATGGATCAACCTCCCACTCTTTCCAGGCGGAGCGAGGAATCAGGCAGGGGTGCCCACTCTCCCCACTGCTATTTCTTTTGGTAATGGAAGGCCTAAGCAGGTTGATTGCGTCAGAGAAGCGTGCAGGGCAGATCAAGGGCCTCAAGATCACGGATCAATGCACACTATCACATCTGCTCTTTGTTGATGACATTCTCATTTTTTTAGATGGGGGAATTCAGGACATCATCACACTCTCTGAAGTGCTGAAACTATTTAGCACCGCAACTGGGATGGAAATAAATGGGGCCAAATCCACTATATCCTTCTCAGTCTGTACTCAACAGGAGACCTATCTTGCACTCCAAAATTTCCCCTTCCAAAACCTGACATTGGAGGATGGTTTGAAGTACTTGGGCTTCAGGATAAAAGCAGATGGATACAAAATTGCAGATTGGACATGGTTGATTGCCAAGGTGGAAAGAAGATTAAACATTTGGAGCCACCGTCTACTCTCCAGAGTTGGTAGACTGGTGCTCATTAAATCGGTTCTGGAAGCCACACTGGTCTTTTGGATGTCCCTAGCCTGGATCCCCCAAGGAATACTACAAAGGATTCAACGAGTCTGTTGTCATTTCTTATGGAAGGGTCATAAGGAAGGAAAACCCTATGCATGGGTCAAATGGAGTAGAATTGCTACTCCCAAAAAATGGGGAGGCTGGGGCCTAAAAAACCTCTCTGCTTTTGCTCAAGCACTTGCGGCAAAATTAGGTTGGCTGCTCTTGAAGCACAAGAGCCTTTGGTCGGAGGTGGTTACCTACAAATACATCTGGCCACGCATAGTCTTGGATTGGTTAAGGTTACCTGCTTGGAACAGGAAGGGCATATCAGTGATTTGGAGGGTTGTTATAAATACCCTTCCCACCATAAGAAGGGGTCTTACTTGGAGGATCGGTAATGGTGTGTCTGTCCACATTGGGATTGATCCATGGATTGGCTGTGGCAACTCCTACCATCTCCCTCCTGACCTGATTGCCTTCCTAAATCATAATGGAGTGGCAAACATAGCTCAGCTCGGGGACCCACACAATACATCTATATATCAACAAGCGTGGCTATCTGGGGAGGCCTTGGCTATACCAGCTCAATGGCACATGGAGTGGAGGACTTACTTGGCAGCATTAATTGAATCCCATGTGAGATTAAGGGATGAGGATGATGAACTGATCTGGGGATTTGCACAGAAAGGGAACTATACCCAAAAGGATGGATATCCTATCATCCATGCCATCCATAAGCCCAAATACTTGGAAAGTCTGTGGAGTAGTATCTGGAAGCTAAAATGCCTTCCGCGCACTCGTTTAAGGATGTGGAACATCATTATGGATAAAACTCCGACCAGAACAAATATTATAAAATGATCGTTTCAGGGACATACATGGTGTGTACTATGTCGAACGGAGGAGGAATCAAATAAACATCTCTTCCTATCATGCCTTAATACACAACAGGTCTGGGCGCAGGTCTTACATACTCTAAATTTATCACTCATATGGACTGGCGATGGTATACTTAATGCCTGGAACAGGTGGTGGGCTGAAGCAACAAACCCGAGATCCTGAAATATTCCTCTAATGGTATGCTGGTACATTTGGATGTGCCAGAACAACAACATATTTTGGGGGAAGAATATTGTCTGGCCACTGATTATTTCCAAGATCTGTAATAGCTATTTGGAAATCCCTGTAGATGAAAAGGTTGTCCGGACTCGGAATATTATTCCAGAAGTCATTGACAAAGAGCACCCTTGGGCCTACTTCGACGGATCAACACAAGAATAGGGTTGTGGTGGCAACATTATCCTCCATATATCTAAAACACATTATTTTCATATCTGTTTGGGGTTGGGAGATGGCACAAATAACTTTGCGGAGCTCCTTACACTTCGTCATCTCTTATATTTTGCTATTAACAAAAATTGCAGATAGTTACAAGTTTATGGGGATTCCAAGATTGTTATTAACTGGTTCAACTGCATTTCTACATGCCATGCATATACACTCATAACCATATTGGATGATGTTTTATTTTTAAAAACACATTTTGATCATGTTTCATGTGCTCATATCTACAGGGAGTGCAATGAATCTGCAAACCGGCTTTCAAAAGCGGCAACGCATCATCCTAGAGGGGAATGGTTGATCAGGGAGCATACACCTGAGCAGATCTATCAGTATTACCACAAACCATACATGGACCAGGATCTACAGAGGGCTGACAGGCCCTAACTTATCTATATTTTTGTGTTAATATTTTTGCCTACAGAATAGTAATCACCATGGGTGAAATTTTGAATATGTAAATAATATTGTATATGATCAGATACTATCAGTATACCCTTCTCAGGGTTTTTTGTATAGGTTCCTTACAGTTACAAAACAGTTCACAGATGACCATGGTCATTTTTATGCATATGCCAATGGAATTTACAACATGTAATTTTCTTTGATAATGAAAATTACGATACTTTTCCCCAGGAAAAAAAATTAACTTGTGGATGAGATATATTTTCAATGCCACCATCCATCCTATAAAGGAGTAAAGAGTGAGTTGTGGGATCGAAAATGTTTGTTTCACATGTATAAATAATCATTAAGTAACACAACCTTTAAAGGTTAAAATGTGTGTATGTGACTATAGCTAGTGGATTATTACATTATGAGTCATTGGCTATTAAAATAAAGTTAGAAAGTTTGAAATCACACCAAATTCTTTAGTGAGCTAGGAAAATATGACATAAAACACCCTTCATTGGGTTAAAACACCATTTATAGGGCTTTACATCAACCAACATTTCAACTTATCCCATGTGCCTATGCACATTCCACATCTAATATTGGTTTTCAAACCTCATAAAAAATTGAAATAACATTGAAGCCTCCCACATCAACTTTGAAAAGTGCAAATATGACAATGAATACAAATTAGACCAAATGGAAAAAAACCTATTATGTATCTTGACTATTCAGCCAAAAAAATGTAATACATTCACCATATTTCCATTTTCATACTCACCAATTGCAAATCGAGGGAGCTTTGAAGTTCTGTGCGGAGTTGGAGCATACCATAGTTGGAGCAATGTGTTGAGGCTATGAAAGAAAATAACTAATTGATTGGATCTTTGTTGATGGTGGGCAGAGATATTGACAGACCTCTCCTCCCTTGTTATGGATTTCAATAAAAAAATTTGATTTGTGGGTGTGATTCAACCTCTAGCAGTCATGAAATCAATTTGTGCATCTCATTCACCCCCTACCAGAGATGAAAATCAAACCCATGTCCATCCATTTTGCACTACTGTTGTTTAAAACAGTTAGAGGGAAGGGAGCAAAATGTAGGGAGCAAAGAGAAGGGATTTTCCATAGTCTGGAGGAAAAAAATTTGCATATATCTATATATATATATATATATATATATATATATATATATATATATATATATATATATATATATATATATATATATATATATATATCTATATATATATATATATATATATATATATATATATATATATATATATAGATAGATATATATATATATATATATTGTGAATATATAGGGTCATGACAGTGAGAAATTGAAAGAGGTAATGGCTTCTATATCGGGGTAGAAGCAATGAAAAAACTAGAAGGTATGGATTTGTCCATGCTTGCCAAATACATGGAAGAACGTACTAAAGGCACTGACACGGGCCAAACAAAGAAACTTTGTCAAAGGGAATCGATTGATTCCCCATTAACTCCTAGATTGAGCAAAAGATCTAGGAAAAAATCAATCACAATAACCTCTAAGGATGTGGAACAAGGAACAAAGACATTGATCAGAATCTCGATTAGGGGCAAGAAATAGCTCAAAAATCAAAGTGTTCAAAATTAATATATTCCCGAACGACCATGTTCGTCTCAGAAATACAATCCCAACACGACTTATTTCACTCAAAACGGAGTTCGTATGAGGAAGTTAGAGCTTGCTAACCGTTTCACCAAACAACAAAAAAAAATTTGCAAGTACTGCCTAGTCAACAATTTGTACTGTTGACGTGGCAGGTGACTATGCAGGTCAAAGGTGGTAAACACCCAATGAGGGCTTGCCAAGTGTCACTAGGTGATTGGTTTTCAAGTTGGTGTGTTGGCGCAATTTTATTGGTTCTTAGTGGACCATTGAGAGAATGCCACATGGCAAGCTCGGAGGACACCACGTGGCACCTCCCAAAGGTCAAATGTCTGATGTGCATTTGACCAAAATTTTATGGGGGTGCTAGGATTCGACCCCACGACCTCCCCTCCACTAACCACATGCATTACCAACTGCATTACCCATTAGTTCTTGTCATATGGTGGAATTTGCAGATTGTTAAAGGTTAAGGACCGAAGGTTTAGGGGTTAACCACTAATGGTTATTGCTAACAGTTTAATGTGCATGTGACCACTACAACACCTAACCACTAGCGGTTTACCATAAATAGTGATTAGCGCTAATTAACTGCACTTAAGTGCTAATTAAACGTGCTTTACAGTTGGCAGATATTTTGGCAGATTCCGCCAAATCCGGAACCGCCCCCAAATTTAGCGAGATTAACTGAAGTTTTCCAGATTTGGGGGAGATTCCTAAGGAAAAAATGAAAAGACCATAACTTGATGAGATTTCGACCAATTTTGGAAAATTAATAGTCAATGTTGGATGATTTTGATGCTCTGGAAATAATGGAATAGGTTTTAGAGGCAATAGGAGGCTTCTACATGTGATGTTTCCACAGGGAAGTTCAAGGAAGCCTAGGGCCACCAGGGAAGGAGGTCATGCCCAAATCATCCAGAGTTGGTTTTCAGAGATATAATAGTCACTTTTGGGGTTTTTGGGTCCTTTGAACCCAATGGTACAGTTTTCAAAGCTATTGGAGTTGAGAAGAATCTTGTAATCAGCAATTTGACCAAATAATTCGAAGAGGGCCTAGCCATTGAAGGAGGTCCTAGGAGATGTGGCCTAGTACTGGAGGGTGAACTCCTTGATTAGAGTTGTCTTATGATTTTTTGTGTGTATATTTATCTACATTTCATTTATTTTTCATGTTATTTAGGCAACTAATTAACTCATAATTTGCTCACACATGACACATAAAAGACATATAACTTGACACATAAACCTCTTGCATAACTGGATAAATGAGACGATTCTAAACATAATTTTAACTGATGAGGGAGCTTGCATAGAATTAACAAGTTTTCCCAAGATTTCAGATCAAGTTGGTATTAGAGCACTTGTTAGCTCATTTGAACCCTGAGATGGTTTGCCAAGGTTAACTAGAGAATTAGGTATTGGTTTTGGAATTGTGCAAGGATCATTGAATTGTGCGCAAGTTTGTATGTGCAAGCTGAGGCAAGGATAAGCTCAAGATTGAGAGCTTGGTTCTCAAGTAAAAGTAAATAAGTTTGTGAAGCTTTTTGAATTGTTGTGAAGCTCTTTAATTCATTACACTTGTCATGGCAGCTTCAACAAGTGATGTTTCTAATCCATCTTCCTTCGCAAGACTCTTTAATGAAGAGATGTTGCAAGAGTTTATCATCATGAGAGATATGGTGCAAGAGATGTATGAATATAGGAAGGAGAAAATTATACTTCAAGAGCAGTTGATGTCCATGAAGGAGGAGAAGCAAGAGCTTCTTGAAAAGATGCATGAGATGGAGATTTTACTCCATGATACCAAGGAAACCCTAGCCAAGTATGTGCATGAACATGAGGTATGCAATTCAAGTTTATCTTCAGTTTCCTCTCAAAATGAATGTTTTGGTGCTTTTGAAAGACACACTAGAGGAATAGGGTTCAAATTATTGAATAAAATGGGCTATGAAGGTAAAGGGTTAGGCAAACATGCACAAGGCATAGTTAATCCAGTTGTTGTTGAGGAAAGGCCTAGATATTTGGGTCTTGGTTATTGACAACATGATGGAGAATACTCCAAATCCAAGGAGGTACATAAAGGTGTTCCAGGAGGGAATTTCATTACATTTTCATACCCTCAATCTTGTGAATTCTGTGTTCATGAGGAATGCAAAAGTTGTATACCCATTTTGCAAGAAGATGTTCATAAGCATGCAACTAGTGGAAATGGAAAACAAGAGGACGATGAAAGCTCTAAGGTCATTGAAACCATTGTTGGTATTCCAAATAGAACTATTACATCTTAAAATTCACCTCCTCAAGAAGGTGACAAAGGTGAATGTTCAAGGTATAAATCTACCTTTAATCATGTTTATTTTGATTATGTTAAACATGGTAAAGCTTCATGTAAGAATTGGAGAAAAATTTCATGTTCCTTTTCTGGTTTGAATAACCATAATGTTTCAAGATGTTGGAAGAAAATGGCCACATACATGAAACTTTCAAAGCAAAAGAGACATAAAGCCAAAGGTCCATTGGACAAGGCAACCCATGTTGAAAAGAAGATGCAATTGTTTTGCACTCATTGCCATAAGCAAGGTCATCTCATAGACAAATGTTGGACTTTGCATCCAACAACTCATCCACGACATTTGAAGAAGGTGGAGAGAGACTTTGGCAAGAATGGAAAATGAGATTCCATAATTGATGTGGATCAAGATGATTCACAAGATGATGTGCAGCTGCAAGAATCGCCATTGAAATGGTTTGGTAAGAGGTGGTTTGATTTCTTATCCAAATAAGGCTTGCATTTCTTTTGTTGATAGATGCAATTCTTTGCCTTAAAAATGCATTTATTTGCCTTATGAATGCATTACTTTACTATTTAAAGTATTCTTCAATTTGTATGATGCAAGATGTTGAAAGTGGAGTTCTGTTTGACTCACTTAAATGCAGCAAAGAAGACAATTTGTGGTTACAAGTTTGTATGTGAATGCATTTCTTTTGAAAGCATTCTTGATGTTGCATATTTTCGCCAAGAAGGTTTGTGAAAGTTTAGTATGTTACACACTTCATTTGCAACAAATTTTTCATTCTTGATGTCACATATTTTTGCCAAGAAGGTTTATGAAAGTAGGGTATGTTACTCATTTCCTTTGCAACAAATTTGTCAATTCAGCTCTTATGTACCCATACATGTTTTTGGGCTTATTTTACATGTGTTTGTACTTGTGAGAGAGTTGAAGAATTATACACATACATGAGAGTGTGTGTGTGTGTGAACAATGAAACTAGCAACATGCACGAGTGATTGACTTATATTGGTCGATTTTTTTGTTAACATGTATGATTGACAACTTGAGAATTTTCATTGTGCTTGAACATGCATAAGTGATTGACATGTGTTGGTTGATTGTCTTTTTACATGTATGTTGTCAACTTGAGAATGTTGATCATTTTCACATGCATGAGTGTCGACTTGTGTCGATTGTTGTCACATGTATGTCATATTGACTTAGAGGAGTTGATTTTATCTCCAAAGATGAAAGGGAGATGTTCATGAATTATTGCATGAGATGTGAAATTCTTGTTGTTCATGCAAAGAATCGTCAAAGTTGATGTACACGCTTATGTTTGGCTCTCAAGTCAAGTCAGTTGCTTGAAGAAGTATTTTTTGTTGACTTATGTTTAGTTGATGATGTTTTGTCAACTTCTTTAGTAAACCATCGACTAACGCACCAAGATTCAAGAGTACATGGTGATGTTACATGATGTGATAATTGTTGCTTCGAAGGAGCAAAAGAAGAAGTCGTCGATTTTCATTTCTTGCATAATGTGTTTTTCCATTTAATGGGTGTTTCTTGTGACAAGATGTTGTAGGATTTTGGAAGGTCCATTCTTGAGCAAGATTCTCATGTTTAGCCTTCATTCTCAAATCATGACATGAGTAGCATGTTAAGCTAGAGGATGATATAGACAAGAAGCAAAAGTGGACGAGATGCCAAAAATTTGCAGCCATTGTAGACCATTGTATGTGTTGACGCAAAGATTCTCAGTGGGAAGGCTATCAGATTGTATCAGTTTTCCAAGAACTAAGGAATTGATGTGGTACAACAAAGGTATTTTGCAGCCAAAAAGTGTCCAACAAGTGTTGGATTAGGTCAGCAATAAATAGCTCAAAAATAAAAGTGTTCAAAATCAATCGATTCCTAAACGACCGTGTCTGTCTCAGTGATACGATCCTAACACAACTCATTTCACTCAAAACAAAGTTCGTATGAGGAAGTTAGAACCCACTGACTGTTTCACCAAATAGCAAAAACAAATTTCAGGTACTGCCCAGTCAGCAGTCGTACCACTGACGTGGCAGGTGACTATGCAGGTCAAAGGTGGTCAACACCCAATGAGGGCTCACCAAGTGTCACTGGGTGATTGGTTTTCAAGTTGGTGTGTTGGCGCAATTTTATTGATTCTTAGTGGACCAATGAGAGAATGCCACGTGGCACCTCCTAAAGAGAGGATGCCATTTGGCACCTCCCAAAGGTCAAATGTCTAAAGTGTGTTTGATCAAAATTTTATGGAGGCACCGGGGTTCAACCCTACAGCCTCCCCTCCACCAACCACATGCATTACCAATTGCACTACCCATTTGTTCTTATCATGTGGTGTGCATATTGTTAAAGGTTAAGCATTGAAGGTTTAGGGGTTAACCACTAGCGGTTACCACTAATAGTTTAATGCACTTGTGACCACTACAACACCTAACCACTAGAGGTTTACCATAAATGGTGATCAATGCTAATTAATTGCACTTAAGTGCTAATTAAACGTGCTTTACATTTGGCGGATATTTTGGTGGATTCCACCCCAAAATTTATTGGGATTAACTGAAGTTTTCCAGATTTGGAGGAGATTCCTAGGGAAATTTTGAAAAGACCATAACTTGAAGAGATTTTGATCAATTTTGGAAAATGAATAGTTAATTTGGGATGATTTTGATGCTCTGAAGAGAATGGAAAAAGTTTAAGAGGAAATAGGAGACTTCTACATGTAAGTTTTCCACATGGAAGTTTAGGGAAGCCTAGGGCCACCATGGAAGGAGGTCATGCCCAGATCATCCAGAGTCATTTTTCAGATATCTAATAGTCATTTTTGTGGTTTTGGGTCCTATGAACCCAATGGTACATTTTTCAAATCCATTGGAGTTTAGAAGAATCTTGTAATCATCCATTTGACCAAATAATTCCGAGAGGACCTAGCTAATGAAGGAGGTCCTAGGAGATGTAGTCGAGTATTGGAGGGTGAACTCCTTGATCAGATTTGTCTTATGATTTTGTTGGGTATATTTCTCTACATTTCATTTGTTTTCCATGTTATTTAAGCAGCTAATTAACTCATAATTTTCTCACACATGACACATAAACCTCTTGCATAACTGGGTAAATGAGACGATCCTAAACATAATTTTAACTGATGAGGTAGGTTGCATAGCATTAAAAGTTTTCCCAAGATTTCATATCAGACATCCAATGTCCCACCCATTCTTGGAACACAAATTTCTTCTACCACTAGTATAGGTACTTATGCCTCTTGCATTGGTACATAGAAATCAAGGTAGAATATGATGTTATCTTTGGGGATATCAGAATGGCAGACATCAGTATAGTGTTCAATCATAGGTTGAAGGAATCATTCCTTCAATGCTTCAAAGAGAATATACATCTTCCATCATTGAATATACCCATGCACCTTAAAAATGAAGTCATTCATGACATGTACACTGAATTTGGGATAGGTTGTTCAATAAAGCAAGTAAAAAAATGACTCAAAATTGCAAGAGATTTCGTTGCAACCAAACAAAGAAATATAAAACAAATTCCTCTTGAGCTAAGGGCCAAAATAAGGCCAATTGATGTAAGCATGAAACTATGGAAAGAGATCATGAAAGCATATGATAGAGCAAATGCACAAAGGAAGTCTGGCGAGGAGAGCACACAGGTATTTAAATTTGGTCATAAGATTATTTCAAATTCATTAAATGATTTTTATATTTTACTAGTGCATAATTAAATTGAATTAATGTATGTTTCAAGACAAGGCCTCGAAGGCCAAGCTTGCCAAATATTGTGCCACACATCATAGTGGCCAAACAGGTTTAGAAGCCTTAGCATGCAAATTTGTAAGTATATTTAATATATGAAATTATATTTTTTTATTTTGTACAAAAAAATAAATGATTGGATATTAATTACTTTAACTTATCCATCTTCCATGTTTTGACAAGAGCAACAATATGGCCATTATCCATCACAATTGGAATTTGATATGATACAAGACAAAAAGTGGTCATATTTTGCTATCTGGATGGAGAATAAGGTATCAATAGTTGACTATCAATAACTTAGTTGGACATTGTTATGTTAATATGTCAATTTGCATTTCTTGTGTTGAATTGTTTATTTATGTGTAGCTTGCTTTCTTTTGTGCTCCCATTGGTCATAGCACCCTTATAAATCACCAACCTTTCACTATGATCAAGTCCTTAGAAATCAATATCCAATCATGGCTTTATCAAGTCCTTTGCCAAAAACCTAGGCCAAAGGAGAGATGCAAGACCATGTAATACATAACCCGTAGACAAAAAACCAAATTACATTGGATTGATTATAGATGCTTGGGTTGAGAGCACATTATATGGGATTGATTATGGACCCAAGATACATCTGTTGAAGAGCATGGGATGATTGTCTTGGAACTCAAGAAGCCTTGTGATGAAGAGAAATTGACACTTGCAACCCATGATTAGAGAGTGCACCACCTGAGGATTGGTCTCTTGATGTGTATACCTTGGAGAGATAGAATTTCACTTGGAGACCTTATCTTGTGCATTAAATTAAATTGCTTGTGTAATTAGTCCACTTTACCAATGTTGTCTTCCCTCGCCTACTCAGTAGAGAGGGGAGAGAATTTCTTTGTCTACATTGTACTCATTATTCCATCTATATAATTTTCATAGAGATTTCTTAGTTCTTGTGTGATGCAATAGAGGAAGATCTAGAGTTTGTTACGTAAACCCGAGAGAAGAAATGAAGATGAATGATAACACTAGGGATGATCTTGGGTCTTAGCACTTGTCTTAGCAATTATTTTCCATATGGTAGGATGAAGGGTGTATTAAGGTCTAAAACATTTATTTTGTAGTGATATATATATTGAATGAATTAAGAAAATATGTAGGGACATCGCTGTTAGAATATGAACATTTACAATGTGGGCATGTGTTGGAGCCTATTTGAACGTTGAAGGCCTAGATTGAAAGAAAGGACCTAAAACTCTATAGGAAACTTCCCTTTCTATTCCTATGGGGAGTATGGTTAGCACACAACTTGGTTATTTTTCAAACCAAAATTCTTCCTACATTCTAGACTAAAACACAAGTCTGCTCACTGTTCCAGCTCTATCAGACCCTTAAAACTCTATAGGAAACTTCCCTTTCTATTCCTATGGGGAGTATGGTTAGCAGAAAACTTGGTTATTTTTCAAACCAGAATTCTTCCTACTTTCTAGACTAAAACACAAGTCTGCTCACTGTTCCATCTCTATTAAACCCTTAATAATCCCAAAAAAATTCAGACAAGTGGGGTAGGTGACGATAGACCTTTAGATGCAATGTGAACTAGTTTTTGGAGAAATTAATGAATAAATTCAATTGGCCCACTTATCTGTGATTACAACCTTTCAAATTGACATTATAGTATAGAGAGAAGAAAATAAAGAAATTTGGGGTTTAAAACATATGGCTAAACAAAATCCTATGCATTAGATCTACAACAAAGAGCATGAAATGAAAGAAAATAAGGTGCAAAGACTGCAGAGTTCTTCATTAATGTTTCTTAGATAAAAGTCACATGTATCTCAACTATTCACACAACATTGATAAATTTTTTAATGAAAGAAACTAGCAACTTTATTACATAGGTCTCACAACAAGAATAATACATATGGAAAGTTACTAAGAAACACCTATTTGGCTGCCCACTTTCAAGATTTATTATGTAACCAAATCATAAGGAAGATATATCAACAACTTCAAAATTATCCTCTTTGAGGGGTCAACCTCATTTACATCACATAAAATGAACAATTCTTGAATGATACAAATGACTAGACCTCCTTACTATATATAGGAGTCTAAAGGGTCACAAAATAATTAGAGCCTACATAACAATAATAATGTAAGGACACAACATTAACAATAGTGGGTTTCTATGGGGCATAAAAATAACAATATGGGGTCTACATGGGCACAAAAATAACAATAGGGAGCTACACTAACAATAACAATAAAGGGGCTACACTAGTATTATAGGGACCTAACATGCCCTCTCCTTCAAAAATGTGTTGTCCTCAACGCTTGAGTAGTTATGGATGCTTTTGTATAAAATCCTCAAACTCCCACGGGGAATCTTCAGTAGGTAATTTCTTCCACTTAATTGCTTCAAGCTCCAATATGATTTTTCGTCTTCATCTAGTTCTGGAAATATTGTTTGATTTGGGAACATGTCACCAATAACCTTCTTTAAGCATAAACCATGGAAAACTCGGTGTACTCAGGACGATGTAGGTAGCTCCAATTTGTATGGCGTAGTACCAATCTTTTGCAACACCTTGTAAGGACCATAGTACTTGGTTGATAATTTATTATCCTTCTTAGCTTGCTTGAGGGACATGTGTTTGTATGGTTCTAGCTGTAAAAATACCCAATCACCTCCATCAAAACTTCTTGCACTGCGATGTTGATCATCTTGTTGTTTCATTCGATTATGCGCTAGAATGAGGTTATCCTTTAAGAGTTGGAGAACTTGTTGTTGATGTTGGATGTGATCTTCCACTGCTTAAACCTTATAATTTTCCCTTAAAGATGATGTGATGGATGGTAGATGATATCCATAAAGTGCCATAAATGAGGTCATTTTTGTTGCAGTATGGAAGGAAGTGTTATACCACCATTCAGCTAGAGGTAACCACTTGACCCATTATGTTTGTTTATCATATACAAATCAACGAAGATATCATTCCAAACATTTTTTCACTATCTTAGTTTTCCCATCATATTGAGGATGATAAGATGAGTTATGAGCTAACTGAGTACCCAAAAAAGAAAATAATTATGTCCAAAAAATTCCTGTGAAAATGGGATCTCTATCGCTTACAATAATCTTTGGGTTTCCATGTTGCTTTTGAATTATTTCCCTAAATGCAGTAGCAATTGTACTAGATTTAAATGGATGAGATAATGCAAAAAAGTGTGCATACTTGGTAATTATATCAACTACCACCATGATGACACACTTTCCTTTAGAGTTGGTTAAACCTGTGATAAATTCCATTGAGATATCCTCCCAACATTGACTTGGAATGGCTAAAGGTTGTAACAGACCCGGGTCTTAATTGTCTCAACTTTATTTTGTTGGAAAACCAAACATTCTGCCACAAACTTCTAAATACCAAATTTAAGGCCATCTCAAAAAAAACCTTCTTGACCCTGTCGTAAGTTTTTAAAATCTCGAGTTCCCTCCTAAGGGGGAGGTGTGCAATTCCAAAAGAATATTTTCTTTGGGTTGGGAATTCTTACAGAGATATAAGCGATCTTTGTACCATAATGAATCATTTTGCAAGATAAATGTATCAGATGGATTGGGATCTTGTTGCAACTTTTCAATGAGTGTCCACACCTCTTCGCCATTCTTCCATTCATCCCTTGCTTTACTTATACAATCAAGTTGGATAATAGAAATGGCATAGAGCAATGCTTCCACATCCTTGTTCGTTCTTCAGAGTGCATCTTCGACAACATTTTTCTTCCCTTTTTTGTAGATGATTTCAAAGTCATGACCCAACATCTTGGTGACCCATTTTTGTTGCTCTTCTGAAGATAATATTTGTTCCAAAAAGTATTTAAGACTATCATGATTTGTTTTTACCTTGAAGTGTCATCTCATTAGGTAAGGTCACCATTTATTTAGTGCATGTAGTATTACCAACATTTAGTTCTCATAAATAGGCTTGCGTAAATACTTTACCTTGATTGGATGACTTTCAAAAGCAATGGTCTTCCTTCTTGCATTAAAACAACACCAATTCCATTTCCCAAGGCATCACATTCCATAAGAAAGGTTTTTGATAAATTTGGTGTAGCTAAGACCAGTGCTTGGCAGATTGCCTCTTTAAGATATTCAAAGGCCTTACTTGCTTATGGATTCCAATAAATGCATATTTCTTCAGTAATTTTGTTAGAGGCGCTACTATTCTTCCTTAACTCTTAAAAAACTTGCAATAATACCCTGTTAACCCGAGAAATCCTTGAATATGCTTTAGGGTTGTTGGGATTTTCGATTCATTAATGGATTTAATTTTGTTAGGGTCTACCTTAATACCGTCATGAGATATAATATGATCCAAATATTCCACCTCTTGTACTCCAAAGAATCATTTAGAGGATTTTGCATATGATTGTTTCTCCTCCAATAGTTTGAGTACCCTGTCAACATGTTGAACATGATCCTTCCAAGACTTGTTGTAGATTAGTATATCATCAAAAAATACCAACACAAATTTTCCAAGGAAGGGTTTGAAAATTGAATTCATCAAACCTTGAAATGTGGAAGGTGCATTAGTAAGGCCAAAAGGCATAACCCAAAATTAATAATGACCTTCATGAATTATGAATGTTGTTTTCAGAATGTCTCTAGTCTTCATTCTAATTTGATGATATCCTTAACAAATATCCAGCTTGGTGAAGTAAATTTCTCCATGTAATTCATCCAATGATTCATCAATGACATGAATGGGAAATTTATCTTTAATAGTGAGCTTGTTGAGCTCCCTATAATCTAGAAACATACGCCATAATCCATCCTTCGTATGCACCAATACTTTTAGAGTAGAGTAAGAACTTTGACTAGGTTGAATTATGCCCCCTCTAGCATTTCTGCAACCATACGTTCAATTTCACTCTTTTAGGCATAGAGATATCTGTAAGGATTGATGTTTGGAGAAACACTTCCTAGAATCAAGTGAACAACATGATGATAATCATGAATAGCTGGGAGGCCTTTGGGAGTCTCAAATACCTTGGAATGATTGTCCAAGACTTTTTGGAGATCTAGAGAAATAGATGATTTTGATTTTTGAACCTCTAGTGAGCATAATTGTGAAATTATGCCCCATAGCTCTTTCTTAAAAATAATTTTCATGCCATTAGAGATAATTATCTTCCTTGGTTTCCATGTGATACCCTTAATTTAATTTCCTTTCTTTCCCAAAAAGATTTCATGAAAAGTTATTGAAAATTACAAGCTATCGTCCCCAAATATTATAACCATTGGACTCCTAGTATAACATCAACACCACCCATTGGAATGGAAAGCATTGAAATATTCAATACATATTCCCCCATGGTTAGCTTGATATTATATCACTTTCCAGAGAAATTTATAGTTCCTCCATTTGCAACCATCACTTGACACTCTAGTATTAGATATAGAAAGAAATTTAATTCCTTGGCTATCTTACAATGAATATGGGTACTACCTAAATCAATCAACACTATTACCTTTTTCTTCTTGATATATCATTTTATCTTGAGAGTTTGAGGAGTGGTAATTCCTGCCAATGCATTACAAGATATGGTTAGATTCATTTCTTCTTTCTTTGGAGTTGGTTCCTGATGTATATCTTCTTCTTTTGATGTTTATTGTTCATTTTCTTCCTCCTCTTCACCATCTATTTAAAATATTTTCTTCTCGGCACACTTATGACCTTTAGTTATTTTCTATCACAACTATAACAAATCCCTTTTGCTCTTTTTTTCTCCAATTGTTGTGGTGTCAACCTTGTAGGTTGCAGAAGGCTAGAAGCAACAACACTTACCTTTTTATATTTGTGAGAGGTAGACTTCCTTGTTGCCATAATTTTTCTTTCAACTTTTCTTTCCACCTTGAATGCCTTCTCCAATGAATTAGGTTCCCAAAGGCAAACCTCATGTTGGATGTTATCCTTTAAAGTTCTTATGAAGACATCAATCCTATGCTCCTATGGAATATCATTTACCTTGATATTTAATATTTGGAAGTCCTCAATGTGCTCTGCCATTGAACCATTTTGTTTAAGATTTATCAATTGACTAAATAAGGTATTGCTCTTTGTATCCTCATAATGTGCTGCCAAATCTTCTGCCAAAATTGTCCAAGTGACAATTGATTTATGAGAACAAATTCATCAATACCACACAAATTGATTTTGTTCTAAATATAAATATGCAATGTGTACCTTTTGTGTGTTCAACACATTATGTAGATCAAATAGTTACTCCATATGTAGTATCCATATTATCGATCCCTGCCATCAAATTTCCTCATATCAATATTTGGAATGTGGCTAGTTCTTGTTGAAAGAATGACAACAGTTATGTAAATAACGTAATTGTGGGTAAATCTATTTTCACTGTTCAGTCCATTTTTCTAACGAAAAGAAGTTACGTAATGAAATAGCTCATATTTATTGGTGATTGCTTGAGAGGCTCATTATAACTTGGAGAATCATTTCTTGAGCAATAATATTTCCAATCCCTTGTCCCGTGGAGGTTAACTTGACACATTGTCAAGGTTTTACCACATAATTTCTTGTGTGAATTTGTTTGATTTAGTTTCCTAAGTTTTTTCTTGCATTTCTTTCTTTTTATCTTTCTTATTTCATTTTTATTTAAATCGTCTCTAAATACCAACAAGTGGTATCGGAGCCTTCATGGGAAGACCATAAGGTGTAAGGGAGAAGAAACATCACCAATTTGAGCTAGACAAAGTCGATGCCACCGACAATCTGATTGCACAGCCACCAATATTTTTTTTTTACACCAAGATGGAAGATAAAAATGAGCCACCAAAGGTGCTCGTTGCTGACTGTCTGAGGGATGCTTGTCTTCTTTATAACTAGTTGCCTGAAGGTTGTGATATTGAGGGGGAAAGCCACAGTGAAGGCAATCTTTTTTTGGAGCCCTTTTAAAGAGCTAGGACCCCGATCCTAAAAAAGTTGCTTTCACCCTTGTCGCGTCTTGTTGGTTAACTAGTCGTCGAGCCACATGTCAAGACCCTGTCATCATTGTGAAGAGAAGTCGTTGAGCTATCTGTCAAGACGTTTCCTCCATCGTGAAGAGGAAGAGGTTGACCGCCAGGGAGATCCAAAACTTATTCATTGGGTCAAAAAGCAGTTCAAGACACTGTGACGTGAGGAAGACACCATAAATTTTGTAGAGCTGCAAGACTCCCATGACAAAACCAATTTAGTTTTTGAGTTGTCGAGTGTTGTGTTGAAGGAGTAGGAGAAACCGATCGATTAAAGGCGCATATCCGCCTTAAAGATAGAAAGAGACAAAGTCGTCATGATCACCTAGGTAATTTTTATTTTGACAGTAGAATAACTTGTTGATTGAAAGTAAATTTTATGAAAATTTTTGGGCTATCTCAGAAAACTGGTGAATTTGTTGAATGAAAGTCGGAGTAGGGTTTCTTTAATTGAAGAAAAGAATTATATTTTTTAAATATTATGGAAAGGAATAGAATTGTGAAAATCCATGCAAGTGAAATGGAGTAGGGTTTTTTAAGAAGAAAATTTGGAATAGGAAGGGAAGAAGATTTTTTTTTTAAACCCTAGCTGAAAGAAGGAAACCAAGATTTTTTTTTAAACCCTAACTGAAAGAAAGTAGCCAGATTTTTTTCTAAACCCTAGCTGAAAGAAGGAAACCCTAGTAGGAGGATTTGTAGGAAGAAATGGAAAAAATGACAAATGCTAAGTTTGAGGTGGAGAAGTTCACCTGCAAGAACAATTTTGCATTATGGAAACTGAAAGTTAGAGATATGATGGTGCAACAAGGGTTTCACAAAGCATTAGATGGGGTCAAAAAGAAAGTTGTTGGCATGGAAAATTTGGATTGGGAGGACTTGGATGCCTGAGCTCTCAGTACCATTAGGTTGTTCCTAGCAGATGAAGTTCTCTTCAACATTGTTGAGAAAACCTCAACAATAGGTTTATGGGGGAAAATGGAAACATTGTCCATGACCAAATCTTTAACCAACAGAATTTATCTGAAAAGGCAACTATATAGCCTTTGAATGAAGGAGAGTACAAAAATTGTAGAAACTTAAATGTTTTTAATACTATTATTTGCCAATTGTAAAAAATGGAAGTTAAATTTTAGGAAGAAGACAAAGCTATCACCTTGTTGTGTTCTTTGCCTGAGTCCTGGGACCACTTTGTAACTTCTATCATCTTGAGCACAATCGAATATTTGGAATTTGATTTAGTTGTGGGAGCTTTGTTATCTGAATAAGTACGAAGGAAGTCCAACATTGAAACCTCCGCACTGTTGGCATTATGATATAGGTATGACACAAGTGTTGTCCTTGATGGCAACTCTCTCAGATGAAAGATCACAGTATAGCAGGTAAACAACAAGAATGAAGAAATAAAGGTATACGTAGGTTCACCATTGACCAAGCTGCGTATACACGTAGGTTCACTATATAAAAAGTCGCATATATGAAAAGGTATACGTAGATTCACTATATACCAAGTCGCATATACACATAGGTTCACTATATACAAAGGCACGTATAACGTACACACGCACTTTCACAGAAGGAAAGGCGCATACATGTTGGAAAACTAAGTTTTGGTCTGTGGTATTTGGACCATGGTATTTTGGTATTGGTCCATGGTATTTGGTCCGAGGTATTGACCCCAGGTATTGGGTCCAAGGTATCAGTGTTATGTGGTTTTGGACCATGGTATTGAGAGAGGCCTAAACCTATATAAGGAGAAGAAGATCATTAGGCCAAAGTGCAAGTGTGCAAGTAATGAGTATCTAATGAAGTGTGAGATATAGTATGCAGGTTATGGGTATGTGATGCTTTGCTAAGGATGCACCTATGTGGAAAATGAAGGTAGATGGACTGGGATCATGAAGATTAAAATTAATTATCATTATATGGTATGATCATGAATAGTTTAGATCTAAATACTGACACATGTCTTATCCTTTATATCTGATGATCTCGGTATATCTGAAGTAGAAAATTGTAGCGAAGGTATAAGTAATTATTTTCATATCTGTACGTTGGTTCCCTTTGGTGAAAGGGTGTATACACGCTGGTTCGAAACAACCAAGTAGCATATACATTAATATTTGAGGTTGTTGTTGGTTCTAGTGGTTGTTGCAAAGTTCTGGGTTCTGCTCTATGTTCTGATGACTGTGTTTTGATGACATGGTTTCAATGATTCAGTTGTTCGGTGATTCAGAGATTGATGATGCAGATATAGTTGATGGTTGTATTACAGTGGTGATTGATTTTGTATTGATGGATCCAGTCTGAAAATTTATGAAACGTGGTCCCTGGAAGAAAAGAGAAGGTTGTAGCCTTCTGTAGGCCGGCGCCTACGTACTAGTAAATATAGCGGCTAGTACAAGAGCTAGGGAGTTGTAGCTCCCTTCTAGTAGAAGCTGGAGAACGAGAGAAGGTTGTAGCCTTCTGCATGTGGGTGCCTACATACTGGTATGAGTCTGCGCTAGCACAAGATTGTAAACAGGTTTTTCTTATCTTAAAGAAAACATTAGCGGGTGGTTTTTGTCCCGCATTGGGTTTCCACCTTATATCATGGTGTTCATGTGTGTCTCTTATGTGTGATGATCTGTTCTGTTTTTACTGCACCTGGTTACTATTTATATGGTTAATGAGGTTCTGATGCACTCATTAAAGATCAACGTATGATGAATTAACTGAATCATAATTTTGTTGGATATACGCTAGTTGCATTAAACATAGTTGCATGTACACGCGAGTTCCCTTAACTGAAGTAGAGTATATGAATCTGATTATGGAAATGAAAAATTTATTGATTTGATAATACTGATTCACCCCCCCCCTCTCAGTATTATTTCCAACAATTGGTATCAGAGCAGGTCCTTCAGAAGAAGCTTGATCGCTTAAAGGAAGATCCATCATCATGAGTGATCAAGAAAGAGAGGGATCCATCAGACCACCAGTCTTCGATGGGAGCAATTTTGTTTACTGGAAGATAAGAACCACAACCTATCTACAATCACTTGGAACAAATATTTGGGAAATTGTGGAAGGAGGATATACATTTCCATCAGCAATTCCTACAAATATAGCAGGTAGAAAGCAATATGAAATCAATGCCAGAAATGTTACTATCTTATTGGGAAGTTTGTCAAAATCAGAGTTTGTCAAGGTCATGCAGCTCAAATCATCCAAAGAAATATGGGACAAAATCATTCTAAGCTACGAAGGAGACGCTCAGGTAAAATGTGCTAAGCTTCAAACTCTTAGAATTCAGTATGAAACTCTTAAGATGCATAGTGATGAAAGCATAGCTAATTACTTCCTACGTATAGATGAGATTGTCAATTGTATGAAGAATCTGGGTGAAGAAATTAAGGAAGTTGTCTTAGTTGAGAAAGTTTTGAGATCCTTGTCTGCTAAATTTGAACCCAAAGTGTCTGCCATAGAAGAAAAGCAGGATCTGCAGAATATCACTATGACGCAGCTTCACGAAATCTTAACTGCTTTTGAAATGAGAAAAGGAGGACCATCAGATATGAGAGAAACCACATTTAAAGTATCAACAAAGGAAAAAGAAAAACTCAATGAATCAGGATACATTTCAGAAGAAGAATATGAGGTAAATTTTTTCAAGAAGCTTCAACGGGGATCTGGAAGGTTCAAAGGTAAGCTACCTTTCAAATGTTTTTCTTGTGGTAGAGTTGGTCATTACGCTGCTAGATGCCCTCATAACAAAGGAAAGATGTCTGAAGAAGGTAATAGAAGTTATTATACTCATGATAATAGTGATGGCTTGTCCAATAGTGATGAAGATAATCAAGAAATTAAACTTCTCATGGCATATGAAAATAATGATGTAGAAAAAGAAGAAGTTACCAGATTAAAAGATCAGCTGGAGACAGTAACCAGAGTAAGGGAGCAGCTGCAGGATGTAGTAAATGATCAAAGCATAACAATCTAGAGACTTGAATCTAAGATCCTCTCTCTAAAGGAAGATCTTGAAGAATCAAAGAAGAAGAATGAAGAAGCTCTTGAAGAACAAGAACATGAAGTTCTTGAATTAAGGCAACAAGTGGAAAAAGGAAGAAAAGCTTAAGAAAACATAAAGAAGCAATATCTGGAAAAGGAAGAACAACATCAGGTTGAGGTAAATATCTTAAAAGATAAATTAGAAGAAAAGGATAAACTATTATGATTACAAGATAGTACTAAGATTTTGGATAATATTCTTAGTAGTCAAAGGTCTCCTACCATCAAAACTGGTCTTGGTTTTCATGAATCTATTGAAGGGGAATCTAGCTCACAAGGTGAGGCAAGGAACTCTAATGAGAAATCTGAAATTATCAACAAGGAGATGAGAGGACAACCCCATCAACTACCAAGGAAAGAAATTCTTCAAAGAAAATCTTCTACTCCTAATTGTGGAAGTCATAGACGGTTATTTCCTCCGATGAATAATGTTGAATGTTATGTATGTCATACTCTTGGACATGTTGCAGCTAGATGAAAAAGTAGAATGGTTCAAGACTGTCACACAGAAAGATCATCACGTTCCAGGTACTTTAAGGGATATTGTTTTTCTTGCAATATGCTTGGTCACAAAGCTATTGATTGCAATAAAAGGAATATGAAACATGTAATATGTTATGCATGTAACAAGCTTGGACATAAAGTAAAGGAATTCAGGGGAAAAAGTTAGACACAAAATCAAAAGGAGCATACATCATCCCAATCCCAGGTATTGAAGAAGACAAAATTATTGTTAGAAAGATGTGGCATAACTCAGTTAGCAGACATAACAGACCTAGGGGAAGCTGAAAGTGTAAACCTTCAGTATTCCAATTTTCATACACAGCTATTATGAAGCGAAGTTGCGTATATACGCGAGTTAGAGGTTGCACAGTCATGTATATGACGCTCTGAAGAAAAAGCAGCATGACAAACTTAGGAAAAGAAGTCTGATATGGTTCGGTCATGGTATGTGTTGGTTGGAACACATATAGGGGGAGCATATGCTTCAAATAATGCATTGTTGGAATTGTGGTTAGAAGTCCTTGGTAATGATGCTTATGTGGCTAAATGATACATCTTGCTACTTATTGTTGGTTGGCCAAGAGAATGGTATTGCAGGTTACAGGTCTGGATGCTGGTGACAGATGCTTATGGTGCAGATCATATATGGTGTATGATAGTTGCTGATGACTATCATGGTCTTGTTTAGATTGCTGGTATTTGTTATAAAAGTCATGAATATCATTTGGTGTAAAGGTCCTGTAAAGACCTAATTTGTACCCCCACTATGCATGGGAAGGATGATGTAATAATTTCTATTTTCAGTCATGTATAAACATTTGGTATACCCCCACTTGGTTGGGTGGATGAGTCAAAATGGTGTATCCCCACTTAGTTGGGAGATTGATGTATGTATGAGTCATTGGTGATAGGAAGGTCATACTCACTTAGTTGAGTTGTAGAGTCATGTTATTCTTTTGAAAAATATTTTTGCAGACTCGGCATGTGCTCAGGGGGAGCATGGACGGATTGATACATCTTAGCATTTCAGCATGTACTCAGGGGGAATATGGACATCAAAATGTATATCAAGGGAGAGAATATCTTGGTCCGCCCTTTGCCCTTGATGTCAAAGGGGGAGAGTGACTTGGTGTGGTTGTTGCCATCAAGTCCAAAGGGGGAGATTGTTGGCATTATGATGCAGGTATGACACAAGTTGTCCTTGATGGCAACTATCTCAAATGAAAGATCATATTATAGCAAGTAAATAGCAAGAATGAAGAAATAAAGGTATACACAGGTTCACCATTGCCCAAGCCGCGTATACACGTAGGTTCACTGTATACAAAGTCGCGTATACAGAAAGGTATACGTAGGTTCACTATATACCAAGTCGCGTATACACGCAGGTTCACTATATACAAAGGCGTGCATAATGTACACATGCACTTTCACAGAAGGAAAGGTGCGTACATGTTGGAAAACTAAGTTTTGGTCCGAGGTGTTGACCCTAGGTATTGGGTCCAAGGTATCAGTCCTACATGGTTTTGGACCATGGTATTGGGAGAGGCCTAAACCTATATAAGGAGAAGAAGATCATTAGGCCAAAGTGCAAGTGTGCAAGTAATCAATATCTGATGAAGTGTGAGATCTAGTATGCAGGTTATGGGTATGTGATGCTTTGCTAAGGATGCACCTATGTGGCAAATGAAGGTAGATGGATCGGGATCATGAAGATTAAAATGCATTATCATTATATGGTATGATCATGAATAGTTCAAATCTAAATACTGACGCATGTCTTATCCTTTATATCTGATGATCTGGGTATATTTGAAGTAGAAAATTGTAGTGAAGGTATAAGTAATTATTTTCAGATCTGTACGCTAGTTCCCTTTGGTGAAAGGGCGTATACACGCTGGTTCGACATAGCCAAGTAGCGTATACATTATGAGATTTGATATTTGAGGTTGTTGTTGGTTCTAGTGGTTGTTGTAGGGTTCTGGGTTCTGCTCTGTGTTCTGGTGACTATGTTTTGATGACAGGGTTTCAGTGATTCAGTTGTTGGGTGATTCAGAGATTGATGATGCAGATATAGTTGATGGTTGTATTGCAGTGGTGATTGATTTTGTATTGATGGATCCAGTTTGAAAATTTATGAAACGTGGTCCCTGGAAGAAAAGAGAAGGTCGTAGCCTTCTGTAGGCCAGCGCCTATGTACTAGTAAATATATTGGCTACTACAAGAGCTAGGGGTTTGTAGCTCCCTTCTAGTAGAAGTTGGAGAATGAGAGAAGGTTGTAGCCTTCTACAGGGGGGTGCCTACGTACTGGTATGAGTCTACGCCAGTACAAGATTGTAAATAGGTTTTTCTTATCTTAAAGAAAAGAGCAGGAGGTGGTTTTTGTCCTGCATTGGGTTTCCACCTTATATCATGGTGTTCATGTGTGTCTCTTATGTGTGATGATTTTTTCTATTTTTACTGCACCTATTTACTGTTTATATGGTTAATGATGTTCTGATACACTGATTAAAGATCAACATATGACGAATTAACTGAATCATAAGTTTGCTGGATATATGCTAGTTGCATTAAAAATAGTTGTGTGTACACGAGTTCCCTTAACTAAAGTAGTGTATATGAATCTGATTATGGAAATGAAAAAGTTATTGATTTGCTAATACTAATTCACCCCCCCCCCCTCTCAGTATTATTTCCAACAATTGGTATTAGAGCAAGTCCTTCAGAAGAAGCTTGATTTCTTGAAGGAAGATCCATCATCATGAGTAATCAAGAAAGAGAGGGATCCATCAGACCACCAATCTTTGATGGGAGCAATTTTGTTTACTGGAAGATAAGAACCACAACCTATCTACAATCGCTTGGAACAGATATTTGGGAAATCGTGGAAGGAGGATATACATTTCCATCAACAATTCCTACAGATACGACAGGTAGAAAGCAATATGAAATCAATGCCAAAGTTGTTACTATCTTATTGGGAAGTTTGTCAAAATCAGAGTTTGTCAAGGTCATGCAGCTCAAATCAGCCAAAGAAATATGGGACAAAATCATTCTAAGCTACGAAGGAGATGCTCAGGTAAAACGTGCTAAGCTTCAAACTCTCAGAATTCAGTATGAAACTCTTAAGATGCATAGTGATGAAAGCATAGCTAATTACTTCCTACATATAGATGAGATTGTCAATTGTATGAAGAATCTGGGTGAAGAAATAGTTGTCTTAGTTGAGAAAGTTTTGAGATCCTTGTCTGCTAAATTTGAACCCAAATTGTCTGCCATAGAAGAAAAGCAGGATCTGCAGAATATCACTATGACGCAGCTTCACGGAATCTTTACTGCTTTTGAAATGAGAAAAGGAGGACAATCAGATATGAAAGAAGCCGCATTTAAAGTATCAACAAAGGAAAAAGAAAAACTCAATGAATCAGGATACATTTTAGAAGAAGAATATGAGGTAAATTTTGTCAAGAAGCTTCAATGGGGATCTGGAAGGTTCAAAGGTCAGCCACCTTTCAAATGTTTTTCTTGTGGTAGAGTTGGACATTACACTACTAGATGCGCTCATAACAAAGGAAAGATGTCTGAAGAAGGTAATAGAAGCTATTATACTCGTGATAATAGTGATGGCTTGTCCAATAGTGATGAAGATAATCAAGAAATTAAACTTCTCATGGCATATGAAAATAATGACATAGAAAAAGAAGAAGTTACCAGATTAAAAGATTAGCTGGAGACAGTAACCAGAGTAAGGGAGCAATTGCAGGATGTAGTAAATGATCAGAGCATAACAATCCGAAGACTTGAATCTAAGATCCTCTCTCTAAAGGAAGATCTTGAAGAATCAAAGAAGAAGAATGAAGAAGCTCTTGAAGAACAAGAACATGAAGTTCCCGAATTAAGGCAACAAGTGGAAAAAGGAATAAAAGTTGAAGAAAACATAAAGAAGCAATATCTAGAAAAGGAAGAACAACATCAGGTTGAGGTAAATATCTTAAAAGATAAATTAGAAGAAAAGGATAAACTGTTACGATTACAAGACAATACTAAGATTTTGGATAATATTCTTAGTAGTCAAAGGTCTCCTACCATCAAAACTGGTCTTGGTTTTCATGAATCTGTTGAAGGGGAATCTAGCTCACAAGGTGAGGCAAGGAACTCTAATGAGAAATCTGAAATGATCAACAAGGAGATGAGAGGACAACCCCATCAACTACCAAGGAAAGAAATTCTTCAAAGAAAATCTTCTACTCCTAACTGTGGAAGTGATAGACGGTTATTTCCTCCGATGAATAATGTTGAATGTTATGTATGTCATAATCTTGGACATGTTGCAGCTAGATGCAGAAGTAGAATGGTTCAAGACCGTCACACAGAAAGATCATCACGTTCTAGGTACTTTAAGGGATATTGTTTTGCTTGCAATATGTTTGGTCACAAAGCTATTGATTGCAATAAAAGGAATATGAAACATGTAAGATGTTATGCATGTAACAAGTTTGGACATAAAGTAAAGGAATGCAGGAGCAAAATTCAGACACCAAAGCAAAAGGAGCATACATCATCCCAATCCCAGGTATTGAAGAAGACAGAATTATTGTCAGAAAGATGTGGCATAACTCAGTTAGCAGACATAACAGACCCAGGGGAAGCTGAAAGTGTAAACCTTCAGTATTCCAATTTTCATACGTAGCTATTATGAAGCGAAGTCGCGTATATACGCGAGTTAGAGGCTGCACAGTTGCGTATATGATGCTCTGAAGAAAAAGCAGCAGGACAGACTCAGGAAAAGAAGTCTGATATGGTTTGGTCATGGTATGTGTTGGTTGGCATAGGTACAGGGGGAGCATATGCTTCGAATAATGCATTGTTGGAATTATGGTTAGAAGTCCTTGGTAATGATGCTTATGTGGCTAAATGATACATCTTGCTACTTATTGTTGGTTGGCCAAGAGAATGGTATTGCAGGTTATAGGTCTGGATGTTGGTGACAGATGCTTATGGTGCAGATCATATATGGTGCATGATAGTTGCTGATGACTATCATTGTCATGTTTAGATTGTTGGTCTTTGTTATAAAATTCATGAATATCATTTGGTGTAAAGTTCTTGCAAAGACCTAATTTGTACCCCCACTATGCATGGGAAGGATGATGTAATAATTTCTATATTCAGTCATGTATAAACATTTGGTATACCCCCACTTGGTTGTGTGGATGAGTCAAAATAGTGTATCCCCACTTAGTTGGGAGATTGATGTATGTATGAGTCATTGGTGATAGGAAGGTCATACTCACTTATTTGAGTTGTAGAGTCATGTTATTCTTTTGAAAAATATTTTGCAGACTCGGCATGTGCTCAGGGGGAGCATGGACAGATTGATACATCTTAGCATTTCAGCATGTACTCACGGGGAGTATGGACAACAGAATGTATATCAAGGGAGAGAATATCTTGGTCTGCCCTTTGCGCTTCATGTCAAAGGGGGAGAGTGACTTGGTGTGTTTGTTACCATCAAGTCCAAAGGCGGAGATTGTTGGCATTATGATACAGCTATGACACAATTGTTGTCCTTGATGGCAACTCTCTCAAATGAAAGATCACAGTATAGTAGGTAAATAGCAAGAATGAAGAAAGAAAGGTATACGCAGGTTCACCATTGACCAAGCCGCGTATACATGTAGGTTCACTGTATAAAAAGTCGTGTATACGAAAAGGTATACGCGGGTTCACTATATACCAAGTTGCATATACATGCAGGTTCACTATATACAAAGGCGCGTATAACATACACACGCACTTTCATTGAAGGAAAGGTGCGTACATGTTGGAAAACTATGTTTTGGTCTGTGTTATTTTGGTATTGGTCCATGGTATTTGGTCTGAGGTATTGACCCCAGGTATTGGGTCCAAGGTATCAATTCTACGTGGTTTTGGACCATGGTATTGAAAGAGGCCTAAACCTATATAAGGAGAAGATGATCATTAGGCCAAAATGCAAGCGTGCAAGTAATGAATATCTGATGAAGTGTGAGATCTAGTATGCAGGTTATGGGTATGTGATGCTTTGCTAAGGATGTACCTATGTGGAAAATGAAGGTAGATGGGCCGAGATCATGAAGACTAAAATGCATTATCATTATATGGTATGATCATGAATAGTTCAGATCTAAATACTGACGCATGTCTTATCCTTTATATCTGATAATCTCGGTATATCTGAAGTAGAAAATTGCAGCGAAGGTATAAGTAATTATTTTCAGATCTGTATACTGGTTCCCTTTGGTGAAAGGGCGTATACATGCTGGTTCGACAAAGCTAAGTAGCATATAAATTATGAGATTTGATATTTGAGGTTTTTGTTGGTTCTAGTGGTTTTTGTAGAGTTCTGGGTTCTGCTCTATGTTCTGGTGATTGTGTTTTGATGAATGGGTTTCAGTGATTCATTTGTTGGGTGATTCAGAGATTGATGATGCAGATATAGTTGATGGTTGTATTGCAGTGGTGATTGATTTTGTATTGATGGATCCAGTCTGAAAATTTATGAAACGTGGTCCCTGGAAGAAAAGAGAAGGTTGTAGCCTTCTGTAGGTCGGCGCCTACGTACTAGTAAATATATCGGCTAGTACAAGAGCTAGGGGGTTGTAGCTCCCTTCTAGTAGAAGTTGGAGAATGAGAGAAGGTTGTAGCCTTCTGCAGGTGGGTGCCTACGTACTGGTATGAGTCTGCGCCAGTACAAGATTGTAAACAGGTTTTTCTTATCTTAAAGAAAACAGCAGCAGGTGGTTTTTGTCTCACATTGGGTTTCCACCTTATATCATGGTGTTCATGTGTGTCTCTTATGTGTGATGATCTGTTCTATTTTTACTGCACCTGGTTACTGTTTATATGGTTAATGATGTTTTGATGCACTGATTAAAGATCAACATATGATGAATTAACTGAATCATAAGTTTGTTGGATATACGCTAGTTGCATTAAACACAATTGCGTGTACATGCGAGTTCCCTTAACTGAAGTAGCATATATGAATCTGATTATGGAAATGAAAAAGTTATTGATTTGGTAATACTGATTCACCCCCCCCTCTCAGTATTATTTCCAACACGCACCAGAAGCCATGGTAGCCAAAGGTCGGTCAAAGGAAAGAGAGGAGAAAGAAAGGCGTTCTTCCAGATCAAAATCAAAGGGAAACAAGTGTAAAGCCAAATTTTGGTACTGCAACAAAATAGGACACCTCAAGAAAGATTGTTGGAAAAGAAAAGAGTTCATTAAAAACCCAAAGAAGGAAGAAAATCAAGTTGAGTCAGGTATGATTGATGAAGTTTTATCTTCTGAATTGGGTATGGTATATTAAGCTTTACTTGTTTGTAATGTCTCTCAAAATTATGAAAATTGGTTGTTATACTCTAATGCTTCTCATCACATGAGTCTAAAATAAATTTGGTTCACTTCATATGATGTTATGAATGGTAGTTATGTGTTTATGGGTAATAATGTATCTTGTCAGACTGTTGGGATGGGAAATATCAAAATTAAAATGTATGATGATACAATTAGAACATTAACTGATGTTAGACATGTACCTGAGTTGAGGAAAATTTTGATTTCTTTGGGAGTGTTGGACTCAGATGGTTACAAGTTTACAGGTCAAAATGGAATGTTGAAAGTTTCAAAAGGTGCTCTAGTTGTTATGAAGGCAGAGAAGATCATAAACCTTTACAGACTCAAAGGAAGTACTCAGGTCAGTGAGGAAACAATTGTATCTGAGAAGGAAGAAGAAGGTACTCTCCTATGGCATCAGTAGTTGGGCCACATGAGCGAGAAGGGTCTTCAGGTACTAATGAATTGCAAGTTGCTTCCTGATTTTAAATCCTTAAGGTTGGATTTTTGTAAACATTGTGTATATGGTAAAAAAATGTAAACAAAAATTTAAAACTGGAAGTCATAATAGTAAAGAAATTTTGGACTATATTCATTATGATCTTTGGGGACCATCTCCTACTTTATCTTATGGAGGTGCATTATAGTTCTTAACATTTATTGATGATTTCTCCAGGAAAGGCTGGGTCTATATGCTGAAAAAAGTTGATGTATTTAATGTTTTTAAACAATTTAAAGCTATGGTGGAAAATAAAATAGGGAAATCGATTAAAGGTTTAAGAACTGATAATGATGGTGAATTTACTTCCTTAGAATTTAAACAATATTGTAAGGATGAAGAGATTGTTAGACATAAAACTATTGTTTATACTCCTCAAAAAAATGGTGTTCCTGAATGTATGAATCAGACTCTTATAGGAAGATCCAAAAGCATGATCAACAATGCTAACATGTGAAAGGATTTGTGGGCAGAAGCAGTATCTACTGCTTGTTATTTAGTAAACAGGTCACCTTCAGTTGCCATTGATTGTATAATTCTTGAAGGAGTTTGCTTGGGTCAGTCTTTTGATGATTCACATTTAAGAATTTTTGGTTGTGATGCTTATGCTCTTATTCCAAAGAATCAACGTTCTAAGTTAGACCCAAAAGAAAAATGTTATGTCTTTGTTGGGTATGACTATGCGGTGAAAGGATACAAGTTGTGGGATCCTTCTTCGCGAAATATAATCATTAGTAGAGATGTAACATTTGATGAATCTTCTCTTCTAAAATCAGATGTTGAAAAAGTTGAACAGGAACAGGTATCGCCAAATCAACAAATTCAGTTGGAAGCTAAACATTTTTCAAAAATTCAAAAGGAAGGAGAGACTTCTGAAGAAAAAGGTGAAGGAGATGCAAAGGAAATTGTTGAATTTCTAGAACTAGTTCAACGACCAGCCACTCTAGGAAGTGCTACATGGGAAAGAAAAACACCCAAAAGATATGAAGATTTTTCTTCATCTATTGCATTGATTACTGAAGATGGGGAACCTTCTTGTTATCACAAAGTAGTGAATAATGCAAATAGTGAAAAGTGGAAAAGGGTTATGGACGAAGAAATGGATTCCTTAGGGAATAACAAAACTAGCTAGGATCTTATAGAACTTACTGAAGGGAGAAGTGTCGTTGCATGCAAATGGCTCTTCAAATTGAGATGAAATGTTGATGGAAGTATCGAAAGGTATAAGGCGAGGCAAGTAGCAAAAGGGTATTCTCAGGTTGAAGGTATTGACTTTCATGAGATTTTTTCACCAGTCGTAAAACTTGTTTCTATTCGTACTATGTTAGCACTAACTACACTACTTTATCTTGAATTAGAATAGTTAGATCTTAAAATAACTTTTCTTCATGGAGATTTGGATGAAAATATCTATATGGAACAATCAGAAGGTTTTGTACAAGGCCGCAACAGAAGATTAGTTTGCAAGATCAGGAAATCATTGTATGGCTTGAGGTAGTCTCCCAATCAATAGTATAAGAAGTTTGACTCCTTCATGGTGAGCCAGAACTTTACTAGGAGTGAGTATGATCATTGTGTGTACTTTAAAAGTTTCAATGGCATATTCATTATCTTGGTCTTGTATGTTGATGATATGCTTATTGCAAGCAAAAGCATGGAAGAGATCAACAAGTTAAAGGCTTATCTCTCTAGGACGTTTGATATGAAGGATCTTGGAGCGGAAAAACATATCTTGGGAATAGAGATACATAGAGACAGAAAAAATGGAAAGGTATGGTTATCACAGCATAAGCATGTGGAGAAAGTACTTGAAAAGTTTAGTATGAATAATGTGAAACCTGTTAATGTTTCATTAGCTTCCCATTTTAAGCTTTCTTTGGTTTTGAGTCTTAGATATGGTGAAGAAAAGAAGTATATGTCTCGTGTACCATATGAAAATGCGGTAGGCAACTTAATCTATGTGATGGTATCTAAAAGACCTGACATTTCACATATAGTTGGAGTTGTTAGCGGGTTCATGGAAAATCTAGGAAAAGAACATTGGTTAGTAGTGAAATGGGTGCTTCGGTATTTGAGAGGCACAAGTGACCATTGCATCATCTTTAATGGTAGTTAAGGTTCAGTTTGTGGATATGTGGATGTCGATTATACAAGTTATTTGGATAAGAGGAGATCTACTACAGGATATGTCTTTACTCTTGTAGGTTGAGAAATTAGCTAGATGTCAAAGCTTCATGAAACTGTTGCTTTTTCCACTACTGAAGTAGAGTATATAGCTGCCTCAGATGTCTGTAAAGAGTCAATATGGTTGAAAGGTCTACTTGATGAGATTGGAAGGACGTAGGAAAAAGTGAATGTATTATGTGATAGTCATAGTGTTATTCATTTGGCTACAAATATAGCTTATCACAACAAGACTAAGCACATTGATGTAAGGTACCATTTTGTAATACATGTGATTGAAAATGGTGAAGTAGCTCTCAAGAAGGTTCTTACACAGAAGAATCATGCAGATATATTCACGAAGCCAGTTTCAGTAGAGAAGTTGTTATGATGTTTGGCTTCTCTTGTCTCTAAGAAGAGTTGATGAATGGGCATGGGAAATGGATTAGAAAAATTGTTGTCAAGGTGGAGATTGTTGAAATAATGACAAAAATTATGTAAATAATGTAATTGCGGGTAAATCTATTTTTACTATTCAGTCAATTTTTGTAACGAAAATAAGTTATGTAACGAAATAGCTCATATTTCTTGGTGATTTCCCGAGAGGCTCATTGTAACTTAGATAATCATTTCTTGAGCAATAATATTTACAATCCCTTGCCCTGTGGAGGTTTCCTTGACACACTATCAAGGTTTTACAACATAATTTCTTGTGTGAATTTGTTTGATTCAATTTCCTAATTTTTTCTTGCATTTCTTTCCTGTTACCTTTCTTATTTCATTTGTATTTAAACCGTCTCTAAATACCAACAATATTCAACCCACTATTGGATTCTCTAAAATCAAAATTTGTATTCATTTTGTCCTCATCATGATTTTCATGGAGTATCATGTCACCACTAGGAAGTGTTACAGGTCAATTTGGGCACATCAATCCTAGCTTCCAGATGTATTATTAGGGTCCATCAATCCCTAATTCAGTTTTTTTCATTCCCTAATGAGGTCAACCTACTTGAACTATTGGATAGAGAAGATATACAAAAGTGTTGAGACGAGACGGCTCCAAGGATGAACCCTAGATTTACCGCCTCCTTGCCCTCGGCTGCCATCGGGTCTTTGAACGCCCCTGCTGCGGATGGTTTCGAGAGATTCATGCACAGGTTAAGGGTTTTTTTCTTCTCTGCAGATTCGCAAGATGTCCATACCATGAACGCTGGCGCCGCAAACACGGATTCTCACGCAGATCTCTTTGCCGAGAGTTCTGGGGTAGCATGGCCTCAGCCCCCTGCTTCCACAATGCGCTTATGTGGCCCTCTTCAGAATGTCGGCGCAGCGGCCAAGGATGATCACGCAGAACCCTTCGCTGCTCCTCCTCGGATCGTGGCTTTCGGGAAGGAAGGGTTTGCACCGATTGGCTGTACGCCTCTTCTGCCCATGGGGCAAATCTAGGAAACGAAAATCAATCAACGCGTATGCCTCCTCTCTTCACAGATCTGCAGGGGAAAGAGGCATTCGGACTTTTCTTCCTCATTCCAGATACAAATCAAGCTCATTACAGGCAAAACTATGCTACAATGGGTAAGCCAGACGGATCTAGTGCAGAATCTCAAGCATACACTGAACATCAAACTGGGGATCCCCTCTGCAGCTCAACGGCTTCTCCACGAAGGTAAACAACTAGAGGATCTCCATCCTATTTCTTTTTACGGCATTAAGAAAGATGCATCCATTATTTTAACCCTTCGTTTGAGAGGAGGAGCTGCTGGAGAGTCATCCTCAGCTAAGGCATTTTCATATAAAGATGCAGTCCATGCTAAGAAGCCTGAAAAGACAGTTCCACCGGTTCAGGCTCCACCCAAGCCTTTTTTGGTTGACAAATCGGAGGAGGTGCCCTCTGTTGAGATCTCTTACTCTGACCTGGCAGATGACACCCAAAAATTTGCTGAAAGGGCCATCATCTGCAGATTCAATGGGCTCTGGCCACGCTCAAAGGATCTTTATGACTGGATCAATGACAACTGGACTCACCGTTGCAAGATTTACTTCTGTGCAAAGGGATATTTTATAGTGCTGTTCGATAATCTCGAGTACTACGAAAAGGCATTAGAAGAAGGCCCTTGGTTCATGGGTTCGGCAGGTCTCTTCTTAACTCCATGGTTCCCAGACTTTGACCCAGCTTCTGCAGTAATCACTAAAGCCCCTGTCTGGATCAGACTTCCAAATCTCCCAATATACCTGTGGAGCACAGAAGTATACAGGCAAATAGGCAACACTTTGGGTTGCTTTTTAATGGGAGATTACCAGAGGGAACGGCAAGGTCTCTACACATATGCTAGAATTTGTGTGGAGCTAGATTTAAGCAAGGGATTGCCAGAGCAAATCAATCTCAAGATCAATGACACCGTTTGGACCTAGTTTCTAGATTACGAAAACACTGCCTTCCGATGTCGTCATTGTCACCTAACAGGGCACCTACAGAACTCCTGCCCATCGCTGACAGCAAGATCGAAAAAGGGAACCTTCGCAAAAACAAAACCCAAGCGTTGGGCTCCCTGTCCTCCGTCGCCAGCTGGGAGCTCCAGCTCCCCAAGTTCGGAGGATGGGGAAAGCGATTCAGAACCGGACCAGGCGCCTCAGCCGATGGATCCACCCATGGATACTATGGGGCACACCCATGACTCAGCAATCTCCCAGAAACGCGCCCATGAGACCTCCTCTGAATCAGAAAAGGAATTCCCGATGATAGAGAATTCCAGTATTCAAGTTGTCTTAGCTCATTCTCCCCATGATGGCTGGACAAAAGTCAACAAAAAGAAAGGGAAAAAACAATGTGTTGTAGTTTTTGCCCCTATGGGGTAAAAGTCAGTTAGTCAGTCTGGGATCTCAAGTTATCTGTTGTAGCTATGAGTTTGATTCTTTCCTCCGGGATCGAGGTTGATGGATCCATCATTTCCGGTCTGCCGGTCTCTTGCTTCTCCTGATTGTACTATATTTTACTTAATAGAATTAGTCTTTATCGAGAAAAAAAAATTAGGTCAACCTACTTCATGCTTGCTTCCCAAGAGTTTCATGTCAACATTCATCCAATAAGTGCCCCTATAGAGATCAGCACAGGTGGCCCTTTATTAGGTTGTAATGCATTGTAGGAACTACACTGTTTGGGTGGTATGCATCACACCTAGCCTTTGTTTCATCTGCGCTGAGCGAGATTCATCGAATTTTTGTAATGAAGCCATTGGATTCCTCATCCAATGGATGCTTCTGGAAGTTTCTAGATGGATTGAGATCACTTTTGGATGAAGAAGAGGATGAATGAACCTTAATCCATTATCCCTTCCTCCATGGAACCACTTCCCAATTTTGGCAAAGCATTCATGAGGGCCATTAATGGCTTAACCTCCTCCATTCAACTATAAATTAACCAAGCATTCAAAGGCTTGGCGAGGTTGGAACTTCTTGAGCTAAGGAAATGTTGTTTTAGTGAGAGTTGTAAGAGTATGGTGATGATGTCGAATTGTTGCTTCATGAGGAGAAAATGGTTTGAAGCTGGAAGGATGACACTAAATCGAGCATGCATCTACATGGGTTGTAATATTTCCTTATATTAACAAATAATTCTAAGCATTTTCCATTCATGTGTTTATATGATGTATATCATATTCTTGATTCTAGGATATGTTTATTTAATAGATCGTCATTATTGTATGCTTTGATGGGTTTCTATCTTGGCTTGTTTGCAGGTACTTTCCAAGCGAGTTAAGTACGGAAAGGAGTGGCGAGATCGGTTGAAGGAGAGAGGGATCGAGCAAAATTTATAGGTCAGTACCTTTGTTCTTCTTTCTCTTATCTGTTAACTATAGGAAAAGCGACGAATTACTTTGTCTGTTGTTTCTAGACTAGCTACTAGGTCTAGAGGGTTAGGCGTTTGAAGAAACACTAAATTTTCCCAAAACAAAATGGAGAATCCACTGGGGAACGATCCTATCCCTTATAGTAGCTTATCAATCTCTTAAAACAATTTGACTATAGTACCTTCTACTATTCATCGAATTCAAGTTCAATTCGCTGAAAATTGAGTCAGTTTTGAGCATAAAATTGCCTTCAGTAGTCATCGCACTTCTGTGACTGACACAGTGCGATGCAGTGCACTTCCCGCATAGATCTAGTGTGATGCATCGCACTATCTCTAATTGCTGCCTGCGATGATCCCTTTAGGGTCAGTTTTCCCATCTAGGAACTGAATTTTTTTGTCAATTTTCATCAGTTTGAATTGCTTGTTGAATGTAAATGATGTCTTATCTCTGAAAACAGTCTTTTCATCTCCTTAATCCAACCCTACTTTGATTGGATTGATTAATGTTTCTTTAATGTTTTCTTTTTCATTATTGGTATATAGTCAAAGTAATTTTTTGGTCGATTATTTTTGTTAATAGAAAAGTGTCGTAAAGTCGTCATTTTCTTCGAATAATGAAGTGTTGTATAGTCTTCCTTCATATATAATCAATTGATTCACTTGTGCATTTGATTTTTATTTTAATTTAAAGTGTCGAAAATCTTCATTTCTTTAAAATCGAAAGTGTCATACAATATTCCTTTCCCTTTTAAAAAAAATTGTCACAAATCGTCATTTTTTATGAAAAAAGATCTGAATCGTTTATGCATTAGTTTTTCTTATTGCATCATTCACATTAAGAGAAACTGAAAATAAATACATGCAATTTTCATTTTGAAGTTTTTGAATGCTTGAAAGGAATGGTTTAGGGAATTACATCTAATTTTTTCTCTTTGTTTCTTGTTCAAAAAGTACTTATATGCTCTATTCCTCATATCTAGGATTTTCATTGCTGAAATTAAATGTAAGGAGTGCTTCTCATTCTAGTTGCATTTTTAGGAATTTCGGAAAACATCTCGTGGTAAACCTTCAAAGGAAAATTTTAACCAAGATAAACTTAAAATTTACATCAATTAATCTAATAACGCATTGGAACTTAACGAAAAACATCTAGAGGTCTAGGCTAGAGACGTGTTCCGACGTCTTTAAACCTAGTGGTTGTCATTTTCACTGAGGTTGGGTGATTTCTCCTCTCCGATTCGATAAGTGCTAGTACAGACTTGTGCTCCCTGTACCATTAAGTATATAGTGGGAGACCCCAATAGGTTTAAATCCTTTATCCCTATGAAGCCAAGTCTGTCACCTTACCTATCGCAATGCACCGAAAACAACATTCAGGAAGACTGGCTGCCATACTGTAAATCATTGGTAATTTCTCTTTCATTTACCACCAAGATGTATATTGCAGTTTTGTGATTAGTTTGGTAAACCCTCTTATCTAGTATCTCCAGAGCAGTCACTTTCGTTCCTTTTCGACTCCTTAAAAGAAAAGGTTCATCTGAGCACTTGTCCTTTCCGGCAAATTAAACATCGAAAGTGACTAGAGTCATCTTTTGTTTTTTCTCGACTCTTTAAAAATGAAAAAGAAAAGTTGTGTTCCAGTGTCGTAAAAATTAATTGACTGCGGATAACATCCTCCACGCTCGCTCCTTAGTTGATCTTAGGTTGAAACATATGGCGACAAATCTGGAGTCCACCAATCAAGGAATTCCTTTTTATGGGAATCCTAGTCCTTTTCCTCCACTTGGAAATATTGGTGCTCCATATATGGCTACATTGTCCCTTCTGGGATTTACAATTGGCTTTCCAGTATGGTTGTTTTCAACCTCCAGTTGATACTAAAGTTGACCCTTTGCCTTCCTCGTTTGTTTCTTCCTCCCCTTCTTCCTCTTCGCCTGGTGAAAGTATTGGTACTACTAACCAGGTGGCTAAGAAGAAGAAGAAAGGGAAGAAGAAGAGGAAGAAGCAAATTCAGCGAAGGGGCAACCAAGAAACCATTGTTTTGAATGCAACATCTAATGAGAAACCACCCATCAAGCCTCACAAAGTTCGATATCCATGCAAAATTTGTGTGGGAGACCATCTTCTTTGAAATTGTCCTGATATTCCTCAGATCTTAGAAGAATGGTCTTCTCATTCACACCATCCTGTGTCATCAACTTTTGGAGATCATGCTGGTGACACGCCATCAACTAGTGGTAGTAAAGATCATGGAAAGAAGGACAAAGTTAAGTTTCCATGTAGGTTATGTGAAGGGAATAACCCCATTCACCTTTGTCCCTATCTAGATGAAGCCAAAAAAATGTTGGATAACCGCCCTGCTTCACTGCAACGATTTCCATCTGGTTACAGGAAACTATCCCTAAATCCTTCACTAGTTGATGAATTGACTAATCAAAATCAACCATCAGTCAAAACCACTCTCTCTGAAAGTGAATCCTATGAGTCTATACCCGACCCAAATCAACAGGTCAAGGTTACAATTGACCTGATTTCACCTTCAGCAAATCGTACCTTTCCTGAAGAGAGTGAAAATGATACCACTCAAGTTCTTTTTGTTTCTTCATATTCAAATGAGCTTGGGGGTAGTTCTCCTATTCCATCAAGATAAGAAGACAATCCTCCTGCTCTCGTAACTCAAGGGGTTAATTCTCCCATTTCTACAGTACCCCCTCCAAGTAGTCTAGTCACTTCCTTTAATTGGAATCGACTGGAAGGATTCATCCTTCCTTCTTATGTGCCTTTCCAGATCATACTACAAGTTTGTAATATGATTGTATCGGGACCTATTATAGATGAAGGTGAATTAGTGAGTATCCTTTCCTCAACTGCTTGGAAAGCGCTCAGTTCACCGTCGCTTGTGCGAGTTACCCGGAATCTGTTGGGTTTTAACAGAAGAACCAGTCAACCATTAGGGATCCTTCCTCAGTTACCTATTACTTTGGGAGGAAAAATCATTTACCTGAATGTGATGGTAGTCCCAGGTGCTTTAGATTTCAATTTACTTCTTGGGCGTGACTATGTTTATGACATGGGAGCTATTGTTTCAACACTCTTTCGAGTGATTTGTTTCCCGCATGAAGGCAGAATTGTCACCGTTGACCAGCTTTCATTTCCTAATCCAAATATGGCTTCCAGTCAACCATCTTCCCTAAGTGGTCCTTTCATACCAATGGTATCATCCCTACCATGGGTTAATTATGTGGCAACCTGTTCCATAACTACATCAACTGACGATCAATCCGGTGATGTTGTACATCATGTACTGGGGGCATCGGAACCAGATCTCTCCTTCATGATCGCTTATGAGTTGTGATTGAGTTCGAGGATAGTTCCTTTTCTTGTGTCAACCTTGTTAAAAAATGAAATAAGGAATATGAGGATAGTTCTTTTCCTGTGTCAACCTCGTTAAAAAATGAAACAGGCCCGAGGATAGTTCATTGTCTTGTGTCAACCTCATTAAAAAATGAAACAAGGAGTTCGAGGATAGTTCGTTGTCTTGTGTCAACCTTGTTAAAAAATGAAACAAGGGTTCGAGGATAGTTCCTGGTTTTGTGTCAACCTCGTTAAAAAATGAAACTGAGGATTCAAGGATAGTTCGTTGTCTTGTGTCAACCTCGTTAAAAAATGAAACAAGGATTCAAGGATAGTTCATGGTCTTGTGTCAACCTCGTTAAAAAATGAAACTGAGGATACGAGGATAGTTCCTAGTCTTGTGTCAATCTCGTTAAAAAATGAAACAAGGAAGATGAGGATAGTTATTTTACTGTGTCAACCTCGTTAAAGAATGAAACAGGTCCATGAGGATAGGTCCTGGTCTTATGTCAACCTCGTTAAAAAATGAAATAGGTCCATGAGGATAGGTCCTGGTCTTGTGTCAACCTCGTTAAAAAATGAAACAAGGAATTTGAGTAGAGTTCCTTGTCTTTTGGCAAGCTCATTAGAAATGAAACAAGGTCCTAAGTTCCAAGTCGAGTCTTTGAATAGATCTCGTAAAATCCCAGTCGAGTCTTTCACTTGATCTCGTCAATGAACCTTCATTCTATCCACTTGATAGCCACAAGTAGTCTACTTAGGTGAATGTAATGAAGCTTGTGGGGCATGCACCTAGTGGTAAAGTTAAGTTTCCCTGTAGGTTATGTGAAGAGAATCACCCCATTCACCTTTGTCCCTATCTAGACGAAGCCAAAAAGGTGTTGGATAACCGTCCTGCTTCACCACAGCGACTTCCATCTAGTTACAGACGACTCTCCCTTTCATTGTGCTGGGGGCATGTAAACCAATCTCAAGCATAGTTCTTCATTTCAAGCTTGTGTAAAAATGAAACTGAATCCAAGCATAGTTTTTTGTTTTAAGCTTGTGTAAAAATGAAACTGAATTCAAGCATAGTTTTTCATTTCAAGCTTGTGTAAAAATTAGATTGAATCCAAACACAGTTCCCTATGGTTCAAGCTTGTCTGAAAATGAACCCATTTCCAGTTTAACCCTCGTTATTGCCATTCTATCAACGTCTTTCGTCAGATGAGCCTTGGTTGTTTTCATCCCATTGCCACCATCCCTTTGGTCGATCATATGCTTTCACTTGGTTGTTTTACCCTTTTTGAGGAACAGTTTCAATGAGTGGTATTATTAGCTAGCCTCTTCACATAAATCAACATGTTTTGAGAAGTTCCAACATCACCGGAACCAGTTGCTACCTTAGACACCACTCATTCCTCAAAATGGAGTCCTCTTTAAGCTCTTTTCAAACTCTCTAAACATGAAAAGATTGTCGAGCACTTGTCGTTTCTAGCTCGTTAATGGATTAGAATCGATATCTACTCAATATATTTTTACCCCTTCTTCGGGCTGAGATAGATTAACTACGAAAAAGGTACTCGTTGGTCAAACATGATCAATAGGTTCTCTCTTGTATTATTTTATGCTTTTTTGGACTTGAGAGACAAATGTACGAAAAAGAACTTGTGGATTTTCCTTTTAGTCCCTTTTCAGACTCTCTAAATGTGAAAAGGACCAAGTTATCTTTGTCGTTAAACTCGTTAAAAACACTTAATAGCGACAAAATTTTCCATCTAGACAAGACCGAGTTTCTCCTTCGCTAGACTTGTTAAAACATCAAATAGCAATGGATTCACCCGAAGGGTGGAATTATACAACAAGCATATGTTATCCTCCTCAAGATTGATAAAAATAAAGAGGTACTGGTCAGAAAAGACTGGGAAAAATGGGAAAAAGTCGGGAACACTTTATGGTAGCAGGTCGCTCTTGAACATGACACTTTCACCTCATCACAGTGACTATGTGGGTTGGGTCATTCAACTTGATGGTTATCACACTGTTGGTCTATCATACCATCCATCACTTTGTTTCGGGTCAATGCTACCAATTCACTTCAGTGTCACCGATATGTTCAAGAGAAGTCATTTAGTTCAAAACTTCATCCTTTGCAATACTTTAAACCTTCATTTTCATGCTCGCCATTCCTGAACCTTGTGTCGCAGTCGATGTTTCATCTCCAAAATCATTTACCTTGTTTCGCGTTGTTGATGTGGGGTGCATCAAGGCCCTCCTGCGACGAATCACTTCTTGTCGACATCAGCACATCATCTAAGAAGTTGACTTAAAACACCCCTTCAGTACCTTGAAGCTTGCATACATCAATGGCAGGTTTCTCGCTTTCGGCGATAGGTTGACATCACTGGCCTTCGACCGAAAGACATAGTATGGTGTTCGACTTCAAATCATTTATTCACATCATATGAAATGTACTGCAGTACCTTGAGGGTCATTATCATTATCGGTGATTCCTCTCACGTCTGTTAACGGCTTACATCATTGGCTAGTAATCAGATGATGTCTCTCCATGTTTGACTTCAGATCATCTATTCACATGGTTAGACTTGTACTTGAGTGAGAGATTGGACGAGATCGAAGACCCCGGATCTAGTTTCATCCATCCAAGCTACGATATTTTTTCAAGAGTACTATATCAAATGTAAAAATGGCCTTATATTCATGGCCATCCACTCATGGGTCTATATCTGTAGAAAACTATATTTGTACATGTAATGAAAGTTTATAAGTTGAGCATGGGTATGCCTTCCCTCAGCTAGTTTGTGAGAAAAAATCAAAGTATCATGATATATGTATTGTAATTGATGCAAGTCTCCTTCAGTTTCGAAACCTTCTCTCCAAGTGGTAAAGCATCTCATTCGACATGTTTATTTCCGACTTCATGCTTTAGGGGGCAACTATTACAGGTCAATTTGGGCACATCAATCCCAGCTTCCAGATCCCTATTATTAGGCTCCATCAATCCCTAATTTAGTTGTTTTTATTCCCTAATGAGTTCAACCTACTTCATGCTTGCTTCCCAAGAGTTTCATGTCACCATTCATCCAAAAAGTGCCCCTAGAGAGATTAGCACAGGTGGCCCTTTATCAGGTTGCAATGCATTGTAGGAACTACACTGTCTGGGTGTTATGCATTGCACCTAGCCTTTGTTTCATCTACGCTGAGCGAGATTCATCAATTTTTTGAAATGAAGCCATTGGATTCCTCATCCAATGGATGCTTTTGGAAGTTTCCAGATGGATTGAGCTTTCTTTTGGATGAGGAAGGGGATGAATGAACCTTAATCCATTATCTCTTCCTCCATGGAACCACTTCCCAATTTTGGCAAAGCATTCATAAGGGCCATTAATGGCTTAACCTCCTCCATTCAGCTATAAATTAACCAAGATTTCAAAGGCTTGGGGAGGTTGGAACTTCTTGAGCTAAGGAAATGTTGTTTGAGTGAGATTTGTAAGAGTATGGTGATGATGTTGAATTGTTGCTTCATGAGGAGAGAAGGGTTTGAAGCTGGAAGGATGACACTAAATCGAGCATGCATCTACATGGGTTGTAATCTTTCCTTATATTAATAAATAATTCTAAGCTTTTTCCATTCATGTTTTTATATGATGTATATCATATTCTTGATTCTATGATATGTTTAGTTAATAGATTGTCACTATTGTAAGCTTTGATGGGTTTCTATCTCGGCTTGTGTGCAGGTACTTTCCAAGCGAGTTAAGTACGGAAAGGAGAGGCGAGATTAGTTGAAGGAGAGAGGGATCGAGCGAAAATTACAAGTTAGTACCTTTTTTCTTCTTTCTCTTATCTGTTAACTATAGGAAAAGCGACGAATTACTTTGTCTGTTGTTTCTAGACTAGCTACTAGGTCTAGAGGGTTAGGCGTTTGAAGAAACACTAAATTTTCCCAAACAGGAAACCTTTCTCGTAGAAACTTTGTCAAACCTTCCTTCAAATCTTCAAGGTCGATTTTCATTTCTGTTTTTAAATCATCCTTAAAACATTCCATCTTAACATTTATGCCATCCTTCAAATCTTCCATGTCTGTTCTTAAACCATTCTTCAAGCCATCCATCTTAGCTTCCATTTCATTTTTTGTTACTCTTTGCGAGAGCGAAATTTGTTGCACTTGGTCTCGTAATTTTTATATATCATGTTTCATTTCTTCCTCTTCTTCATGTGTCATAGTATAACTTCCTAGTTGCTTACTAGGTGTGTCCATTTTTTTGCTTTGAGGCATTTTGGAATCAAAAAATGATATATATGCTTCACTCCATCCTTTAAATCACTTCAAACTAATTTTTCAAACAAAAGTTTTGCAAAATTTAAAAAACAAATACACACCTTTTTCTTGCTTTTTAGGAGCTCAATATTGAAACTATTGTATCTTTGTAATTTTGGCTCTTCAAGGTCTGAAATTCCGCCCTGTGGTATCCCTCCAAGTCTTCTTTCCAACTCCACAAGTCAGATAAAAATTGGATTCTTCAAGATAAATTTATGCTAAATCTCCCACGATGACCTAATTATGGACTAGTTCAGTAGAGTGAACTTGTATGGAATTCCACGTGTCATTATTTCAGCTTTCGGCTCTGAAATTGATATACGAAAAAATAAATTCCATATAATTTTGGTCACTTTTTACCAAATTCAAATTCGATGCTTGAAGAGAAAGTTATGATGATTTTCCCTCGATCGCTTGTTTAAAACTAAATTCTAGAGCATGCAAAAACCCTAAATCAATTGGCCAATATCTCAGAAAATGTAGAGAACCAAGATATGAAATTCCTACAGAAAGTTCAAAAATATTTCTACTCCACTTGGTTGCAATTTCATCTTATGAAGCTTTGTATAAAAAAAATTAGAGAGAAAATAACAACATGACTATTTGAAGCAGTGAAACCCTAGAATCCAAAGCTCCAATACCAAATGTTATGTAACCTGGTCATAAATAAGATAGATCAAAGACTTCGAAATTAGCATGTTCAAGGGGGCAACCTCATTTAAATCATATAAATGAACAATTCTTGAATGATACAAATGACTAGACCTTGTTATATATAGGATTCTAAGGGGTCACAATATAATTAGAGCCTACACAACAATAATAATATAAAGACATAACAATAACAATAGTGGGCTTCTATGGGGCATGAAAATAGCAATATGGGGTCTATATGGGCACAACAATAACAATAGGAGGCTACACTAACAATAACAATAAAGGGGCTACACTAGTATTATAGGGACATAACAAGCTTTGACAAGCAAGATGAAATGGCTTGTTGTTACAATATCCATTGTTACAACATCTGTTGTTACAATATCCATTGTTACAACATCCATTGTTACAACATCTGTTGTTACAATATATTCTTCTCAATCTGTTGTTACATATGTTTGTGCTTCTTGATTTTTTTTCTTGATCCCCCAAGTGTTGGTGTATTGTTGGGTGGTAGAAACACCTCTTTGGCTACCCACTTTCAAGATTTGACAAACATGATGAAATGGATTTCTTTCCCCTTAATTGTTACAACATCTGCTATTATGACATTCATTGTAATGGTCACTGTTTCAATAGTAGCATTTTTTATAGCATCAACTTTTACAACATTTTCAACAGTAATGGGTGTTAGAACATTTTTAGTAGATTTAACATTGACATGTTGTAATGGAATCTGTTGTTACAACATTTTTTGCTACAACATCCATTGTTACAACATCTACTTCGCAATCTATTGTTACCTATGTTTGTGCTACTCAATTTGTTTTCTTAATCCCCCAATTGTTGGTGTAGTTTTGGGTGGCAGTAACAACTCTTTGGCTGCCCACTTTCAAGCTTTGACAAGCAAGATGAAACAGGTTTCTACCTCCTCAATTTTTACAACATCTGTTGTTACAACATCCACTGTAATGGTCATTGTTTCAGTGGTTTCAATAGTAGCAGTTGTTATAACATCAACTTTTACAGCAGTTTCAATATTTTCAATAGTAATGGGTGTTACAACATCAAATGTTACAACATTTTCAGCAAATTTAATATTGACATGTTGTTATGGCATATGTTATTACAATATCTCTTGTTACAACATCTACTTCTCAATATGTTGTTACCTGTTAGAGTCGGTCTTTACATCCCTCCGTCAGAGCATTTCTCTTTATTACATTTCATTTTTAGGTGTCTCGCTCGTTTCACTCAGTTGCATTCCGCTAGGGGCATGCCATAATCTGACGGAAGGGTTTGGTCATTCATCACCCCTCATGCTTTGCACTGCTGGCTCAGGTCTGTTCATCAAAATCAAGTTTTCATGTCTTTTGATCAGCAAGAGTTATTTTCAGTCACTAGGTCTAGGGTTTCACAAATTGTGTCTTCAAAATGTCCAATAAAGCTAGTAGGCCAGAGGGAGGTTCTTAAAAAGTTGTCATTCAAAGATTTTCATCATCATATGGATGGATTATGACTCTTCTTCAAAACTCTGTTTTGAAGAAAAGTCGACATTTCGTTTTTGTAAATTTTTAAAAGTTTTTTCAGTTGTTGAATTCTTCAGACGCAGCCCTGGTCACCTTTGCCAAATTCTATGTCAACTATCCTTGCAAAAAATAACCGAAAGATTCATCATTCAAGCTAAAATTAAAGAGGAAACAAAAAGACAGAGTTTGTATTACTTGTGAAAAAGTGCCAAAGTGTAAACATTACAAAAATGGGTTTGAGAAAAGAAAAATCAAAATCCATGGCTATATGAGAGATTTTCCATTTTGAGAAATTCATTTGCATGCCAAGAAGCAAAGAGTAAACTATTCAAAGCAATTTTGGTGCGTAGGAGTGAAATTGGGTGAAGCCGGGTCGGCGCGGTGCATAGAGCAGGTGGCGCGGCGCACTGGGGAGGCGCGGCGCACTGGGAGGAGAAACCCAGTGTAAATTTCCTCAGGCGCGGCGCACTGGGACGACATGGCGCGTTGGGTATGTGGTGCGGCGCATACAGTCCAAAGCCCGAAAACGTTTGAAATTTCTCCAAATTGCTATTTATTTGCGTGGATTTTCCAGGTAGGGTCGACATCTTGATGCTTCATCCATTTTTGTGCTGAGTGATGGTGGTTTGTGGATGCTAATGATTGAAACAAAAATCCAAACCCTTCTTCAACGTGCCTCAAAGGAAATTGTTGTGGTTTCCACAATTCACTGTTTTGCTACCAAAGTCACTCCTCCTTCCCATTCCTCCCTTGTTTTTATAATTCCCTAATTTTCTACCCCCTTAAGCTCATTAATTTCTTCTCCTAAATGCTTTGTCCCAAATTCTCCAATCTCACACCTCAAACCCTACACAACAATTCCTAACCCTATACATCAAATCCTACATCAAATCCCTCAAAACCCCTCAGCAACAACTTAACAGTGTTTATCATTTTGCTCTTATTAAGATTTTGGTGGTTCATCAGCTTGGATTACAGGGCATCACTTGGGATGATTTCATCTCTCGTGACTTCTTCAGAGATTCACAGGGATTATCAAAGGTTAAGCATGAGATAGGTGGACCTTCTCATCAATATGAGCGCCATGAGACCGCTAGTGTGCCGGTATTCATCACATTTCAGAGGGGCACTAGACATTTGTTTGCAGTAGCAAAGCGAGTGTTATCTCCACCCGGGATGGAAGGGGCCTCGCTTCCTCCATCAGTATCACAGGTATAGGAAAAAGGCAAGAGGCCAATGCAGGATGAGGGGCCTTCAGGTGAACAAGAGACCGACTTCATTCTCATTCATGATGATGATACAGATACGGGCCCACAAAGTGCCAAACTTAGGGAGATCATCCAGGAGCAGCAAACAGAGATCCAAGCCTTATCCCTTGACTTGGAGAGAGCTAAGTGGACTATGAAATACTTGGAGCAGAGGAACAAACATCTTGAAGATCAGCAATCAATCATGGAGTTACAAAACATCCACAAGAATCGTCAAGCTGCACAAAGGAGAAGAATTGAGCTCACGTCATTGGAGCAAGAGATTAATGAGGATCGGGAGTCTAATCTCAAGAGAATCAACATCCACTTGGAGAGACTGTTGTACAAGTTTGATAAGGACCATGCATTGCTGAGACACATGGCTTTCCACTACATGGCACGGAACAAGGTCTGCAAGGCATGAATCAGGAATTTAAAGGCAAAACTAAAGAAGGCAATAAGGAAGCAAAAGAAGCAAAGGGAGCTTGATCGTCTTCAGATATTGGTCGAAGCCTCTTTAGACCAACATAACACTTAATGAAGAAGATCCAACCCAAATTTCAAGAAATTTGGGGCATTTTTGGCATTTTGACAAATTTTGGCACAAAAAACAGGTTTTTTCTCCCTATGCGCTGCGCCGCGTGGCGCGCGCTTTTGCTAGGGAGCTCCAAATTGAAAAAAGTTTGCATAATTGGATTTAGCATGAAAAATAATGACTTTTTGTGCATGTCCAAGAAGTTTTGGCAAGTTTTGAGTCCTCAGGAGGTCAAAAACACTCACAAAATGACCTCTCTGCCCCTATTTTGACACACAGGAAGCAGTCCTGGGAGATTGCAATTTTGGAGGGGAAAATGACATCCAAATTGAAACATTCCACTTGGGTTGGAAAGTAGATAGGTAGGGATTTCCAATGAGATATCTTGGGCTCAATTTGGACTTCAGGAAGTGCCTCAAACTCAGCCTCAAAGTGGCGCGATGCATAGAGGATTTGGCGCGGCGCATAGAGGATTTTTGCTCAATTTTTCACCTTCCAGCTCAGAAATTCGGCCAGTTTGACTAGTTTTGATTTTTGATGTAATTTTTTATCTATCTTGATGTAATTAGATAAACATGATGTAATTTTGGCACTTATTTACTTGTTCTAGAGGATTCATTCACTAAAAAGTGAAAATTTAATGAATGAATCAGTTTCCTACCTTATAGAGGCAAGTTGTTTTGATTGCCTAGATTTTAGTGCTTTGTTTAGAATTGGTTGAAACAGCTCCTAGAATGATGAGCTCGACCCCTAGAGGCAAGGGAATGGGTTAGGCTAGTCTATATCATGTAATTCCTAAGTCATTTTCAGGGTTGGACACTAGGGATTGCTTTGGCATATCATTGTACATTCTATCTCTGCATTTTTGGCTAAGGAAAGACCAGGGTTTTGCAGCACTGTTTGGGATCCATGTGGCTTTATGTTTTTATGGTGTTCTTATCTAAGTAATTGTAAGTTCATTAGTGTTATGTGTATCATTTTCCTGTCTCTTCTTCTGAATTTGAACAAATGAGTGATTAAGGTAGAATCCATTAACTGTTATGCTCTGCCTTTGAATTTGTTTAAATTTCCATGTTTTCATTTGTTTAAGGAGAATTCTTGAGACTCTCTTGCTCTCCTTAGCTCCTCACCAGTCTGATCTATCCATTCACTCACTTTAAATCATCAAAACGATTTCCTTCCTTGCCCCAATCAGAACTCTGCAGAAACTGTGCCTCATCCCCGAGCCTAATTTGCCTTTCCTTGTTTCCAGCACAAAACCCCCAAAAACTCAAATCAAACCCTTGTACTTCATACCTAGCCTAAAATTAGCTTTTATTTCAGTCATCTCGAGCCCCATCGCTTGTCTTTTGCCGAGATCGACCCGGAGAGAGCCCTCTCCTGTCCTCGTAGGGCTAGCTACGAGGCTGAGCGTGGTTTGATGTGGACCTAGAACCTTGTCTTTTCAGCCTGAGGAAAATCTAGGCTCTAACATTACCTATGTTTGTGCTTATCAATTTGTTTTCATGATCCCCCAAGTCCTGGTGTAGTGTTGGGTGGCAGAAACACCTCTTTGGCTGCCCACTTTAAAGCTTTCACAAACAAGAGGAAATGGATTTGTACCCCCTCAATTTTCTCCTCAAGGTGCTACTGTTGGAAATAATACTGAGAGGGGGGGGTGAATCAGTATTATCTAACTCTTTTAATAAATCTTCCTTATTTGTTCTTTGAATTAGTTTTGCATGTCAGTACCATAAAATAATGAGCATGAACAAAGAAAACAGATAGTCACACCAAAGAACACAAGATGTAAGGTGGAAACCCAATGTGGGTGAAAACCACCTGCTGCAATATGTCTCTATCTTCTTTCAAATTAGAAACTCCTTTTACAATGGTTTTGTACTGGTGCAGTCCTTTACTAGTACGCAGGCTGCAACCTGTAGAGAGTTACAACTCTCTCTCGTTTTCCAGTCTCTCCTGGAAGGGAGCTACAACCCCCTACTTCTTTTCTTACAAGGACCACTTTTCATAAATTTTCAAACTGGATCCATAAGCATCAAATGATCATAAAGTATAAGAAAATCACCCAGTCAACTGTAGTAACTAGATCAACAATAATAGAACCAAACCTAGAACAGAGCAATGATAAACAAAGATCTTAAGAGAATTAAGCACCCTGCTCAACTGCTCGCCTGCTTACGTAAGCACCCTGCTCAACTGCTTGCCTGCTTACAGTAAGCACCCTGCTCAACTGCTTGCCTGCTTACCGTACGCACCCTGCTCAACTTCTCGCCTGCTTACAGTACGCACCCTGCTCAACTGTTTGCCTGCGTACCTCGCTCTGAGTCCATTGAACTGCCTGCGGACCTCCGCACCTGCAACCCTTCTGTGCCTGCGTATGTACGCACCTGCAACCCTTCTGTGCCTGCGTATGTACGCACCTGCAGCCCTTCTGTGCCTGCGTACCTCCGCACCTTCAACCCTTCTGTGCCTGCGTACCTCCGCACCTGCAACCCTTCTGTGCCTGCGTACCGGTGCACCTGAAACGCTTCGTTCCTGCGTACGTACGCACTTTTCTTTCACTGTACCTGCGTACCTTCGGGCATAGATGATTTCAAGACTTCAGAAGTAACCCAGACAGTCAGATCTACAGATCTGAACATGCGCCGAAGAGATCTCAATCCATCAGTAGATTCGTCTTATTTAGATCTAGACATACTCCCAAGAGATCATAATATTTCAGATCTAGCCCTCATAAGATATTCAACCAAAAACATACACAAGCCAAATGATCTCCTTTGCTTTATATAGGAAAGCTCTTCCTTAAAACATGGATCAATACCACGAGCCGACACCATAATAACCCAATACCGTCAGCTAAATACCAAGAGTAAAACATAAGAAAACCCCACATGTGAATTTCTTTGCCTTGAAATGTGTGCACTGGGGGTACGCACCTCCTGAACGGCTGACATGCGGGTATGTACGCACTCTATGTAACTCTGACCTGCGTGTACGCACCTTATGTAAGGTGTACCTGCATACCCCTTATTTTCTTCAATATTTGATAGCTGATCATCAATCTCTGCTGCTGACTTGAAGTACTGTGATCTATCACCTGAATGGGTTGCCATCAAGGACAACACTTTAGCCATAATGCCAACAATCTCCCTCTTTGGACTTGATGGCAACCTCAAAACTTTAGCTTCATTCTCCCCCTTTGACATCAAGGGCAAAGGGTTATGCTCCCCCTAAGAACATGCTCCCCCTGAATATGAACTAGATCTGCAACGAAGAACCATAATCCACCATGAAAGAGATAGAGACATATTGCAGCTACTTCCAAGATCTCCTTCTGCACATCCTCCATAATGCCAACAATGCATTATATGCTCCCCCTGAACCTGTACCATCAATCAAAAGAGGTTCAGCAATAAGATGATGCATCAACAACCCCCAGCTTTTGCCTGAGGTATTCAAAAGTGTCCCTGGGCAATGGTTTGGTGAGAATATCAGCAACTTGTTCCTTAGAAGGAACATACTCCAATTTGACCTTCTGTTCAAGCACTTGTTCCCGGAGAAAATGATACTTGATTGGTATGTGCTTGGTTTTTGAATGCATAACAGGATTCTTTGAGATGCTGATTGCACTTGTGTTATCACATAAGATGGGGATAGGTGGCATACAAGTGATTTGAAAATCCTGCAAAGTCTGCATCATCCAAAGGAGTTGGGTGCAACAAGATGCAGCAGCAACATATTCCGCTTCAGCTGTAGACAAGGCAATCGAACTCTGTTTCTTGCTGAACCAAGATACCTGTCTGGAACCCATGAAGAACGCACCACCACTTGTGCTTTTCCTGTCATCCAAGCTTCCGGCCCAATCTGCATCTGTATAAGCATGAAGTGTAAGATCTGTATCTCTAGGATACCATAAGCCATAATTTTGAGTCCCTTGAAGATATTTGAAAATTCTCTTCACTGCCTGAAGATGAGTCTCCTTCGGATTTGCCTGAAATCTCCCAACTATTCCAACTGCATGCATGATGTCCGGTCGGGTACCTGTCAAATAAAGTAAACTTCCAATCATAGATCTGTAGGTTGGTTGATGTACTGCTGCAGATTCATCATTTGCACTGAGGCTACATCCTGTGACCATGGGTGTACATACTGGTTTTGCATCTTCCATGCCATATTTCTTCAAAATCTGTTTGAGATACTTGGTTTGAGATAAAAAGATTCCTCCTTTTTGTTGGATTTGCAAACCAAGGAAATATGTCAGTTCTCCTAGAAAGGACATTTCAAATTCTTTCTGCATGACCAAGGCAAAGCTTTGACTCATAGCTTCTTCATTGCTGCCAAAAATAATGTCATCTACATACACAACAAGTATTAGCAATTTGTCATTTTCAACTTTTATATAAAGATTGCTATTTGTTGATCCTTTTGAAAAGCCTTGTTGATGAAAATATTTGTCCAAGCGGTAGTACCAAGCCCTTGGAGCTTGTTTGAGACCATAGAGAGCCTTTTTCAATCTGCATACAAGATTTGGATCATTTCCAAGAATGAACCCATCTGGCTGTTCAATGTATACTTCTTCTTCCAAGTCTCCATTTAGAAAGGCTGATTTCACGTCCATTTGAAATACTTTGAAGTTTTGAAAACTTGAGAGAGCAAGGAACATTCGGATGGCCTCAAGTCTTGCAACAGGAGCAAAGGTTTCTTCAAATTCTATTCCTTCTTGCTGCGCATACCCTTTACAAACAAGTCTGGCTTTGTTTCTAATTACTTCCCCATTTTCATTCAATTTATTTTTGAAGACCCATTTTGTTCCGATAACATTCTTATCCTTTGGTCTAGGAACCAGCTCCCAAGTGTTGTTCTTTTCGATCTGCTCAAGTTCTTCATCCATTGCCTTCACCCAACATTCATCTTTGCATGCCTCTTTCACATTTTGTGGTTCAGTAGAGGAGAGTAATGCCAAATAGCTTGAAGCTTCTGCAACTGTTCTTCTTGTTTGTACACCTGCTTCTTTCTGCCCCATAATCTGAGATTCTGGATGATTCTTCTGGACATATATGGATGGAGTCTTTTCTTCTATACTTGTTTGCTCCTTTGGTTCTTCTTGAGTTTCTTCTTGAGGTTCTTCTTCTTCATCATTCTGTCGTTGGGGGTATCCTTCATCTTCTTCGATGTCTTCATGATGTACTTGCCTAGGAATGTATCCCTTCTCATCAACCACTACATCAATGCTGTCAACAATTCTGCCAAGTCTTTTATTGTAGCATTTATATGCTTTGCTATGTGGAGAGTAACCAAGAAGAATGCCTTCATCTGCTCTAGGTTCAAGTTTGCCAAGCTGCTCATCAGTATTCTTGATATAGCATTTGCTCCCAAAGATTTTCAAGTACTTTACTGAAGGAGTCCTACCACTCCAGAGCTCATGAGGAGTTTGAGTGCTGTTCACTCGGACATTTGTTTTGTTGAGAATAACAACCGCAGCATGTGCAGCTTCACCCCAGAAAGTTGCGGGAGTTCCTGACTCATCAAGCATAGCACGAGCCATTTGTTGGACTGTTCTGTTCATTCTTTCCACAACTCCATTTTGCTGAGGAGGTCTTGCTGTAGAGAATTCTCTTCTTATCCCATGTTCTTCACAGAAATCGAAAAATTCATTTGAAGTAAATTCCCCACCTCTGTCAGATCTGAGGCACTTAATTTTGTGACCTGATTCATTTTCAACCAAGGCTTTGAAGGATTTGAATTTTTCGAATGCTTCATCTTTGTGCTTCATAAGTCCTAACCAGACAAACCTGGAGAAATCGTCAATGAATAATATTAAGTATTCTTCTCCTCGAGGTGTTCTTTTCCTGAAAGGACCGCATGTATCTGTATGTACTAGCTCAAGAGGCATGCTAGCTGATCCTTCTTTCTCTGGAAAGTTAGTTCTGGTTTGTTTTCCAAACTGACATGATTTGCATATGGTGTTGTCAAGAATTTTGATATCTGGAAGATCGCGAACTGCCTGATATTTGCATGCTTTCCTTATTTGTGAAAAGCTTAGATGTCCCAACCTCCGATGCCATAACCAGTGCTCATCATCCTTGCTCAGATAGCATTGTTGTTGTCCTTCTTCAAATATGTACAGATTATTTGGAGTTCTTTTGCCTTTGATCACTGTTTTACCTGTATCAAGATCACGAACAAGACATCCATTTGATCTAAATATAACCTTGGTTCTTTGATCACACATCTGGCTGACACTTAGAAGATTATGCTTCAATCCATCAACATACAAAACATTTCCAGCCTTGACCTTTTCTTTTAACTGAGCAATGCCTTTTCCTTTTATAGTCGCAAGAGTATCATTTCCAAAAGAGACTTTCTTTCCTTTTTCTAGAGCAGAAAATGACTCAAGTTTTTCTTTATCACCTGTCATATGCTTCGAACATCCACTGTTAATGTACCATAGATTTTCCTATCCCTCTGCATAAAATGCTATCCCACATCTTTCTGTTTGTGGTTCCTTTATTCTCCATGTTTTGGTGCTTGAGGTTTGTTCCTTTTTCTGTTGAAACCTGCTCCTGCATTCAGAGTCTTCATGACCAAAGTTATTGCAAATAGAACATTCAACTTCATTTTCAAGAACCGAAAAGTTGTTATAGGTCCTTTTTGTAATCCCGGTCATACTTCTTTATTTTTGAGCTTCCCTAGTCATGATCGTTTTATATGCAACACATTGAGCTGCTTTGTGACCAAAGTTATGGCAAGAAAAGCATTGTCCATTGAAGAAACTTCTGCGGTTATCGAATCTACCAGCCAATTGATTGTAATTTCTATTGTCATCTATTCTTGAACCAAATTGAGAAGATTTTACCTGTGGCTGGTTGTAGCTTTTGTTCACCCTTAAGATGGATTGCCCCTGATAGTTTCTGTTTGTAATTCGTCCCTGCTTTACCTGATGATCTTCATTGTGCTTTTGCTCATTTCTTCTTGCTGCATCAAGATAACTTTTTGAGGTGGATGCTTGAGAAGTTTCTCCATTATAGCCCAGACCTGTCTTGTTTAGTGGAGACCGCTGCACATTGATAATCTCATCCAAAGTTTCAGATCCTTTGACAAACTTGAGATTAATAGCTTTTGTTTTCTCAATCTCTTTTCTAAGACCAACAATTTCACCTTCTAATTTTTCAAGATGTTTTTCCTTTTCATCAATTTGAAATTGTAGAGTATCAATGATCATGTTCTTTTCTTCTATACATCTCTTGAGTCTAGTAATTTCATCATAAAGGTTATCCACATCTATAGCATCCATATAATCATCATCTTCAAATGCCATTAACAACTTATATTCATTACCTTGTTCATCTTCATCACTGTTTGATAGACCATCACTATCTTCATGAGTGTAGTAGCTTTTCTTATTTGCGTTCTGTTTCTTCTTCCATCTAGCAGGTTCCTTTCCTTTATCCTTATAAGGACATTTTGCAGCATAATGACCTACTCTTCCACAAGCAAAGCATTTAAAAGGTAACTTACCTCTGAACCTTCCAGAACCCCTTTGAAGATTTCTGACAAAATTTGATTCTTCTTCCTCTTCTTCTGGGACGTGGCTTGCTTCATAATAATCTCCTTTGCCTGATGCCTTGAAAGCAGCTTCTCTTCTGTCTGATGGACCTCCCTTTCTCATTTCATAAGCAGTTAGAATTCCATGTAGCTGAGACATAGTAAGAATTCGTAGATTTTCTTTTTCTTCTATTGCAGATACTTTAGATTCAAACTTGGGGGACAATGATCTTAGAACCTTTTCAACCACAATAGCCTCTTTTATTTCTTCACCCAAATTTTTCATACAATTAACAACCTCATCTACCCGAAGAAAATAGTTAGCCACACTTTCATCATTATACATTTTGAGAGTCTCATACTGAATTCTGAGAGTTTGAAGTTTAGCACGCTTTACCTGTTCATCTCCTTCATAGCTCGTGATAATTTTGTCCCATATCTCTTTTGCGGATTTATAGTGCATTACCTTCATGAATTCTGATTGAGATATACATCCTAATAGAGTACTGACTGCTTTCGCATTTTTTTCATACTTCTTTTTCTCGGCTGCATCTGTAGGAGTAGCTGAAGGAAAAGCGTAGCCTGTCTCTACGATGTCCCAAACTTCTGTACCAAGAGATTGAAGATAGGCAGTAACTCTTACCTTCCAATAATTGAAGTTTGTCCCATCAAAAACTGGTGGCCTGATTGATGCTTCTCTCTCGTATTTTCTCATGATGAACGATCTACTTTCAAGCGATCAAGCTTCTCTGAAGGACCTGCTCTGATACCAATTGTTGGAAATAATACTGAGAGGGGGGGTGAATCAGTATTATCTAACTCTTTTAATAAATCTTCCTTATTTGTTCTTTGAATTAGTTTTGCATGTCAGTACCATAAAATAATGAGCATGAACAAAGAAAACAGATAGTCACACCAAAGAACACAAGATGTAAGGTGGAAACCCAATGTGGGTGAAAACCACCTGCTGCAATATGTCTCTATCTTCTTTCAAATTAGAAACTCCTTTTACAATGGTTTTGCACTGGTGCAGTCCTTTACCAGTACGCAGGCTGCAACCTGCAGAGAGCTACAACTCTCTCTCGTTTTCCAGTCTCTCCTGGAAGGGAGCTACAACCCCCTACTTCTTTTCTTACAAGGACCACTTTTCATAAATTTTCAAACTGGATCCATAAGCATCAAATGATCATAAAGTATAAGAAAATCACCCAGTCAACTGTAGTAACCAGATCAACAATAATAGAACCAAACCCAGAACAGAGCAATGATAAACAAAGATCTTAAGAGAAGTAAGCACCCTGCTCAACTGCTCGCCTGCTTACGTAAGCACCCTGCTCAACTGCTTGCCTGCTTACAGTAAGCACCCTGCTCAACTGCTTTCCTGCTTACCGTACGCACCCTGCTCAACTGCTCGCCTGCTTACAGTACGCACCCTGCTCAACTGTTCGCCTGCGTACCTCGCTCTGAGTCCATTGAATTGCCTGCGGACCTCCGCACCTGCAACCCTTCTGTGCCTGCGTATGTACGCACCTGCAACCCTTCTGTGCCTGCGTATGTACGCACCTGCAACCCTTCTGTGCCTATGTATGTACGCACCTGCAGCCCTTCTGTGCCTGCGTACCTCCGCACCTTCAACCCTTCTGTGCCTGCGTACCTCCGCACCTGCAACCCTTCTGTGCCTGCGTACCGGCACACCTGAAACGCTTCGTTCCTGCGTACGTACGCACTTTTCTTTCACTGTACCTGCGTACCTTCGGGCATAGATGATTTCAAGACTTCAGAAGTAACCCAGACAGTCAGATCTACAGATCTGAACATGCGCCGAAGAGATCTCAATCCATCAGTAGATTCGCCTTATTTAGATCTAGACATACTCCCAAGAGATCATAATATTTCAGATCTAGCCCTCATAAGATATTCAACCAAAACATACACAAGCCAAATGATCTCCTTTGCTTTATATAGGAAGCTCTTCCTTAAAACATGGATCAATACCACGAGCCGACACCATAATAACCCAATACCGTCGGCTAAATACCAAGAGTAAAACATAAGAAAACCCCACATGTGAATTTCTTTGCCTTGAAATGTGTGCACTGGGGGTACACACCTCCTGAACGGCTGACCTGCGGGTATGTACGCACTCTATGTAACTCCGACATGCGTGTACGCACCTTATGTAAGGTGTACCTGCGTACCCCTTATTTTCTTCAATATTTGATAGCTGATCATCAATCTCTGCTGCTGACTTGAAGTACTGTGATCTATCACCTGAATGGGTTGCCATCAAGGACAACACTTTAGCCATAATGCCAACAGCTACATCTCCTCAAGGCCACAAATTCAGCTACTTTGATAACATATGATCCATAGATAGTAGGCCTATGGCATGCTTATCTCATCAACATGGATCATTATGAAAATAAATATAAAAGAAAATAATGATGTCTCTAAAACTCAATGATTGTTTCCAATGAAATTCATCTTAAAAACTAGAATTTTGTCAAGTTGAGTTCAAGGATCATTTTTTATTCCAAGTGATTTAAAGGATCCTACCCATCATGCATGATTATAATTCACGTATCCAATGATCAACCTTCAACTTGTATACAATTGACCAAAAACATTTGTTGGGATCATTGTTCTTGATCAACAAAGGGCATAATCGACTATGTTTGCATTAGGTTTCAAGACTAATGCCAAATGGATTCCAACACAATTCTAATTCATCAATAAGAGGTTTATTTCATAAGGAAGTTCGATTTATTTAGTTGAAAATTTCTGCAACATATAAAATCCATACGTTCACCAATGAATAAAGCTACATCATGCCCATAAGTCTATACACATCCTATGGACTTCCGCTGCTGCGCGCGCGCCTGAAGCCTGCGACCGAGCCTTGGCCTGGGACCGACTGATCGAGCTGCACCATGGATCCTCCGGATCCGCCTGGTGGGGATCCGGAGCTGCAAAGAGCTTTCTCCAATCTGGTAAAGTCTCTCCCTCCGCAAAGACCTAGACCAACAGCAACAAAGTTTGTGAAGAAGCTTGATGTATTACAGGAAGTCCAACTGCCTCCGACCATTCCACGCATGGCAGCCATTTCCTTAGCAGAGAAAGGGTTAATCGGGCAATTTACAGGACTATGGCCATCACCCAGAACAGTGCAAAGATGGGTCGAACGAAACTGGTCGGACAAGATCCAGGGTAAAATATCCATCAGATTCTGTGGCAGAGGATATTTTACCTTTCATTTTGAAACCAAAGAGGATAAAGATCTAATATTCAGAAACGGGCCTTACTTTATGGACTCCAGGGGCCTCTACCTCAATAAATGGACTCCGGATTTTGATCCAGAACTTGATATACCAAATGCGGTTCCAGTCTGGGTCAGACTGCCTCATCTCCCTCTTCACTGCTGGGGGGACGATTCGGTTAAAGCAATAGGAAATGCGGTTGGAAAATACATAGACCGCAGTGAACCTAAAGACAACATGCAGGCATGTGCGCGGATTTGTGTTGAAGTTGATCTGGGCCGAGGACTGCCGGAAGCAATCAAACTGAAAGTAGATGACTGGTGCCATATACAGCAGTTGGATTACGAGCAGATACCCTTCAAATGCAAGGTATGCCACGAATACGGACACTTTGCAAATAGATGCACTAAAATAGTTAATGTAGAATCTGATGAGCAAGATGGGCAATGGGAAACTGTAAAAAGGAAAAAATCATCTCCTCCCCTCAAATCTATGGATACTGAAGCCCCTGGTCCTTCCCATCAGCATCCTTCCCATCAGCATTCTTCCCTTCAGCAACCTTCCTCCTCCTCCCAGCAGCCTCCCCTTCATCAACCCTCCTCAGATTCTCGATCCTCCTATCCCTCCATCTTCTAATCCCTATGCAATCCTCTCTGAGGAAGATACCGGGCCTCATTTCCCCTCCTCTGATCCTCCTCTCCATCTCTCTCCCCCTCACATCTCTCAGCCCTCCCCTGATACCCCCTCCACTAGGATTACCAGAAGCTCTTCAAAGGAACATGGAGCGCCCAACGATATCCCAAAAAAACATGGGCCTGGCAGAAAATCGGCCAAACAACAGAGAGAAGAAAATACTCAGAAAGACATTGCCATGGGCTCTCAGACTCCTATAGAATCCTTCATTCTTGGACACTTGGATAAAGAAAATAATAACAAAGGCAAAGAGAGGCGAGCACCTCTCCATGTAACCAATAAATCATGATGAAAATACTATCTTGGAACAGTAAGGGATTAGGGCACCCCTCCAAGATAGTAGCCCTCAAGGACTTAATCCAAAGTGAAAACCCTAAAATCGTTCTTATCCAAGAAACAAAGAAAGATCAATCAGAAATTAATAGAGTTATAAGTCAGCAAAAGCGTTACAGTGGATGTGCAAGCGAAGCAAGAGGAGCCTCATGCGGCATTCTAACTATGTGGGATAGTAATAAATGGAACTGTGACTCCACCAGAATACATCAGAACTGGATCCGTGTCAATCTAGAAAGAAAAACAGGTGGCTCAAAGGTAACAATTTACAACATATATGCTCCAAATCAGTACAGAGAGAAAGAAGTGTGTTGGAACACATTGGAAGCAAGTATAGAAGAAGAGCATGACAACAATCTCATTATAGCAGGAGACTTAAATCTGGTAATGCACGCTAACGAAAAAAGAGGGGGAAATTTCATCCCAGATCCTTTCAGAAATCGACTTGAGAGCATTATGCAAGAGCAAGACCTTGTCGATATCAGGCCCAAAAACCGTAGGTACACCTGGAGTAACAGAAGAATAGGAGCCGGCAATATCATGGAGCGTCTTGACAGATTCCTTATAAGTATAGCATATCTGTCCACCTTCACTACTGGTCAGTCAGATATTCTCAATGTTTCTGCCTCTGATCACTATCCAATAACACTCACTCTTCATAGTCAATGTCAGCTAGGACCTCTTCCTTTCAAATACTGTTCCATTTGGAATCGTTCCCCTGCAGCAAAAGATGTGGTGCGGCAGGCTTGGATCCAACATGTAGAAGGCTCCCCAACTTATATTTGGGAGACAAAATTAAAGAGAGTAAGACAGGCTCTAAAAAATTGGGCAAAGAACAATTACCAAGAGCCCGAGGTGAACAAAAAGAAAATTAAGCAAGATCTAGAGGAAGTGCAGCAAAGCATTGAAGCCTTTGGGCTGTCCCAGCAAGCCAAAGAGCAAGAAACAAGACTATACTCTCAGCTGAGTCAAACTATAAGGGATGAAGAAACAAAATGGAGATTGAAATCAAGGCAGCTCTGGTTGCAGGAGGGAGATAAAAACACTTCTTACTTTCATAAACAGGCTACAGTTCGAAAGGCCAGAAATACTATGAGCACAATTAGGGACAACGAAGGGAACAACTACAATACTCAGGATTCTATAAAGGAAGCAGCCACCAAAAACTTTAAAAACCTTCTGACTGAGGATAAAGATGAGGAGGATTACTCAAGTATGCTACAACACCTGTCTAAAGGAGTCACACAAGAAATGAACAGCAGTCTCAAGAAAGAAGTAGAAGAAGAAGAAATCCAAAAAGAAATTTGGAGCCTACACCCAGATAAAGCTCCAGGACCTAATGGGTTTCCAATCAGTTTTTATAGAGAATATTGGCGGATGATCAAAAAAGATCTCTTAAAGATGATACGTTGGGTTTTAAAGAAAGGCAAAATGGGGGGATTTACCAACTCTACCTATCTAGCCTTAATTCCTAAAGAGAATAGACCGTCCACTTTTTCAAGATTTCGGCCAATATCTTTATGCAACTCAGCATACAAAATAATATCAAAAATTCTGTCATCCAGGCTCAAGCCACACCTCTCTTCCCTGATCTCAGAAAAACAAGGGGGCTTTCCCCCCAATAGGCACATTACTGACTCCATCCTTCTTGTGCAAGAGGCCATCCACTCAAGCTTAAGCAGAAAGGAGAAAGGGTTTGTCCTAAAGCTGGATCTTGCCAATGCTTTTGATAGGGTTAGGCATTCCTTGCTGTTTGCTGTCCTTCATAAAATGGGATTTGACCCCCCCCTTCATCACAATGATCAAAGCTTGTATATCGGACCCCTGGATCTCCCCTCTGATTAATGGAAGGTCGTGTGCTGCATTCCAATCCTCTCAAGGCCTTAGACAAGGCTGTCCCCTGTCTCCTTACTTGTTTATCCTCATGGACGAGTCACTCAGTCAAACCCTGGACTTCAACCGGAGAATAGGTCTAATCACTGGCATCAAATTTGAGCAAGGAACAAAGAACATCAACCACTCTCAATTTGCAGATGATACCCTCTTAATAGGAGGAGTGTCCATCACTATAGCAAGGCGCTTTAAGAAGATCTTAGACCAATTCATGGATTACTTTGGAGGGAAGGTCAATCAGTTAAAAAGTTGTATATATGGTTGGAACGCATCAAATCATACCATCCATAGCATTGCAAGTATATTTGGAGTCTCCTACAAACTAGTCTGGAACCACTTCTCCTACTTAGGGATGCTAGTAAGTAAGGGACCGTTGAAAGCTGATACCTGGAACGAAATCCTTGACAAAATAAAGAGAAAAATCCAACAATGGGGCACCATTTGGCTGAACCCAGCAGGACAACTTGTTCTTCTAAAATCAGGTTTGGCCTCTCTTCCCATATACCGTTTCTCTTTATACCAAGCTCCTGATGTTTTCCATCAGAAAATGGAAAGAGCCCTTAGGCATTTTCTTTGGCAAGGAGGGAAAACGGAAAAAAGAAAGTTCAATCTTGTAAGTTGGAAGAATGTCATTCAGTCTCAGGAAAAAGGAGGATTAGGAATAAGATCACCAAAACTGCTAAATTTAGCTCTTGGAGCTAAAATAATATGGAGAATGATCACAGGGCCCACAGCGTGGTGGAAGCAGGTTTTAGAAGCAAAATACTTGAATAGCACAAGGCAACAACTCTTGGAGACTAATATACCCAACAGAGATAGTACAAAAATTTGGCAACTCTGCAAGAAGGCCATATCCTTTATGTCTCAGAATATTTCAAAGGTCCCAGGAGGGGGGAGCAGCATCAATTTCTCCACAGACAGAATTCTAGGGCAGCATCCCATTGGATCAAAAATGGAGGCAATCCCTGCCATAAACTGGCTCAATGGAAAAGGAATATTGTACTTGGCTCAAATATCACAATGGGACAATCACTCTCAAGCATGGATAGGTTGGAAATTCCCGGATTACCCCAGAGAGCTAGACACTAGTCTCACTGCCCTAAAGAATCTCCTACACAGCAAAGCTCCGATCCAAGAAGGTAAGCAAGATGGATATCGTTGGGACCCAACTGGAACTCAATACATGGCTAAAGTTGGTCATCAACTTTTATGTGACAGCAACTTCCCACAGGACATATGGAACCAATGGAAACTTGTATGGAGAGCAGAAGCACCCCCCAAAGTCAAATTTTTCATTTGGCTGCTCCTGAAAGGGAAAACACTAACAGTGGAAAATTTAAAGAAAAGAGGCATAATGGGGCCATCCAGATGTCCAAACTGCTGTAGATCAGAGGAAACAATACAGCACCTGTTTATAGATTGTCCGGTGGCTGATGAATGCTGGAGAAAGATGGCCTCAATAGGGGATGCTTCCTGGGAGCCTCAGGCAACTATTGCAGAAACGATTCACAAATGGAGGAAGAACTGTCCATGGAAAGAGAAAAGGAGTAAATTGACGCAAAGGATATGGAATACCATACCTCTAACCCTCTTATGGCGCATCTGGTTGGCAAGAAATGGAAAGGTCTTCCAGGAGAAAGGCTGTAACATCAGAGTTATGTGCCACAAGGCAAAGATGTTAGCGGTGGAGACAGTCACAAACCACACCAAAGGCAAGATCGAGGCAACTAATTACAGCATGGAAGAGAGAAACCTGATCAGTTATGTCCAAGAGAATATTGCTAGCGCTCAGGAAACAAACCAAGGAAGGATACAAACGAAAGAAACAAACAGGGCATGGAAGCTGAGGTTAAAGGAAGAGGAATTTGCGAATTGGTTGAGAAACTGTAACAGGTTCTACTTATTTTTTGATGGTGCTTCTAAATCGAACCCGGGCCAAGCCGGTGCAGGGGGTCTAATTTGCAACGCTAATGGAGAAAGAATACTTCAATTCGAATGGGGGCTGGGAGAGATCTCCAACAACAGGGCAGAGGGATTGGCATTGTATCAGGGCCTCACACAGCTGTTAAAGTTAGGGATAAGGAAGGCAATGGTGTTTGGGGACTCAGCAATAATTATTAGGCTTATGGCGCAGAGGCAGAGCACGCCGAATATCCTTCTCCAGCAGATAAATCATAGGAATCAGACCCTTCACGCTTCAATGGAAGAGGTCATATACTACCACATCCTACGTGGACTGAACAAGGAGGCTGATAAGTATGCCAACAGGGCATGCGAGCGCTCCAAGGGTAGCTTGAGTTGTAACAATAATACCTCTTTCCAACCGTTACCATGAATATTCAATATCTAGTCAACAGCAGGTGTACCTCAGATGACAGAATCAATGACAACAGACAAGTAATCAGTGCAGATGACAGAGCAGGTAAGGTAGGCAGGATTTGGATCAGAAATAAGATTGGGAGATCGATTCAGCGCATGGGAATCAAGAGAAGTTCAGGAGAAAATCGTCCTAGCAGACAGATCTCATACGCAGTTCAAGATATGCATTTGACCATTTGGTGGAGTACTGGGAGACGTAGATGGGCATCTTCCCGCCCTCACAGCCTGCGAATGGACTCTATATATATCCTGGGTGGCATGACCCTTCAATTCATAGAGAAAGCTTGTGTCCACGAGCATCAGAATATCATCGCTTCCGCCTATCTCCAAGCAGCCCGAGGTAGCTACCATAGCGCTCAGCAGAACCACAACAACCCTGCGCGAGCTGTGGTTGTAGCCTGTTGTAAGTGGAGAGCTCAGAGGTCCCGCGCTAAAGAGGCCGGCAACGCAGACAGGAATTATCCAGCGTCAATGGATCGTCCAGAAGACTGCTTCCACTGCAGAGATCTTCAGGCAGAGTTCGAGGAGTTGCGAGCACAACAGCGGGCCCTGGAGGATCAAGTTCGAAGTCTGGAAACAAGACTGGAAGATCAGTACAGAATTCTCAATGAGAAGTATCGGGCAGAGATCAATCTTTTCCTACACAGAGTCAATTCCTTACATGAGCAGTTCAGCAACTTGGCCAATAGGTGCAGCCATGCAGAAGAATCGATAACTGTCCTCAAGTTCATGATGGACAAAAAGTTCAAGGATGCTCCTTCCTCTTCTAGTGCAAAACAGAATGAGCCAGACCCATACCCAGAAGCGTCCACAGCAAGGAAGATCAGTCATATAGAGATAGATTAATTATGCTATGTAGTTGTAAATTTTGGTGTTTGCAGTATGTAAGGATTTACAGTAGTATAAGAAGCCTCAGAGGTAGGAATACTAGAACAAGGATCAAGGAAGGGACCCTTTTTGTAATTCCTTGGATCCAAAATGCTCAGGAAGCACTATATGTATGGCGAACTGCCTCATCTTTTTTTCAGATCAATATATAGCAACCGACATTTGTCTAAAAAAAAAAAAAGCTACATCATGCCCAATCTCTGAATTGACCAATGCCAATTCATAGATTCCAAGGATTATTTTGATTTTGACTTTGACCCCTAATTACTATCCCTAGCAACTCTACCTTGAATATGTTCTCAAATTGTTAGGCAAGCACAAATAATTTGCAACAATCATCCATATTGAAAATGTCTACCTTGCAGATGTTGCAATGAACAATTAGCTTATAATTTTAGTGTGGACCTGTAGCAACCCTTTAGGATAGCCCTAGGTCACCTCTAAGTCACCTTCCTTGCCTTCATTCTTAGACTAAAGTCAAGTTCTTTCATCCTCCCACAATTCGTCAACTTGTTTTGACCTATAAGCCTAAACCTAGGGTTGAACGATCCCTTTATCTCCTAGCTATTCTAAAAGTGAGCTTCAAACACAACCATTTGTCCAAGAAGTGACATAGACAAAGGGAAGCTCCCTTTCACAACTCCTTGCAACTAGAGATTCAGCGCTACCAGTTGCAATTGCACTTGTGTCATTCCTTTTGATCCTTTTTCTCCACCCGTAGTTGACTCTAGTCTCATTCCCCATAACCATTTCATCTTCAACACCTTTACTACATCTAGCTACTCAACATTGAAAGGAAACATTCACCATCCCTTCACTTGAGTGTGGAAATCTAGTGTATATATAGCAAAAAATGGAGAGGGTTTGTACTTAATATTATGTAATAGAAATTACAATTGATAGTTAAATTGTATAACAAAATCTTTTATGATCTTTACTAACCTTTATTCGAATTGTTGAATGTTTTAAATCATTGGAATGACATCTTACTTGAAATTTTATTATCATATGTTCACTTTGATACGATGTAATATGATTACTATTTCATTTCATATGTTGTAACATTAGATATATAATAGAGAAATTAATTATTGCATGAAATAAATAATAACTTGTCATTATAAATGTTTTTTTTTTTTTGCAGAACAAGGATCTTCCAGAAGATCTGAATGATCCTCATCACATAGATCCATATCACACTAGGTTTGATGCTGAGATAGCATATGATGCTCATGATGACACAGGTAAAGATGACAATGAGGTCGATATCGATACAGATGATGATCATAATGATGATGATCATGATGATAATGATCACGATGGTGACGATGATCATGAGGCAGTTGTTGGTAGTAGATAGTGACATTCATGATCATATAGACTGCATCATGGATTATTTTTGATATATTGTTATGATGTCAATTTTCATGGTTACTATCATATGTATCATTTTCACAGCCTCTTGTACCATATTATTGAGTTGTATCTTTTTGACATGTATCATTTTGACTTATATCATTTGGACATGATGTATCATATTGACTTGTATCATTTTGTCTTACATAATTTATCATTTTTATTTATATCATTTGTACATGATGTATCATTTTGACTTATGTCGATTGTTGGACATGCATCATTTTCACATGTTATTGATCTACTAGTATATGTGAATTTCACTTGTTTTAGTTATATATGATGATGATCTTGTCAGTATTGACTCGTCAATTTTTATATGTTGAAAGTGGTTGATGATTTGGATGCATATTTATTACGTATGATGGTTTTGATTTACTGCTCATGATGGATGTTGTCAAATTCACTTAAATTATAGATATTTGACTCACTTGTTTTAATTATAGATGATGATCATGTTACAATAATTATCTTGTTATTTTATATATATTGGATGTTGTAGATTCTATTTTGATGGAGATTTAATAAGTATAATGATGTTGTTAATTTGTATGGATGTTTATTTCCCTAAAAATTCTTTATAAATGTTATCCTATAAAATATTTCAAATGCATTCATATGATTTATAATCATATAACTTATTTAATAGACATGATACATTTAACTAGTTAATTTGAAATAAAACATATTAATTTAACTGTAGGCAAAACAATAATCATTTTTGGAAGAAAAAAATAAGCAACAATGGAAGCCAAATTGGAAGCCACACTAGGAGAAAAATTGTAAGAAAAATTGTAAGTCACACTAGAAGTAAAACTAGAAGCAAAATTGGAAGCCACACTAGAACCAAAACTAGAACCAAAACGAGAAGCAAAACTAGACGTAAAATAGGAAGCCAAACTAGAATCCACACTAGAAGTAAAACTGGAAGCAAAATGAGAAGCAAAATTGGACGTAAAAATAGAAACCAAACCAAGATCCAAATTGGAAGAAAATCCTAACATTAATTCCGATGCTAAAATTGGCACTATTCTTGTCTCTATTCCTGACGTTATTCCATGGGTTATTTTCTGCATTATTCTTGGTACTATTTATGGCGTAATTTCTTGCGCAACTTTAGGCAAGATTTTGGGTGTTATTTTTTATGCTATTTCTGGCACTATTTTTCCAATGCTATTTACGATGTTATTTCCAGAGAAATTTTCAATGCCAATCCGGCGCTATGAGAAACATACTTTGTTGCACCCATTTTTGCACCAAGAAAGGTGTCCAATTCATGAACTAAACAACACTAAATTTTGGCGTTATTTTACGTGTTATTTTCTTGTTATATTGTAGTGATATGTGACCCTTATATGCTAAAATCCCTTTTGGGAAGGTTTGGGGGAATTTTGGTGTTTTCCAAGAAGATAATTCCAAAACTAGAGGGGATCTAAATCTTACCCTAAGTCAAAGGGAAGTATGTGGTGAAACAATAAGGAAATTTGTTCTTGTTGTTGACGATGCTAGAAATCTGTCAACCAAGGGGTTTCCTTGATGTGAAGTCCCAATTATACCTCACACCGTTTGGTGTAGGAGCCCCATCCGGAATATCGACCCGGTTGCCATATATCTCAAAGATATGCCTTGGCTTTAATTGTCAACACGAGAGAGGGATGCAATGGTGTCTTCAAAAAGCAAGAAGTTATGCCTAGCGAGTGTTCAGTTGCAACTGTGTCAATGTTATTATATTGTAGAAGGGGGAGAAAAGTGAGCCTCTATGTGAGAGGTAATAGTACCACCCAAGAAGAGACACACATGAACCATAAGGGTTCTTCTAACATCCAGTCGAATAGTCCACATCGGATGTGACGGTCGTTACAGCCAACAAATGAAGAAATATTTGTCTAATATCCCGTAGAATAGTCCACAAGGATGGGACAACAATAAAAACCATTACAACATATTCTCAATAAGATAAGTACTAAAATAATCGAAATAGTTTAACGATCTTAGCACATGTGAAAGCAAACATGAAACACAAACATTCGTAGAATAGTCTTACAAACATTCATAGTCCATGCATGAAGAACGTGTTAGCCTTGAAGGCTTTTGTTATTGAGTAAAAGTTCCAAGACACATATTTACATTGTTCATCACTAGCTCTAGTAGAGGAGTATTGGAGCCACTCCTTTCTCCTCAAAGAACTAGCTTATCTCTCTAATGCCTTGTGGGAGGAGACAAGGTGAAAAGTCCTTTGCTCATACAATGAGGGAGTATATATAACCAAGGGTGACTCTTTGACTACCCTCATGATTGTTTGACTTCCTATGACTTTTCAACTACTCTTTACATTCCATATGTTTCCTTTGGACTTCCACTTTACAACACATCTTGAATACAATATACATGATCCACAATAGTGATGTGGCATATGACCACTCATGACATGACATGACATGAAACTGCTAACATGGATTGCTTGATGATGTGGTAATGTCAAGCCACTATTGCTGCTAAGTGTTGGATGTCTTCTTGAAGATGCTTTCTCTTCACCTCCACATGTCTAGGTGATGTGGAATCTTCAAAGATATCTAGTCTTTGATAGTGGTCGCAAACTAGTGTCCCTTCGCTTTCTCTTGATCAATCAACTTGTAATTTCGGCTACGAGAGAGTATTTAAGCATGCTCCCCTCCTTCTTCTCCTTCTCCGTCATCTTTCCATGACATGATAAGGTACCTTTTCTTGCAATTCACTCATGACGAGACGACATTAATTAGAAAACCCCCTAGTCTAAGATGATGCATCTTGATCCACCAACTTGGCCTGAAATAAGTGATGGGATGGGAAGAGGGACTCATCGACTATGCAGTGTGCAGTTCCAATAATAGGGGAAGAGCTTGAGCTCTAAGACTGTGCAGTGCACAGCTCAGTTAGATTTGAAGGACAAGACTACACAGTTTTCGGAGCCAGTGGGACATGTTGAAGGGATGGGCAATAAGAGAGATCAATGCACAGTTATGGGAGTCAAGGAAGGTTGGGCTACTGTGGGGCTTCATAGTTCAAGGGATTGGGGGTGATATTGAGGCTTGAGGTTGTGAAGTGTGCAGTTTAAGTCGGGTTGGGAGGACAATATTGTGTAGTTTTGAAGCCAGTGGGACAGGCTGAGGGAATGAGCACTGAGAGGACACACTACGAAGTTTTGGGAGATAAGGGAGGAAATGCTATTATGCAAAATGCACAGTTCAAGGACTCAGGGGATGAGCTTGAGGCTTTAGGCTGGAGGACATAACTGCATAATTCTGGAGGTCAAGGCTAGGGCTTAGGCACAGGAATTTCACAGTGCAACGGTCCTAGGAGACAGGAGCTGCACATTACATAGTACCAAGCAGCAAGGTCACAACTAAGAGGGCTAAGACTACACAATGCATAGTTCAGAAGGGTCCTGGTGAAGCTAAGTTGCTCAGTCAGGAAGTTTTTTCAAAAATTGCTAAGTGTGGGATAGGTGATGAATTGTGATGAACCTTGACTATGATCACACAATTAGAATAATTTGAAGACATGAAAACATAGATCATCTGAACACATGAAAAAATTGTTTCCCTTCGTGTGACTTCTTTACAAGAAGATACGACAAGTGTGACACTTAAGATAGACTTTGGGACGACCGTGACGACACTTGTGCTACAGTGCTCAAGACTTTGTGCATGAGTGTGACAAATGTTTACATAGTTATAAAAAATCATGTACACAAAGACAGACCTTTAAAACCATCAAAATAGGCTTACAAACATTGCGCTACAACCAAACATGTCAAAAGACGACAATTAACCCAACATGCAAAAGGGGAAAAACACTGTAAGAAAGCTCATGAAATAAGTTCTAATGTTTGCGACAACAATGTACAAGACCAAGGAAGGCTCTGAAATTGAGTGTAAGCCAAAATTTTGGAGGATGTTGTAGTAGCTACAACACTTGGTGACACATTGGTTGAACTCCCACTTCTCTGTCTCGGTTAAATTCTTCTATACAGGGCCTTGGTTCTTCAGGGAGTATTGATTCATCGTGTAGATTACTTTGGTCTTCCCACTTACCCCATGAATAGGCACGACCCCCCTTATACCTTCTCGGTTGAACACAACATAAAATTCATCAATATCACAATGTTTCGAGTTGGGAAGGGTAGTGTAGCTTATGAGCTTAAGATTTTCAGAGTATAACTTTTCATCTCTAGTGTTGCTCTGCTACCAGCAAGCCTGGACAATACCCCGACAGAGTCACGCGGGAACACAAACATTGCTCTGCTACCAACAAGCCTGGACAGTACTCTAGCAAAGTTGCTTACTTCACCTCTCTATATAGGAAGCCTTTCTCTTCTTTCTCCTTTATTTATTTATTTTAAAGAGAAATATGCATCATCATTTATTTATTTTGGGGCGAAAGAGGGCTATTAAATTATTAAGATCATAAGGGGTTGTTCCTTCAAAGAAGCATATAGAGACCTCTGATTTAGGTTTGCTCGTTATATTTTTCCCCTTCTCCACTTCTACTAGTTAGATTAGCATGAATACACCCAAACATAAAGACTGAGTGTAGGCATGAGATTTCTGGAATAGACACGAGTTCATGGTTGGACCAAAACTCTCCTTATGGACGGATCATATTTTCCATAAGAACTTCATTGGCCAAAAGATATAACGAACACAATGAAGATAGACTGGAGGTTCGCCAAATGTTGAAGTGTTACAAGACTCTTTAGAATTCAGCCACACACATACTAAGAAGCCAAAACAGGTCTAGGCACAACACTTATTCACATGATGGAAGAAAAAGAGGAGATAAACAACAAGGAAGAAAAATAAAAGAAACAAAACGAAAGGAAAGACAACACATAACAAGGAATCTAAGCCAAAGCATAATGCAAGAGAAAAGTAAGAAATTATAATAGAGACTAAAGATAACAACACAGGATGAGTGCAAGATAAGTAAAACTATAATGCAGCTAATCCTAAGCCTAACCTAACAACCAGAAGGTCGGCGTCACATATAATGGAATTTCCTATGTAGCCATCGTAACCATTCCCAACCTGCAATCACAAAGATGCAATCGACTAAAACATATATACAACGATGTGCAAGAGAAAATATAAGAACTTGAATAACTTGCAAAAACATTTGAAGGTCTTTCCTATGGGAAAAAATATGTGTCACGACCACTACTTTCTTCCAATCCACATTCTTACCTCTCTAAAGGAAATCATAATCAAACAAACCTCAGAGACTTCTTGTGAATGTTACCACAAAACCTAACCCTGATAGGCTGCTAATCAGGAATACCTTGAGTAACTGTTTCAAACTAACTTTTGGCTGAGGCTTAGCCTCCTCAACCTGAGAAGGCCTCTCACTAGGTTACAGATTTTAGTAATAGATTAGATGGATAACTCTATGAAACAAGAAAAGACTGTGAATGGTTGAAACACAGTCAATAAACATCCATTGGGCTTATGGAGTCGGAGAATGTTTAGTATGACAACAATATTAGCTGAACATGGAAGTCAAGACATCAAAAGTTCAATATATCAGTTAACACATAAGAACATGTAGGAAACACAGTCTACAAATGCATGAAGGAAGTTAGAGCATTTCCAATGAGTCCTAAGTAACATACATTCATACTACTGCAAATGAGGAAATGAGGACAAACATAAGACAAGCCAACATTGAACTCTCTCTAAATCCTGAGAAGAAAAGCCAAACTCTGTATTCATAAAAACATAATCTTCTACAATGACACAATATGAGTGTTTTCTCTGAAATTTCCAACCCTTGGTGCATTACATTTCTTGTCATATATAGATTTTCATTACAAGCTTGGATTAATTCCTCCAGCAAGAGGGGAATTCGAATTTCTCTAGACCTGATACCTATTGAACTTTAAACAAAGTATTAATGACAACTGATTGTAAACTAACAGTCTTAGAGACCTAATTTGACTAGGAGTGTAACTCCTTATCTATGCTGGAAACAACCTTAACTATGAAAATAAACTCGTTCTTTGACATCTGTCCCTCTTCATCTTTGGCTTAAATGAGGACTTTAAACTTCGTGTTGGCCTTTGATTGCTTGTTTTTTAATTGTCCCTGGATACTAGGAAAACTGCCCCTGTATTTTCTGTTTTGGTCTCCAAAGTGGTTCCTCGAAATCTGCTTACCATTTTATCTCCTTTAATGACATGTGATGCCTTGAATTAATCAAAAGATCCTACTCATAACCTCATGCTAAGGCAAACCCCTTAGATGCTGCCTGAAGCATGACAACTGTCTGAGCTACAAAATGACTGTTGTTTTCGTAGCACAAAGTTCGGAGTTACTAAATGCTTCTCATTCTTTGAATTTTCCTTTGCTTAGTATTCAAAACTTCTGAAGTGGCCCTTTTGTGTCTTTTGCAGCAGCATTCTTTTATAATGGTTCCCCTTTTCTTTTCAAAATTGATTATAAAAAAAAAAAAACTGGCAGCTTCAGCAGTTTCATAGCGCGCTACGAAACTGTTGTCCATTATATGTCATCTTCAACAGTTTCGTAGCGCACTACAAAACTACTGTGTGAGTCAGAAACATAATTTTTAATAATTCTTGGAATTTTTAATGACTTCTCCATATGCTAAGGGGCCAAAAAAAAACTGACATTGTCCATCCAAAAATAACCTTCAATCTTCAAAAAGTAATTTTCACATCAAAATTGTGTCAAAATTTCTTCACTTACTGTCAGGTTCATTTAGGCTAAGGATGCCCTTCAGGTTTACTTAGTTGAATCTTCAAGTCTTCAATTTGCCTCTTCATTAGTCTGATGTTAGTTCTGAGGGTACCATTGATCTTTCTGTTATATCTTGCCTCCTTTATTGTAGGGACAGTCCAAGTGAAATTTTGAGTATCACTGTCAACAATTTCATGTCTTGGGAATTTTTCATCTTCCCAAATAGCTTTTACTCTTTTGAAATTTGCCTTTTCAACTGCATGCTTTCTTGCCATTTTCTTGAGTTGAGAAATATCAAACTTGGCAAGCTCTAACTTCTCCTTGGCATCCTCAAAGCTTTGTTCTTCTCCTTGAGTGCTAACTGCTTTGCTTCTGTCATCTTTGTGCAGTAGTGATGATTGTACTGATGGAACCACAGGCTCTTCATGGAATTCTGCCACCTCCCCTGTCTCACTTGCTTCTAGCTATGCCTCTTGTATTCTTCTTAAATGTCTAGTCACAAGTCTTCTTGGCTTGAACACAAACTCTGAGACCTTATCATCAAATTGAAGCTTTATAGAAGTTTTAACTCTTTTTGTTTTGATCTTGCCTGTTTCTAGTAGATCTGCTTGGACCAGAGGAGTCTCTTCTATGTCGATAGCCTGGAGGAAATCGTTCAAACTTCCCTTTGAAGCTGGGCTTTCATCAGCAATCACAGTCTTACCCTTTTCCTTGGCACATTGACTCCGTGTTATTCTTCTTTGGACAGTTTTATCAACAGACTGCTCTTGTACCACCTCATCGATCTAAACTTTCTTCTTCTGTGACTGTTTAGGGGTGTCTTGAACTACTAGTGGTGTCATAGGCTCCTTCACCTGCTTTTTGGCTATCAATTTCATAAACCTACTTGATCTTGCTTCCTCCTGATGACTTACTGCTGGTGAAGAAATTTCCTTAGCCTTAGGGCTAAGTCCTGATTCTGTTTTAAAGCCTATCATAAACAAGAAAGCATACCATTCTCTTCCAATCTTTTGAATCTCATGTAAAACAATCAACTTGATCAACCCATGATGGAACAAGGAGGTTTCACAAGCTTCTTTCTTCAATTGAACCTTATCAGACATTTTTCCTAAGCTACGAAATAGATAAAAAGGTAAATTAAGAGATATTTTTCCAGTGAAATGTAATAGGAGCTTAAAATGGTAAGAGTACACCTTGTTGTATCTTCCCTCATAGGTAAAATATCTTTGGATGCATGTCAGCAAGTTGCCATATGAATCCTTTACATAGCTTCTGGGCACTGATTTGGTTAAGTTCGATCCTATGAATTCTGGCTTCAAAAATTCTTGGCATGGTGCCATTTCAAATTTAAAGTTCTTGAACCATCTTTCTTAGCCTCTTGGTATCTCGGTGACTGTAGATATAACGTCGGGAAAAATTGGTATTTCTAGCACCCCGACTCTTGAATTCAAACTGGTGAAATTGAAGGCAAAATCCTTGGTTACTTGAACGTGACCACCCTGAAGTTTTTCACAGAATCTCCAGCAGCCCACCTATTTGAATGCATGTTCAACCTCTCTGTTTCTCATGAGCACATCTAAACCTTCACGCTCATCTCTAAGACATCGGCCTGATCTATGGTTTTTCCTTTCCTCAGACATGTCTATGAAACCCCTGCAAGGAAACTTGAAGATAAACCTGCACTGTATTGGTTTGAACACTGCCTCACTTGAATTTGAAACTGAGAACTGCCTCGCTTGAGCTTTCAAAAAGTTCTGGTGACTGCCATCCCTAAGCTTGCCAATTGTCTTCTTATGCATGAAAGGAACACGGGAAAGATCAAGACTATCTCAACTCACCTTAATTTTTTGAAATTTGAAAGAGTGCGTACAAGACATCTAACGAATCTAATGATGAGAATGAATGGCTGCATGTGATAAGCATGCTTCATGGACTGACACATGGTGATGAAACATTAACAGATTTTGATGGAAAAGACAGCTAGACAAGATCTGGCACGAATCCTCGATTTCGTAGCGCAACCAGTGCAAATTCTGGGTTTTGCGCTATGAAATCTCCTAGTTACGAATCCCTGTTTTCGTAGCGCACATAGTGTATTTTTTTAAGTTTGCACTACGAAAACTCCTAGTTAATTTCATAGCACATGTCAACTTTAAAATAGTCTTAACACATGACACCTATAAACCAATGTGGGACTAATGATTGTTAAAAGAAGATTGTTGACCTTATTTGACAATGGGAACAAGACTCTACTCTATGTTTTAGACTCCTTAAACAAAACAATAGAAATGACTTGACCACGACTGACTTACAACTTTGGAACCATACAAGTTGTCCTAAATTTTTTTTTTAGAGTGATAACAGTGAACACGCCTTCTTTTGTGTCATCCTTCGTGGCAAGCCCGCGAAAAGGGTGAAACATGTTTATTGCAATGGAGCTTTCTGAGTAAGATTGCTCCAACCATTCAGCAATTGGATCATAAAATTCATGATGATCCTCTTGAAAACCTAGAAATCTTTGAAAAGGTGGATTTTCAATTAGATGCATGGGATTATAACGAGAACCTTGTGAGGGAAAATATTTCTGATCATATTCTCCAGTCATGTCAAGACAGTGAGGACCTGACATAACCATCAATAGAGACTGAAGTGCCTCAACCACTCAACAAAAAACCGAATAATGAGATGCTAAACAATGAAGATCGAAGAATGTAAAATAATTGCTATTGGATATGTTTGTGGGAAAGTGGTAACGTGAATGATAGTCATGAAAGACAGAATAATGATCTGATAAGTTTCTTAAAGCATCGATTTCCCAGTTTGTAATCAATAAAGATAAATCAATTTGAAAAGTTTTGCGAATGCTCAGAACAATCGAACCAAGTTCCTCGCCAGGCGAATGTGAAAAATTGTTTTCCTATAATTGGTGACAAACTATGCAAGCATCGTAATCATGAAAAGAATTAAAAAGGGATGCCAACACAACAAATACATGAGACTAGTTAGGACATGGTGAATGAGGAAGAACTTGATTCGTGCGATGACTCGTGTATTCATTATTACTCAAGAGATGATGATTTGCAGTGTAACATTTGCAAGAAAAATGGGGAGCTGACTATTAAGAGATGAATCTGATATGCATGATTCCTTCAGCCAAAGATAGTCTTTGAAATGATCAACTTTTCAATTCCATGAATCTATGAGAGGCACACATTCCAAACCCAGTTTTGATGCGAGATATTTGCATGAAGATGAATAAACTAAAAAAGATTCTTGAATTTGGTCAGAAGTAAAATCTTGAAAATTTGAAAGATCATACCCAAAATACCAAACATTTTTCAAAAATAAATTTTCATCGAGTGAAACCATGCAAAGTGAAGGATTGTGTGGGAAAAAATAGATCTAGTTTAGTTCAGGGGGATTTCCAGAGTCACGAGATTCTGACATAACCATCAACTGAAGTTGAAGTGCCTCGACTCCTCGGTAGGTCCCAGAAATTTCTAGGATTGTAAAATCGCATCTTGAAGATTGAACCATATCATGCATGGTATGAGGATAGATGCTACCACTAGTTTCAATAAAGCCACTACTCATCGGGTGGTAGCCATATCTGTTACTGATTTGACCGGATTTTTCAACTTCAACAACCAAATTACTCAAGTCAAAATATTCTTCGATCACAAATTCGAAGATAAATGAATTGAGGAAATTTCATGAGCAAGTTGATTTGAGGAGTTGTCTTCATGCAAGTGAAGAGATGATGAGGGCTAGGAAGAGTACTCAAAGATTTGATTGCTTTCATTTTCCTCATGGATAATCTTACCAACTTGTGCCAATTGAGAGTTTAACTCATCAAATGATGGACTTGAAGAACATGGAGTACCCCCATCGCAAGTAGATGCATCATAGACGATAGAGCACAAGGGATAGTGAGATGAAGAGGAAGCTTCGATAAGAACATATTCTTTGACTAAATCAGATTTTGGATCCAAAGTAAAATCTTCATGAGAAACCAAAAGATCAGCTGATACACCTGGGAATTCGTGATTGCATGCATCAATAAAGTCATCATCATTGGAATGGTTGTTTCCCAAGGCTACGGATTGATTGAAAGAATTGATTACATTCGATTTTCTACCGAGATGAGAATCATCCAAGAATGGAAGTGCATTATTTTGACATGGAGGATTCTGAAAAAGAGAGGAAATATTGAAAGCATCTCCACCTTCTTGCTCCTCTACCTATGTAATGTGACTACCTTGTACCTGATCGCAATTTGGACCAACAACATGAAAATAAAGAGAGTGTGAAAAACTAGCTGGTGGAGAAGATTGATCGAGCGGGTCATGGTACAAAGAGTCATGGCATGTAGATGATAGAGGATAACAGAAATCTAGATTAGATTCAAGACTAGAACTATGAACAGTGACAACATCTTGCAGAATGGAGGAGTTAGTCTTCACCATAGGCTTCATGAGCCATTCTGGAATTTCCTCCATTGAATTTGAATCATGAAAAGCGGAAGAAGAATGAGAATATGGATTAGGAATTTGGTTTGCATATTTCCCAACTTTACAACCTCTGCAAGGAGGCACCTGCATCGAGATTGGAAAAGGAGGACAAGGAACAAAAGGGGTAGTAGATTCCTCCTCTGAAATTAGGGGTGTCTCATGATTCACAAGAGTTGGGGGAGTAGGAAAATCAGGGGGTTCAAGTTCACTGTGTAAAGAGATAAGAACCAAGCGCTCAAACTCTTGCTTCAAGAAGTCCTGATTCATGTCCTTTTCAGGAATTTCACAACAAAGGTGAAGGAATCGATCAACAAAATCCTCAATTGACTCATTGGGATTCATTCTTAAGAGATTGATTCTTCTACAAACATCTCGGTAATTATACCTATCAAAGGCTTGATGAAGCTCCCTGAGGAAGTTATGAAGGGAATTGATGGAAGCAGGTGGCAAGGTATGGCACCATCGATTAACACGACCTTCAAGGGTGAGGAAGAAAAGCACACAAGAAAACTCTTCATCATTGATTTTGTAAGATTCACAAAATTTAAGAAAAATAGAAATGTGCTCAGTTATGGATGTTCCATCCTCACTATCAAACTTTAACTAGGGCAATTGATAAAGAGGCTCATCGGGGATTGAAAATTCATAAAGGGAAAAATTAGAGAAATACCCCGCGAGTAAGATTTGAGGGTGATCCATTTTAGATAAGAGGTTTGAACCAGATTCAACGAGTTCAGCTTTTTATCTAGCCCTCCTTCTAGCGCCATTATTGACGGTGTTGGAAATCCGTCAATCAAGGGGTCTCCTTAATGTGAAGTCCCAATTATACCTCACATTGTTTGGTGTAGGAGACCCATCCGAAATATCGGCCCAGTTTCCATACATCTCAAAGATATGCCTTAGGTCTAACTATCGGCATGAGAGAGGGATGCAATGGTGTATTCAAAAAGCAAGAAGGTGGGCCTAGTGAGTGTTCAGTTGCAACTGTGTCAAGGCTCTTCTATTGCAGAGGGGGGAGAAAAGTGAGCCTCTAAGTGAGAGGTAATAGTACCACCCAAGAAGAGACACACATTAACCAGAAGGGTCTATCTAACATCCAACAGAATAGTCCACAGTGGATTTGATGGTCATTACAACCAACAAATGAAGAAAGATTTGACTAATATCTCACGGAATAGTCCACAAGGATGGGACAATACTAATAACCATTACAACACATTATCAATAAGATAAGTACTAAAATAATTGAAATAATTCAACTATCTTACCACATGTGAAAGAAAACATGAAACACAAACATTAGTAGAATATTCTTACAAACATTCATAGTCCATGCATGAAAAACATGTTGGCCTTGAAGGCTTCTATTATTAAGTAAAAGTTTCAAGGCACATGTTTACAATGTACATCACTAGCTCCAGTGGTGTAGAATTGGAGCCACTCCTTGCTCCTCAAAGAACCAACTTATCTCTTTAATGCCTTGTGGGAGGAGCCAAGGTGAAAATTCCTTTGCTCATACAATGATGGGGTATATATAACCAAGGGTGACTCTTTGACTACCCTCATGAATATTTGACTTCCTGCGACTTTTCAACTTGCATGATGTTGGCTACTTGAATTGTTTATTGATTAAACAGTCAAGTACCACATTAATTTGTCAACCTGGGAAAGTCCTTTTATTTCAAAGGTGACCTCGTACTATATGTACTTAATTCTAAAAGCATTAAAAGCTGTAGTATACACAATTCTGTTTCTGTCAAACTCCTTACTCTATGTTATAATAATTACAGTATATTGCAAAGATAAAATGAAAGCAGTTAACTAGAATACAAATCTGAAAAGAAAAGTAATGGTTGCTCTGTTAGCAGAGGATCAGGACCCTATCCTCAAGGTAAGGATGTTCAGCACCTGCCCCTGTAACCAGGTTGCTAATACACACTGCAATTCTAATTCACCGGTGAAGTATTCTTTTACAACATCAAGCAATTAACAAAACAGAGTATCAGCAAAAGGGAAATTATCAGAGGTGATGCTACAGAATCCAAACAGAGTACCAGCAGAAAGGAAATTACCAAACACACTCACACACTAACAGAAAATAAATGGGTGAATCTTGTGAAGAAGGTGGGCCCTGTCCCTCTCACAAGATTCCCCAGAATGCAAATGCTGGATTAGATGCTCAGAACAACTTTTTATTCATCTGCCAAAATGTCCAGTTACAATAAAGATTCAGACTTGCTTTTGTTTTTCAAAATTTTCCTTACACCTCCCTCCCCCTTCTAATGTAGATGTATCCTCTTTATAGAGGAGACATCTATTACAATAGACTATCATCGTTCATTCAGTTAAACCTTTTTGTCAAAAATAAGAAATCCATCCTTGTTACAGGATGTTGTTACAACAGTGTGACGGTGTATTCTTTCTTGGGTCTCTTACTGTTACACAGCTGGTAACCAAACTTCAACCGTCTTCTTGGAATCCTCGTACTATCCTTTGCCGCTTCCCTATTGTTGCTGATTTAGTAAGCTCATGTTGTTCCTGGTGTTTTAGCAACTGTAACCATGTTTTACCCTTTCTGGACAGTTGTTGATCGTGCTGTGTCAGCATGGAACTCTGGCGATCTTCTGATAGTTGTCGTTTGTTATTTGCAAAATAACGTTTTCCCTGCTTTAGATAGTTGTTGTTGTTGGTGCTGCAGCAACTGCGTAGTTGTTGTTTCTGGTGTTGCAGCAACTGCGTAGTTGTTGTTTCTGGTGTTATAGCAACTATGAATTATAATTTCTGCAGACTTTAGACAGTTCAACGGTTACTTAGCAACTTGGTTAACTTTTCCAAAGATAATTATAAAGATAACATGAATATGTAATGAATAATTAAACATATAGTCATGCAGAGAGTTACTTCATACCTTGGGATGATTAGGTCATTATGTAATCAAAGCTTTCAACTTATGGACTGAAAAAGGGTAATATCATAGCAAAAATACAAGGTCAAAAATGGTCAATTTGGAGTCCTAACATCCCCCCCACTGAAGGGATTGCATGTCCTCATGCAATGCTTACTCTGAATCTGAGTCAGAGTACTGGGATGAACAGTGTAAATTACTGAGACAGTAGCTATAGAAAGTGTTATCAAACTTGTCTCTGAACCCACAGACAGTCTGTAGTTGCCTCCATGCTGCCACCTCTTCCTTTTTGGATAATCCAAACTGACCCTTGTATTGCTGACCAGATAACCATTTTAGTGGAAATTTAAATCTGTAGCCAATCCAATTTTCAGCACATTGTTCCATACATCTAACATAGTAAGGTACCCTTGAAATTTCTTCTTGTAAATTAGGTGGATTGTAGGGATGATACTCTTGCCTTTCCTTGGGACAGTTTTCCCAGAATAGGTTGTTGGCTTTAATAGCCAAAGGTGCCTTCGTTCTCACATAGTGTTGGCAATCTCGCAGGACCACTGCTTGTAGTTGCCTAATGTGATCCGTCATTCCAGGTTCACTTAACATTCTTTGGTGTTGTGCAATGAAAGTGGCTGCATTTTGAGGTTCAGCCCTAATCCAAAGGAGGCAGTTCTGTTCATTATGTTGTGCTGAGATGAAGGCGTTTTGCCAAGTGAGTTGGTTGGCTAAAAAGGAAATGAAAGCTCTGAGTTGTATGTCACCACAAAGAGGGAGTATATTCATTTTTCTGTCTTCAGACATGGCTTCGTTGTGGAGATAAAGCTCACACAACAAATTCTGATCATTTTTGGGTGCCTCTGCAAAGGTTTCAATAAATTGTTCTGATGTAATCACCTGATGAGGTCTACCATCTCTAACTGCCTTTATCTGTAAGAATGTTAGTCGTTCCCTCAAAAATGTTGCATAGTTGAAAGAGGGTTTCCTTGTGGCAAGTATTCTTTGAACCAACTCAAACATCTGGGACAGTCTAGCTTTTAGTTCCTTAATTTCTTTGTACTAGGCTCTAGACTGCTCAAGTGCTTCCCAGTTCTTATATGCATAATTGAACCAGATTCCCTTTTGCTGTTGGAATGCTTTGCCTTGTGACAGCTCATATTCTCTCCACCATTTTCCTTTTAATTCTTGAAAACTAGCGGTCTCTATGCATGCATCACTGACAGAGGGAGATTCTGTTTGTGTAAAGGCATCAACAAGAATTTTCTGCTCTGTGATAATTGGAGTAGGCCGGGGTGATTCAATGTCTTCTTTTCCATTTCCAGCTAATGTTTCTTCTTCTTGTTCTATAACAGTTTGGGTAGGCCGGGGTGATTTTATGTCTTCTTCTTCCTGTTTCATAACAGTTTGGGTAGGCCGGGGTGATTTTATGTCTTCTTCTCCATTCCGTACTAATTCCTGCGTAACTGCTTCTTCTTCTTGTTCCATAGCAATTTGGGTAGGCCGGGGTGACTTTATGTCTTCTTCTCCATTCCCTGCTGATTCCTGTGTTACAACAAGCCCTTCTAGTTCTTTTACACTTTTTGGAGATCCTGCTGGTTCTTGTGTTGCAGCAGGTTGCTCTCTTTCCACCGTATAGTTTTTGGCGAACCTGTTGGTTCTTGTGTTGCAGCAGGTTGTTCTGTTTGCTCCTACACAGTTTGTGTTACAGCAGGTTCTTTTGTTTCAACCACAACGGCAGAAGATTCTGGAATGACTTCAGTCATTGGTTCTGCAACTATCTTGTATCCTGCTTGAGCGTATATCTCACCACAGTTGGCGCACATGTATTCACTCTCTTTACTCTTCTCTGCTGCAGATGCTACCCGTGCTAAAATGTGCAGGCTACGTTCATTTTGATAGGCTTCCTTGACCCTTATTATTTCATCCTGGTAATCCTGAATTTGGGATTTCAGAAATTCAATTTCTTCCTGCAGGGTAGATATGGTAGGCTGAGCTTGTGGAGCGGCAGGTTCCAGTGGAGGCAGAGGTTGTGTTTCAGCATTCATTTGATCACTTATACCCCCAACAGGTGGTTCTTGTGTGTCACCTGGTGGGGTAGTGGTTGTTTCTTGTGTTGCAGCCACTTGGCCAATATTACCTTGGGTGTCGGCAGTTGGTTCTTGTGTGACAGCTGCCTCAAAAGATAATGTCACGACACTGTGAACACTCTGCATCTCAGCCCCCGAGGGTGAGGGAGAGGAGTTTCCAGGGCTGGTGGGAGTACGGGTTTTTAACATGATGGGTGGGGAGCTGGGGAGGGTGTGGCTAGGGGATTCAGCTATTACAGACGACCGAGTCCTTTGCTTGGGTAGAGAAGCAGGGAATTCAGAAATTTTTCTTTTTAGGCCAGCTTTCTTTAAAATAGGGGCAGTGGCGGAAATAGCAGCTGCTTTAGCCGAAGCCCTAGTTCTTCTTCTTTTTGGTGGGGTTTCATTTTTCTGCTGCATTTTTCGTTTGAGAAGGGTAATAGGGATGTTATCATCAGAGTCATCGGTAGAAATACCAAGTATGGGAATGGATGGGTTGGTTCTATTGGGGGATGGGGTTGTTTCCGTGGGTATTTCTACTGCTGATTGTACATTTTCAGCAACTTGTGGGGGCGTTTGCTGGAGGATTTCCTCGGGCATTTGTTCTGGAATATCATCTGTTTGCTGAGAGATTTCTTCGAGTATTTGCTCTGGAATGTCGTCTGTTTGCTGAGGGGTTTCTTTGGGTATTTGCTCTGGAATGTCGTCTATTTGCTGAGGGATTTCTTCATTCTGCTGAGGTATGTCTTCAGCTTGGTGAAGAATTTCCTCTTCCTGATGAGGAATTTCCTGCTCTGGCTGAGGGATTTCTGCCTCTTGATGGGGATTAATGAGGGGAGGGGGGTTATTTAAGGCAAGGCCTCTATTTATCAACAATTGAGCTAGACGATGGTGTTTCAAGGAATGGAGCGGACGCTTTGCATTGACAGTGTAATGTGACATATTTTTAAGACATCCCAATAGATAATATGGCATATTTATCAACTGACCATGCCTCAAGTGATTCAACAAGACAAAATCGTGCTGGTAAATTACCTGGTACCGGCCTTCGCACGTCAAGTATTGCTTTACGAACTTAGCGACTTTCGGCCATGGTTGAGGCAGTGATTGAAGTGCTACACCTCTGCCCTTGGGTTCCACCTGCTCGCCTGGTTGAAGAAAATCCTGCTGCGCATTGAGGATCAGGTGCTTCCTACTGAACCATCGCATGCCATTAGCTGGTAGCCTGGTAACTTGGGCTATGACTTCCTCTGTGACTGGAATTTGAACCCCCTGAACGACGGAAAACCCCTCTGTTAAATTGCATGCAAACTCGAGGACTTGTTGTGCGTCAAAGTCTGGAAGTCTCCTAAAATAATCTAGCCATCCCGCTTGCAGGAAGATTTGATAAGCCTCGAGATGGAGCTCAAGAAGTGTTGTTGTGCCTGGTTCGTATGTGATGAGATTTCTTCCCATAGCTGTTGTTTCAGTGAAAATTCTCAGTTCAGAGTCGAGCTTCCGAGTTCAGTCCAGAGTAAATCGTTGCAAATGGTAACATGCCATGATGAGATGACTTTTACATATTACCGGGAGAGTTAAGGGCGGCGGCAGTTGGCATGCTATACAATTATGACAACGCTTTGGTAATCCCCCCCAAAAAGCTACGAGTAAGTGATATGATTGGAAGTACAATTATTCGGTAGTCCTATCAACGTCTCCACATTAACTATTATTTAATGTCCATACATAATCAGGCGTACCTTTATGTTTTACCTTTTTAGTTGCTGCGTCGAAAAGTCTTTTCTTGTCTTTTGCTGGATTCATAATGATTAAAGCGGATCTAACAGTATGAGAATACCGGCAATTTTTAGTAATGACAGGGAAGTAATAGTGGAGAATTGTAATATCATAATGTATGGCTGGTTCTTTTGGTAGGAAATGCAAATAATAATTCATTTCTTGGAAGCTGAAGTGGAGAAACTGGTACTTTTATAAATGAGAGAAATACTGAAAAAGGCATTACGGCATGTGGAAGTGGTGTTACAGCAACTAGAGTTGGTGTTGCAGCAACGGGGGTTGGTGTTGCAGCAACGGGAGTTGGTGTTGCAGCAACGGAGGTGATGTTGCAGCAATCGGGAAATGGTGTTGCAGCAACGGGAGATGGTGTTGCGGCAACGGGAGTGGTGTTGCAGCAACGGGAGTTGGTGTTGCAGCAACAGGAGATGGTGTTGCGGCAACGAGAGTGGTGTTGCAGCAACGGGAGTGGTGTTGCGGCAACGGGAGTGGTGTTGCAGCAACGGGAAATGGTGTTGCAGCAACGGGAAATGGTGTTGCAGCAACGGGAAATGGTGTTGCAGCAACGGGAATGGTGTTGTAGCAACGGGGTTCCCAAGTCCGCAAAGTGATCCCTTTGAAGCTTTTGTTGTCAGCCCTTTTCCAAAGCTAAGATCTGCAAAATAATAGATTGTAATATGGCAACCCTTGGTAGGGATTATTAGTTGAAAAGAATATCTAATCTAAAAAAAATGCATAAATAAACAGAAATTTAAGTGCCTTGAGGGACAGCAAGTTCCCCTAGGGAAGCATAGTGTTTATTTGCCATGCAAGTAGCTTTAAAATCTTCTTTAGAAACAGGTCGTTGATATAAATGGAGTCGATACCCATTCACTAGTAGTGGTGTTCTGCTTCCATCAATCGTTAAAAGTCTGACTGTCCCATTTGGAAAAACAACATCCACTTCATAAGGCCCTAACCACCTTGTTCTTAACTTACCTTGGAAATTCTCGAAACAGGAGTCATAGAGTAGAGCCCAGTTACCTTTCTGGAACTGCTTTTTCTTGATGGTTCTGTCATGCCACCTGCTTCTTTGTTGATGTATCATGGTTGTTTGATGGATGGCATCCAGTCTCTTCTCGTCCAATTCCTGAAGCTGCTGCAACCTGGCTGTCTGTGCATCAGTCAAGTCAAGGTTAACAGCTAAAGCAGTTCTTAAAGTTTTGATTTCAAACTCTACAAGGAAAACAACATTTTTTCCAAAAACTAATTCATAAGGTGAAAAGCCCGTAGTATTCCTCCAAGTAGTTCTATAGGCCCATAATGCCTCAAGCAACCTTTGAAACCAGTCCCTTCTATTCTCCTTTATTGTTTTTGTCAAAATGGCTTCTATGACTTTATTGGTGCTTTCTACCTGCCCATTTGCTTGGGGGTGATAAGGTGTAGTCATTTTGTGCTTAATATTATATTTCTGAAGTGTATCCTTGAAGCCATGAGAGTTGAAAGGAGGTCCTCCATCCGTGACTAGTTCTCTAGGCAATCCAAATCTAACAAAGATCTCTTCAAATAAAAATGTTAGTACTGCTTCTTCATTAGCTTTAAGGAGTGCCTTAGCTTCTACCCATTTAGTCATATAATCTGTGCATACTAATATGTACACTCTTTGATTGGATGGAGGATTAATGGGACCTATAAAATCTAATGCCCATCTCTCAAAAGGTTCAAGAATTACCTGGGTATTGAGTGGCATTTCATCCCTGTGATTAGGCTGGCCCATTCTTTGACAGCTATCACAGGCCTTCACATATTTCCTTGCATCTTTGAAGAGTGAGGGCCAATAATAACCCATTCTGAGTACCTTGTGTGTTGTTCTTTTATCTACAAAATGCCCTCCACAAGGGCCATCATGACAAGCTTTTAATACATCATAAATTTCATCTTCACCAATGCATCTCCGGATTTCCTGATCAATTCCTGTGTGGAAAAGACACCCGCTTATCCAGCTGTACCTAGCGCATTGCTGGATGATCTTTCTTTTTTCCATGTGTGATAGGTGCGACGGTAATTTTCCTGCAACTAAATAGTTGGCAATTTCTGCATACCAAGGTGAGTGAGCAGATACTGCAAATAAATATTCATCAGGAAAAGAATCATCTACTGGAATATTTTCATCAGTTTTTAATCGAGAAAGGAAATCAGCAACTACATTTTCTTTTCCTGGCCTATCTACAATTGTGATATCAAATTCTTGTAATAATAATAACCATCTGGTAACTCGGGCATTTGTAACTGATTTATTCATTAGATATTTAATGGCCGAGTGATCAGTATGCACAAAAGTAGTGTAGCCAGTAATATAATGTCGAAACTTATTGATGGCATAAATGACTGCTAGGAATTCCTTCTCAGTGACTGTGTAATTCAGTTCAGCTGGTGTCATATTCTTACTGATAAAATAAATGGCATAGGGAAGACTATTTTCTTCTTGACCCAAGACAGCTCCAATTGCAGTATCTGAGGCGTCAGAGGATATATGAAAGGGTAGTGCCCAATCAGGTCCTCTCAAAATGGGAGTTGTAGACAACTGATGTTTAAGTTCATTAAATGCTTTTTCACAATCATCAGTCCACTTAAATTCAGCATTTTTTGTTAATAACACAAATAGAGGAGAAGCTATTTTGGAAAAATTCTTGATAAATCTTCTATAGTATCCAGCATGTCCTAAAAAGCTTCTTACATCAGTTTGTGTTTTGGGGATAGGGAGGGTCTGAATTACCTGTATTTTGGCTGGATCGACTTGAATTCCTAGGAATGAGATGAAGTGACCCAATACAATACCTTGATTCATCATCATATGACATTTTTCAGTGCTTAAGGCAAGGTGTGCTTCTACACATCGCTTAAGTACTTTTTCAAGATTCTACAGTGCATCTTCAATAGTCACTCCATAAGGAGTAAAGTCATCCATAAATATTTCGAAGGAATCATTTAGCATATCAGAAAAAATCCCTATCACTGCTCTTTGAAATGTTGCTGGAGCATTACATAGCCCAAATGGAAGAACCCTGTAAGCAAAGGTCCCCCATGGGCTAGTAAATGTGGTCTTGTCTTGGTTTTGGGGTGCAATCTTAATATGATTGTATCCACTAAATCCATCCAAAAATGAAAATAATTTCTTACCTGCCAAATTATCTAATACCTGATCAATGAATGGTAAAGGGAAATGGTCTTTCTGGGTGGCTTTATTCAGAGCTTTGTAATCCACACATACTCTCCATTTGCCATTTTTCTTGGGTACAATTACAAGTGGGGAAACCCACTCACTATTAGATATAGGGTATATAAATCCTGCATTCAACAGTTTTTGAAGTTCCTCCTTCACAATTTCCCTTAGATTGGGATTCATCCGCCGCTGGGGTTGACAGACTGGGTGGGATCCTTCTTTAATATAAATGTGGTGAGTGCATAGCTCAGGAGAAATCCCCTTCATGTCCGTATAATCCCATGCAAATGCTTCTTTATTTTCCCGGAGTAACTTTATTAACCGCTGTTTTTCATTATCAGTTAAGTTAGGATTTATATTTAATGTTTTGCCAGGCTCAATTTCTATTGTTGTACTTTTGGAGGGACTGCCTACTGTTGTCTGAGATAAATTTTTATCTTTCAGGTTCTGCTGAGATTCAGATTCCAAGATTGCAGTGAAGTGATTATACATTTCTGGGCTAACTGAAGAAGGTTCAGAAATGAAGCTGTTGATTAATTCATCTTCGGTAGAGTCTTTGAAAGTTAAAGCTTGTCTGATAGTCAAGATAAGTTGGGTTTCTTCATCCTCATAATCTACCCATACAGAATTGTCATTATTAATCATGGGTGTAGCATGAGGATAAAGGGTAAGCTGTTTGGTTTCCTGCCCATTAGAGATAGTCATTGATCCTGATCTACATCTGATGAAAGCATATGTTGTAGCTAGCCAAGGTCTTCCTAGAATCAGCGGATGACCCCCCAACTTTGTTTAGTTTGTAACACCACAAAGTCAGCTGGGTAATTCCAGAATTCTACAAAAATTATTAGATCTTCAATGACTCCTTCAGATTTAATTGTAGAGCGATCAGCCAACTCTAAGATGGTTGGAGTTTCCCTAATAAATTTTTTTAACTGAAGCAATTGTGTTGTTTCAAGTGTCATAATGTTTATTGCAGCACCTAAATCTACTAGAACTTTAGAGACAAAGGTTCTTCCAACCTGAACTGCTACTGTAGGGTGACCAGGGTCACCATATTTCACAGGAGGATCTTTTTTTGTCATTAAAGCAGTCATCTCTCCTATCACATGAACTGTGAGGGGGTCCTTAGTTTTTCTTCCAGGTTTTTTTATGCAGATATCTCTAACAGTCCTAGCATAAATGGGAACATCTCTTAGCGCTTGCAACAATGGAATTTTAACATATAAATTATGTAGTTCGCCTAAAAGGTTAAAAGCGGGTTGCTCAAGTGTTTTAGTGAGTGCCAGACGTTCAGGGAATGGCGGATCTGTTGTTTGATCATTGTTGTTAGATGTTGATTCAACTGTTTCAGCATTATTGTTAGCTGGTTTTTCTTTTCTAACTTCCTCTTTATCAGAGTCAGTAATGTCATCAATAATGGGTTCAAAGGTTAGAATTCATACCTTGTGGAACATCCTTACCTTGAGGATAGGGTCCTGATCCTCTGCTAACAGAGCAACCATTACTTTTCTTTTCAGATTTGTATTCTAGTTAACTGCTTTCATTTTATCTTTACCCTTAGTCTTGGATAGTGGTCACAAAGTAGTGTCCCTTCACTTTCTCTTGATTGATCAACTTGTAAGTTCGGCTACGAGAGGGTCTTTAAGCATGTTTCCCTCCTTCTTATCCTTCTCCATCATCTTTCCATGACATGATAAGGTACTTGTTCCTACAATTCACTCATGACAAGATGACATCAATCTCAAAACCCCCTAGTCTAAGATAATGCATCCTGATTCACCAACTAAGCTTGTAACAAGTGATAGGCTGGGAAGAGGGAATCAATGACTACGCAAAGAGAAACTCGATCAGGTAAAGGACAATACTATGCAGTTACCGGAGCTAGTGGGACAGGCTAAAGGGATGGGCACTGAGAGAGCTCACTACGCAATTTTGGGAGTCAAGGAAGGTTGGGCTACTGTGGGGATGCATAGTTCAAGGGCTTAGGGTGTGAGGTCAAGGTTTCAAACTGTGGATTTTAAATCGGGTTGGGGAGACAAGATTGCGCAAATTTGGAAGCTAGTGGGACAGACTAAGGGAATGAGCACTGAGAGGACACACTACATAGTTTTGGGAGACAAGGGAGGCAAAGCTACTATGTAACTGCATAGTTCAAGGACTCAGGGGATGAGCTTGAGGCTTGAGGATGTGAAGTGCACAATTTAAATCGAGCTAGAAGACATAACTGTGCAATTCTAGAGGTCAAGATAGGGGCTTGGGCACAGGAATTGTGTAGTGCAACAGTCCCAAGAGATAAGGTTTATGCATTGTGCAGTGCCAAGCAACAAGGTCACAACTAAGAGGGTTGAGACTGCATAGTGCGCAGTTCAGAAGGGGCCTAGTGAAATTAAGTTGCTCGGTCAAGAAGTTTTTCCGAAAACTGTTAAGTGTGGGATAGGTGATGAACTTCGATGAACCTTGAATGTGATCACACGCTTATAATACTTTGACAACATGGTAATATAGATCATCCAAACACATGAAAAAAGTGTTTCCCTCCGTGTGACTTATTTACGATAAGATACGACAAGTGCGACACTTAAGATATACTTTGGGATGACCGTGACGACACTTGTGCGACAATGATCAGGACTTTGTGCATGAGTGTGATACATGTTTGCATAGTTAGAACAATTCATATAAACAAATACAGGCCTTTGAAACCATCAGAATAGGCTTTCAAACATTGTGCGACAACCAAACATGCTAAAAGACAACAATTAACCCAACACACAAAAGGGGACAAAACACTGGAAGAAATCTCATGAAATAAGCTTTGATGTTTGTGACAACAATGCACAAGACAAAGGAAGGCTCTGAAATTGACTTTAAGCCAAAATTTTGGAGGGTTTTGCAGCAACTACAACACTTGTGTATTACTTCTGCTATCTCTTTTAAAGGAATAATTTGTTTGATGTAAAAACTATAAAATCAGTTCCTACTTGGAGAAATGGTGTAAGTGTTAAAAATGGAATTTCAAAAAGGTTAGATATTTTTTTAGTTTTTGAGCAATTGAAGATAGATTTAGAAGGGATTAGACCAAGGATATGGAAAGGATATTTTTTAGATCATTTTCATTTATGTTGCATATTTAAATAGGATATGAGAACCTCTCTACCCCCTTTAAGTTCAATCACCATGGATTGATGAAGAGGATTTGAAATCATTAATTATCATAATATCAAGAGAATTTTATCACAACAATGGAGAATTAACAATGAAACAATTTGTAGATAATTTGAAAAGGGTAAATATGGAAGTAGAAATGTGGGCAAGCAAGTCATGGGAAAAGTATAAAATCTATTTGGAAAATCAATGAGGCAGATAGTTTAAGTGGGAAAGAAATATTTTGGAAACATTTTTAAAGACCCAAAATTAGATAGTATCAATGAAATTATGAATATTGTTAGGATATTCCAAGATTGATCATTAAGGAAATGAATCTATATATGGAAGTAGAGGTATCTAAGAAGGATATACAACTAGTTTTAAGCGCATTCAAGGAAGTCAAAGTACCTAAATCTAATGGATGGATTGTGGAATTCTATTTAGGATTCTATCATTTATTATTTATGAATTGCAAAGAATGATTGAGGATCGGAAAATCATGGAAGAGCATTGGGTTACATGAACTCTACCTACCAAAATTCTTATTCTAAAAAGGAATCATCTAAAATATTTTTAGGAGTTCAAGCACACATCTATATAGTATATAAAATGATATCCAAAATCATTGCAAATAGGATCAAAGGGATAATGTCTAATTTATTTTCTAAGGAACAATTTGGTTTCCTTTCTAATATACAAATTCATGATGTTGTGTGTTTGGTTCAAGAAGGCATGCATCCAATTAAAACACAAAATAATCATGTAATGGTCATAAAGTTTGGTCTTGTCAAAGCTTATGACAAGGTGAATTTGGCTCTACCTTATATTGTTATTCATTCAAACAATAATGAATTTTGCAGAATGGAGAATGGATTATGGATTTTATTTCATTAGCTTATTTTGTATTTCTAATTAATGGGTCACTCGTCAGTTTTTCGATGCATCTAGAGGTTTGCGATAAGGTTGTTCCCTTTTCACTTTTATTTATTCACTAATAAATGAAGAATTAAGCATGTTGTTCAAGGATGCAAGAAGACATGGTTTGTTGAAAACGGTAGAAATATGTTAAGATGTAAGCATTTCCCATCTATTGTTTTTAGATGATATCATGCTATTGAAGCAAGATTCTTCAATTGTGATAAGAGAAATAAATGAGATATTCTATATTTATTACAAGGCTATAGGTATGGAGTTTAATTTGAGGAAGTCTTCAGTTGTTCAATGAGATGAGTGAGGAATAAAAATCCAAATTCATTTCTAATGAATATTAAGTATTTGGATAAAGGAGTAAATTACTTAGCTTATAACTTAAAACCGAATGATTATAAGTACAAGGAATGAATCTAGTTGTACAACACAGTTAGTACAATAATTTCCCTATAGTGCAATAAATGGTTATCAAGGGGAGGGAGGTTAGTTTTAGTAAATGTTGAAAAGTGTGCAACAAGAAATTCTTGTTGAGATTGCAACAAGATGATGGAGCTTAGTGAAAAGAGTCGCCTTCACTAAGTGGGCCCGCAGGCAAATTATGGCGCAAGTTCTATTTTTTATCACAGTGTGGGTGATCACAGTGTGGATGATCACAGTGTGGGTGATCACAGTGTGGGTGACCACAGTGTGAGTGATCACAGTGTGAGTGATCAAAGTCTATTTTTAGACTGGCTGTCAAAAATAGAAAAGTCAAATATTATTGTCTCATAATAATATTTGGACTATAAACTTGATCTTATTCCCTTGGAGCACTTCAGGATGAGCTACGGATGTGGTACATGCAGATCCCGGAAGGAAATACGTGGTTACTTATGGGATGACTAATATTTGCATGCAAGACTTCAGTTAGAACTCAAGTGAGTTGAGTTTAGTGGACTAGAGGTGTAGTTGATGGAGTTGTGTTCAGTTTAGCTTTGTTAAACTAGTTGTATTTAGTCTAACTGATCAATAGACTAGAGATGAGTTGGGTGAATTAGTTATTAATTAATTCACAAGTTATTAACTCATAATGCAACTATAGAATACATCAATTAACTCAGTTGCATGTCAGTTCATGTTCAGTTCAGCAGGGACAGGTGTTAGAGGATCAGATTGCTATCAGTTGTGACTATAGTTGTGCATGATGATTTGCACAATCAGAGGGATTGAGTATGCCAATGAATTGGCCAATATCAAGAATTGTAGCTTGTGGTCACGTCCAATAGAGTGTGAGTGATTATTTGCAGGTCAAATATGAGTTTGGTAAGCCATTCTCATCAAGTTCTTGAGCAGGTATTGAGTTGTGGAGGCAGGCAAGCAGCGGGGGAGATTTGGAGATCAGATCTGAGCTGTATTGTGTGTAGCATGTGGAGATAGTACTAAGTACTTGTGAGGAGTATTGTACTATGTATTGTTACATGATTCAATCAATATAATATACATATAGTGTGGGGTTTTTAGCGATATGCTTTCCCCGGGATACATACTGTGTTAATGAGTTTGATTGATGCTTCTATGTGTACCTGTGAATGTTTCTGCTTCTGTAAATTGATGATCAACGTAGAGGAGGTTATGTATTATGCATGTTCCACTTATAACTGTATAATCAGGATAATCTCTGTGAATATGTGTCATATTATTCAAAATTTCTACAGTAAAGATTATGTTAGAAAACATCGTAGGCCATTAATCCTATTCCTAAAGATATTTTGACTAAAATCAAGAAAGAAAAATGTTTTAATTTTCTCTACATAGGTAAGAGGGAGAAGGAATGAATACCTTTAGTGAAATGGTCCAAAGTTGAAAATTTTAAAGAAGTTAGAGGTTAGGGCTTGAAAATCCATACTTTTAGTTTATCCCTTATAAGCCAAAGTTTGTGGAGAATAGCCTTCAATGGAGGTATGTGAAAAAAGGTTATGAAAAATAAGTTCATGGGAAGGATTTTAGTATTGTATTGGCTTAGAAAAGAAAGAAAAAGTTCAAGTGGGGGTTCAACTGTATGGAAAGCAATGGTAAAAGATTTATCATTTATTGGAAAATGGTTCACTTGGACGGTCATGAGATGAGCAAGTGTGAGAATTGGTGAGGGCCACTAGATTGGATGTAAAGGACATTACAAATTGTTTGAAGAGTTGATTTGGAAACACCACATAAGGATTTATTTAATTTAGATGCAACTGTTATTGATGGTAAAAATATTTGGTCTCAAGGTTGGGAGAAGGAAAATGATTTAGACTTGGAGGGGATAAAAGCTAAGGAATTGAACCTTTATGTTAGAAGCATAACTATTAGTGCATTAAAACTTGATGACGAGAGTGACATGATATTATGGTCAAAGAATTAGGAGAATGGTGAATATATTGCAAAATTGGGTTATAAGGAAAAAATGCAAGCATAAATGGAGTGGGGGAATCTTGTTGGTAATTGGTTATTTGGAAATTATAAAATCCTTTGAATATTAAAATATTCCTATGGCTATCCTTGGAAAAAGAAATACTAACTTGGATGCTTTCTAGAAAAGAAATATGCAAGGTCCTTGAAGAAGTTTAAAATGCAAAAATAATGTCGAATTTGTGGATTATTTATTTGTTAATTTCCCTTTTACCAAAGAAGTCTAGAAATAGATGTTGTAGATTACGATTGGGAAAAATAAATGGGAGTAGAGGTATTTCATATATTGTTTTCATTCTTGGGTAGTACATAAACCTATTTAAGTTTACATGCATCTTCTTTGTTTTGTGATATGGGGAGTGTGGTTATCTTAAAGCAATATCATTTTTCAAAGCTTATAATTGAATCCTACCTAGGTTTATCCATAAAATAAGAAGTGTTATTGATGGAAATTGGACCGGATTTATTGAATGGAAACTAGTAAGAGTTTAAAAGTTATTGAAATTGACTATGAATAGGATTGGGGGTCCTTTGATGGTACATGTTAGGGATCTCTAGGTTTATGTGCCAATGATTGTTATAGAAATATTTGGGCACTGCAACCCCAATCACATATCTCAATAAACCAAGGGCTCTCAAACCCCTAAAAGTGTTGTTTCACACCCTAAAAGATCAAGGTCAACTAATTACATCATTTCCCAGAAGTTCTCCCTGAAAAACTACTCAAAACTGGTCAAAACTAGACCATACAAACTACTCCATGTTGAGGGTGTGATGCATCTCACCTGTTACAAACAAGGGGTGCGATGCATACTGAAAAGCCCTTCTGTAGGGTGCGATGAGCGAGAGAAGACAAATGGCAGAGGCAGTTTTCTAGGTGGAAACTCATAGAATCTTCTAGAAACTGCTCATATGACACTTGCCTCTCTGAATTCGCCCAGGGATGAGTAAGAGATCATGAAATCTCCAAGTGGAACCAAGAACTATCAATGAAATGACAATGATCAAAACCCCAGAAGCTGACTCACCCCTCTGCAAATATCTATAAATGGATCCCTCATCCCAGAGATCCAGAGGCTAGAATTTTGTAATTTGTAAGGAAGTGTTGTTGGTTTCTCTTTGAGACATTGTATTGTTGGGTGATATTGCTTTTCATGAGGTGAAGAGGGCTTTCATGCTGGGAGGATGATGCTAGATCAGACAGCTGGGTTGTAATCCTCTCTTCTACTTCTATTATCAATAAAGTTATTCTAGTTTTCCTCCATATAATTGTGTTCTTGTAAATCTTGTAATGGTGAATGCAATTGTATGGTTAATGTACTTTTGATTCTACATTGTTTATGGTATTATAGATCTCTATGCTTTGATGGTATTTTGTTGCTTTGCCTCTACAGGTGTTCTTTGAAGCGGGACAAGTGAGAAAGGAGTGGAAAAGCTTTATCAAAGGAGAGAGGAAACAAGCGAGGAACCAAGTGAAAGACTAAGGTTGGTGCTATCTGCTTCTCTCTTATCTATCATCCATAAAGGAAAACACAAGTTGCTTTGAATTGTTTATTTCTAAGATAGCTACCCGTCTTAGTGGGACTAGCAGATCAAATAGCGACACTAGTTTTCCCAGAAACAAAATGGCGACTCCACTAGGGAGTGAATAGTTTGTTTGTTTGTTTCTATTTGTTTGCTTTATAAACTATAGATGGAGCCTAAAGTTAAGCCAACTAGCCTTCGAACTGCATTTGCTATGCAAGTGCAAAGTAGATCAATGCTGCTTCAGTCAATCTCCGGGTTTGTTTATGAACTGAACATCTAACTTGCAAACATTCTAAGTGCCCGGTGGTAGCTCAATAACCTCATAAGATCATGCCACTATACTTTGTGTTTACTGTCTATCATAGCTTAGCTGAAATAACTGAACTTAGCTGGAAACTTTGAGCAAAAACCAAGCTCAGTTTCATTCTCTAGACCATTGCACTGTCTCTCATTGGCAGTCTGGATGCATCGCACCCCCCGTGTGTTGCAGGTGAAATGAATCCCTATTTCCCTTAAGGACAGGTGCGATGATTGAATGAGACTGTTTCCCTCTCTGGAAATTGGTTTTTTCTTCATTGTTTTCATCTCTATTCAGTAATTTTGCTGCTTTTGATCAGTATATCATTGTTGAAGCCTTCTTCCTTTACATTATTCAGCCTCCATTGATAAGGAATTGTGAATGTTTTTAATGTATTTTTCATCATTTACAGTCCTCCTTTGCAAAAAGTAGCTTGATTGAACTGTCGTCTTTTGATTCGAAAGTGTCAAAACTGTCGTTTTAAGTCAAGAAAAAGAGTGTCGTAAAGTCTTCCTCTTTTAGATAATCGATTGTACTTTTGCCATTGTATTTGATTTGAATTGTCAATATTTGAAGTGTCGAAAGCAGTCTCCCATTCGAAATTGAAAGTGTTGTCTTAGTCTTCCTTTCATTTTGAAAAGAAATTGCTAAAGTGTCGCTTTGAAGAAAAGTAGTTCAGATTTGTACTTAGTTTTCTTTTGGCATTCTCACATTAAGGAAACGGAAAAACAAATACATGCATGTGCATTTGCATTTAGACTGCTTGCGGAAATTGGTTTAGGAAAAGTGTGTTTATTGTGTGCTCTCTGCTCTTTGTTGAAAGAATCGTACTCTTCTTTCCTTAGTAGCTAGGATTTTCATTGCTAAAAGAAAACAAACGACTGTTTATCATTTTAATTTGCATATTTAGGAATTTTACATCTACATCACATGGTGAACCTTGAAAGGAAAACTTCTTAAGAAAGATCAACTATAAAATAAACCTCAATGAACATAAAAACGCTTTGGAACCTAACGCACAACATCTAGAAGTCTAGGCTAGAGACGTATTCTGGTGTCGTAAAGCCTGGTAACTATCGTTTTCATCGTAGGTTGGGTGATTCCTCCTCTTTGATACAACAAGTGCCAATACAGACTTGTGCTCCCACATACCGTCGAGTATATATTGGGAGACCACAATAGGCTGATATCCTTTATCCTTAGGAAGCCGTGTCTGCCGCCCTATCGATCGCAATGCATTAAACACAGCATTTAGGAAGATTGATTGTCGTACGTAAAGCCCTCGGTAATTTCTCTTTAATTTACCACCGAGGTGTATATTGCAATTTTTCGATTGGTTTGGTAATCCCTCTGTTTAAATTTCCAGAGTAGTCATTTTCGTTCCTTTTCGACTCCTTAAAAGAAAAGGTCCATCTGATCACTTGTCACTTCAGGCTCATTAAAAATCAAAGGCGACTAGAGTCACCTTTAGCTTTTTCTCGACTCTTAAAAATTGAAAAAGCAAGTTGTGTCAAAGCGTCATAAAATTCATTTAATTCGGAATAACATTTTCCCCTTTTAATTTTGAGTTGATCAAGTAATCCGCAATCGTGGAAGAAATTCAATCAAAACACCGTCGTTCGTGAAGACTAATGAGTCAACCGTCTTTGACTCCGGAAGCGAAACCATTCCGGGCGAAGCAGTCTCGTTTAATTGGGTCGAAATCTCCTGGTTTATTTGAAACTTGTGTTTCAACATCATCAGAGACTCCAGTTACTCCAATTATTTCCAATACATCTGCCTTTACAGAAGAAGTTCCGCAGTTACAAGAGGACATTAGAACTGATCCTAGTGTAACGGTAGACACCTCAATACCTAAAACAGCTCCATCTAGAGCTGATCCAGAAACTAAAGTTCACTCACCTGAACATCTGGGAGTTGAGTTCCAGAATTCAGAAGGTGTCACCCCTCTAGTATCTGTCACTGCAGAAACTATACCTTCTTCGGCCCCAAAAATATTTTACGGACCTGACGGTCTACCTCTTCCACTTAGACTGATTGCTATAGAATAAGTTGTAGAGGATCTTCTGTCCAATACTCCATTTCATTTTGGAGCTGGGATCCACTTATACCCTTCTATTCCTGAAGTTAGTTCTTTCAATCATCCTTCACTGCAAGTTCCTGTCGAATCACTAGGAAATCTTTTGGATAGACTGAATATGTCTGAACAACCGTCAACATCGAGGACTGTATCATCTGATACGGCTGCAGCAGAACCTCCTGCTACCACTCTGATGATGTTTGCTGGTATATCATCTGTCCCAACTAGTTATCAATCACTAGATGGAGTCCACCCAGGGACTGTTTCAATGACATGGTTTGTTCCTACTTGTTCATCCAGAATCCTATCTGGCATCTCTTATGTTCAAACTCAGCAAATTGATCCTGCATACCAGTTTCAATTTGGGAAATCCAATCTTCAAAGGTCGATTTATACTTTGAACATTGGATTGTCGCCATATGGGGGGCAGTATGCTTTTTAATTGTTCCCTCCGGGAGAACAACCATATGAGAGTTCACAACAAAATTCGTGTCAAACTGGAATTGCATCTAGTGGTTGGGTACCAATACTACCTCAACAGCCAAGAGTTGTATATTCAATGCAACCAAATCAACCTGTGTCGAACATTCCCACTACACTTTCTATTGTGACGGTGTTGCAAGTGCAAGCGCTACCTGTTATATGTCAACCTCAAGTCTCTCAGGTCATAATACAACAGCCTCTTGTCTCCACGGCTCAATCACAACCTCAGATTAGTGCCTCCTTAATTGGATCGACTCAGGCTCAAACAGGTACTATCACCCCTCATCTTGGTCAAACATCAAGTATTGGAAAACAAGAATTGGTCCAACAACCATGGCTGGTACAATATCAACAACCACAATTCTAGCAAGCTTATCGAGGACCAGAGCAACAAAGCTTTGCTGGTAATGGGCAACCGTATGTTCAAAACGGTTACCAACAATCATATTATAATGGTTATTCCCATCAACCTTATCAAAGTTATCAGCATCAGATACACTATGCTGGTATGCAAAGACCCATTGCTCAGGCGATCCCATCTTATCCTGGGTACGCTTTGCCAAACCTAAATCAATAGTTTCCCTTTGTGGCAACTTTGGAATTACCAGATTTGAACCGGTTAACGAATGATCCAATTGCTTACGCCCCTTGGCAGCCAGCGATTCCTCATAAGCTTCCCTCAGATATTCCTAAATTCAATGGAAATTCAGGTGAAGATCTATCGAATCATGTAATGACCTTTCATTTGTGGTGTTCATCCAACACCCTCAATGTTGATTCAATTAGGCTTCGCCTTTTCCAGCAAACGCTAATTGGTCTGGCAGTGAAATGGTACATCGAATTTCCTAGAGCTTCATTTGATAACTTCGGCGCCCTTGCCACTACCTTTTTAACCCACTTTCAGTTACCCATAAGGTACGAAACAAGAACAGAACTCCTTACCAACTTTAAATAGACAACAGCCACTCACATACCTGATCATAGTCATGAGTGGCGACGTTGTCGTCGAATGGTAAAGACGTATGTTCTTGATCAACTTCTAGCTGAGTGGTTTATTAAGACATTATTTCCTTCTATTACTGAAGATGTGGCGAAGGGAGGAGTTGTCACTGAAGAGCAAGTCATTGCTCGTGCACAATATTTGGACATGATCTATACTCAGTCTGGCATGCTCTATGACAAAATTCCTGATGCTCCTAGACCAGAATTTTTCGTTCCTCCCCCTCCTAAATTGAACAAGGACTCTCATGCCAGCGATAGCGTGATTGGTACCTCAAGTACGCAAACCACAAAGGCTCCATCTGGTAAAGCCCTTGCAGTTTCTAGTCAAGAAGAAAGTGATAAACTTCTTGCCTCGGAGGTTAATGCCATGTCATCTAACAAGGGCAAGGAACCAAAGCAACCAAGGGGCAAGAAGAAAGGGAAAAATAAAAAGAAGAAACAGGAAGATTCAACAGCTGAAAAATCTTCTGAGAACCCTGCTGGGAAACAGAAACCTTGTTATCCATGTTTAATATGTAATGACGAGCATTTCACGAGGGATTGTCCACACCGAGCTGAGGTTACGAAATTTTTAAATATTTCAACTACCTCAGTGGTGTTGACTGATCTGTTTCCAAACCCAAAAACTAACCTGGTTGCTATCGATCATGCTTCCAAATCCCAAGTGCTTATGTTATCCATCTCGAAATAGAAAAATGATGCTTTGATATCGACAAAGAATAAAGATTACGGGAACCCACCCATCATTCTTGAACTAACTATAAAGCCGCCTAAGGGAGTAGTACATAAATCGACATTTAATCCACGTTCCAGAGCAGCACAGAATTATAATATAGTGGAAGATCTGGCTCAATCACCATCTGCTATGTCGACACTTGAATTACTGCAAACTTACCCCTCCCAAAAGCAAGCTTTATTATCAGCAATAGGTGGGATTGACCCAACGGATTCCAATCTTGTGGCCTTTAACCACAAAGGATATGAGCCTCAGTTACCGGCCCAACTTGCTTTCCTTATACAAGTAAAAGCCCTCAACAAAACTGTTCATCGAACAATCATTGACGAGGGCGCATCTACCTGTATAATGTCAATGAGCTGCTGGAAAACTTTAGGCTCACCACCCTTGTCGTGATCATCGACGACATTAAAATCATTCGATGGAAGAACATACACGCCATATGGGATATTAAGTAATTTGCAAGTTGAACTGGGGGGAAAGACAGTAGAAATTGAATTCGAAGATATTAATGGAAACCTTGACTACAATATCCTATTGGGCAGGCTCTGGATTTATACTATGGCTGCCGTTGTGTCAACATATTTTAGAAAGACTGCATTTCCCTTCCAAGGTGGAATTACAATCGTTGACCAACTAACCTTTTTCCCCAACAGTTCACAAGCTACTAGAAGCATTCCATTGATCCATGGAAGTTCTCAATCGCTTCAAAATGTCAGAGTAGGTCTCCTAAAAGACCCTTCCTTAATGGGTACTTTTTCCCTCCTGCCTCCAAGTAATCTGGCGAAAGTGGCCGCAGTGGAAACCTGTCATATGATATCTTCTACATCATCAAAGATTAAGAACTCTGACCATTTTGATACTATGGGTCACTGAGGACAGTTCTTATCTTGTGTTGACCTCGTTACAAAATGAAACAAGGGTTATGAGGATAGTTCTTTTACTATGTCAACCTCATTAAAAAATGAAACAACTCCCGTTCCAAATCAAGTCTTTGATTACGATCTTGTAAAATCCAAGTCGAGTCTTTCAAAGATCTCGAAGGTAAACCTTCATTCCAGCCACCGCGTTGAATGCAATGAAGTTTGGGGGGCATGCACCTCGATTTTCGTCATTATGCTGGGGGCATGCGAACTTATAACAAGCATAGTTTTTTCATTTTAAGCTTGTGTAAACATGAAACTGAACACGAGTAGTGTTACCGCAAAGTTCAAGCTCGTTAAAAAATAAACCTAGCACTGAGCACATGTTGGCACAAGGTTCAAGCTCATTAAAAAATAAACCCGCCACTAAGAATAGTTTCCAAAGATTCAAGCTCATTAAAAAATGAATCCACCCTCGATAAATAACCTTTGTGATCGCATTGCTATCAGCCGTTTGAGCCTTGGTCATGTTCTTACCGTCACCTCCACTCTTTTAGCCGATCATACGCCTCCACTTGATTGTTTACCCTTTTGAGGAACAACTGCGATGAGTGATTCTATTAGCCACCCTCATTACGCTGCCATGTTTGAGAAGTTCCAAACTTACTTGGAACCAGTTGCTACCTAGATACATCACTCATTCCTCAAAAACGAGTCTCTTTTAAGCTCTTTTTAGACTCGTAAAATATGAAAAGATTGCCGAGCCACTGGCCTTTCTAGCTCGTTAAAGTAAAGGGAAGCACCATCCCTCCTCTATATTTTAATCTTTTTGGACCTGAGGGATCATTACACAAAAAGATTGAGTGCTTGTCTTGTTTGGCTCGCTAAAACTATCGAAAATTCATCCCTTTCATATTATTTTATACTTTTTCAGACTTAAGGGATTATACCACGAAAAAGGACTACTGGAGTTTCCTTTCCGTCTCTTTTCAAACTCTCTAAATATGAAAAGGACCGAGTTGTCTTTGTCGTTAAACTCGTTAAAACAATAGCGACAAACTTGTCCATCCGGACAAGAGCGAGTTTCACTGTCGCTAGACTCGCTAAAATAGAGCGACAGGTTTGCCTGAAGGGAAAATTATAGAACAAGCATATGTTATCCTCCTCAAGCTTGAAAAAAATAAAGAGGTACTGGTCAGCAATGATTGTGGAAAAAGGGAAGAAAACTTGAAGAACTTCATTGGTAGCAGGTCACTCTTAAACATGACACTTTCACTCCATCACCATGATTGAGTCGGGTTGGGTTATTCCGTTCACCATCACCATTGGTCCTCCATACCATCCATGGGGTTAATGCTACCAATCCATCACCGTGTCGCCGATATGTTCAAGAGAAGTCACTCAGAGAATTCACCAACCTAGCTAACACCTCATCCACTGCAATACTTTCATGCTCCATTTTTCATGACCGCCACCCTAAACCTTGTATCATCAGATCGTTTTCACCTCCAGAAAATCATTTGCTTTGTTTCGTGTCGTAGATGTGGGATTCATTAAGGCCCTCCTACGACAAGTCACTTCTTTTCGACATCAGTTCATTATCCAAGAAGTTGACCTAGGAACAACCCTTTCAATACTTTGAAGCTTGCATGCCTCAATGGCAAGTTTCTCACTTCCGGTGACAGGTTTACATCAATGGCCTTTGACTGAAAGATTTTGCGTGGTGTTTGACATCAGGTCCTATATTCAAACCACATGAATTGTACTATAGTACCTTGAGGGTCATCATCATTATTGGTGATTCCTCTCGTGCCTGTTAACAGCTTACATCAATGGCTGGTAATCAAGTGATGTATTTCCATGTTCGGCTTCAGGACATCTTTTCACGTGGATCAACTTGTACATCAGGCGTAGATTGAACGAGTTTGAAGACCCCGGATCTAGTTTCATCCATCTGGGTTGCGATATATTCAGGAAAATAAAGACATCAAATGTACTCCATAGCTGCACAAATGATCATCCAAGCTGAAGGATGATGACTTTACCAGAATCATCAGTTTGCGACACAGACAGTTATCTGTCATATGTACATGAAAATGAATTTATAAAGCTAAGCATGGGAATGCCCGCCTCAACTAGATCATGAAAATAATATGAAGATAATGTATTGTACTGTATTTTATACAGGTCACCTTCCAATTCAAAAAATCTTGGATCCTCATGATAAAGCATTTCACTCGACATCAAAAGATTTACGACCTCATGCTTTAGGGGGAAACTGTTATAGACATATTTGGGCACTGCAACCCCAATCACATATGTCGATAAACTAAGGGCTCTCAAACCCCTAAAAGTGTTGTTTCACACGCTAAAATATCAAGGTCAACTGATTACATCATTTCCCAAAAGTTCTCCCTGAAAAACTACTCGGAACTGGTCAAAACTAGACCTTACAGACTGCTCCATGTTGAGGGTGTGATGCATCTTACCTGTTACACACAAGGGGTGTGATGCATATTGAAAATCCCTTCTGTAGGGTGTGATGAGCCAGAGCAGACAAATGGCAGAGGTAGTTTGCTAGGTGGAAACTTAGAGAATCTTCTAGAAACCGCTCATATGACACTTGCCTCTCTGAATTCGCCCAGGGATGAGTAAGAGATCATGAAATCTCCAAGTGGAACCAAGAACTATTAGTGAAATGAAACTAATCAAAAACCCAGAATCTGACTCACCCCTTTGCAAATATCTATAAATGGATCCCTCATCCCAGAGATCCAGAGGCTGGAATTTTGTAATTTGTAAGGAAGTGTTGTTGGTTTCTCTTTGAGACATTGTATTGTTGGGTGATCTTGCTTTTCATGAGGTGAAGAGGGCTTTCATGTTCGGAGGATGATGCTGGATCAGATAGCTGGGTTGTAATCCTCTCTTCTACTTCTATTATCAATAAATTTATTTGAGTTTTCCTCCATATACTTGTGTTCTTGTAAATCTTGTAATGGTGAATGAAATTGTATGGTTAATGTACTTCTAATTCTACATTGTTTATGGTATTATAGATCTCTATGCTTTGATGGTATTTTGCTGCTTTGCCTCTACAGGTGTTCTTTGAAGCGGGACAAGTGAGAAAGGAGTGGCGAAGCTCTATCAAAGGAGAGAGGAAACAAGCAAGGAGCCAAGCGAAAGACTGAGGTTGGTGCTCTCTGCTTCTCTCTTATCTATCATCCATAAAGGAAAACACAAGTTGCTTTGAATTGTTTGTTTCTAAGATAGCTACCCGTCTTAGTGGGACTAGCAGATCAAATAGCGACACTAGTTTTCCCAGAAGCAATGATGCTATTTATACCTAAATTAAAACCATCTCTTTAAGTTACAATTAGCAAAGAGCCTAGGTACAAATAATCAAGTTGAACTCTTTTCTATGTTGCTTCTATTAAAGGTGGAAATAGAGAAGGGTGTTAAGAAATTACAAGTGTTTAGCCTCTCAAAATTGATGGGGGAGAGGGAAAATTTTGAAATGTAGAATTAGTAACCTACTACTTGATCATTTTATGATGTAATTTATACATGTCAAGGAATGTTATGAAATACTCTCTTTCTCTGATATCTATAGAGAGTTCAATTTTATGGTTGAACAATTTTCTAAGGAAGCTTTATTGTTGCAAGAAGGAACCTTCATTGAATAAGAGTTCAAAGAATGGAATCATGTTGCCATTGTTGAATATGTGTTGTTCTAATGGTGTTGTATCTTTCTCTTCTTTAGAGACATGGTGTAAATGAAGCAGATGTTGTAGCCTTTTGTCTAATTAAAGATATAATTCTTCTAAACATTGCCAACAATAAGCATTGTATGGATGAAAGAAAGAAGTCATGGGATAGAATAAGAGTCAATGTGAAGGGTAGTTTACTACATTATTATTTTTGAGCCTGTAAAGGAAGTATGATGTGTATTTTTATTTCACCTTTGAAATATTGAATATAAATTATTTTCCCTAGGAAAAAAGAAGTACCACTGGCCCAAGTTGGTTGCTAAAGATGGTGTATTACAATTGGTGGGTTAGAGTGGTTCTCCATTTTCATCTACCAACTACTTATATCTTGCTCCTAATAAGAGTTTGAAATGTTTTTAAACTAGTGGAATATCATGTGCATGCAAACTTGAATTTGAATCAAGATCCCACAAAATTCTATGTATAATTATTCTAATATACTTGCAAAGGTAGAATAAACTCAATCAAATAATCATAATATAAATGAAATTTAGACTTATTACAAATAGAAATGGATAAATTGATCAACTTGGAATGAGACCAAATTTGAAGAATTTATCATTTGATATATCATCGCTTCCCCTACATTTGAGTCAAAACTACAATCAATATTGTCTACATTCTTTAAAGAAATCTTGGGAAGCATGTAAATTATAACTTCAAACATAATTTTAAAAGTGTTTTTTTAAGTAGATGGTGCAAGTTTAAGAAAACAATATTTTTCACTCATGTAGTAGTTTAACTAATATTTGTATAACTTCAAATGATATGTTCACATTGATGTGTTATGCATGTTTTAAATGATAATATACATATGCAAAATGAGTAAAAAATGTTATTGTCTAAATTTAATTTATCTATACATTGAAATAATTTTCTCGGTGCATATGTTAAGAGAGAAAACTCAAATAAAGGGAACATTGACCCATATTATGAGTGCATTGATAATTAATGTGTACCATATAAAGTAATGTAATTACATTGATATGCATGTTTATTTTGGAATAAGGCTTCCAAAATTTTGATTTAATTATTAATCATTATTAAGTGGATGGTAGGGATTTAATCTCCACGAAATATTCTAGAATTTTCTTAGTAGTATGCATAGATCAGAGGTTGAGATTTATCTCAAAAGTAATTCCCTTTCCGTCCTTTTAATTAAATTGATTAATTAAAAAATAATGTCATATGAAATGAATTATGGTTTTTTGGGCATGTGGTATTGATAAATTATGGTATTGGACCATGTTATTTAACAAATCCTACCCACTACCTAAAAATATCTATTGTAAAGTGGGGTTAAATCTCGAGAGTTAAGAATCTTGTGATATGTTTTTTAAATGTATATATATTTAGCTTTTTTTATGGGGCTCATGGATCCCAAAGATTGGTGACTGCTACCTCTACGAAATTTTTTCACTAGGCGGGTCCACCCGAAGGGATTACATCCTGTTGACTCAACCATCGATCTTGTAACACCTTCCTCCCACATCAACCCAAGAAATCAGCTAGTTGGGGTAACCATGCAATGAGAGGCTACTATGATATGATTCGACCTCCTAGGTGACCTTAAGGAAGTGGAATCGATGTAAACACAACACATGGACCTCCCTCAGGTGCTTCAGGACCCCCAAGAACTAATCCACCACTCCAGGTGCCCAACCCCTGAGTTAACCTAGCATTTAGATGAATTAAACCCAAAGTCACTCCCATGAAAAGGCATGCATGCGACTCTAACCCTATAGTCACTCTCATAGGCTTTCTTACCAACGACCAGAGACCCAATTTGTAAGGGATAATATGCCAACGACTTTGGGATTGGGGGCACTTTTTCAGGCCCAGAGCCCAAGTCACTGCCCAAAATTTTACCATCTCTTCAGGTCAGTAAAATAACATGGAAATGGCAATACTAAAGAAAATACTTGTTCAAGACCTTAATGGACCCCTACTAGCCATGACAGGAATTTTTTCAAACATATTGAAAATGTGTAATCTACAGGTGCAATTAACAGTTATGAGCATAGGGGTATCATACTTATCTGAGATTCGCTTTGAAGCATTGTCTCCTTATCACATTAGCTTCCATTTCATCCATTAGGTCATAGATACATTGATCATTCAATAATAAGTAAGAACATGATGAGAGCCACACATGGTTGTTGTCATAAAACATATACATAACCAACATAATAGGGACAAAAATATCAATGAAATCATAACCATATACCACATATAATCCACCATAATACTCATAGAAATACCAAGAGAAATAACCTTTCATTAATGATGAAAAATCCAAACCCGGGATGGGACTTCCACATTCCACCCGACCGTAGAATGGTTAAGCCAAATCTCTCTTCAGTCATTCACCCCCATATTCCAAGCATGAATGTGGGATCTCATAGAACACATTAATCAAAAACCATATAGGGCTTCCAGCGGCCATCCACCTCAACCCATAAAATAGTGATTCCACCTCACGGACGGACATCACAAAATCGTCATCGGATTGGTATCTATCCCAACCATCCAGGGCTCTAGAGCATTTGTTCCAACCCAGCTTCTAGGACTAGTAACTCAACCCACGGATCCAAAGCATTCGTCCAACCAAGGCTCCAGGACTAGTAACTCAACCCACCAAGGGAACCAGAGCGTTTGTCCAACCAAGGCTACAGGACTAGTAACTCAACCCAAGTTGTTCCAGGGCTTCTAGATCATTTGTCCAACCAACACTATGGGACTAGTGTTACACAGTATTTTGTCACACCTCCTGAACTTCCCTGTGACATACCCTGAAGTGCCAAAAACATGACCATTATACAGTATACTCATCCATGTGTACAGCTCAGATCCCTCCTGAGACTTTTCTTGGAAAATGTCTTGAGCTTTCCCTGAAGAAATAGCTCTTAAAACCCTAAAATGAGATTCATCGCTCTTATGAGGCTTAAAACAACAATGGTCACTTGTTGCACTGTGTTTGACTCACAATGCCATCGCTTTATTCCCTCGCATACCCGCGATGATCCTAAAAAGGTAATTTTCCCAAAGGAGATGAGAAGCTTTTTGATCTAGAAGCTTCCAGAGCAGTGAGTTGGAGGTGGTTTCGCATAGATGAGGTTGAATCCTCCTACTTGACCTCTTTGTCTTATCCCTATGAGCTACCTCCTTGAGATGTGGGCCTAATCCTCTCTTTGGAGAAGTCTTAACTCCCTTCCCTAGTGGAGTCACCATTTTGTTGATAGGGTTAATCCTCTTTGTGGACAGAGACAATCCCTCTAGCCCAATGAGTGGGTCTAGCAACTAAAGTGGCAATCAATTAGACATCTTCCTACATTATAATTGAAAAATAGAATGAAAAAGATGACCTACCTCGTTCTGATGTTATTCTGATTTCCTTTGTTGAGGGCCTTGAACTGCTTGTGTCACGGACTTGTTCCTGCTTCTCTCAATGTTTATGTACCTGCACAAGTGTTATAGACATTTTTGTGCCCTGCAACCACAAGGATGAAATGTCCATAAACCAAGGGCTCCTAAGTCCCTAAAAGTGTTGTTCTAACCCCTAAAGGAACAAGGTCAACAGATTACAGCTTCTCCCAGAAGTTCTCCATGAGAAACTGCTCAGAATTGGTCAAAACAAGATCATTGCAGCTGCTCCACTGGCTAAGTGCGTTGCATCTCACCTAAATACACTGTGAGGGTGTGTTGCATTTCAAAAGTCCCTTCTGTGGGGTGCGATGGGCGAGAAATGACAAATGGAAGTCACATTCCGCGAGGTGGAGAGACAATGGAAGCTTCCAGAATCTTCTCCTGTGACACTTGCCTCACTGAATTCGACCAAGGATGAGTAAGAGGCCTTCAGTCTCCAAGTGGAAGCAAGAACTATCAGAGAGAAGACACTAATCAAATCACAAGCTGACTCATCCCCCTTTACAGATATCTATATATGGATCCCTCATCCCAGAGATCCAGAGGCTAGAATTTTGCATATTGTAAGGAATTGTTGTTGGTTTCTAGAGACAAACATCATATTGTTGGGTGGTCAAAGCTTTGTTTGAGGTGAAGAGGGGCTTCTTTGCTGGGAGGTTGATGCTGGGTCAGAACAACTGGTTGTAACTCCTCCTGGATCTTTTCTTTTTTATCAATAAAAACTATTTGAGTTTTCCTCCATGCTTTTGTATCATTGATGCTTGTTACATTTGTATGGTCAATTTACATCTGATCCTAGATTGTTTATGAATATAGATCCATGTCTTTGTATAGTGCTATGCTTCTGTGATCTTATAGGTACTTTGTGAAGCTAGGCATGCAAGGGAGCAGGTAGCTGAGAACTATCAAAGAAGAGAGGGACCGAATCGAAGGATTAGCGCAAGACAGATGTTGGTCTTTCTGTTCCTCTCTATCTATAATTCATAAAGGAAAAACAAAAGTAGTTTTTCTCTGTTTGTTTCTAAGGCAGCTGTCACACCTTAGTGGGATAGAGCAGTGCTATATAGACACTTTTCCCTGTAACAAAATGGCGACTCCACTGGGGAGCTAATTAGTTTGTTTGTTTATCATTCTTTGTTGTTTGTTTCATAAACTTACAAGTAGCATTCGAACTGCATTTTCCATAACAAATGCAAAGTAGATAACTGCTACTTCAATCCATCTACTGGATATGTTTATGATTTAAACAACTAATTCACAAACTATCTGATTTCCCTTGTGATAGCTCTTAGATCCTCCTTAGATCTACCCCTGATTGTTGAATTACTGATTGCTTTTTACTCGGCCAAAAACCAAGAACTGAACTGCAAATTGTGACCCGAAACCCGAACAGAGTCTCGTTTCTGGCCCAGCGCAAGTACTGTTCAGAGATTCTGAATTTCAGCGCGCTTCCCGAGTGGACAACCTGCGCTGCATTTCAGATTCTCTGTGTTACAGGTGCGTTGATCAGACTAGCTCTGTGTAGCTGTGGCTTCTGTGCTTCATTCTTTCCAGTTCTATTCCTGAATTTTGCTGCCTGTGATCAGTGTATGTCTGTTTGAAACTCCTTTTCCTTACTGTTATTCCGCCTCCTTTGTACAAAAGAACTGTAGATGTTTTTGTGTGTTTGTTGAGTCATTTACAGTTCTCCTTTGCAAAAGTAGCATAATCGTACTGTCGTCCTTTGATTTGAATCTGTCGCAAGTGTCGATTTCAATCGTAGGAAAGAGTTTGATTGCTGTTGATGGTTGATTATCCTGTTACTATTGCTTGTGGTCTGAATTTGTAATTTTCTAGTGTCGAGAACAAGTATTCAGTTCAAAATCGTAAAGTGTTGTGATCGTCTCCATTTTTTGATTTCGAAAAGAAACTTGTTTATATTTGTCGCTTGAAAAGAAATTCAGATTTGTGCATCAACTTTCTTTTTAGCATCCATATACTAAGAAAGTCGAAAACAAATACATGCATGTGCATTTGCATATAGACAGTCTGTTTGGCTTGATTTAGGAAAGTGCATTTAGAGTGTGCTCTTTGCTCTTTGTGAAAAGATTCTGTCTTTCTTTTCCCTAGTAGCTAGGATTTTCATTGCATAAAAGAGATAAAAAGCTTGTTTATCATCTTAGATTGCATTTTAGGAATTACATCTACATCTCATGGTGAACCCGAAAGGCAAACTTCATAAGCAAGATCAACTTAAAATAAATTCAATGAATCTAACAACGCTTTGGAACTTAACGCACAACATTTAGAGGTCTAGGCTAGAGACGCATTTCGGCATCGTAAAGCCTGGTAACTGTTGTTCTCACTGATGGTTGGGTGATTCCTCCACTTTGAGACGATAAGTGCCAGTACGGACTTGTGCTCCCACGTACCGTCGAGTATATTTTGGGAGACCCCTATAGGCTTAAATCCTTTATCCATAGGAAGCCGTGTCTGCCGTCCTATCGATCGTAATGCACTGAACACAGCATTCGGGAAGATTGACTGCCGTACCGTAAAATGTATTCTGCAGTTTTGCGATTGGTTTGGTACTCCCTCTACCTAGACTTCTAGAGTAGTCCCTTTCGTTCCTTTTCAGACTCCTTAACGGAAAAGGTCCATCTGAGCACTTGTCACTTCAGGCTCATTAAAAATCGAAGGAGATTAGAGTTATCTTTTGTTTTTTCTCGACTCTTAAAAACTGAAAAAACAAGTTGTGTCAAAGCGTCTAAAATTCATTTAATTCGGAAACATACTTCCCCTTTATTTTAGTTGATCGAGTAATCCACAATCGTGGAAGAAAGTCAATTGAAACCCCGTCGTTCGCGGAGGCTTACGAGTCGACCGTCTTTGTCTCCGGAATCGAAGCCAGTACGGACAAAGCGAACTCGTTTAACCGGTTCCAAATCTCCTATTAAAGTTAGAACAAGTGTTCCAATGACATCAGAGACTTCGGTTACTCCAAACATTTCTGGAATCCCTGCCTCTACAGAAGAAGTTCAGCAGCCACAGAAGGACAGTGATACTAATCCTAGTCTGAGAGTAAACACTTGTGTTACCGAACCGGTTCGGAGAGTCTTGCTCTTCAGACATCTGTCGCTGCCGATTTCACACCTTCTTCGGCACTAGAAATATTCTACGGACCTGACGGTCTTCCCCTTCCACCTGGTCTGACTGCCATAGAAGAAATTGTAGAAGATCCTCCAACAAGTACTCCAACGCAATTTGGAGTCGGGGTCACTCTATATCCTTCTTCATTAGAAGTTAGTCTACCACTAGCGGAAGCTCCTGTAGAATCGCTAGGTAATCTTTTGGATAGACTACAAATGTCTGAACAACCGTCAACATCTAGGACTGTGTCGTCTGACACAGTGACGGCAGAACTCCCTACTATCACTCCGACAATGTTCGCCGGTATACCATCTGTCCCAACTAGCTCTCAACTGCTAGAAGGAGTCCACTCAGGGGCTATTTCGACAGTATGGTCTATTCCTGTTTGTTCATCCGGAATAATATCCGGAAACTCTTATGTTGAGTCTCAACAAGTTGATCCATTTGGAGGTCAATTTGGGCAGTCCGGCCCCCAAGGGCAAACAATTCCCTTGAGTTCTGGATTACCACCGTATGGGGGGCAGTATACCCTTTCATTATCCCCTCCAGGAGGATATCCATACGGGAGTTCACAACCACATTCAGCTTATACTAGAATTACGACAAGCGGTTGGGTACCTATACTACCTCAACAACTAAGAGTTGTATACTCAATGCAACAATGCTTATCTATGTCAAATGTCCCAACTACGCCAGCTATTGTGACGGTGTCGCAAGTCCAAGCGATGTCTGTTGTATGCCAACCTCAGGTTTCTCAGGTTGTAATGCAACAGCCCCTTGACCCTGCGACTCAACCACAATCGCCAACTGGTGGAATGACACAAGTTCAGACGGGTACAATTACCCCTCATCTTGGTCAAACTGTTAGTATCGGTCAATAGCACATGGCTTCACAACCATGGCTAGTACAATACCAACAACCACAATTCCAGCAAGTATACCAAGGTTCTGAGCAACAAATCTTTGCTAATAGTGGACAGTCGTACATTCAAAACGGTCAAAATCAACCATTTTACAATGGTCATGCCCACCAACCTTACCAAATGTACCAGCATCAAATGCATTATGCCGGTATGCAAAGACCAACTGCTCAGGCAATCCCATCTTATCCTGGGTATGCTTCACCTAACCTGAATCAGCAGTTACCCTTTGTGGCAACTTTAGAGTTACCTGATTTAAATCGATTAACAAACGATCCAATCGCTTACACCCCTTGGTGGCCAGCGATTCCGCATAAACTTCCATCAGATATTCCTAAATTTATTGGAAATCCGAGTGAAGATCCATCGAATCACGTGATGACCTTTCATCTTGGTGTTCATTGAACACCCTAAATGATGATTCGATAAGACTTCGCCTTTTTCAGAGGACGTTAACCGGTCCGGTGGCAAAATGGTACATCGAATTGCCTAGAGCTTCGTTCGACAACTTCAGAACCCTAGCCATAACCTTTTTAACCCATTTTCAGTTACCAATAAGGTACGAAATGGGAACAGAACTTCTTACCAACTTCAAGCAGACAACGGCCACTCACATATCTGATCATATACATGAGTGGCAACGTCGTCGAAGGATGGTGAAAACCTATGTCCCCGATCAGCTCTTAGCTGAATGGTTTATCAAGTCATTACTGCCTTCCATCACGGAAGATGTGGGAAAGGGGGGAGTCGTAACAGAAGAGTAAGTTATCGCTCGTGTGCAATATCTGGACTTGATTTACACTCAGTCCGGCACGCTCTACGATAAAATACCTGACGCCCCTAGACCGGAATTCTCAATTCCTCCTCCTCCTAAATCGAACAATGACTCTCATGCCGGCGATGGCGTGATTGGCACAACAGACACGAAATCGACAAAGGCTACATCCAAAAATGCCTGTAAGATTTCAAGTCAAAATGCAAAAGATGAACTTCTTGCTTCGAAAGTAAATGTCGTATCGACAGATAAAGGCAAAGAAACCAAACAACCAGGGAGCAAGAAGAAAGGCAAAGGGAAGAAGAAGAAACAGGAGGAGTCATCACCTGGAAAATCTTCTTCAAACCCTCCTGGAGATAGGAAACCAAAAAATCCATGTCTCATATGCGATGAAGATCATTGGACCGCAAGTTGTCCACACAGAGCTGAGGTTAAAAAATTCTTCAAGAATTCGAAAACCTTCGCAGTGTTAACAGATCCGTTTCCAAATCCAGGAACAAATCTGGTTGAAAGTGAAAATTCTTCCCCGTCTCAAGTGCTAATGTTGTCGGTTTCAAAACAGCAAAATGATGCTTTGATATCGACAAGGAACAAAGATTATGGGAATCCACAGTTGTCGAACAACAAGGATAAAGATCAACCTAGTAGTTCGACAACAACTTCGACAGAAGTTGCGCCACCCATCATTCCTGAATTGACAATAAAACCGCCAAAGGGAGTAGTATACAAGTCGACGTTTAATCCCCGCGCTAGAGCAGCACAACATTATAATATAGTGGAAGATTTGGCACAATCGCCATCCGCTATGTCGACTCTTGAAGTACTACAGAATTGCCCATCCCAAAGGCAGGCTTTATTATCAGCCATTGGTGGGATAGACCCAAAGGATTCCAATCTTGTATCCTTCGATCATAAAGGATACGATCCTCAATTATTGGCTCAACTAGCTTTCCTTGTTCAAGTGAAAGCCCTCAACAAAACTGTTCATCGAACAATTATTGATGAGGGGGAATCTACATGCATTATGTCGATGAGTTGCTGGAAAACTTTAGGATCTCCAACCTTGTCGCGATCTTCGACGACATTAAAAGCATTTGATGGAAGGACATATACCACATATGGTATTCTAAGTAACTTGAAAGTTGAACTAGGAAGGAAAACGGTAGAAATAGATGTTGAAGTAATCGATGGAAATCTTGATTACAACATCCTACTAGGAAGGCCATGGATATATGCTATGGCGGCTGTTGTGTCGACCTATTTTAGGAAAATTGCATTCCCCTTCCAAGGAGGGATTACAATCGTCGATCAACAAAACTTCCTCCCCAATGGTTCTCAAGTTACAGGAAGCATTCCCATGATCCATGGAAGCCCCCATTCGCTTCAAAATATCGGAGTAGGCCTATTAAAAGATCCTATACTAATGGGAACTTTCGCCCTTCAACCTCCAATAAACCTGGCGGAAGTAGTGTCGATAGGAACCTGCAACATGATATCTTCTAAAAAGATCTCAGAAAAAGATATCGACATGGATCATGCAATGGTTTTGCCCCCAAGCCCAACGGAAATATTGTAGCAATCAATGCTCCTAGCATGGGAGGCAAGCCCAAATCAATGCTCATCAAGCGTCTGGATAGACAGGTCTAAAGAATATGGTACCCCTTCAGATCCTTGGTCGCAAGTGCATGTCACCGACGAAGGAATTGTCCAATCAATGGTAATTGAAGGGGCACCATGGAATGATTCCCACCATCGTTCCCTTCTCCCGGATTGTGGAGAAGATACTCAAGATGACCTTTATCATCCATCAATCTTTGATTTCCTATCAAATACTGTAAACATGGTGGATTTCGAACGAAACTTGTCCAACATTGAAGAGACTATAGCCATAAACATCTCGACCAAAACAGATGTTGTAGAGAATATTTATGTTGGCAAACGTTGTTCTCCTTCAGAACTGGAAATATATAACGCTCTTTTTCGTGAATTCAGAGATGTCTTTGCCTGGTCATACAGTGAAATGCCAGGCATTGACTCGAGTATCATTGAACATGAAATTAAGATGTATCCAGATGTCAAACTAGTACGACAACAGCTAAGGCAGGTGCACCCCAAGAAAGTCGTTGCCATTAAGGCAGAAGTTGAAAAACTTCTCCATGCTGGTTTCATCTACCTGGTTCTTCTAACCGACTGGGTATCGAATATTGTCCCTGTTATGAAAAAACAAGGAACAATTAGGGTGTGCGTCGATTATAGGGATGTAAATCAAGCTTGTCCAAAAGACAACTACCCTACACCCTTCATCGACCAGATAATTGATGAATGCGCCGGATGCGAAATCTTTTCATTCATGGATGCATTCTCCGGGTATAATCAAATAAATATCCGCCCACAGGACCAGTCAAAGACTGGATTTATTTGTCCGTGGGGCACATTCGCATATCGAAAATTACCCTTTGGTTTAAAGAACGCAGGGGCGACGTTTCAGAGGGCAATGAATTATGCCTTCCATGACATCAAAAACATCGTTCAACCATACCTCGATGACCTTCCAGATCATTCGCGAAAGCGGACTGATCACCCACAGCATTTAAGAGAGATATTTCTACATTACCGACACTACAATATATGACTCAATCCACGCAAATGTGTATTTTGCGTCAGTTCTGGTCGTTTGCTTGGCTTTGTAGTCTCAAAGGACGGGATTCGTCTCGACCCATGTAAGGTCCAGGCAATAATAAATTTGCCTCCACCTTCGAATTTGCTTCAGATTCAGAAACTCCAAGGGAAAGAAAACTTTCTGAGGAGGTTCATTCCAAATTATGCCAAACTTGCTAAAGGTTATACACGTCTTTTGAAAAAGGAAGTACCCTTTGTCTGGGATCAGGTTGCACAAGCTTCCTTTGATGCTTTAAAAGAATCCCTAATGAAAGCATCATTAATGTACGCTCCTGATTATCAAAAAGATTTTAACCTGTATCTGGCTGCAGCGGATACAACCATCGTAATGGTTTTATTTCAAGAGGTCGATGGAATTGAAAATCCTATATATTATTTAAGTAAAAACTTAAATGATACAGAAAGCAAATATTCTTACGTTGAAAAGCTAGCACTCGCAGCTGTTCAAGCGATACAGAGATTTCGACACTATGTCCTCTTTCGGAAAACTACCATTCTGTCAGATTGCAACCCCATGACTTATATATTGTCGCGACAGTTGTTGGGGGGCAAGTATTCAAAATGGATAGCAATCCTACAAGAGTTTGATCTGGAATTTGTAAAATCCAAGTCGAAGAAAGCTCTAGTTTTCGCAGAATTATTGTGCGATCTCCCATCGTCGTCCAACGATGAAACATCCGAAGAAACAATCGTGGACGAAAATTTGTTTCTGATATCGACAAGCAATGAGTGGTATGGGGATATAATCATTTATCTCCAAACCCAAAAATATAGGCCAAACACCTCCCACTCCGAACAAAAACGTATTCGATACCAAGCAAAAGACTACATGATCGTCGGTGATACACTTTACCGTCGTGGTATCGATACAGTTCTGAGAAGGTGCCTCACCCATGAGGAGGCTGAAAAAGTCCTGAATGATTTGCATTTAGGCGCGTGTGGGGGGCATCAATCTGGATATGCTACAGCGCAAAAAATCTTACGAGCAGGATACTTCTGGCCAACAATGTTCAAAGATTGCATAACCACAGTCAGAAGTTTCCATGCTTGTCAAATTTTCGATAGCAAAACCAGAAGACCACCCGCACCTCTGCAGCCAATAGTTGTTGTTGGGCCATTCGCCAAATGGGGCATCGATTTCATGACATGTAACCCCACCTCGACCGGGGGGCATGGGTATATCATAGTCGCAGTTGACTATTTTACCAAATGGGTCGAGGCGATGCCTACATTAGATAATACTGGTGAAACAGCTGCCCTCTTCTTTTTTAATCATGTAGTCGCCAGATTCGGCGTGCCGCAGGCTATAGTCACAGATCATGGATCGCATTTTCGCAATCACATGATGGTCGAATTAGCTGCCAGACTAGGGTTGTCTCACGACAGCTTTACTCCATATTATCCGCAAGCCAACGGGCAAGTTGAAGCAATCAACAAGGTCCTGAAACGCATGCTGCAAAGGATGATTGGAGTTCACAAAAGAAGATGGCACCTAATCCTGTACTCAGCTTTGTGGGCTTACCGAACATCGGTAAGAAATGCAACCGGGTTCACACCTTTCCAACTGGTATATGGTCTGGAAGCGGTCTTACCAATCCAGTGTGAAATCTCGTCTCTCAAACTTGCAATTGATCTCCTCCCCGGAACTTCAGAAGAAGAAGCTCGTTTCTTGGAATTAATCCAATTGGATGAAACTCGTCGTGATGTCACTTTGGCTAACGAAGCCCATAAGAAACGAGTCAAGGCGCAGTTCGACAAAAATGTCAAACCCCATGTCTTCTCAGAAGGTGACTTGGTCTTACTTTACGACCAAGAATCCGATAGATTGGGAGCAGGTAAATTTAAGTCTTTATGGATGGGCCCCTATATTGTTAAATGAGTGTTAGCAAAAGGAGCCTACGAGTTAATGGATTATGACGGAATTCCACTGGTGCAACCTCGTAACGGGTTGTCCCTCAAGCGTTACTATGCATAATGGTAACCTGTATGCTTTTGTTATATTTTTGTTTTCGCTAAAGTGTTTATTTTGGTCAAGTAATCCACTTTTTACATTTGTTGCAGATGTCAAACCTATTGGAGTCATGTGTTGGATATGTCGATGGAGCGAGTCATAGTTCGCGGAACCTATCTTCCGCAGCCTGGGCTATTTTTGATCCAAGCGGTGAGTTAGTAAGTTTCAGAGGGGTATGTATTGGTCGATCAACAAATAACATCGCTGAATATAGCGCGTTGATAGAACTTCTCTCTAATGCCATCACACACGGTATATGCCGACTAATTGTCAGGCTAGACTCACAACTCGTAATACTACAAATCACTGGTATCTATTCTATCCGAAATCCAGCTATTTATCGCATGTTCCTAAGGGTTAAGATTTTGGAAAGACAATTTGATTTTATTCAATATCAACACATTTCCAGAAACTTAAACACATTAACGGACTCATTAGCAAATTATGTGTTAGATAGACATTTACAACATTTATAAAAAGAAACATACCATCAATGTTTACATTTGGATCATGTAACTTAACCAAAATAAAACTCCGAAAATCAAAAATATATATAATTGTTTATGGTTTACACATAATGTTCTGTAACCAAGACAAAATCGGTCAAATGACCAAAAAACTCAAAATGCTAGGGGGCACCCTAGTCTAATGATGCTCGTGATAGCAAGTCACAGCCTGTGCGATCATGCGTAAGAGACGAGTCCATCGCCTGGGCACACCAGTAGTATGCCGTTGTAACCTCAAAGGTAGCTCGTCAGTCCTCACATCTGGAATACCAAGAGTGAGGCCCTCAACCTGCTCTTGTAATGCTGTGAGATTCTCGGCCACATCGAGGTCACGAAGGATAGCCCTTCCGACGGCCTCTCCTGCTGGGGCAGCAGCTGGTACTCTCAGGCGAACTGCTGGACGAACAGGACCAACATCTGCATGTACACATGAGTTTGATTAAAGTCTTGATAGAATAAAGCACAAGAACATTATAAACAAATAAAAAAACGATAAACAGGAATATGGTCAAAAATTTTACCAATGGCGCCCCAATGTTCGCCATCCGGCAGTACCAAATCTGGATCACCCCGGAAGTCCATGCCAGCGTAGGGATACTCGGAATAAACCATCTCCTGACGATCAAACCACCTGAAGAAGGTATCAGAAAATGAAATCTGAGACTGGCTAGCATGCCTAGACATATGGTCAACCCATCTCTGCATACGTGGTTCAGTAGGAGAAGCTAAATCGAGTGCAATGTACTGCGGCTGCATCAGTGGTATCTTCTCCAAGGCAAAAGCAGTCAAAAAAGAACCATACCCAAAGTTATTCAACCTCCCACTCTTTATCTTGGTTAACTGTTCTTTCATCACAAGAAGTATTGCGTCGCACCATTTGAACACCTTCGGTTGGAGGCATTCCAAGGCATACTGCATATAAGATCGGTTGGCTACATGAAGAGCCGCACCACCAGCCATCCTACCAAAAGTAAATAGAATAGTCCTAAGGGACCTGTCAGTGACATCAGGGATGATGATCTTGTCGTCTTTACTCGGCTGAGATCCTTTTCTGCAATACCGGCGAACATAATCTCTCACCGAGTCACCTCCTCGGTCCGAACCTGACAAAGAGATGGGGACACCCCGCCTCGACAAGCCAGTCAAGAAATAGATGTCTACTACAGTCAAGGGGATAGATTTTCCCCTGATCTGGAAAACCCGGTTGGTAGGATCCCAAGCATCGAGAAAATACTGCAGTAAGTTGATCTGTTGTCTCATGCTAGAAATGCGGAAAAACTTCAGCAAGCCACAGTTCCGCAGTGCGTTTACTGTAACCGGATCATGTAGGGCAAGCATGTCCTCTTCTTCATGCTCACGTTCTTGCCATGTAATGGTCATCTTGCTCCAAAGATCTCTGAAAAACAAACAAGAGAAGAGTTAGATCCTGATTTTGGCAAGAAACAGGCAAAATTTCCATCAAAAATTGTGCACAGAATTCCTTCTCTGCGCCCATCGCACCTGCAGCAGTACTCTGGGTGCGTTGCATGTCAGATGGCCTTCACAATGGCCAACATTCAACGCACCTTTCGATACACAGAGGGTGCGCTGAAGGCAGAACGAGCTTTTCAAACCCCAGGGGCCCAGAAAAGCTAGGAATCAAGCTCAAAAGGCAAAATGGAAACCATGAAATGAAAGAGCTCAGGTTTAGCTCCTACCTGGTCCAAACGGCACCGAGAATCATCCACAGAATCTCCCGAAATCAGCTGATGAAAATCAAGGGGGAAAAGCACCTCCAAAGCTCCAACAAACCAAAGTTCAAAAGAAATGGTAAAATGAGAGGTAAAAACACTTTTTCATTACTTTTTACGTAGTTCAAAGTAAAATATTGTTGTTCTAACTCATTTTCAAGCATATATTGTTCGTTTCTGACTAGTTTGATGAAGCAATTGATAATACAGTACAATCTTTGAAAGGACAAAGCTATTTACGATAAAATCAAAAAGGGACCATTCAATCGAGCAGTTTTAGCACATAGTTCAAGCTCGTTAAAAAATAAACATAAGACATGAGCAAATGTTTCCACCCGCGTTTAAGCTCATTAAAAAATGAACTATTCCCCGGTAAATAACCATCGTGAATGTAGTACTTCAGCCATTAAATCCTTGGTCGTGTTTGCACCGTCACCTCCAATTTTTCATGGGCCGATCATTCACCTCCATTTGATTGTTTACCCATTTTGAGGAACAGCTGCAAAGAGTGATTTCACTAGCCATCCTCGTGACACTGCCATGATTGGAAAATTCCAAACCTTACCTGGAATCAGCTGCTACCCATTTTATCACTCGTTCCTCAAAAGACGAGTCTCCTTTAAGCTCTTTTCAACTGACTCGTAAAATATGAAAAGATTGCCGAGACATTGGCCTCTCCAGCTCGTTAAAGGGACAGGAAGTGCTATCCCTCCTCTAGATTTTAATATTTTTGGACCTGAGGGATTATTACACAAAAATATCGAGCGCTTGTTTTGTTCGGCTCGTTAAAAGTATCGAAAATTCATCCCTTCTGTATTGTTTTATACTTTTTCGGACTTAAGGGATTAGATGACGAAAAAGGAATTTTGGAGTTACCTTTACGTTCCTTTTCAGACTCTCTAAAATTGAAAAGGACCGAGTTATCTTTGTTGTTAAACTCGTTAAAAAGATTAATAGCGACAAACTTGTCTATAGACGAGAACAAGTTTCACTATCGCTAGGCTCGTTAAAACATAGCGATGGGTTTTCCCGAAGGGAAAATTATAGAACAAGCATATGTTATCCTCCTCAAGCTTGACAAAAATAAAGAGGTATTGGTCAGCAATGACTGGGGAAAATTGGGAAGAAAACTCAAAGAAACTTTATTGGTAGCAAGTCGCTCTTGAACATGACACTTCCACTCTGTGTCCGAGTCGGGTTGGGTTGTTTCATTCACCGGTCACATCACCATGGTCACACCATACCATCCACATTTGGGGTTAATGCTACCAATCCATCACATCAGTGTCACCGATATGTTCAAGAGAAGTCATTCAGAGAATTCACCTGTGTCTCACCCACTACCATACATTATACTCCATTCTTTCATGACCGCCACCCTGAACCTTATATCACCAGACCGTTTTCACCTCCATTAAAATCATTTGCTCCGTTTCGTGTCATTGATGTGGGATTCATTAAGGCCCTCCTTTGACGGATCACTTCTTGTCGACATCAGCTCATTATCCAAGAAGTTGATCTAGGAACACCCCATTCAGTACTTTGAAGCTTGCATGCCTCAATGGCAAGTTTCTCACTTCCGGAGAAAGGTTTACATCAATGGCCTTCGACCGAAAGATTTTGCGTGATGTTCGATGCCAAGTCCTTTATTCACACCACGTGAATTGTACTGCAGTACCTTGAGGGTCATTATCATTATCGGTGATTCCTCTCGCACTTGTTAACAGTTTACATCATTGACTGGTAATCAAGCGATGTCTTTCCGTGTTCGACTTCAAAACATTTCTCACATGGATCGACTTGTACTTCGAGTGAAGATCGGACGAGATTGAAGACCCCGGATCTAGTTTCATCCATCCGGGCTGCAATATATATTCAGGGAAATAAAGACATTAAATGTACATCATTGCTGCACAGATAATCATCCACTCAAAAGGATGATGGCTCTATCAGAATCATCAGTCTACACTCAGACGATTGTCTGTCCTATGTACATGAAAATGAATTTATAAAGCTGAGCATGGGAATGCCCGCCTCAGCTAGATCATGAAAATAGTATGAAGATAATGTATTGTATTGTATCTTATTACAGGTCTCCTCCCAGCATTGAAATAACTTCGGATCCTCATAATAAAGCATTTCACCCGACACCAAAAGGTTAATGGCCTCATACTTTAGGGGGCAACTGTTATAGACATTTTTGTGCCCTGCAACCACAAGCATGAAATTTCCATAAACCAAGGGCTCCTAAGTCCCTAAAAGTGTTGTTCTAACCCCTAAAGGAACAAGGTCAACAGATTACAGCTTCTCCCAGAAGTTCTCCATGAGAAACTTCTCAGAATTGGTCAAAACAGGATCATTGCAGCTGCTCCACTGGCTAAGTGCGTTGCATCTCACCTAAATACACTGTGAGGGTGCATTGCATTTCAAAAGTCCCTTCTGTGGGGTGCGATGGGCGAGAAATGACAAATGGCAGTCGCATTCCGCGAGGTGGAGAGACAATGGAAGCTTCCAGAATCTTCTCCTGTGACACTTGCCTCACTGAATTCGACCAAGGATGAGTAAGAGGCCTTCAGTCTCCAAGTGGAAGCAAGAACTATCAGAGAGAAGACACTAATCAAATCACAAGCTGACTCATCCCCTTTACAGATATCTATATATGGATCCCTCATCCCAGAGATCCAGAGGCTGGAATTTTGCATATTGTAAGGAATTGTTGTTGGTTTCTAGAGACAATCATCAGATTGTTGGGTGGTCTAAGCTTTGTTTGAGGTGAAGAGGGGCTTCTTTGCTGGGAGGTTGATGCTGGGTCGGAACAACTGGTTGTAACTCCTCCTGGATCTTTTCTTGTTTATCAATAAAAACTATTTGAGTTTTCCTCCATGCTTTTATATCGTTGATGCTTGTTACATTTGTATGGTCAATTTACATCTGATCCTAGATTGTTTATGAATATAGATCCATGTCTTTGTATAGTGCTATGCTTCTGTGATCTTACAGGTACTTTGTGAAGCTGGGCATGCAAGGGAGCAAGTAGCTAAGGACTATCAAAGAAGAGAGGGATCGAATCGAAGGATTAGAGCAAGACAGAGGTTGGTCTTTCTGTTCCTCTCTATCTATAATTCATAAAGGAAAAACAAAAGTAGTTTTTCTCTGTTTGTTTCTAAGGTAGCTGTCACACCTTAGTGGGATAGAGCAGTTCTATATAGACACTTTTCCCTGTAACAACAAGTGATCAAGAGACAACAAAGCATGCCAAAACCAATAGAAAATCCAATAACAACCTACTTAACTGATCAAGGAATGTCAAGCTAAATAAATACATGAACATATATATTTTGGGAAGATGAACCAACAATTGTATATTATTAGGAAATAAAGGGAATCTTACAACCAAAGCCTTGATGTTGAAAGGCTCTCCTTGAGTGGTAATCCAAGTCCAAGCCAAGAAACTCTCCAAGCACTCCTTCTCCAAGTCTAATGAATAGCCTCTAGGCACAAGCTTAACATAAGGGTGCAAATAGACATAGACCAACCATTTGGGAATGAGAGAGGTGGAATTTATAAGTTGGGACGCCCGCATCTCAAGGAGGTAGCTCATAGGGATAAGACAAAGAGGTCAAGTTAGGAGGATTCGACCTCATCTATGTGAAACCACCTCCAGCTCGCCACTCTGGAAGCTTCTAGATCACGAAGCTTCTCATCTCCTTTGGGAAAATTACCTTTTTGGGATCATCGCAGGTATGCAAGGGAACAGAGCGATGCCATCGTGGGTCAAACACAGTGAAACAGATGACCATCGTTGTTTTAAGCCTCATAAGAGCGATGACTCTCATTTTAGGGTTTTAAGAGTTATTTCTTTAGGGAAAGCTCAAGACATTTTCCAAACAAAGTCTTGGGAGGGATCTGAGCTATATACATGGACGAGTATAATGTATAATGGTCATGTTTCAAGCACTTCAGGGTATGTCACAGGGAAGTGCAGGAGGCGTGACAAAATATTGTGTGACAAATGCCCCCTAAAGCATGAAGGCAGAACGAGGAGTGATGGTTGAGATGCTTTATGAGCTCTTTCAAGGACGAGGACACAGACTGTCAGGAGACCTGCAAATCAAGGACGCATATACATATACATATCTGAGATCAAGACATGAATCCACAACATGGATGTAGCCATTCGGATGATGAAGACTATATGAAAAGATCCATGGTATGGGCGCATCCATCTAGATAACGAGGATCATCATAAATATAAAGTCTCACGGTATGGTTACAGCCATTCGTATAGTAGAAACGTGTGTACAATCATGAATGACATATAACTCCATGTAGCCTAAGTCATAACAGACAAGACTCAGGGTCTTGTGCTCCATCCCGAATCGATCAATGTACGAATCCTAACATGCGAATAAATGTGTTGAAGTCGAACATGCTAAGAAACCACCCAATTACCGACCAATGATGTGGATCGTTAACAGGTACGAGAGAAACCGCCAATAATGAAAATGGCTCTCAAGGTACAACAATACAATCCGTGAATGTGATAATGAAGTTGAAGATGAAAACTCATGGAATCACTCGATCAAAATCCAATGATGAAGACCTATCGTCGGATGTGAAGAACTGGCCATGAGGGCATGCCAGCTCTAAGGTACTGAAAGGGGGTTTCTAAGTCATCTTCCTAGATAATGAGTTGAAGTTGATAGGAAGCGACCTGTCGAAGGAGGGCAATGATGAATCCCCCATCATTGACACGAAACAAGGAATAAAGTGGAATAATATTCAGGACTATAGTAGCGACTCAAACAATGTATAGGTAAATAACTACAGATTGGACTTCTCTTGAACATTGGTGACACGACTTTAGAGTGTGGAAGCATTTGACTCGACATAGGACTAAAGGTCATGATGATAGAATGGAATAGTCAAATGAGAGGAAAAATGGATCACCCAAACCCAGGAGGACAAGTGATTGAGTGAGGATATCCCAAACCCGACACGAGAGCAGAAGAGTGTCATGTTCAAGAGCAACATGCTGCCTATACAAAGGATGTCTCATATTAACTTTTCCCCTCTATTTCTAGCGAGTACCCCAATTATTTTTATCACAAGCTTGAAGGGAAAAGCATATGCTTGTGATATAAATAATTGGGGTACTCGCTAGAAATAGCGTGGAAAAATAAAGATGAGACATCCTTTGTATAGGTAGCATGTCGCTCTTGAACATGACACTCTTCTACTCTCATGTCAGGTTCCTCACTCAATCACTTGTCCTCCTGAGTTTTCGTGATCCATTTTTCCTCTCATTTGACTATTCCATTCTTTCATCATAACCTTTAGTCCTATGTCGAGTCAAATGATGCCACACTCTAGAGTCGTGTTGCCAATGTTCAAGAGAAGTCCAATCTGTAGTTATTTACCTATACATTGTTTGAGTCACTACTACAGTCCTGAATATTATTCCACTTTATTCCTTGTTTTATGTCGATGATAGGGGATTGATCATTTCCCTCCTTCAACAGGTAGCTTCCTGTCGACTTCAGCTCATTATCCAAGAATATGACTTAGAAACTTCCTTTCAGTACCTTAGATTTGGCATGCCCTAATGGCCAATTCTTCGCATTCGATGACAGGTCTTCATCATTAGCTTTCAATCGGGTGATTCCTCGAGTGTTTAACTTCAACTTCATTATCACATTCACAGATTGTACTATTGTAACTTGAGAGTCATTGTCATTATTGGTGGTTTCTCTCGTACATGTTAATGGTCCAAATCATTGGCCGGTAATCAAGTGGTTTCCTAGCATGTTCAACTTCAACACATTTATTCACATGTTAGGATTCATACATTGATCAAGTCAGGATGGAGCGCAAGAACCTGAGTCTTGTGTGTTATGACTCAGACTCCATGAAGTTATATGTCATTCATGATTGTACACATGTTTCTACTATACAAATGGTTGTGGCCATACTGTGAGACTCTATATTTATGATGATCCTCATTATCTGGATGGTTGCACCCATACCATGGATATTTTCATATAGTCTTCATCATCCGGATGGCTACGTCCATGTTGTGGATTCATGTCTTGATCTCAGATATGTATATGTATATGCATCCTTGATTTGCAGATCTTCTAACAGTGCGTGTCCTTGTCCTTGAAAGAGCTCATAAAGCATCTCATCCATCACTTCTTGTTATGCCTTCATGCTTTAGGGGAAATTTGTTACACATTATTTTGTCACACCTCCTACACTTCCCTGTGACATACCCTGAAGTGCCTGAAACATGACCATAAATAGTATACTCATCCTGTATACAGCTCAGATCTCTCCTGAGACTTTGTACGGAAAATGTCTTGAGCTTTCCCTGAAGAAATAGCTCTTAAAACCCTAAAATGAGAGTCATCGCTCTTATGAGGTTTAAAACAGCGATGGTCACCTATTGCACTGTGTTTGACCCATGATGGCATCGCTCTGTTCCCTTGCATACCCATAATGATCCCAAAAAGGCAATTTTCCCAAAGAAGATGAGAAGCTTCATGATCTAGAAGCTTCCAGAGTGGCGAGCTGGAGGTGGTTTCTCACTGATGAAGTCGAATCCTCCTAACTTTACCTATTTGTCTTATCCCTATGAGCTACCTCCTTGAGATGTGGGCCTAATCCTATCTTTGGATAAGTCCTAACTCCCTCTCCCAACCTATAAATTCCTCCTCTCCCATTCCCAAATGGTTGGTCTATGTATATTTGCACCCTTATGCTAAACTTGTGCCTAGAGGTTATTCATTAGACTTGGAGAAGGAGTGCTTGGAGAGTTTCTTGGCTTAGATTTGGATTACCACTCAAAGAGAGCCTTTCAACATCAAGGTTTTGGTTGTAATCTTCCCCTTATTTCCTAATAATATACAATTGTTGGTTCATCTTCCCAAAATATATATGTTCATGTATTTATTTAGCTTGACATTCCTTGATCATTTAAGTAGGTTTTTATTGGATTTTCTATTGGTTTTGGCATGTTTTGTTGTCTCTTGATCACTTGTGCAGATACATAAACTCTGAGAGAAGAAGGAACAAGTCTGTGACACAAGTGGTTCAAGGCCCTCAACAAAGGAAATCAGAATAGCATTAGAACGAGGTAGGTCATCTCTTTCGTTCTACTTTTCAATTATAACCTGAGAAGATGTCTAGTTGATTGTCACTTCAGTTGCTAGACCCACTCATTGGGCTAGAGGGAACGTCTTTGCCCACAGAGAGGATTAACCTTGTCAACAACTAGTAGCTCAACCCAAGCCATTATAGAGCTTCTAGATTGTTTGTCCAACCAAGGCTATAGAACTAATAACTAAACCCAAGCTAAGGGAACATGAGATGCAACCAAAACACAACAAGGAAATAAACCCACAATCACCATGGCTGTCTAGGAAATGGCAAGGCTAGAAATCCACTATCAATCCAGGCAATCCTCCATGCCAATGACACATCACAACCAAGAAACCACATGCAGGTGTTATGCATCCCAAAAATAGTGAAGGAAATATACATGCAACTCGGTACCTGCAAGAAAATCTGATGTAGTTGTTGATCCTGATGCCTTCTTGCGCTTTCCTGCTCTTCCTTTGCCTTATTGCTCCAAGAATCCAAGTATGGCACACCCTCCAAGAGTGCTCCAAGAGAGCTCTAAGTCTCCAAGAATATGAGAGAGAGAGAGAGATAGAATAAAAGGGAGCTCCACCAAAACTTGTCAAAAAGCTTACCAACTAATCCTCAGAAGCCTTTTATTAATGAGGCCTCTATTTTCTTCATTTTTCATTATTTTGCTTCATTTTCCTCCTCACATGCAACCTGTGATCTTTCACTTTCCTTTTCTCCTAATTTCCTTTATTTTCATAAATAAAATGCCAATAAATGCCTCATGCCTTTCCAAAGCCTTAGCCATTACCTTTGCCAATTTACTTAGTCATAAACAACCAAATGAACACCCACACTAGGATGTCTTTCCCACCATTCAACTTGGAATATGTGTCCCATCATCGTGGCCTTATATATATTTTACATGGAATTTTAACGAGGGTTGTTACAGAACCCTCCCCCTTGGGGGAACATCGTCCTCGGTGTTCAATGACACCTATAACCAACAAGACCGCTAAAAACAAAACATACTACCCATGGAGCTTTATAACATAGCTCATTGCAGTATTTACAATGACCACTGCTGAAACATGACAAACATATCGTTTATTGGAGCTTTATAACACAGCTCATTATAATATTTACAATAACCACATATACACATACACATTTGCTTCAACCAGAAAATAACCATTCTATCTATGGAGCTTTATAAATATAACTCGATACAATATTTACAATAATATACGCATTTGCTGAACCAAAAAATAAAAAAGATACAATGCCTTCATCCGCAACAAGGGAATCTAGAGGCTCACACCTCCACCCTAAAAATAGTACCAAGATTCACCTCCTTCCCAGGAAGTCCAAAATCCACTGCAAAGTCAAATCTACATCCAATGTCCAACGCTACAATCCTGCATCACTTTTCCTCTCAATGAACAGTTACCAGCTCATTGTTCCAGGGCGCACTCCCAATGTGCATCTGATTCCATCTAGCAATGCTAATGACCAAAACAAATCCATCCCCGGTCTTCCCTTCTTTGCTACACAGTCACTCGGGCAATTTGGTAAACTCCTTCCATTCGGTCACTCACCTTCCAATTTCCACTGGCACCCCCATCTCAGGCAGTCCATCCCTTGGAAAGGCTTCATTGCATCGGAAGATACAAAAACCAAGGCATATCCCTACCTTAAAACTATCATAACGGTCATAGAATTCTCATGGCAATCAATGGACACTATTGGGTACTAGTGTCCCACAATGGCCCTGCTCCTGAAGTGCTCTACCAACACACTGCTGCATGTTCCAATTTCTTTCACTACTACTGCTAATTCTTGCAGTCAATTTGAACCATCCAACCAGGCATTTCCATGCTTCCTGTACCAAGCACATACCTTCCATTAGATTTAAAATAATTTGAAATAAATTCACATCATACCTCATTGCTAGCCCATCAATAAGGTATGCTTGCAATCCTGTGTACTCCAGATCACAACAAGTCAAACTAGCATATTTGACCAAATCAACATGTATAAAAATATCTCATCAAGTTAGCTCAAAACATAACCATCATAGATCAAAATCATAAATCACATGTAACCATCATAAACCAGAATCATAATTCACATGTAATCATCATATACCAAAATCATAAATCACATGCATAATAAAACTGAAATAATATACTGATACTTATCCTTTAATCGATCCTTACTTCTACCTTTGTTCTTATTTCATACGCACATCGGATCAGTTTCCACACCCGAAAAATACCCAGTGACTTCTTCTCAACTAGGTGCACATATACATAGTGTGTATCACACACATATGATGACACATGACATACAACTCCTTGCAATACATGCACCTACACCTGACATATAACATATACACCTACACACATTATATACAATACATACGCCTACATCTAGTGCATAACATAATACATACACCTACACATGGCATACAACACAACACAATACATCTATACCTAATATACAACACCACATAATACATGCACCTACACAATGCACATACCTAGTACCACATGCCCTCAACACAACATGTATGACATGCACACAATACCACACATGCACCAGTACCATATGTACAACATGTACATTGTACCACATGTACACCGCACCACCTGCACAACGTGTGGATAACATCACATGTACACGGTGCCACCTGCACAACGTGTGGGTAGCATCACATGTACACAGTGTGATCCGAATTTAAACAGGAACGCAACAAATTACAGAGATAACCATAAAAGCAAAGATGCAGTAGAAATAATACTTTATTTCATTAATGTAAATACTGAGATATGCTTACAAAACAGAAAATGGAAATAAACAGCTAGGGCGATGGTAGCTTGTTGCTGAGAAGAGATGTGGTGGCTACATGCCTCTTAATTGTGTTACAATGAGGCTCGAAGGCCTATTTATTGTTGAGAAACAATGGAAAACCCTAAACATCCAAAAACCTAACCCTAGAAGATGAAATGCCAAACTGTGGGCCCCGTTTGGGTAAATTGGTACATCAACTTCCCAGGGTCGTAACTTTGGCATACGATCTTTGTTTGACGCGTACAATATCTCGTTAGAAAGATCTATCCGAGAACTACAACTTTGGGAAGAGCAACATGGCTCCGGAAGTTTAGGACCCGAAAAACTGCTAAAAATAGTAAATTGTGCTACAATTAAGGAAACTGAAAAGCTAAAAGAAACAATGGTGGGGGTCCAAGTGGACTTGGCGGGTGGCCACCAATATCCACCTGGATCATTCCTCCCCCTTAGGAAGCAATGGTCCCCATTGCGTTGAGTTCCTCCATGAGATGAGGAAACTTCTGCTGAACTTGGTCCCTGGTGAGCCACTTGCCCTGGTGAAGGATTTGGCCTGCTTTGATGACTCGATACAGTTGGATGTCCTGCTGGTGAGTGTGCTTGATCTGTGTGTCCATGATTCGATCAGTTGCAGCTTGTTCCATGCAATCTGGATTTAACTCTATGGGTGTGAGTTCTTCAGCAATCTCGGATGTGTCTAGTAATGGTGGAAAGTGTGGCCGAAGGCAGTCCACATTGAACACTGGGTGCAAGCCAAAGAATGGGAGAATGCTGAGCTCAAATGCATTGTCTCCCACAACCATGGTAATGGTGTAAGGACCATATCAGAGTGGTCTGACTTTCCGATAGGCTCCGGTAAGGCGTTCCTTTTGCAAATGCAACCAGACTTTGTCGCCCACTTGAAACTTGTGTGGCACCCGATGTTGATCATGTCGCTACTTGTACTTGGCATTTGATTTCTCTAGAATGTCATGGACTTGCTGACGAATATGTTGGATGTGCTCAATGAAGTTGTTTCCCTTATCTGTTTCGGACTAAACATGAGTGGAATCTGCGTGAGTAGCTACAAATGGCATGGCCACATCAATGGGACATAGTGGCTGGAATCCCAAGCCCACTTGAAAAGGGCTGTGGCTAGTTGAGCTGTGGAGAGCCCAATTGTAGATGTGTTGAACATAGGGGATGCTCTCATCCCATTTGTGTGGATTCTTTGAGTTGTATATGCGCAGAATGTGTACAATCATCCTGTTGACAACCTCTGTCTGGCCATCAGTTTGGGGATGGAAGGCTGTGGACTTAGTGAGTTTCGTGTCCAGCATCGACCAAAGACTAGACCAAAATGTACTGAGGAACCTACTATCCCGATCTGAGATGATAGACTGTGGGATCCCAAAGTGCACCCACACTTGTTCAAAGAAGAGTTTAGCAGTGGCTTCTGCTGTGATATTCTTTGTGTAGGCCGCCATAATGGACATCTTCGAGAACCTGTCAACGACCACAAAAACACAGTCATTTCCATACTTAGTGGAAGGAAGGCCTGACATGTAATCCATGGAGATGGATTCCCAAGGTTGACTAGGGGTAGGCAGTGGGGTATAGAGGCCTTGCTTCTTGACTGTCGGTTTGGAAATGGCGTAGGTAGTGCATGATCTGATGTACTTCCCGACATCCTGTCGAAGATTTAGCCAGTAGAAATACTTCTGTAGTATTGCCACCGTTTTCTCGACCTTGAAATGCCCAGTAGCCCGACTGTAGTGTGCTTCCCAAATCATCTTCGCACGCTCGCTTGAAGGAACACAAAGGTGACCCAAGTGGCATAACAGGGCATCCTGGAGGTGAAAATCTGGAACATGTCGACCCTCCAAGAGTGTTTGGTATGTGTGGCAAAATTCTAGGTCACTTTTGTAAAGAAGTGGCCAATCAAAAGTATCGTGCCCACAAGAGTTGAGCACGGTGTTTAATGACATGATCAGTGGTCGACTGAGGCAATCTGCAACATTATTGTGCTGCCCTTATTATATTTGATATTCAAATGGAACTGTTGCAGGTATGTGGACCACTTCTGATGGTGATCATTCTGTAATTTCCCTTGGGTCTATATGAACTGGAGGGGTCAGTGGTCTGTGTGGATGACCGTTTCCTTCCCCAAAATGTAATGTTTCCATTGTCGGCAGGCCTGCACAATGGAATACATCTCTTTGTCATAAGTGGGATACTTCCGGACTGTGTCTGAAAGTGTCTCACTGTGATATGCCATTGGATGCCCATGTTGAGTAAGGATTGCCCCAATAGCATAGTCAGAGGCATCTGTCTCGACCTCAAATGGTTGTTTCAAGTCTGGCAATGCGAGCACTAGTGCCGAGAAGAGGCAGTCTTTCAACTTTGTGAATGCCTTCTGTTGAGATTCAGACCAAAAGAATTTTTCTTTCACTCCTCCCTTGGTGACTTGACTCAAGGGCCAAGTGATATGAGAAAATCCCAACATGAACCTGCGGTAGAAGTTGGCAAGACCTAGAAAGCTGCGGAGCTTCGTTAGAGTGGTTGGAGAGGGCCAATCCCGAATGACTTGGATCTTGGCTAGATCCACATGCACCCCCTATTCATCAATAATGTATCTCATATACTGAACCTGGGTCATGCCAAAAGTGAATTTCTCCAAATTGGCACATAACTTGTGTTGCTGCAGTGTTTGGAGAACCTGTCGGATGTGCTAGAGGTGCTCTTCCCAACTCTGGCTGAAGATCAGGATGTCATCCAGTTACACCACTACAAATGAGTTGGTGAATGGCCATAAGATGTCATCCATTAGCCTCATGAAGGTCGCAGGAGCATTCGTCAATCCGTAAGGCATAACCAACCATTCGAAAAGGCCCTCGGCTTTGAAGGCAGTCTTCCACACATCAGAGGGTTTGATTGGTACCTGGTGATATCCTGACTTCAAATCGATCTTGCTAAAATATTTTCCCCCCTTCAGTTGGTCCAGGAGGTCATCGATCCGTGGGACCGGGTACCTACTACGAACAGTGATCTTGTTCAGTGTCTGATAGTCAATATAGAGTCTCCAAGTCCATCCTTCTTTTGTATCAACACAATCAGGCTCCCACAGGGCAATGAGCTCGGACGGATGTGACCTTTCTGTAGCAACTCCTGAATCTGCCTCTTGATTTCATCGTTCTCCAAAACGGAGTGCCGATAGATTGGTCCATTAGGCAGTGGCGCACCTGGGGTCAGATCGATGGAGTGCTTGACCTGACAGTGCAGAGGAACCCCTACGGGGGAGGTGAAGATGTCCTCATACTCCTCCATGACCTTGTCCATTTGTAGTTGTCGTGCGGAGGGGCCTTGTCTGGAGGTCGTGGCCACCGTCTTCTTCTTTCCTTGAGGGCGTATCATCAGGAAAACAAATTTCCTGGTTTTGGAAATGAGCTTACTGCATTGTTTTGCAGTAACCAAAGAGATGGTGATAGGCGGTGCTATCTCCGGTATCCTGTACAACTTATTTCCAAAAGTAATAATAACAGCATGGGGCCTTGATTCATACACAGCATGTCGCTTCCACAAGTATGGTTGTCCTAATAATACATCACAAACTTCAAGGGGAGCAATGTCACACAATACCTCATCCATGAAGGGCTTGATGTTGTATGGAAGGCGACACTGCTAGCTCACGCGAAGATCCCGTCCTTGGTGAAGCCACTCGATGGTGTACGGTTGTGGATGTGCTGTGGTCGGTAAGCCTAGCTACTTCACGACCTCTGCCGAAATGAGGTTCTTTTGGCTCCCACTGTTGATAATGAACTGTAGCAGGGATCCCTTTACCCACATCTAGGAGTGGAAGAGACGCTCCTCCTCCTCTAGATCTTCGGGTTCCTCCTTCTGGATCTTCGTGGTGGCAACGGTGGCATTGGGCTCCGCATCGATAATCTGCTTCCCTTTGTCATTCCCCTTGTCGGGTTCTGACTCAGAGTCAGAACATGCATCTGATTCTGAAACCTTTAGCTCAGCCACCAGTGACTGCTTGGCCCGACACTCACTTGTGTTGTGAGTGGAGCTCTTATGGAACTCACACCATTTTCCCATGTCCTTTTTCGACTTCGCGGCACTATTCTTTGCTTGCAGCTTTGGCGGGTTGTCTTGGGCCACCCCGCCTTGGCTTTGTCCTTTTTTCTATGGTTTGAGGGCACCTTTCCTTGCTTTGGATTTGCAGATCCAAAGTCTCGCTTCTTCTGTTTAAACTTTTGCTCGACCTTGACGGCATATCGGTATGCCGTGCTGAGCGAGGAGATGTTCAGGAATTCTATTTCTTCCTGGATGTACTTGTGCAGGCAGCCGTGGTATTTGAGTATCAAATGCTGCTCTGAATCCTTGATACCCAACTTTGTGCGAAGGGTATGGAAAATATTGGTAAACTCCGGCACGTCTTGGTCCCTTCCCTGCCGCAGCGTGGTCCACTTTATGTATTGATCCTCATAGCTTCTGACAGGGTAGTACTGCTCCTTGATGGCATCCCGGAATGAATTCTAGGTGGGTGCGGCTGAAAATAGTGAGCCGGTACTTTCATCCTTCTGCTCGCAGTAGGTTTCCCACCAGTCCTTGACGTGGGGGGTTGCTTTGAGAAGAGCGAAAATAATCTTTTCCCGACTGGAAAAATCATGAACAAAAAAATAACCCTCTAGCAGATTTAACCATTTATCGATGACTCGAATATGGGGATTTCAAAATTAACTTGTACCTTAAATGTTTTGGCATTTCCAGAGTAGCTGTGGGAAGCCGATGTGTCGCCCCTGAGTAGCCGCTGAAGGATCTGAGCAAAGTTGTCAATCATCGCGTTCCTTTATTGCTCGAGGGCTTCTTCGAGCAAGATTTTGATAGGATATCTTGCTCCCTCGTCTTTCTTTTCATCCACCATGGGAGGCCGTCGGGTTTTGCGAGGTTGGTCTTGCAAAGGTTCGACCAGTTCAAGCCCCTAACTCCTCATATCCCGACCTCGTTGGGGACATGCAAAGAAAAACAGAGAAAAAGCAGACCACTCTGATACCACTGATCTGGATTTAAACAGGAATGCAACAAATTACAAAGATAACCATAAACGCAAAGATGCCGCGGAAATAATACTTCATTTCATTAATGTAAATACTGAGATATGCTTACAAACAAAAAATGGAAATAAACAGCTAGAGCGATGGTAGCTTATCTCTGAGAAGAGATGTGGTGGCTACATGCCTCTGAACTGTGTTACAATGAGGCTCGAAGGCCTATTTATTGTTGAGAAACAATGGAAAACCCTAAACATCCAAAGACATAACCCTAGAAGATGAAACGCCAAACTGTGTGCCCCGTTTGGGTAAATTGGTACATCAACTTCCTAGGGTCGTAACTTTGGCATACGATCTTCGTTTGACACGTACAATATCTCGTTAGAAATATCTATCCGAGAACTACAACTTTGGGAAGAGAAACATCGGTCCATGGACCCATGTTACTCCCAATTTTCCCAAAAAAACGTCGTTTAGGGCCTCAAAACAGGTCTGAAAGTTTAGTACCCCAAAAACTGCTAAAAATAGTAAATTGTGCTACAATTAAGGAAACTGAAAAGCTGAAAGAAACAACGGTGGGGGTCCAAGTGGACTTGGCGGGTGGCCACCGATATCCACCTGGATCACGGTGCCACCTGCACAACGTGTACATAATGCCACGTGTACACTACACCACTTGTACAATGTGTACACAATACCACATGTACATAGTACCACATGCACAACATGTACGTGACACCACATGTACACAGCACCACCTACACACAACGACACTTGTACAATCATGCACACCACCCCATATTACATAGCACAACATGTACAACATGCACGCAACACCACATGTACAACGTGTAGGCAACACCACATGTGCAACATGCATGCAACACCACATGTACATAACACTGCATATCCAATGTGTACATAGCATCATCTATACACAACATTGCATATCCAACACGCGCGGAGCACCATATGCATACAACACCACATATCCATCATGCACACAGTACAATATGTACACAACGTCGTATATCCAACATGTACATAGAACCATTTATACCCAACACTAAATATGCAACATTCATACAACACTATCTGTACTAACACCTTGTACATAATATTGCATAAACAACTTGTACACACACTACATATGCACAATACTACATGTGCGCAATCATCACATATACAAAATATGTATAACAGTAATACAACGCATCCAAAACCACCCTGTACTTACCAAGAAACCTTGCTTCCAGTGTCTTATCCATGCTTATCCTAGCCTGCCACAAACCACACTACTTTCATTTCACTGATGTATCCCTCATATAACCTGTCCATAACATAAGCACAGGCATAATACAAGCATACAATATAAATTCATATTCACATGATATTGACCTCATATATTTGTCATGACTACTCTTCCCACTTGATTCCCAATAAGACCAGGAGCTTCTTCATGTCATTTGCCTACGTAAGCAATCATTCCTTCACAAGAACGATTCTCGATGACCCTCTAAGACAGTGACATAGATACATGGAAACATACCTACATATACATAAACATTAGAATAAAACAATCATGGTCTTGTCAGACAACGACATACATACATACTTATATATACATGACATACATACACACTTACATGTATACATATACAAACATCAGTATAATCATGATCATAACATAGTTACCAAATATCAAGGTCAAGGGTTAAGAGAACTTCCTTTATTCATGCACAACATTAAGAATAGTCGTTCCCAACATAATCAAGGCATCTAACACCTAAGATTCATTTACTTTACCTTTTCTGGTTACCTTTCTCATGATTGTATGGCCACCATCCATTTACCACAATGGACCCAACTAGTCCAACCATCTATCATAGTCTAACCTTTCGCTACGCTTACTCGTACACCGAGCTTCACCTGTGTCTTACATTACCTCTTGAGTACCACATAGCTCTTTCTGAGCTCCATTAACTTTCCTCTTTCCCAAACAATTCCTAAGACACTTAAAACATAAAAGGCACGAATGGAAACAACAACAAGAAGAAAACCATGGAAACCAATAACAACATTACTCCACAAACGAAGTGGTATGGCCATACTCTAGACATAAATAAAGCTACAAACCAAGCATAAGCAAATAAAAAAAGACTAAAAGCACAAGACTAACAACAAACACTATGACTCAATCCCCATGGTTCCCTAAGGAAACTCAACCAAAGTCTTCTTCAAGATTTCATGGAAATCTCCCTTTGCCATGCAGTCCCCTGCATCACATTTCCATAAACACATAATTGTCAGTGCATAAATAAGCATAACAATACACTGGTTACCTTACCTTGTTGTGCCAAGCACATTGCTTGTAACTGAACACATCCATGCCATCTCTCAAGGGACTCCAATTCCCTTGACAGATCCTCCTACAACCAGAGAGTGGCTAATATACTTGTCAAGTATATGTTCATGACTATAGCACATATCCACATAAGGTCAGATGAAATCAAGGTTAAGAAGACCTCATGTATGCAAAGCACTCATTTGTTGGAATTAGGGTTTCCAAACATAGCCAAAGGAATTCTTGTCCAATTCCTTTATTTTACCTTTTTATTTGGTTGCAATCGAGGCTTACTATGTATTGTCACATCACCCAACTATTAGTTATATAAACATATCAACTATTACCTTGTCATGCTAGTACCTAACATGTTACCCTACAACCGCTCACACATGTTAACCACATGTTCTAAATACCAAGACAATCATATCTATCAATTTGAAATCAACCTTTACAAACAATCATGTCATAATCCATAGTCATTAAAAATAATGCTAGAACTATCACCTCCTTACACGCAAGTACATATCAATTGTCTCAACACCTATGTGTTAGCACAATATTCTTAAAACAAGATCATTCCTTCATGCAATCCTATAGATTCATACTCATATCATGCAATTCATCAAACATTCAACCAACTTGCAAACATACCATGTTAAATAAATCAACTATACAACATAATAGACACCAAACACTCAACATCAAATAGACAACATAATCAAGAATGAAGCACCAAGTATACTACATAAGCAAAATCATACCTTAGTGTACCTCAGGGGAGGCTATCTTGTCTGCACAATCATTCTAGTTAGTAAGATATAACTTTACAACATGTCAACTCAAACATAATTAAGATCACGATATCCATAGCACTAATTAACTACCATGTTCACATCATAAACTCATAAGCATTTATTATTTACGCATAGAAATCACACATGTACGATCGGTCTGGATTAGTAACACACAATGCAACACAATAAGCTGACTCATTCGTGAATGTTGTAACCCTAACCATCTGCATAGGCCAATCCATTTTATCATGATACATATAACTTCAAGATATTAATGTTATAACCCTAATCGGCAAGTTAACTAACATATAATCAACAGCAAGTTAACCTATAGCATACTCATCAACGACATATAACATGATCATCAAGTTATCTAACGCAAACAAAAATAGCAATGCATACAACCACAGGTTACTGTCATTCATGACTATGCGACACATGTGCATATGACTATACTAATCAACTATCATCTATCATATATGTAACCATAGCATCAAAAACATGTACATAAACCTCATGCATATAAACGTAATGCATATAACAGTCCTTAACTTACATACATGCATTCTAAATATACAATACATGTATAACGATCTGCTCTTGCCTCGAGATCCAATGTTGCAACTTCACTTTAATTATCTGCATCCCCTGTTCTATCTCAACTAACACATTAGCATCATAACAACCAATAGCATCATGATGACCTAAATTGCATACAATGACTTCACAAGGCATATTTGACCTATTTTTCATGCATAACTATAACCAAGACCATACATGCATAACAACTGCATATATACATATAACACATGGGTACAAAACCATATACACATCATTCTAGCTAGAGTCTAGTCATCAATGCATTACCATATCAAATACACAAACCATGACCTCATGCATGACAACAACAACCACCTCACGTGCATTTGATAACATGTGACACTGACGTGCATAACAATGCATAGTCAACCATGCACACATAAATACATACTCCACCATAACACCTTCAACCTTCACATGGTGACATCACTACAACCATGATAAACACCATGCAAATGCAACAAGCACATGGACTACATGCATATGGAACACATATGCAACCAACATGAAATCATGATCAACGCACAGCCCAAGGAGAGCACAACCACGCTCTGATACCACTCTGTAATACCCTCCTCCAACATCTACCCAAAAAATCAGTTAGACGGGGTAAACATGTGACAAGAGGCCACTATGATATGGTTTGGCCTCCTAAGTAACCTTAAGGAAATGGAATCGATGGAAACACACCATACATACATCCCTTAGGTGCTTCAAGACCCCCAGGAGCTAATCCGCCACTCCAGGTGCCCAACCCCTGAGTTAGCTTAGCATTTTAATTAATTAAGCCCATAGTTGCTCCCATGACAAGGCCTAAGTGTGACTATAAATCGATAGTTTCTCCCACAGTGCTTGCAAGGGAGAGATTGTAGTCTTTATTAGCCATTTTTGTGCTAGAGACTATGAGATTTAAGCCACTTTTTCAGGGCTAGTCTCCAAACCAATGCCTAGAACTTGATGAGACTCTCCAAGACATTAAATGACACCAAGGAAAAGCCTCTAACACAAAACTTGATCAAGGGCTTGACCTAACCAAGCCTAACCATGAAAAACATTTTGTCAAACACTTAGTAAATATGCAACCTACATGTGTAAATAACAGATCTGAGCATAGGGGTCTCATACTTATCTGAGATTCACTATGAAGCATTGTTGCCTTAACACATTAACTGCCTTTCCATCCATTATATCATGGATACATTGTTCATTCATTTACAAATAGAAACGTGATGAGAGCCATACATGGCTGTTGTTGTAAAACATGTACATAACCAACATAATAGTGAGAGAAATATCAATGAAATCACAACCATGTATACCACATATAATCCATCATAATAATCATAGAAATACCAGGAGAAATAACCTTTCATTAATGATGCAAGATCCAAACCCGAGATGAGACTTCCATGTTCCACCCAACCGTAGAATGGCTGAGCCAAATCTCTCTTAAACCATTCACCCTCGTGCCATATTCCAAGCATGAATGTGGGATCTCATAGAACACATCAACCAAAACTCATCTAGGGCTTCCAGAGGCCATCCACCTCAACCCATCAAATAATGATTCCACCTCATGGTCAGACATCACAAAACCAACATCAAATCGGTCTCTATCCCAGCCTTCCAGGGCTCCAGAGTGTTTGTTCCAACCCAACTCCCAAGACTAGTAACTCAACCCACAACTTTTGCCGAGCTCTAGAGTGTTTGTCCAACCAGGGCTATAGGACTAGTAACTCAACCCACAAAGTTTACCGGGCTCTAGAGCGTTAGTCCAACTAGGGCTACGGGACTAGTAACTCAACCCACCAAGGGCTCTAAAGCATTTTTTGAACTCGGGCTATGGGACTAGTAACTCAACCCAAGTTGTTCTAGGGTTCCAAAGCATTTGTCCAACTAAGGCTACAGGACTAGTAACTCAACCCAATCCGTTACAAGGCTCTAGAGCGTTTGTCCAACCAAGGCTTCCAGGAACTAATAGCTCAACCCAAGCTAAGGAAACATGAGAACCAACCAGAAAACAAAGCAAATAAACCCACAACACCATGGTTATCCAAAAAATGGCAAGGCTAAGAAAATCCATTGTCAACCCAGGCAATCCTCCATGCTAGTGACAGATCATGACCAAGAAACCACATGCATGTGCCATGCATGCCAAAACTATTGAAGAAATCATAAATGTAACTCAGTACCTACATGCAATCTGATGTAGTTGTTGATCTCGATGCCCTCTTGCACTTTCCTGCTCTTCCATTTCCTTCTTGCTCCAAGAATCCAAGTATGCCACACCCTCCAAGAGTGCTCCAAGAAAACTCTAAGTATCCAAGAGTATGAGATAGAGAGAGAGTATAATGAGAGAGCTCCAATACTAAACTGTCCAAGTCCTCCCCATTGATCCTGAGAATCCTTTTTATTAATGAGGCCTCTATTTTCTTCATTTTCCATTATTTTCCTTCATTTTCCTCCTCACATGCAACTTGTGACCTCTCACCTTCATTTTCTCCTAATTTCCATTATTTTCATAAATAAAATGCTAATTAATGTCCCGTGCATTTCCAAAACCTTTTCCATTGCCTTTGCCAATTTCCTTAGTCATAATAAACCAAATCAACACCCACTAGGATGTTTCCCCCACCATTCATCCTGGTGTAGAAATTCTGACTGTAGATTAACCTGATAATGCAATATAACTAAAGCAAAGTACTTTAATCTACTTCTACAATCAAACTTGCGGAATATTAATAGATTTGAGCAAGATCAAGTGGAACACATATAACCAAAAAAAGAATAAATGCACATGAAACACAGAAGAATACTTTGGGGAAAGCCTCAGCTAAAAACCCTGCTATCTGTATTATCATACAAGTGTAAATATACCAGGATTCCACAAAGCTTTAGCTCTCACAGCTAACGAGCTCTCAGTACAATCCCTCATAGATGCTCACAGACAAAATAGACTGCTCATATGCCTTCTCCTCTGCCCTCCAAGCTCCTATTTCCTTGCGTTGTTTTTCCTGGGTGATCCAGCTATTACCAAGTGTAACACTGATCACTCACATTGATCTTACACCCTGTAAAACTGCGCAAATCTCAAGGAATGAATTCCTTCTGCATGCATGAGTTTTGTTTATAGGAAAACTCATGCAACTGATAGTACACTGTCCTTGTCTTTAATCTCAACTAGGTATTTCTCTGAATAGACATGCATGAGTTACTGATGAGAGAATCTTCAGTTATCTGGAGTACACTAGTTGGATGCATGCATGAATTAACTGACTGAACTCACAATTAGTTCCTCAAACAGTTTGAAACTAATTTAACTAGACTTAACTCAGTAAACTGAGCTAACTAATTACAACTCAAATATAACTCATCCTTATCTCCTTAATTAAAGGATAATCTCCTTAATTTAAGGGATAACTGTTGCATGACTTCACAAAGACTTCTAGCTTGAATTTCTCCAACTAATTAACTCGAGATGAATTAATTAATTATTTTTCAAGCAGCTGGTGAGACTAAATTCGAATTTTAATTCTAAATTTTACTTCAAGGACAAATTAAAATTGGAATATTCTTGTTGCTACATTTCAACACTCCATCTCAATAAGAAAGGGATTATCTGCCACCCTGATCTTGTCTCTATGGAACTCGAATTTACACTTTGACAATGCCTTTGTCAAAATGTCAGCATCTTGCTCCTCGATCGAAATATACTGCAACAACATGATCCTCTTCGCTACACAGTCTCTGAGATGATGATACTAGATGTCGATGTGCTTGGACCTATCGTGAAATACTGGATTCTCAGAGAGTTTGATACAACTCTGATTATCACAATAGATCATTGTTGGATCCATCCTCTGATCAAATAAACCAAGTAGAATTTTCTGCATCCAAATGGCATCACATGCTGCCTGACTAGCAGCCATGTATTCAGCCTCTGCCGAGCTGAGTGCAACCGACCTCTGTTTCCTGTTGTACCAAGAAACTACAGCTGACCCAAGGTTGAAATTTCCTCCTGATGTTCTCTTCCGATCTGATGGACACCCTGCCCAATCTGCATCAGTGAAGCCCTGTATCTTCACTCCCTTTGTCCGTCTGTACCATAATCCATACTGAGATGTGCCTCTGAGGTATCTCAATACATGATTTTCTGCCTTCCAAAACATCTTGCTAGGCTAAACCATAGCATGACTCAGCTGGTCCACAACATAGCACAAATTTGGTCGTGTGTTCACTAAGTACATCAGTGAACCCACAAGCTGCCTGTACACAGTAGCCTTTACTACTTCTCTTGAAGTAGCATCCTCCTTCCTCTAGTTACCTGCTAGAGGAGTCTGAATGGGCTTGCACTTCTCCATGTGGAATCTCCTGAGTATCTCGTTGGCATACTTGCCCTGAGACACAAACAACTCCCCATCCTTCTACCACACTTCCATGCCAAGGAAGTAATGCATGAGACCCATGTCTTTCATCTCGAATTCTCTTGCAAGGTCCTCCTTGCAAGACATGATCAACTGATCATCACCTGTCAATATGAGATCATCAACATAAAGTACAATGATCAACTGCTTACCTTTCACCATGATGTGGTACAGGTTCGCATCCACTTCACTCTTTGTGAAGCCCAACCTGGTGAAGTAGTTGTCTATCCTGGTGTACCAAGCACGAGGTGCTTGCTTCAGCCTGTACAAAGCTCTCTTGAGTCAGCACACATGCAACTCATGATCGAAGGTCTCAAAACCTTCCAGCTGCTCTATGTACACCTCTTCCTCAATCTTGCCATTGAGGAATGCAATCTTCACATCCATTTGATGGATCTTCCAACCCATCTATGCTAATAGTGCCAACATCGATCTGATAGATGAGTACCTTGTGACAAGAGAAAAAGTATCATCATAGTCAATTCCCTCGACCTGTGAGAAACCATGAGCAACAAATCTTACCTTATGTTTCTCCTCACTACCATCAGCAACTTGCTTTACCTTGTAAATCCAACGGGAACTCACAAAGAACTTGTTCTTCGGTCTTAGAACCACATCCCAAACACTATTATGAACTATGGAGTCATACTCCTCCACCATAGCATCAACCCAAATCAGCTGTTGCACTGCTTCCTCAAAGTAAGATGGCTCGGTCTCAGCACATTCCCCAACAAGGGCCATGTATCTAGTGTACCTCTCAGGTGACCTCCTCTGTCTGTGCTGAGAAGATGGTTCTCCCATATTCTCTCTCGCATCCAACAACAATCTGTCAGCTTCTCTTGTGTGCTTTTGTCCATCTCTAGAAGACTCTGCTTGAGTGGATGTCTCCACTCTTGGATCCTCTGCATGCGGCTGCTCCGCATCAGTTTGAGGCTCCTCCTCCTTAGGAACCAAAAGTTCCTCCATAGCCTCTAGTTGGAGCTCCCTCTCAAGGGAAACTCGCATGGCCTTCTTCTCATCAAACTTGAGATCTCTACGAACTACTGTCCTCCGACTGGTAGCAAATACACCTGAAGTTGTAGGGTGTAGCAGTGTACCTCACAAGTATCCCCAATTCATATGTCGTGTAGTATACTTAGGGGGGATAATATGGGATACAAAGGGAGGTACCTAAGGGAATAATGTAATAATGGGATGGGCCATAGTAATAAATAAGGTGGTTAACCTGTATCATGTAAGGGACCACAAATAGTTAGTAATAATGTAATGGGCCCATGGTATTAGATAGATGGTATTGAGGGAACCATGGTAATGACCCACAATATTCTATGTATGAGGCCTATATAGAGGCTAGAGACTCCCGTTGAGAGATGTCAAGGAATATTTTATGAACGGGCATATGGCTTGTGGAGTGCTCTCCTTCCTTAAGGATTGAATGTATGGTGTTGGCCTACCTTAAGGGTTTTGATCAATAAAGAAGCATTTCTATTCTATATTCAGATCTTGTTATTTATTGAGTTATTTCTATTATCATATATTTTTTGGTTAGATCTATAACAAGTGGTATCAGAGCATTTCTATCTATATTCAGATCTTGTTTTTTTTTGTTTATTTGCATTGTCTTATATTTTCATATCAGATTTATAACAAGTGGTATCATAGCACTTTCTTGGGCAAAAGTGGAGAATTTTTTTTATTTTTTGCTGGAACTTTCTGGGGCGGCGAGTTTATAGATCAGATTTGTACGTTTTGGGGAAAACCTGCAAAATCTAATTGAAAATCTAGATTCTTTGTGAAAAAATACCCAAGTTCAAAAAAAAAATCGGCCAAATCGGAGTCCGGATGAAGGAGATATCACTGATCTAAAAATTAGTGGTGTTGTAGACATTTTTCGGGGCGGCAAATTTGCAAATCAGATCTGTATGATTTGGGGAAAAATCTACAAAATCTAATTGTAGATCTGGGTTTTTGGTGAAAAAATACTTAGTTTAAAAAAAAAATCGGCCGAATCGGAGTCTAGATGAAGGAGATCTCGCTGATTTAAAAATCAGTGCTATTGCAGACATTTTTTGGGGCAGCGAGTTTGCGGCGCAGATCTGTACGTTTTGTGCAAAATATGCAGAATATAATTGCAGATCTAGATTATTTGTGAAAAAATACCCAATTTCAAAAAAAAAAATCATTCGAATTGGAGTCCGAATGAGGGAGATATCGCTGATTTAAAATCAGCTATTTTTTCAGCAAATTTTTGTGACGGCGAGACGGTTGCAGTGCGAATAGGAAATTCTAGTGCCTAGATCGAGATTTCTATCACATGAGAAGATGCATAATAGTTGTTCCATTTCTGAAAACAGGTCATAATAGGGATTCTGAGCAATATTGACGGAATTGTGGCCATTTCAAATTTTCACCAAGTAAGTGAATTTTTTTCAAAACCCTCTTCATGGCGGTTCTATGTTTTATAGGAAAAGATAATGGTCCTACTGTTGAAGAATACATAAAAGCAAAAAAGTCATTATGGACACACCATTGGAGATTTTTTGTAGCGGGTAGTTTTAAAGATGAGGTGGCCACATGGTGGGGATTACTTAACCAAAAGAAGTGTTCCAACCTGCCCGATGAAGAATTTGAAAATTACTTTTAGACAGATGGTCTCATGCCAGAAAACAAGATAATGAGAAACATGTGGGGTTATTTCCTACTGGTATCTCCTTATTGTAGGTTCATGGATTGATTTAGAAGGAGAAGATCATTGTGTCTATATATCCTAGTTGCAAGCAGAATCTTATAAATGTCAATTTGGCAAAAAAATTACAAGTCCTAGCAAAACAAACGGAGCACACACAAGTTAATAATGAGGAGGTGCAAGTTTATAAAGATTTGAAGCTTTCTATAGATAAGTATGTGTTGCATGGTGTTTTTTATACTTCAGACATGGATAACATGGATGTTTTTTTGGGATATCCTTGGATGGAATCCGTGGGTACTATCAATATTAATGTGCAGAAGAAATTCCTAAAGCTCTGGTATAAAAAGAAGAAAATTACACTGCAGGATATTTCCATTAAGCCACAAACAGATACTAAGGAGGCAGTAGCACAAAGCTCTAATGAAACTTACACATCAGATGATGAGCCTTTGATGATCGACAATCAAACACAAACAAAGGCTGAAGCAAAAAAGGTTATAGGTGTTGATACATCAGATGAGGGCTCAGTGGTTGAAGTAATATTGGAAGATAAGACACCACAGCAGGCACCACAACATGCACCAGATAATAGTCAGGCTCCAGTAAGGGGTGAATTAAAGAAAAAGACACCATGGGTTAAAACTTCAACATATCATCACCCACATCACCCCGCAAGAAAACAACCAACAAGATGGCAACCAATTAGCCACAAGGACAACAACCCCCGCATGACAGATAGAGAGGAGTGAAGATCCACCTACTACACATCAACATAGAAGAGCTGCCAAGGTCAACTTCCATCTCAAGCGAGCGAGGCACCAACGAGATCGAGGGTTCACCTTTCTCTTGGATGGCTAGATGCACATGCATGGTACCAGTGGACTACTCTTTTAAGTAGATCTTATTATTTGTGTTCTTCCCATGTTTCGAAAAAGAAACATGTTAAGGGGGTGGAATGTAATATACCTAGGGGGGATAATATGGGGTACAAAGGGAGGTACCTAAGGGAAAAATGTAATAATGGGATGGGCCATAGTAATAAATAAGGTGGTTAACCCATATCATGTAAGGGACCACAAGTAGTTAGTAATAATGTAATGGACCCATGGTATTAGATAGATGGTATTGAGGGAACCATGGTAATGACCCATGGTATTGTATGTATGAGGCCTATATAGAGGCTAGAGACTCCCCATTGAGAGATGTCAATAAATATTGTATGAACGGGCATATGGCTTATGGAGTGCTCTCCTTCCTTAAGGAGTGAATGTATGGTGTTGCCCTACCTTAAGGGTTTTGATCAATAAAGAAGCATTTCTATTCTATATTCAGATCTTGTTATTTATTGGATTATTTCTATTATCATATATTTTTGGGTTAGATCTATAACAAGTGGTATCAGAGCATTTCTATCTATATTCAGATCTTGTTTTTCTTGGGTTTATTTGCATTGACTTATATTTTCATATCAGATTTATAACATGTCGGCTCAAGCTTCTTCCGTGCATCCTTTGTCACATGGCAGTATACCGATGAACCAAAGATCCTGAAGTGACCCACATCTGGTCTCTTACTGGAGAAAGCTTCCTCTGGTGTCTTCATCCCAAGTATGTGATGCGGGCTTCTATTCTGCAAATAGATCGTTGTGTTGTATGCCTCAGCCCACAAATGAAGTGGTAGGCCTTGGTCATGCAACATCGCCCGAGCTGCCCCTACAGTCGTTATGTTTTTCCTTTCAGCCACCCCATTCTAGTGTGGGTTATGAGGTGTTGTCAATTCTCGTTTAATTCCTTCTGCTACACAAAAGTCCTTAAACTCTTGAGAGACATATTCTCCACCATTGTCACTTCTCAAGGCCTTGATCTTCTTCCCTGATTCTTTCTCGACCAAAGCTTTGAACTCACAAAACTTTGAGAAGGTTTGGTCCTTCTTCTGCATGAAATAAATCCAACATTTACGAGAATAATCATCAATGAAAATCACATAATACCTTTGCTTTATTGTGGATGTCGTTGAGAATGGTCCACACAAATCAGTATGAACTCGCTCTAAGATCACTTCTGCTCAACTGTCTCGATCATGAAAGGAAGACTTGGCGTACTTTCCCAAGGTACAACCTTTGCATGTGTCAACTTGCTCAAGTTTACCTTTGGGAAGTCCTGTAGATATCTGCTGCATTATCTTCAAGGCCCCATGATGCAAATGGCCCAACCGTCTGTGCCATAACTCGCCAATGTCTTGGCTTTGCACCAATTCTACTTTCAAACTCAATGTTTCACAATCATCTACCTCTAGTTTATAGAGATTCTTCACTCAAATCTCGATCCTCTTGGTTTGACCCGTGGTTATGTGTCTTAGGAACGCCTTTCCTTTACTGAAGACAGCATCATAGCCTTTGTCCTCCAACATCGTGACCGATACCAAGTTCTTCTTCAGTCCAGGCACATACTTCACATCTGTTAAGGTGAGAGGAGCTCCATGCTCCCTCTAAAAAGAAACTGTGCCCATTCCTGAAACATTGTACTTTCCGTCGTCACTCATCTCTATGTGCATCTTGAGTTCTTTCTCCTCCAAGGTACTGAATAAACTTTTATCACCAGTCATGTGGAATGAGGCTCCACTATCAAGATACCAAACACAACCCGCCATCGATGACACCATGCATGCGATGAGTGTAAAGTCCTTTTCGAACTGAGAGGCTAATGCCTCACCTTCTAATCCTTTTGAGGATCCCTTCTTGGACTTCTTCGATGGGCAATTAGTTGCAAAATGTCCCATCTTGTGACAATTAAAGCATCTTAATTTAGACTTGTCAACCTTCTTCCCTTCATGAGAAGAATTCGATTTGGAATTAGAAGCCTTCCCCTTCCCTTTCCTTGCCTTACTTGCTAAGGCTATATTTTCTTCATCATCATTCTTGGATGAAGAACCATCTCGTGTACTCCTCTTGATCTCCTCCTGCATCAGATCTGACCACAGTCGTTCCCAATCCTACAGTTTCTCCCTTCCATTCATAGAGTCTTGGTAGTTATTCCAGCTCTTTGGAAGGTCGAGGAGAGCGAGGCTCACCATATCATCATCGGCAGTAGTTATTCCCACACTACCAAGCTCATCTCTGTAGGTCGTGAGCTTGTTCAGATATGTGGAAATAGTATCGCCCTTCTCTGTCTTGATTTCTTGAAGCTTATCCTTGAGCGCCAATTTCCTCTAGTCGCTACTGTTCTGGTAGAAGTCCTTCAACGTCTTCCACATTGAAAATGGAGTATCCTTCCCATGGAAACTCAAGACAATATGGTCTTGAACTCCCTCTAGGATGATCTGTCTCACCTTCGCCACACACTTCTTCCACTCAGCCAATTCTTGTGCATTAGCTGCAGCTGGCTTTGGGATTTCTTGATTAATGAAATCCTTCAAGCCATTATCTTCTAATACAGCTTCCATTCTATCTTTCCATGCTATGTAATTTGAGCTGCCTTCCAAGGCATACTCGAGTCTCAAGCCATAGAACACCATTGACCAACCTGAAGTATGAGATGAATTCGATTTGTACCTACAACCCCAAACTTCAAACTTTGAATTCTCTTCTCAGTATACTGTTCACAGCTCCGATAACCTTTGCTCTGATACCATGTAGAAATTCTGACTGTAGATTAACCTGATAATGCAATATAACTAAAGCAAAATACTTTAATCTACTTCTACAATCAAACTTGCAGAAGCTTAATAGATTTGAGCAAGATCAAGTAGAACACATATAACCAGAAGAAGAATCAATGCACATGAAACACAAAAGAATACTCTGGGGAAAGCCTCAGCTAAAAACCTTGCTATCTATATTATCATACAAGTGGAAATATATCAGGATTACACAAAGCTTTAGCTCTCACAACTAGCCATCTCTCAGTACAATCCCTCACAGATGCTCACAGACAAAATAGACTGCTCATATGCCTTCTCCTCTGCCCTCCAAGCTCCTATTTCCTTGCATTGTTTTTCCTAGGTGATCCAGTTGTTACCAAGTGTAACATTGATCACTCACATTGATCTTACACCTTGTAAAACTGCGCAAATCTCAAGGAATGAATTCCTTCTGCATGCATGAGTTTTGTTTATAGGAAAACTCATGCAACTGATAGTACATTGTCCCTATCTTTAATCTCAACTGGGTCTTTCTCTGAATAGACATGCATGAGTTACTGATGAGAGAATCTTCAGTTATCTGGAGTACACTAGTTGGATGCATGCATGCATTAACTGATTGAACTCACAATTAGTTCCTCAAACAGTTTGGAACTAATTTAACTGGACTTAACTCAGTAAACTAAGCTAACTAATTACAACTCAAATATAACTCATCCTTATCTCCTTAATTAAGGGATAATCTCCTTAATTTAAGGGATAACTGTTGCATGACTTCACAAAGACTTCTAGCTTGAATTTCTCCAACTAATTAACTCAAGATGAATTAATTAATTATTTTTCAAACAGCTGGTGAGACTAAATTCGAATTTTAATTCAATGATAAATTAAAATTGGAATATTCTTGTTGCCACATTTCAACACTTGGAATACGTGTCCCGTCACTGTGGCCTTAGATATTTTACATGGAATTTTCACCAGGGTTGTTACAAAGCACGTTGATGTGTGTTTCTAGACTGCATTGAATTCAATGGCAGACCCAAAAACATTATTAGCCTAAAAGTCTTTACTTGGTTTGTAAAACGTATTTCATAATTTGTGTAGGAATTTTATTAATAAAAAATGGTTAATAGAAGAATAGGTAAATAAACTTATAGTAATAAATATAATGGAAACACATCTTAATAAGAGAACATGACAAGGAAATTTTAATATAAAAAATAACATATTGGAATTATTTGGAGGTTTAACAATGTGTATTAAATAATGTGTGCCATGCAAAGAAGTTTTTTGCAAGAACTACAAAAGATTGTTCAAAATATAAATCGAAAAGAATGTAAAATATTTGAAAATGTTGTAAATAGATGACTTAGGTGAATCAAAAGGTGATCATTATGAAGTTTATTTTTTGAACTTTTACTCATAATGTATTTCTTAAAATAATTGCTAACATGTATCAAAAATTCAATTTCACATTTGTTGAATGTTGTGCATGAATTAATTTCGTGCAAAGGAAAATATGGTCATTCTAAGAAGATAAAAATTACATAAGATGTAAAGGATGGTGAATTGATCATTAATTCATCTAGAGTGGTTCTAGAAGTTAATGAGAGGGGATATTTTATTTAGAAAACTATGAAGGATATAGTGGAAAGAACATATCTAGACATTAGTTTTATTTACAGTATAAAAAACCAACACACAGTATAAAAATCAATACAATGACTTCAAAAATTAGGTTACACATAAATTAGAACAAGCATTTCTAGACCAATGGTTAACAAGACATGTGACATTTACAATAGAAAAAACATGCAATAATAAAATAAGATAAAAATATTTAAAATTTATTATTGCTAAACATGTTTTTTTGTAATATGTGTACACTAGCCCAAAAAATTATCAAATTAATATTTTTGCTAGATTTATTTTCATATAGATATTAGTTGGTTTTTTATTTTGTTTTTTAGTTTTTTTGGGAAAATTGGTAAAATTTCAAAGGACAAATGACGTGATTTTCGAAATATGTCAGTATGAATGTCAAAAGAAGTGTACAAAGAGATGGTCAAATAAATGATAATAATTGTATCACCAAAGGAACCATTTCAACAACAATGTGTAACAAACATATCTAATCATTAGAATGGAAGGAGCTCTGAAAACCTTGCAGTGGCTAGGGTTTTACCCTAGTTGTCTAATAATTCATTATTTGCGTGGATTTTCTACAGATCGTTCAATGGAAAATCCCTAAAATTCAACAAAAAAGACAATTTATTTTACATGTATGGTTGTCAGTCAAGCTAGCTCTTCTTCGATTTCATACAACTCTATGCTGAAATTTGGTTATGGTCTTCTGGTGGTTCAAGAAATTCCTTCCCTCAATGTTCTTGTGGATGAGGAAGCTTTTTGTTGTGAAAAATATTTTTCAAAGAATGGCTTAGTTTGTAAGTTTAATGGATATCGGCCATGGTTGGCCGATCTACACAAATGGATCTCTGAGACATGGAAACCCCTTTTGACGAACGAACTGAACCTTTACCCTATGGCTCAGGGTTTTTTGTTGTTGTGGTTTTTGATAACATAGAGGACAAGAAGGGCATCTGTGAAGTTGGATTGTGGTTTTGGGGTAGCGTTGGTCTCTTCATGCAACCTTGGACTCCCACTTTTTATCAGGTAACAACATCATTCTCTACAACCCCAGTTTGGGCTTATGAACCTTCCTTTGCATTTTTGGAATATTACATCATTTTCCTCCATTGGAAATGCATTGGGAAAGTTTTATCGTCACTTTATGCCCACATTTGTGTGGAGATGGACTTCAATAAAGGTTTTCCTGCAAAGATTAATTTGATGGCTCCAAACCACGTTTGTGTACAAAGGCTCGACTATGAGAATATTTCATTTCGGTGTAGAGCATGCTATGAAATAAGACATGTAATTAAAAATTTCCCTAAACATTCTCAGAATAACAAAGACTGGAAAAAATATTGAAGGCATAAATGGTGGGAAGGAGCACAAGGTGATCACCATATATTATTCAAAGAGGAAGAGTTTCGGGACAAGAAAGAACCAAAAGACAAGAAGGAAGCAAATTCAGCCAAAGAAAATGCATCCGCGGCAACAAAATCTAAACAGGAAAAATCACATGCCAATGTGGATCCTCCAGTTGCTAGTAAGGTTTCTTTAGATGCAACATTAGTGGAAAAGTAGTAATACCTTGTGGAAAACAGATCCCCTCCAGAAACCACAAGGAATAATGTTGAAAAGGAAACTTCTTGGGAAGATTAGACGAATGAGAAAGACTTCGAGAATATTATCATGCACTTATCAAAGTATGTTCTACTGAAATCTGTAGAAAATGTGGGTTGGACTCAAGTTGGGAAGAAAGGAAAAAAAATCACCAAGAAAAACAAGAAGTTATATTAGATCAAAATAAAATTAGCGAAAAAAGGAAAGTAAATGTGTCTCGATATACGGGGTTTTCTGGGAAATTTTTACTTGGAAAGGAACTGAAATTTTTGTGTTATGGGGAACTTGCTTGAGGGCTTGGATTGAGCCTCCATGTTTAATATCAAAATTTCAAGCCTCATATATCTCTGAAACATGTAAATGGTCATGGTCATGTACCCAATTGTTTTAATATAAATGATATTGATTCTATTAAAATAAAACAAACAAGCAAACATATTTAATTGTTGCTTTTTATTTTTATTTGTAATGTACAAAAAGTTCTTTTTTTAATGAAATGGAAATGATATTTTTATTAAAAAAGAAGGTTGGGATCTAGCCCAAAACCGTTATATTTCTTCAAAGTTACCAATATCCCTTGTATGTTTTAGATTGAGCACAATGCCTCAATCAAAAAACTCAAGTGAGTGCCCCATAATACAAAAATTGTATTCCCTTTCCACCTAAATATTTTCCAAAATACTCTCAAGATCCAAATACATTTACATTCCATTTTTTACTGCTTTTTTATTTGATTTTGATTGGCTTATCGTTTTCCTAACTTGGATTCAGCTCGTGTTTTCTACTAAATCTGAGGAGTCACCCTTTAGTGAGTGAGAATTGTTGTCTTTGGCACTTTTTCATTTTCCTTGTGATCCCAAGAAATGTCTCTTTCAGTCATATTTCCTAAGATTTCAAAGGAGAAAACAAGATTTTCAAGGGTTTGATGGGAGTCCTATAACTTTGCTTTTCAATGGATCCTCTTTAACATGCATTTCTTCTCGCTTGTCTTTTGATTTCTTGGGTAGATCCTCTTTGACATGCCCGTCTTCCTATATTTCTTTTGCATTCTCTTTGACTTGGGTCTCTCCTTCCTTAAATATAGTATAATGTTTGAGCTTAACACGTTCCCACTATTTGGGCCTTCGACTAATTTTTCGAGCTCCATTATTCCGTAATCACTCAGGGCCATTATTTTATTACATTCCATGTTTCATAACAGGCTCAATATTGGAATGAAACATTTTCATAATCAAGTTTCTAAACCAATACATAATTTAGATCCATTAAATTAATATTAGGGGGAGAACCTTTATTAAAACCATCTCCATGAATATTCAAGCATATAAGGTCTTGAGGAAATTCTCAGTATCTGAACTCTTGCAATAAAATTTCCCTATTGTGTTCCTAATAGATGTTAATTAAGGGAGGTTCTAAATATGCAAGGGAAGGTTCAAAAGCCTTACGCAAATTGGAGTCGAGGAGATTGTCATCGTAACTGGGTCAAATGAAGGAGACCATGGTTACATTAAGAGACCAACACTACTCTAGAACCAAGGCCTGGAATCCCAAACAATCTTCGTATCCTCGGGATTATCAAAGAATCCCTAAGCCAAAGGTTAAATGTTCAAATCAACAGACAATAGTGGTTTCCACAAAACATAGATCCACTTATGAAGATCAGTCAACCACAACTAAAACCCATTAAATTTGCAAACAAAACCTTGATTTGAAAAATAAAACAAAATGGAACCCATTGAGCACATGAAATCGAATAACAAAGCATAAAAAGGTTGATCAAAAAGTTTGTGAGTACATAATGCATTTTCCTTATTTAAGATGTTATATTTGTTGTGGTGAATATGTTTTAATTCATTTCAATCATCCATGGTGTTTCTAATAGTTAAAAACATATAAATTAGAGTTGTTTGTAAGTAGTTACATTGTTTTACTTCTTTTCATTTTATAATTAATGGAACAACAAGAAATCGTTAATTATATCTATGCTTTAATATGGTATAGAAAACTTGCAGGAAATAAATTATGGAGTGAAGCCAACAAAATAATGTTGAGAGATGGCATGAAAGATGGGAAATAATGTGTGTTGTTTATAAAGCATTCATTGTTATTGTATGTTTTTTGATGGAACATGAAGAATATCAATGTCAAAATCAAGCCAATCAATAAAACATTTCAAATCACCCAACTTTGATATTCCCCACAAGTGATGAAGAATTAAACATGCAAGAGACTCGAGTGATGACAGTAATTTGAGTGATGAATGATAATCATCAAAATTGAACGTTACAAGTTGCATGCTTTGGAATGTTGTCTATGGAAATAAGAAATTTTGTTAAGTGTTGACATATTGTCCCAATTATATGATAACATGTTGCAATAATTGCAACAATTATTTACTAACATTATGATATTGTGGACCTTTACGCTACCCCATTATGTATACTGAAGAGTATGTTGTTCATATATAATAAAATATTTTTTTTACTCTATTGCATTGACTATTATCGCAATATGTTATGTTGGTGATTATATATATATATATATATATATATATATATCGATGGTGTACATTGTTACAATCAACAACATGTAACTAGTTGATATATTTAGATGATCAACATATTGATGAATATATCCAAACATAATAATTAAAATACAAAAAGCAATATTATTATTAAGAATATCTGAATGATTAATTGAAATTTTGTAAAAAATAAGATGTTGCATTTGGATATCTACATTGAAACATATCATTGCATTGTATTCATTTAAACATAATGGTGTGTATCAAAATTATTTATGCACTAGTATGTTTAAGTGAGTACTATGCGCTAGTGCCAATAATTTTAATAAATGCATCAGCATTCCTAATGACAACAAAAGCGCTACTCCCTTCAACAACACCATTATCATTGTCATTATTGTCACATGACATTATGGTAAGCAATGTGATTTATTCATAGGTGTTTTTACATATGTAATATGCATCACTAATTTCAATATATAAACTACAGATCACAGGTTCAAGATTTGTAAAATGCGCACTGATGCATGATATATATTTTTAAAGCCTCTAGGCCTATCTAAATTTGGTGCATCATTGTGTATTTTTTATAGAAGTTCCTCAACTTTTTAATGTATGAATTATGCATCGTGGCTTCAAAAAATTATAATATGCATTGGTGCATAGTATATGTATTTTGAAGCCTTGGTGTGTATGAAGCATTAGTGTACAGGTGCAAAGTATATATAATTTCCACATTGGTGTGAATGATCAATATAAGTGTACCAACAAAATAACTTTCACTAGAGCCTCCGACCATCTAGAATTTTTAGTTATAATCAAAATACGTTAAAAACTCCACTACCAATTGCAGAGTATTTAGTGGAGGTTTTCCTGATAAATTTTCCCAATCGTGTAGAAACTAAAATCCTCCATTATAAGGTGTTTTCCTTGTAGTGTTGACATAGCCTCATGCATTCTATACATTCTTATGTCAAGCGCACCAAAACCTTGTTTTCTTTCTCTAGACATATTTTATCTTCACGCCAAATCCGTAGAGGAAAGTTGAACCATTCCTATTGTCTAAATTACAACTTTGTAGGTTCTAGAAACAATTCCAAGGCTCATCACTAACCATATAAACTCAATAACATGATCATTATTGAAACTTTCATCACTACTAATGATTATAGCATATAGTATCTTAGATCATGATTTCCATTAGCCATCCCATATTTAGGCCGATAGGCCTTCCTTTGAAAGGGACTTTCGTCATCCTTTTGATTCTCACGCTGACACCTGGCGGACTGGGCAATTTGCTTAGTATTTGTTCAGGCTTGATTCTCATGCTGACACCTGGCGGAGTGGGCAATTTTTTTCGTATTTGTTCAGGGAAACGACTTAGCGGGTATAAAGCGAGCAATTTGTTTGCGTATTTGTTCAGGAAACTGACTTTTTACGACACCTCATTACCTGCGTATTACAGGAATTCATGCTGCACAACCTAGCCATTGCAGAATAAGGGCAAGTGCGGTTATAGATCAGATCAATGCTGAAAACCAGGAGGGCATGCTTCATCCTTTCTCCTTCATGTCCTATGAAAATATTTTACGCGGCCTCGCCATGAGCTCTGTTCTTTTCGGTCCCTCAGACCTTTGATGCCTATCCCCGAAATCTCAAAAATTTTGCCCACCAAGTTTTGTGCTCTGAAAATCCCATAAAAATAGTTGTTCTCCCTCAGAATTCAGCGAGGGTTTACGCGAAGTATATTTATTTTACCCATTTGAGGTAGGGCTAATCTTGTGGGTGCTTTGTAGATGGCCACGGAATGTGTTGCAGAAATGGAGAAACGGCCGAGGAAACGCGCCAGATTGACGTGGGACGTTGCCCCCCATGACGAAGAAGAGGTTGGTCTGTGCGTTGTGGTGTCTTTGTGGTTTTCTCTAGATATTGGGTCAAGGGTTCGAGCCTCTTAGAGACCAGGAAACCCCCAACTCAACTGAACTGCTCTCACTCACTCTGTGTATGTTGTTTGGATTGGATTGGATTGGATTGCTAGTGGGTCAAATTTGACTGTGGGAAACGGGTCACTGGCTGTGTGTAGGCTCAGCCAATGCTACTCTATAATGGTGGCGCCCATGATGCCCAGCACCAGGTTCGAATCCTTTGTTTGCTGGTGAGTTTTCCACAAATGCTTGGTGCAGACATTTAATCAAATGGGATTTTCCTGTGCCAACTGTTCCTTGTATGATGATTTTTGCGTGGTGGTTTATGTACATTGCAAACACAGCCGGTATTTAGCCATCTCCATTCCCTCTTAGGGTTTTATTGCACATCTCACGCTCTGTATCTCTGTGTTTTCTCGAATAGATGAATATATAATAAAGAAATAAGAGAATCACAAGTTTGATTGTTGACATTTTTTATTATTACCAAATCTTACATTAGTATTCTGCGTTAAACATAGATGTTTGTGTGAGGTCCTGGGCCTCAAATATACTTGACGAAGATGACACAGGCTGGGTTTTTAACTTTTGTTTCCTCTACAGTGCAAGATATTCAAGAGGGCAGTCTTTAATCAAATGGCTTGTCATTTGCTACAATTGCAAACATAGTTGGTATTTAGCCATAGGAATTCTCACTGAGGGTGTTGTTGCATATGTCATGTATTGTACATCTTTGTGTTTTGAACTTGTTATCAGCCATTATTATTTATATTCACAAATTGATGAATGTAAAGAAATACAAGAAACACGACTCTGGTTGTTGACTTTTCTTCCTTTATACACCAAGCCATAGATTTGTATTGAATATAAATGTCTGTCTAAATGGATGCTTTCATGGGTTGCATATAGGTACAAGATGGCAGAGGATTGTGCAGATGATGACGATGATAAATCATCAATCAGTGAGCTACGAAAAGCGACTGAGGAGGAGCTCAATCTGCACAATTCCTTGGCTGAGGTACAATTACATACTATGTTTTGCTGAGTTGTGCTTTTCTCTAAGATCAAATCATTATGTGTAGTTTCTGTTACATAAGCTTCCATATATCTAGTGCAATGCCTTGTATCTGAAGTTAAATGTGACTTTATGAGTTAATTGGTATTTGGATTCTGTGCTAGCTCAATGTGGTTTCCAGTAGGCAAAACGTTTTTAAACTAATTCCCCTCTCTTTAGGGTCGATAGTCAGCCAGAAAAATAATCTGAATTGTATTCCATGCTTAAGACTACTTTAAGAACAGAGATTTGTGTTTTATTTTCGTGTCAACCCTTTCTTTAATATATATCTATATGTGCCCTCTTCCAGGAAGCAATGTTTTAACTTTTGCCCAATTATTAGTAATGAAATTAGTTTTCTGAGTTTAAAACAAATTATGTTCTAGACTTGCATGTTTTGTAATGTTATGTTGTTTAATTTGAAAGATGGAATTTTCTCTGAAGCTTAGAGTCTTCATGCTTTTGCTTGATAAACGTGACAAAAATTGTTCGCAAAATCTTTTTAGATTATTGTCTGTGATTATTGTCTGAAACTTACACTCTTCATGTTTTGGCACGATGAAAGTGACAACAAGTTTTTCTAGATTGCAGCATGCAAAAGCACATATGAATGAAAGGGTTCTGCTAGAAGGAAAAAACAAAATTTCATTGAGAGTTTAAGAAAAACTTGATTCCCTTGAGTGTAGTTGGCAACCTTTACTGGATGTTGAGAGTTTTCCCACATAAACTAGGATCACAGGGAAGTTGGGAAAGAGACCACAGCTTCTTCAGCAATCTCCCATCCACCAACCCTCTGATAAATCCAGTGCTCTCATATATGTGTGTGTGTGTTGAGCCATACATGAACTCTTAAGAAATTTCAAAAGCCTTCACGTAATGCAATCCTCCAAGTTTTTCAAGAAACCAAAGAAAACTACTTACGATCAGTTTCTTAAACATGGAAATTTTACAACACACTGCTTCCAAAACAACCATCCAAAAGGTCATTACTATAATAGCTTGATTAGAAATAGATTGAATGAGAAGGTCCAGATGGGGTATTCAATCATCTCCATCCATCTGTTCTACATCCTCAGTGCTTACTTGGACAATATATCAGCCTTCATATTCATCCCTTGCAAACATGCTGAAAAGATAATGACATGGAATTTTTCCTTGCTTCTCTGATTCCGTCCAATGATGGGCCAGCTGCAAATTTCCTGATTGAAATTTCCATTTGACCTCTCTGCAATGTGTTTGGAATCTCTTATCACCTGTAGACAATTTAAACCTTTCTCTATTGCTATTTTCAAAATCTACCAAAAAGCATAAAGTTCTGCTCTGTTGTTTGATCCATATCCTACAACTCTGCTTTGAAACTGATCTCGTAATTGTCTCTTAAAGTAATGCCTCATGATCCACGATAGCTGGGATTACCTTGACAAGCCTCGTTGAAATAACTCCACACTATTGTTTATATATATATGTGGGGATCTTAGTATTATTTGTTTCTTTTCCTTTAAAGGTGGCTGTGTCCCTTAATATGCATATCTATTCTTGTGTCAAACTTGATTAGTAATAACATCTTTGTTTTGAATTCTTTTCATTTCTTGCTAGCCAAATAGCTTAAGTCACTATACAAGGACAGTCTGATGCTCACATGCAGTTAATATAGAATGTATTTGAAAACTAGGATTTAGCTTTGTAGTGCTTGAATCATCATTTCATGTTGGTTTTCATTTGTTAGTAGCCATATCATTTCTCTTACAATATGATTGTAATATCTTTTGTTTCTCTTACAATATGATTGTAATATCTTTTGTTTCTCTTCTGTGGGAAATTTTGTACAGGAGTTCAAACAATGTATATAAATAAAAAGATGCAGAAAATGGCAGTCAAATTTTGTACTCAGAATTATGACAAGAAAGCCCCTGTTGGGTTTGTGAGGAAAGAGAGCTTCAACACCAGTTTTGTCTCCAACCGCCAAGATGATCAGTACGCTACTAACATGTTTAGTGAAGAATTTCTGCTATTCTCTTGTAATCTATAGGCCCCCAAAGCTCCTCATAGATGCAAATACCCCCAAAGCTCCTCATAGATGAGAATATTTGCAGGATGTTAATATTGTTGTAAGTTTGTAGTAGTTGTGGAATGACTTACTTTTGTGCTGCTTCTCATCTTCAACAACAAGAGTTTCTGTGGTGAATAAGCAGAATCTATGTCCTGCCTTGTGAAGCAGCTCTCCACTGTGATAGCGTTCTTTGTAATGTCTCTGATAAATCCTTTAGACTTCTATTTCATTCTATAATATGATGGGATTCACTCTACAAGATTAGGGGATTCACTCTACAGAGTCCAGGTCATACCTTCTGAATCAGCTCTCCACTTATGCTAATTTTCTCTGTAATGACCCTAATAAATCCTATATAATGAGATTTCATTTTGTAATATGATGGGATTTCACTCTACAAGATTGGTTTCAGTTTTACTTGTATTGTGGTATATGAAATTTCTCAGTTTTACTTGTAATAGGATGGGATTTCATTCTGTAATATCATGGGATTTCCCTCTGCAATATTTGCTACTAAATTTTACAATTCCAAATTAATAATCCTATCGGCCTCTCTTTGTACCTTTTGGGACAATTGCTAGTTAAATCCCTAAATATGGATTGGTTATCATTGTATGTACATGAACTTAATTTGTTCCTAACATTTAAGTTCATTATATTTCATCTTCACACTCATATTTTCCTCATGGACATCTTCGGTGTTCATTATGCCACTATTTTTTTTTCAAATACCTCTAAATAATTTTTTCTCCATTTCTTTTTTAAATATGTGAAATTATTTTCAAGTAAGTTATGCATATACTCATTCTTATTTTAGAGAGATTTTCAAAAACTATATATTTTGATCTGTAAACTATTGTGGATATTCCATTGGAAAATTCATTACAACGTACCTCGTAAAATAAACTAAAATATATACTATGAAGGTTAAATTCCCTTAGATTTTAGATTTTTTTATTACTGATTTTATACTTATGCATGTAAGAGACAAATTAGGAAAATAGAGAACAACAAATACAATCACACACCAACAATGAACATAATTATTTTCTATGGGAAGACCTTATGAGAGAAAACCCAACTAGAAGGTGTTTTTTTGCTTTCTTTTCTCTGGAATGGAAATAATGCAAGTACAAGGGAGAAAGCACTCCCTATGGAGGTACATGAGACTTGTGGCCTTTTTGGTTGCTACAAAACACTAACCCCCTCTGTAATGTTCTCCAACTCTCACTCCAATTACTCTGCTCTATTTGGAATTAAATATAATCAAATAGAATGGAACCCTCTTTCCTGATAGCAGCCCAGTTATAACATAGCTTGATAGACATCTAGGGGTCAAATTCGACTCCTTCAACTCTCAAATATAGTTACAACTTTGAGCCATCTAAAGTATTATTCATAGTCTACATGTGGATCCTATTTTGCATGAGTAAAAGGGGATAACATGACATCCACTTGTACCATGGTGATCAAACATGCTAGGTCAACTTCCAAGAGGCATACTTTCCATACGAACTTTGATTGACATTGTTCTTGCATTGTTGGAAAGGTTTCTAAGTGTAGAACAATGCTAATGGGTCTAGTACAAGCAAGAGTTTTTGGACCCTAAACAAATTCATTTAATGCCTCAGGATGCCTACAGAAGGCTTCGGACCCAAATTCTCCAAACTAGCATTTGTTGGTAAGAATGGTCCTACAAGTTGATTCCTCCAATTTTTCCACTTCGAAAGCATCGATATGGATGAAAAATAATATAATGATCTGATATTTCCTTATTTTATTCAGCGCTCTACAAATTAGAAATTTTATAATATTCATGTACCTTCCATCACAACCTTGTTGTTACACAATTAAGGTCCTACAACGCCATGAACCTCATTGAAAATTGCACATTGATTTGGTTCTACATTCCATAGTCAAGAAAAAATCACAATTCTATTCTCCCCATTAGACCATTACTATTTCAAGATGACTCCCATTTTTTTAACTATGGGATGTGATTGTGAGGTTCAAGAAGTGACAAGCCCCATTTTTTTGTAAATTTTAAATCCATTGCCATATTTTTATGCATTTCCCACTCTCTTTTGTGGTTTTTTCCTAGTCAAAATTCTTAAAATTTGTGTTAATTTTTGGCTTCAAATGCCCTTCTTATCTTAACATGGAACCCAATTAGTATCATCATGGTACATAGTGCTTGTTCACCCCTTCCATCATTATCATGTGTGCTAATGACCACATGTACATTTGCATACTTATGTTGTTTGTGAGTCGAATTCCTCTTAGGCCTCACTGATGCATGGAACATATGAGTCCATGTTATGCCATTTTTTTGAATGGGTATTAAGATCCATTAGCACCTCATATCCCCTTATTTAGTCAATCCTACTAGAACCATGCCTGTAGATCATGGTGTGGATCCAACAACTTGCAAGCCATTGCAAGAATTTGGTACCTCCCTTCCTAACTACCTTGAAAAATTACATTGGAAGATTCAAATCACTCCATTATGATGGCTAACATTCATATTACAAACCCTTCTCACATTACTTTGCATTAGGCGCCATCTTCTCTTGATCCCATAAGCCCATGCTACAAAACATTTTTTATATTAGCTACAGGTATTTTAGGGTCTCCTCTATTTAACTATACTTTAACTTTGATGGAGATCTCTCACATCATTGATCTCCCAAAATAATCAAGTAACATATACCTCCATGAAACTTTTAGGGCCTCCTTGTACAAATCCTCCCAAAAGGCTCCATTTAATGGTTGTAATAACTTTGATTAGATGACCCTCTATTGTCCCATGATGTCTCTATTCATTCCATCTTGATAATTAGAATTCACTAGTGCAACTGCCACATGATACATGACATGCCTCCATTTGCTTCCCCACAATGAATTCATGTAGACGATTGACCCTCTTCACACTTGCTCTCATAAATAGAATTCAACACTATTGTTATGTATATTTTTTGGTGTTATTTATTATAAAATGGAAAGATACACAACATAAATAATATATTTCACCTAGATTTACTATAGAAAAGATATAATTCAACCACAATAGCTATATAAAGAACCAGAATAGCATAAAAATTATATACCTTTATTATTGGAAGCAATGTTCACTTGCCACCTTCAAGGGGTGAACCCCTAATTGAGTAGATTTCTAATCACAAATAACTTCACAAGGCATCCATTACATTGCTTTTACATCTTTATATATTACTTTCTACCTTATAGGAACATTCTAGAGAAGGAACTTTCTAGTAGGTGGAACCTTCTAGTAAGCCTTCTTCCATTTATTACTTTCACACTTATACATGGGATTTATTTACTAGAGATGGCCTCCATGCATAGAAATATATAGAAACATATCTATCTAGATAGGGAGTTAGGGAGGTTAGGGTATAGGGGTTAGGGAGGTTAGGACCCTAACATGCACCCCCCTCCCCAGAAAGCAACATTGTCCTTAATACTAGAGATGAGGGAATTTCTAAAGGATCCTTATTGGTTCCTAGCATCCTCGAGTTGTGTATCCTTCCATTATATCAAGATCTCATGATTGGTGTGCTTATGGAGACAATGCTCTCTTTTGTTATGGATAGACTTAGGCTACAACCAAATGGAATCTTCATCCTCTTATTTGGGAAGGCTAGTTTAAACATGACAATGACATCCAACCACTTTATATAAGCAAGATACATGAAAATTTGGATGGATTTTAGAGTGGCTTGGAGGTTGTAATTTGTAATCCACTACCCCAACACATTTGAGGACCATAAAATTTTGGAGGTTGTTTTTGACAGATATTTGCTTATAAGGTTGTATATGAAGGAACATCTAATCCCCTTTTTCAAAATGGCATTCAAAGATATGTTAATCAATTTGTTACTTCATTTGATTATGAGCCATGATTAAACTATCTTTGAGAGCATGGGGAATATCAAACCAAGTTGTGAGATATTTTTTTATCACTCAAATCCTAGAGACTCTTGGTAAGTATGAAAACATTAATGGGGGATTTTGGCATAAAAAACCTCAAAGGGGTCATATAAGTGGCACGATGATAAGTTATATTGTACCACCTTTGTGCTAGGTGTAACCACTAAAACTATTGAGACTATCATTCTGAAGCAAAGCCCCTAAAATATGATTCCAAACACTTATTTACAACTTAGTCTAACCACCACTTTGGGGTGATAAGTAGTGTTAAGATGCAATTAAGTGCCTTGGAGTTGAAAAAGTTCTCAATTCTTACCCGAATTTGTTAGTGAAAGTGAGATCATGGTGTGATAAAGTAGATTGTGGCATACTACATAGTTTAAAGATACTATCATGAAGGCTCGAGTAACCATGGAAGATTTAAATGGGTTTTGTAGGGCACACAAATGAGCATATTTAGAAACACAATCAACCACGAACATGATGACATATCTTTTGCCAGATTAGGGTAGCTCTGTAATGAAGTCCATAAAAATATCAATATATATATAATGGCTAGAATACGTAAAGGTTGTAGTTTGCTTGAGTTTTCACTATTTCACCCTTATGTCATTGGCAAAGGTCACATTCAGCCACAAAAAAGTGGATGTCCTTCATTCCTTCCAAAAAAATGAATGTTTGATCCTTTTATATGATTTAAGAAATCCGAAATGATCTATTATGGGAGGTGTGTTGAGTTTAAATAACATGATTGATTTAAAGGTAAATTGTTTGCTCAAATATAGATGTTCTTTTATGTTGAAGCTTTTTATTGTGCCATGTGTAGCCTTGAGATCATGGGGTGTCATCTTTAAGTTGTTGGATCAGGTGAGCAAACTTGGGATCTATAAACCATTCCTTATGAACTTCATTCAACCAATCTAATACAATGATGAAGAGTGAAAAGAGGGACCCTTTCTCTCCATACTTTCTATAGAGAACATTGGCTACCAAATTCTCCTTTTCCTTCTTATAAGTGATGTCATAATCATATCCCAACATTTTGGCAACCCATTTCTATGATTATAGGAATGAAATTCTTTGCTCTAGAAATTATTTGAGGCTATGATCTTTCCCTTACTAACTACGACTATTTATAGCTAAATGACATCCAAAACCCTAACTAATAGTGGTCCCTTGCATAACATGAGTTAAACACTTTTTTTATTAACTATGGTTCATTTACAACTAACTGGGGTCCCTTTTCTCTAATGCGGGTCAACCACTTACAATTATTAATGCAGGATTTATTGACTCTCTAACTAACAATGACTCTGACTCAGCCCATTAGGCTTATTACATAAATAAAGGGGTTAGGGTTGTACCCTCACATGCCCTTCCCCATCAAAAGCAGCCTTGTCCTCAATTCTAAAGCTGTGGAAACTACTGAAGAATAGTGGATGGTTCCTAGGTCGCATCTTCTGGAGAGGTGTCTTTCCATTTGATGAGGACTTCCTTGATCGTGCATTCATGAAGATGTCTTTCACGAGTATCGAGGGCCTGTTCTAATTAGAGCCAAAGTGAGCCTTCCTCATCCAATTCGAGTATACTTGTTTGAACTCTGCAATTGTTACCCACCACTTTCTAGAGGCATGATACATGGAAGACATGATGGATTTTTGAAGTAGGTGGCAAGGCCAACTTGTAGGCAACTACTCTTGTGCATTGAAGTATCTGATAGGGTCCATAGAATTTTGGTGCTAGTTTCTGAAATCCCTTTTCTTTGAGATATGTTTGCTTATATGGTTGGATTCGCAAGAATACCTGATCCCCTTCTTGAAATGCATGCTCAAAACAATGTTGTTTTTCCTATTGCTTCATTTAGTTCTAACCTTGATGTAGATTATCTTTGAGATGAGCTATCATGGTGACATGGTCCTATAGGAGTTGATCAACTGCATGTACTTTAGAGCGTCCAAGGATATAAGAAATAGGTGAAGGTGGGAGTTGGCTATACATTGCCTCATATGGAGTCATCTTGGTGGCTTCCTGATAGTTAGTATTATACCACCATTCAGCTAAAGGTAGCCACTGTACCCATTTATGATGTTTTTATGAAGTTAAGCACCTTAGATATGTCTCCAAACATTTTTTGACTGCTTCTGTTTGACCGTCGGTTTAGGGATGATAGGTAGTACTTAGTTGGAGTTGCATTCCGTATAGCTTGAAATTTTCTTGCCAAAATTTACTGGTGAAAGTGGGGTCACGATCAAAGAAAATGGAAGTCGTCATGCCATGCAGTTTGAAGATCTGGTCCAAGAAAACTTGAGCCATCAAAGTGGGGGTAAATGGGTGTGGTAGAGCGCAAAAATGAGCATATTTAGAAAAAATTTCCACAACCACCATGATGACTGATTAGTTTCCTAACTTTGGGAGACCAGTGATGAAATCCATGGAAACATATGTCCGGATAGAGGTAGGGAGTGGCAATGGCTGTAAAGTTCCTAGTAACTTGATTGTTTCCCCTTTGTTACGTTGGCACACATCACATTCAGCTACAAAAATAAGAATGTTGTTTTTCATGCTTGTCCAAAAGAAAGAACAATGTGCACAAGAATAAGTCTTCTGAAAGCCTGAATGTCCTGCAATTGGATATGAGTGCAACTCATCCAAGACGTGGGTTTTGACGCTAGATGCCGGTGATATAACTACTCAATCCTCGTAGCGAAGAATCTCATCCTTCCAAGAGTAGTCGACTAAGGAACTAGGATCTTCTCTCAAGTTATTAATGAGTTGGTAAAGATAGGGGTGGTAGAACCATTCCTTGCGAGCCTCTTCAATCAAATCAGGTATGGGTAGAGAGATTGATAGCAAGGTGCTCTCATCCTCAAATTGGCGCGATAAAGCATCAACTACTACATTGGCATGCCCTTTCTTGTAAATTATCTCATAATCATATCCCAACATTTTTGAAAGCCATTTATTTTGCTATGGTGATGATAAATGTTGCTCTAGAAAATATTACAGGCTTTGATGGTATGTGCAGATTTTGAAATGTCACCCCAATAAGTATGGCCGCCGGGTGTCTACTGCATGTAAAATGGCCATAATTTCTTTCTCATAAGTAGATTGACCCAAATGTTTGCCACTAAGTTGTTGGTTGATGAAATTCAATGGTCTACCTTCTTGCATTAATACAATGCCAATACTGGTACCGGAAGCATCACATTCAATCACAAAAGATTTGGTGAAGTCTGGAAGGGCCAATACAGGAGTGGATCACATGGCCTGTTTGAGAGCCAAGAAGGCATGTTGAGCTGCATCATTCTAGAGAAATGATTTATTCTTGAGAAGATTAGTGAGGGATATAGAAATGTGCCCATAATTGCGGACAAATTTGCGATAGTAGCCAGTGAGACCCAAGAATACCCTCAAACTCTTCAAGGTTTTTGGTTGGGTCCAATCTTGCATTGCCTGAATCTTTTTTGGATCAACCCTCACTCCTTCATGACCCACAATGTGTCCCAAATACTTGACTTCTTCCACACCAAAAGAGAACTTGGATAATTTGACAAATAATTTGTGATATCGAAGTAGTTGCAATATCTAGTCTACATGTTGAAGATGTTTGTCTTAAGTTATGATGTAGATGAGAATGTCATCAAAGAAAACCAGAACAAAATTTCAGAGATATGGTTTCAGCAGGTGGTTCACGAGGCTTTGAAAAGTAGATGGAGCATTATAAAGACCAAATTGTATGACCAGGAACACATAATGGCCTTCATGAGTTTGGAAGGAAGCCTTGGGAATTTTTACTTCCTTCATGCGTATTTGGTGATAGCCCAAGTGGAGGTCTAGCTTGGTAAAGAATTGAGCACCATGCAGTTCATTAAGCAGATCATCAACAACCAGAATAAGAAATTTGTCCTTGATAGTGAGCTTGTTAAGGGCCCGAAAGTCCGGACACATGTGCCATTCTCCATCTTTCTTTAGAACCATGACCACTAGAGATGAATAAGGACTAATGTTGGGACAAATAACACTGACTTCTAGGAGTTCCTTGATGATTTTTTCAATTTCATTATTTTGGGAAAAATGATATCGATATGGGTGGACATTAGGCAGCTGGCCCGCTAGGACCAAAGGGATGTTATGATCATGTTCACCCCTAGAGGGTGGAAGCTCTTTAGGTTTTTCAAAGACCCACTGGTGGCGATCTAAGACCTATTTCATCTCAGGATGAATATGAGGAGTAGTGGATTCAATGGCCTGGATGGAATTAAATTGGGCGACTACTCCATGATGGCCCTTTTTAAAAGCTTCTCCATTCGATGCGAGCTGATGATAGTAGGAGCACTTGCCTGGAGTCCCCTTAATGTATGAATGTGTTCATTATGCTTAAAGCTCATATATAACTCCTAGAAATACATTGTGATAGGGCCCAATATGTGAAGCCATTCAACACCCAGGAAAATGTCGCAACCACCCATTTCAATAGAAAACATGTGGGTCTTTAGGTGGTAGTCTCCCATATGAAGCTTAATATTTTCACAACGACCTTCACATTTCATGGTCCCCCCATCAATGATAAGGACTTGGAAATTAGATACCACCCACACAAAGTAATGAATAACTTTTACAAATCTCTTATGGATAAAGTTATGAGTGTTGCCACTATCAATCAATACCACTACTAGTCGATGTTTAATAAAGCCTCAGATTTTGAGAGTCTAAGGTGAAGAAATGCCAGCCAAGGCATGTAGTGATATAACCGACTCATCTGGCGTAGCTGTGGGATCATTGTCAGTTTGGGTTTCCTCGACTTCTTCCTCAGGCACCTCAAGGGATGGAGCTTCCTCTGTTGAGCTATTATCAGTAGCATCAATTTGAAAGAATTTTGGTTCCTTGCATTTATGTCCAGGGGAGTACTTGTCATCACAGTAGTAGCACAATCCTTGTTTTCTTCTTTCAACCATTTCTGCCAGTGACACCTTTTGAACCTTAAGTGTTTGGGTGGGGCCCTGAGCTTGGGTGGGATGTGCCTTGGTGACAAAATTTGGACGATGGGACTGAGCATTTAAGGTGATTTCCACATCTAAGGCCTTCCTGCATGCGTCCAACCAAGTAGTTAGGTGGTGCATCTAGACATGGGCTTGGATGGATTCTTTTAGGCCACTGATGAAACACTCCAAGTAGAAGTCATCTCCTAGACCATCAGTTCTGATGGCCAATTTCTCAAAGGTTGCAATGTAGTCCTTTACTATACCTGTTTATCGGAGCTTAGTGAGACGACCCAAAAAATTAGATTCTCAGTCAAAGTGATCACATATGGCTTTTGAGAACATGTGCCAAGTTACTTTCCTTGGATAACATTTCTTATGCCACTACCACCATTGCCATCTCTCTTGGTCCAAGTAAAGGGCTCCCACATGTAGTTTAGTTTCATCTTCGCATATGTCATTAAGGGAGAAATATTGTTCCATTTGTGCTACCCATACTGCAGGGTTAGAGCCATCAAATTTGTACATGTCCAGCTTGGGTGTTCGGTGGTTGGAATGGTGGTGATTTCCATGGAAGTGAATGTGATGGCTAGATTCTCCTTCTATGTGTGCATCAACACTAGGCTCCTCCCGATGAGAATTTGTCATAAGTTCTGTTAGTTGTGAGAGCTTTGTGTTAATATTGTCCATATTGTTATGGAATTCTTCGAACCTTTTTTCAAGGTTGTCGATCCTCTCAGAAGCCATAACTTGAGATCTAGTACCTAACATTCACCACCTTGGTCAATTACTTAAGAGTAGTCTTCTTGGAAAGAGGTCGAGCTCGGGAGTATAATGGCGTGGGTTACTTGAAGTCACGTCCAAAAAAAAAAATAGGACCGCCGGAAAATTGGGGGCTTACAAGTGAATGGTACCACTACGACCATCTCATCATCCTGAAGATTATGGGATAATTCTCTTGCAAGCATCCCAGGATGCTCTCAGACTTTCTTTTTTACTCCAAAAGGAGCTTTACTCCCTATTGATCAATAATGTAGTGGCCGAATTCCAAAAAGCTTGATACTACCTAATGTCCTGTGAGAATCAAGCCTGGAATGTAGCAATAGAACCCCAAGGTCTTGGTCCTACCGAATGTGTTGTGACAATCTGATATGGACTACAGCAGCCAAAACCCCAATGCACAAACAATCTGATCTACATTGTGGAAACCCCAACTGTTGAATATGAGATGTGCGGCAGCGACATAACCCAATTTGTTGGATCTAATCTGGCAGACAAGGTTGAGGGTGATCTTCAGATAGTAGAGGGAACTATGGTCACAAATGAGTAGCAGGTGCTACAGATCACAATATACGTAGGGGTCCAACGATAGTACTCGACCCAATCTTTTAGTGTGCTAAATAAGGAGGATCGACCGTACCCTTAGTCGTACTATCCGACTACCCTATTGTACATGTAAGTAATCTCCCCAAGTGTTGTTCTCAATGTACTGTAGCAACAAGGCGATCGATGGCTTATCTAAGGTTAGGTTTCAGGTGAGCCTAGGGGGATTCTGATATACTTGAGGGTACGTGGAAGTGCAGTCCATGCGCGGTTTTGTCTAATGCATTACTACTCGAAGGGGTACCCACAGGGGTTACAAGGGAGTCCAAAAAGCGTGACCACCTCTTGTAGTTCCTACGTTCAGGCCTCCCCAAATCCGTAGGTTTATGCACTCAATGACAGATCTCGTGGTTTAAAGATGTTGGAACAGGTCTCTAGCCTAAAAAAAATTATGCGAAAATTGGAGGTACAAATAGCCCTGGAAAGTGCTTTGATACCATTTGTTATGCTCTTGACCTGCGAGAAATCCAGAATACCAGAAATACAAAGAAATATAGCCCATAACACAAAATTATCACATGAAATGAGAAAAACTGCAAAGTATTTTATTATTCAGAAACAGATTCAATGTTCACTTGCCTCTTCGAGGGGGCAACCTCCAGCAGAGCAGAACTCGATTACAAAAAGACTCAATGATCTTTCCCTTACTAACTACAACTATTTATAGCTAAATGACATCCACAACCCTAACTACTAGTGGTCCCTTGCATAACATGGGTTAACCACTTTATTTATTAACAATGATCCATTTACAACTAATTGGTGTCCCTTTTCTCTAATGTAGATCAACCACTTACAATTATTAATGTGGGCTTTATTGACTCTATAACTAAATATGACTCTCACTCGGCCCATTGGGCTTATGACATAAATAAAGGGGTTAGCGTTGGACCCTAACAATGATGAAGAGTGAAAAGAGGGACCCTTGCTCTTCATACTTTCTAGAGAGAGCATTGGCTACCAATTCTCCTTTTCCTTCTTATAAGTGATCTCATAATCATATCCCAACATTTTGGCAACCCATTTCTGTTATTATAGGAATGAAATTCTTTGCTCTGGAAATTATTTGAGGTTATGATGATTAGATTTAATTTGGAAACATTTCCAAAGAAAGTAGGGATGTCAGATATCCACAACATGCAAGATAGGCATTGTTACTTTTTCATTAGTATATTTTCCCAAATTTTGTTCACAAGATTATTTATTTGTAAAGTTTAGTGGTCTTCCTCGAGAACTACACCAATACCTTTGTCTAGGGCATAACATTCCAAAATAGAATCCTTAGTGAAGTCTGACATAACAAGTATTGGGGTTTTGCGCATAGAATTATTTAAATCATGGAAAGCCTAATCTATAGCTTCATTCCAACTAAAAGTGTTTTTATTAAGGCAGAGGAGCCAAGGAAACCTCATAAAACTTTAACAATCTATTGAAAATAGCAACAAGAAATGTTAAAAATAGAATCCATAAATTCTAGTTTAATTTGTCCTTGAATTAAACTATGAATTAAAATTGAATTCTATTCTTATAACAACTTGTAAATAGTCAATTAAGTTCAATTAACTTAATTAGCTTAGGAATTTCAATTTGGAAGTCTTTCTGAAGTCATGTATATGTTCTCCCTATAGGAATGTACAGGGTAATTCCTCAGATAGAACACCAAAGGACACCGCTCACAAATAGATCATAGATCAATACACCAGTACTTTTGACGTGGTTAAAACCCTAAAAGAGGGAAACAATCCACGGCCTAAGCCAACGAGGCCACTTTAGGAAAATTATTAATGTAAAAGAAAGAAATGTACATAAGCTTCTCTCATGAACGATCACCCTACAAATGACCCTCCATGCTCTTTAAATAGAGATCATGGACCAATTTGGTGTTAGGCCACTAATCAAGTGTCGGTAATACCGAGGAGAGAATAAACCGTCAGATCACTTCATGTCTAGAACATATCGTGATCGTCGGATTGTAAGTTACAAAAGTACATAGTAAAGAAACACACTTTACCTAACTCTACACTAGACCAAGTTATACTTAACTATTTCCTATGTGTTGGAATATCCCAACATCCCCCCTTAAGAACAACTTGGGATAGGATTGAAGGATGTACAAATATATCACAATAGGAGAAGGAAGGAGGCATTAGAGCCTATCTCCCCTTAGTGACAACTTCCTAAACTCCAACCATAAATCGAAGTTTAGTAAACTTTGCCTCTGTGACAGCCTTTGTAAAGATGTCTGCAACTTGATCATCGGCTGAACAATATTGCACTTCAAGAACATGGTCATGAATGTGCTTTCTGATGAAGGGCATGTGTAGTTCAATGTGTTTGTTGTGCTGATGTTGGACTGGAACTTTGCATAGTTGAATGGCACTTTGATTATCATACCATAGTGCAGTCGGATGCTGTTGCTGAAAGCCAAACTCTGACAGGATCTAACGAAGCCACAAGGATTCCTTACTATCTTCTACGGGCCATAATACTCTACTTCTGTTGAAGAAAGAGAAATGGCACTTTGTTTCTTGCAAGCCCATGTAATAGGTCCAGAACCAAGAGTGAAGACATAACCTGCAGTAGACTTCCGATCATGAGGGTCACCAACCCAATCGGAATCAGTGAAACCAACCAATAGAGGAGATGCTTCTGCACTGTAATGAATCTCAAACTGAATTGTACCTCGAACATAATGAAGTATTCTTTTAGCTGCTTTCCAATGACTTTCATGTGGGTTTTGCATAAACTGAGATATAAGGCCAACAACAAAGGAAAGGTCAGGACAGGTACAGGCAGATATAAAAGTTTTCCTACAAGTTGATGGTATAAGGTAGCATCAACTTCACGAGAAGTAAAAGTGACTGAAAGTTTGGCTCCAAATTGAAAGGGAGAAGGGGTTGGCTTATAGTCTTCCATGTAAAGTGGCATAGAAGATCACAGACATACTTGGACGGGGAAAGGGAAATACCTTCCTTGGATTACAAGACTTGAAGACCAAGAAAATAATGCAAGTGTCCTAAGTTTGTCATTTCAAACTGCTTTTTAAGGCTGGACTTCACATGGTTTATAAGGTTGGGATCACTACCAGTAAGGATAAGATCATCATCATAAAGAACAAGAATGAAAAGAGACTTACCCACTTTCTTGGTGTAGATAATATTATCATAATGACACCTAGAAAAGCTAGTATCTAAAAGAAAGCTATCCATTTTGGCATACCAAGCCCGAGGGGCTTACTTGAGACCATAAAAGGGAATTCTTAAGCCGACATACAAGGTTGGATTCTGTTTGTATAAAGCTAGGAGGTTGTTCCATATAGATTTATTCATGCAAGAAGGCAGATTTAATATCCATCTAATGGACTTCCCATTTGAAAGAGGCAACAAGGGAAAGAACAAGGCTGATAGAATTCATTTTGGCAACAAGGGAGAAGGTTTCAATATAGTCAATGCCTTCAACTTGTGAAAAACCCTTAGCAATAAGACGAGCTTTATGTTTATCAAATTTTCCACCTGGTACAAACTTGGTTCTGTAATCCCATTTGCATCTAACAAGTTTTTGTCCCTTTGGAAGAGCAATAAGATCCCATGTATCATTTTCCAATAATGAACGATATTCTTCATTCATAGTTGTGTCCCAATCTGGATGGCCTGAAGCTTCTGCAAGGGTGTTAGGATCATAATTCGTTGAAGTTTGAGCCAGTAAATAAGAGGTTCTATCGAACTGAGAACATGTATGTCGTTGATCTGTAGGATCACCTGCAAGAGCACATGTTGCATCCCGAGTAGCACGAACCCATTTTAGAAGTTGAGGAGTTGAAGGAGGATCTTGAGAAGGTGGGGGAGGATTGTCATCCTCACTGTCATCGTTTGAAGAAGAAATATTTTCAGAAGTAGAAGGGATAGAGAGAGGTGGCACATCTGCCAAATTCGGCTTGTATGCCGATATATTTTTAGCAAACTTTACATCTCTTCTAATGATAACATTTTTGGACTTAGGTGAAAGAAGTCTGTATCCTTTGACATCTTCAGAATATCCAACAAAAATACATTTTTTACTCTTAGGTTCTAAGGATTTATGTTTCTTATGTGGAATATGGGCCCATGCTTCACTTCCAAAAACATGAAAGTGACTTACCTCTGGTTTAATTGAGCTCCATACTTCTTCTGGAGTGATATTCTTTAAAACCTTAGTAGGAGTGTGATTTACTATGTAATTTGCACATTTAATAGCTTCTGCCCAAAAATTAAGACGAAATCCTTTAGATTGAAGCATACAATTAGCCATTTCCTTTAAGGTGTGATTCTTCCTTTTAGCTACACGATTTTGTTGTGGAGTACATGGAACAATATGTTGCATTTGAATTCCATGCTCAATGCAAAAGTTGATGAATTTCTTGTTAACATATTCTCCGCCATTATCAGATCTTAGCTTAAGAATTTCATGTCTAGATTGTTTCTCAACAAAGGCCTTAAAGGCCAAGAACATGTTAAATACTTCTAGTTTTAAGAAGTATACCCATGTGCATTTGGAGAAATCATGAATGAAAGTTAAGAAATAATTGTAGCCAGAGAATGAAACAACTGGAAGTGGCCACATAAATCACTATGCAAAAGTTGTAAAGGGGCTGAGGCATGTTTTTCAAAACTATCCCAATGATGTTTTCCGAGTACACATCTGGAACAAACACCATATCTACAAGATACCATAGGAAGACCTGTCACCATATTTTCTTTACATAGATTTTGAAGGGAGCAATAGTTTAAGTGACCAAATCGCTCGTGCCAAAGTTTGCTCACTTCATCATTATGAGCAACAAATACCGAGGGAAGAGTTGATGACCCAAAGTTGTTAGAATTATACAACTTGTAGAATCATCAGCAATTCCAATAGCTAAAATCTGTCTAGGATCTCTTAGGTCCTTAATTACAACATCATGAGGTGAAAATTCAATGATTTTGCCTTCACCTGAATGTGTGATTTGATATACAAATAGAAGGTTGCAAGATAAGGTTGGAACACATAATACATTAGTAAATTGACCATTGTCTGGATGAATAGTTCCAGTCCCTACAATGCTAAGAGATCTATCATCACTAACATATATATTTTTGGTGTTACAATAATTTAAAGAAGAAAACATGACTTTGTTTTTGGCCATGTTATAAGGAGCTCCAAAATCAATGAGCCACTCATGAGAATGAGAATAAGAAGATACATTTAGTGCGTAACTAGACCAAGATGCTTAACAACCACATGCAAAAAGTGATATTCCTGAAGATGAAGTTGAAGCTGAAGAGTGCTCCAAATGGATGTTATGCTTCTTCATTGTTGCTTCCAAGGCTTCCATCTTCTTAAAGCATTTGGATTCTAAGTGGCCATCTCAATTACAAAAGTTGCAATGTCTATCAGTCTTCTTCCCTTTGTTTTTATTTGCCTTATCATTTTGTTGAATTGATTTTTCATTTTGAGACTGAAAGTGCTTAGGACCCTTGGTTGGTTTAGGACCATTCTTTTTAGGATGTTGCTTCTTAGGATTCTTTAAACTTGGTTGTTGTTAGGCGGCTAAGGATTTCTTAAAAAAGTTTCCAAGGTTAAGAAGACCAAGATGTAAGAGTTTTTCTTGTTCTCTTATTAAAGAATCACAAAAGGCATCAAAAGAGGGGGACTTGTAGTCTTGTCCTTGAGAAATAAAGGCTTCTCTAGTAGAATGGAAGGTGGAAACAAACACAAAGTAGGTTGGTCCCAACTTAGTAAGAATGGAATAAATAAGGCTACCATCTTCTTTCTTAACCTTAACACCTTCCAAGAGAAGTCTAAGGGTCTTGAACTTGGACAAAAAATCTTCAATGGAAGAAAAATTATTGGGTTCCAATGTAAGCAACTCATTTTCGAGTTGATGGGCTCTAATTTCATTTTTAATTCCAAAAACTTTATTGAGTTGTTTCATTGCTTCATCAAGGGTATCAAGTTCTGCGATATGGAATCTAAGGTTTGGATAAATAGACATCCCTATCAACCCACATGCTTGATCTTGCCTATTTTCCCATTTGGCTTGCTTATCTTCATCTTTAGGTTTAGACTCTTAGCTTGAGGCTATTCTATAAAGACCTTTACTTCTAAGTAAATCCTCCATGTAGGACACCCATTGAAAGTAGTTGGTGTTGTCAAGAATAACTTGGCATGGACTTTCCATTTTAACATAAACTGAAGTGGAAGATGTTGAAACTAAGTGTTCAAATGGAAAGATCTCGAAAAATTAGGCCGATTAAAAAAAACGGCTTCCGAATGAAGAAGTTATGGCTTTTTGAAGAAAAGTTGTTGAAGATGCCAACGAAGTGTGTGAATGTGCGGAAGTGAATAATAATTTTATATTTAAAAAAAAATCACCCCACCTTCCAAACTTAATCTAATTAGCTCACTTCAAAAAAAAATAAAAATTATGTGACCCACTTTTATAAATAAGTGAAAGTCACTTATAATTCTAAAGTCTCTTTATCTTTTATTAAAGTTACAATTTAGTGGGTAACTCATAAAGTGGGAATAGGCTCTAATGCCTCCTTCCTTCTCCTATTGTGTAATATTTGTACATCCTTCAATCCTATCCCAAGTTGTTCTTAAGGGGGGATGTTAGGATATTTCGACATTAGGAAATAGTTAAGTATAACTTGGTCTAGTGTAGAGTTAGGTAAAGTGTGTTTCTTTACTATGTACTTTTGTAACTTACAATCCGATGATCACGATATGTTCTAGACATGAAGTGATCCAACATTTCATTCTCTCCTTGGTATTACCAATACTTGATCAGTGGCTTAACACCCGATTGGTCCATGATCTCTATTTAAAGAGCATGGAGGGTCATTTGTAGGGTGACCATTCATGAGAGAAGCTCTGATACCATGTGGGAATGTACAGGGTAAGTTCCTTAAATAGAACACCAAAGGACACTGCTCACAAACAGATCACAAATCAATACACCAGTATTCTTGACGTGGTTAAAACCCTCAAAGAGGGAAACAGTCCACGGCCTGAGCCAACGTGGCCACTTCAGGCAATTTATTAATGTAAAAGAAAGAAATTTACATAAGCTTCTCTCATGAACAGTCACCCTACAAATGACCCTTCATGCTCTTTAAATAGAGATCATGGACCAATCGGGTGTTAAGCCATGGATCAAGTGTCAGTAATACCAAGGAGAGAATGAACCGTCAGATCACTTCATGTCTAGAACGTATCGTGACTGTTGGATTATAAGTTACAAAAGTACATAGTAAAGAAACACGCTTTACCTAACTCTACACTAGACCAAGTTATACTTAACTATTTCCTATGTGTTAGAATATCCTAACGCTCCCTATATTATAGGGTTCTAGGATGAGTTAAGTATGAGTTGTAATTAGTTAACTCAGTTTGCTGAGTTAAGTCCAGTTAAATTAGTTCCAAAATGTTTAAGGAACTAATAGTGAGTTAACAGTCAGTTGGTGCACTATTGCACTCAACTAGCGCTACTCCAGTTAACTGAATATTCCCTCATCAGAAACTCATGCATGTCGATTCTGAGAAAGACCCAGTTGAGACTAGAGTGCGGGGACAATGTACTATTTGTTGTATAATTTTTTGAGTTGTACAGATGGTGCATGCAATCAGGAACTAAAACTAGAAGGGACTGCACGGTTTTGGATGAGGAATTTCCCTTTAAATACAGGCTAATTCTCTCAGGAATTGCACAAAGAATTAGAAGATTGGAGGCCTAGAAATGTGGCTAAGTATTGGCTAAAGGAAGTCATCAGGGGGAGGATAGGAAATACTTGTGTAGGTTAAGCTCAAGGTTGAGCAAAGCATATTGTATTCATCCAAATTCTTTGACCAAGGGCGCATTGGAATATAGAATTGGAGAGCTTGTGAAGAGGCTAAGATTTGGTCTTCAGCTTGATTATGGGTTGGAGATTGAATTTACTAAGTGCTGGGATTGTTCTTGAGAGAACCAGAATTGTAATTTCATCTTGATTTTTCAGATTAATAAAAAATAGATAGTAGAGTTTTGATTTGTGGCTTTCCCCAGATATTTATTGTGTTATGTGCCTTTGATTCTCTTTCTCTATTGATTATTATTTGCTTGATGTTTATGGTATTCTGCTATAAAGAGTAGAAGTAGATTCTTGTCTCTTGCTTTAGCTAATTGCATTAGCTTGTGAATCTACAGGATTTTCGACATGGTATCAGAGCTAGATTTGTAGAAATTTTCTACATAGTATCGGAGCTAGATTTGTAGAAATTTTCTACATGGTATCAGAGCTAGATTTGTAGAAATTTTCTACATGGTATCAGAGTTAGATTTGTAGAAATATCTACACAATCTTAAGATGTGGCTAATCCTTTATTGCTTCAATATTCTCTGAGTTCACTCATACACGATCATGACTAACAATATTACCCAAATATTCTAATTTAGAGAAAACAAAGGCACATTTGGACCTCTTAAGAGAGAGTTGATGAGTGTTATGAAACCAGCTCAAGAAAAGATAGAAAAGAAAGATCAACGCCTTAGAATTCAGCCTCTTCGAGAGGGCAACCTCCTTTACATTACATAAATGAACAATTCTTGGATGATACAAATGACAAAACCTCCTTTCTATATATAGGAGTCTAAGGAGTCACAATATAATCCAGCCGACCTAACAATAATAATATAAAGCCACAAAAATAACAATAGAGGGATTCTATGGGGCACAGAAATAACAATATGGGGGTAATAGGGGCACAACAATATAAATAAGGGGTATAACTACAATAGTAATGGGGTAATCACTAGTATTATAGGGACCCAACATGCCCCTCTCCTTCAAAAAAGTGTTGTCCTCAACGCTTGAGCAGTTCTGGATACTTCTGCATAAAATTCTCATCCTCCCATGTGGAATCTTCAGCGGATAAGTTCTTCCACTTGATAAGATACTCTGAAATTGATCGATTTCGTAGCTGTCGAGTTCTTGTTTCTGTGACTGCTTCCGGTTCCAATATAATTTTTCCTTCCTCGTCAAGTTCTGGCAATATTGTTTGAACTGGGAGCTTGTCGCCTATAACCTTCTTTAAACATGAAACATGGAAAACTGGGTGCAATCGAGAAGCTGCAGGAAGCTCCAATTTGTATGCCATAGTACCAATCTTTTCCAACACCTTGTACGGACCATAATACTTTGGTGATAATTTATTATCCTTCTTAGCTTGCTTTAGGGACATTTGCTTATATGGTTGTAGCCGTAGGAATACCCAATCACCTACATCAAAACTTCTTTCACTGCGATGTTGATCTGCCTGTTGTTTCATTCTATTTTGTGCCAACACGAGGTTATCCTTTAAGAGTTGGAGGACTTGTTGTTGATGTTCGATGTGATGTTCCACTGCCTGAACCTTAGATTTTTCTCTTAAATATGATGTGATGGATGGTGGTTGATACCCATAAAGTGCCATAAATGGGGTCATTTTTGTTGCTGTATGGAAGGAAGTGTTATACCACCATTCAGCCAGAGGCAACCATTTGACCCATTGTGTCTGTTTATCAGATACAAAGCAACGAAGATATCCTTCCAAACATTTGTTTACTATCTCAGTTTGCCCATCAGATTGAGGATGATAAGATGAGCTATGAGCTAACTGAGTACCAAGACAAGAAAATAATTCTGTCCAAAAATTTCCAGTGAAAATGGGATCTCTGTCACTTACAATAATCTTTGGGTTTCCATGTAGCTTTTGAACTGTTTCCATAAATGCAGTAGAAACTGTACTGGCTTTAAATGGATGTGATAATGCACAAAAGTGTGCATACTTGGTAAGTCTGTCAACTACCACCATGATGACACTCTTTCCCTCAGACTTGGGTAAACCTGTGATAAAATCCATTGAAACCTCCTCCCAACGTTGGCTTGGAATGGATAAAGGTTGTAATAGACCCGGTGTCTTAATTGTTTCAACTTTATTTTGTTGGCAAACCAAACATTCCGCCACAAACTTTTGAATATCTGATTTAAGGCCATCCCAAAAAAATTCCTTCTTAACCCTGTGGTAAGTTTTTAAAAATCCTGAGTGCCCTCCTAAGGGAGAAGTGTGCAATTCCATAAGAATCTTTTGTTTTAGCTGGGAATTCTTACAGAGGTATAAGCGATCTTTGTACCATAACGAATCATTTTTCCAGCTAAATGTATCAGAAGTACTGGAATCTTGTTGTAGCTTTCGAATAAGTGCCCACACTTCTTCGTCATTCTTCCATTCCTCCTTGCTTCGTTTATCCAATCTGGTTGGATAATAGAAATGGCACACAACAATGCTTCCACATCCTCATCCTTTCTTGAGAGTGCATCTGCCACCACATTTTGCTTCCCTTTTTTGTAGATGATTTCAAAGTCATAACCCAACATCTTTGTGACCCACTTTTGTTGCTCTTCAGAGGATAATCTTTGTTCTAAAAAGTATTTAAGGCTATCATGATCCGTTTTTACCTTGAAGTGTCTTCCCATTAGGTAGGGTCGCCATTTCTTAAGTGCATGGAGTATTGCCAACATTTCCTTCTCATAAATAGCTTTGCTTAAAAACTTTCCCTTGATTGGACGACTTTCAAAAGCAATGGGTCTTTCATCTTGCATTAGAACAACACCAATTCCATTTCCTGAAGCATCACATTCCACAATAAAGGTTTTTGTGAAGTCCGGTGTAGCTAAGACCGGTGCTTGGCACATTGCCTCTTTAAGATGTTTAAAGGCCTTTGTTGCTTCCGGAGTCCATGAAAATGAATCTTTCTTCAATAATGTTGTTAGAGGTGCTGCTATTCTCCCATAATTCTTAACAAACTTGCGATAATACCCTGTCAACCCAAGAAATCCTCGCAGATGCTTTATGGATGTGGGGATTTTCCATTCCTTAATGGCTTTAATTTTGCTAGGGTCTACCTTAACTCCTTCATGAGATACAATATGACCCAAATATTCCACCTCCTGGACTCCAAAGAAACATTTGGATCTTTTTGCATATAATTGTTTCTCCTCCAATAGTTGTAGCACCTTGTCAACATGTTCAACATGATCCTTCCAAGACTTGTTGTAGATTAGTATATCATCAAAAAATACTAACACAAATTTTCTAAGGAATGGTTTGAAAATTGAATTCATCAAACCTTGAAATGTTGAAGGTGCATTGGTAAGGCCAAAAGGCATGACCAAAAATTCATAATGACCCTCATGAGTTCTAAATGCCGTTTTCGGAATGTCTTCAATCTTCATTCTGATTTGATGATATCCCGAACGAAGATCCAACTTGGTGAAGTAAATTGATCCATGCAATTCATCCAGTAATTCATCAATGACAGGAATGGGGAACTTATCTTTAATAGTGAGCTTGTTGAGCTCCCTATAATCTGGACACATGCGCCATGATCCATCCTTCTTGTGCACCAATACTACTGGAGCTGAGAAAGAACTTTGACTCGGTTGAATTATACCAGCCTCTAGCATTTCTGCAACCATACGTTCAATTTCACTTTTTTGGACATATGGATATCTGTACGGCCTGATGTTTGGAGGAACACTTCCTGGAATCAGATGAATAGCATGATCATGATCACGCATAGGTGGGAGACCTTTGGGAGTCTCAAATACCTTGGAATGATTGTCCAGGACTTTTTGGAGATCTGGAGAAATAGATGATTCCAATGTGGAAACATCTAGCGAACATAATTGTGCAATTACACCTCTTTGCTCCTTTTTTAGAAGCTTTGTCATGCCATTAGAGCTGATTATCTTTCCTGGTTTCCCTGCAATACCCCTTAATTCAACTTCCTTTCCTTCCACAGAAAATTTCATGAAAAGTTCTTGAAAATTAAAAGCTATTGTACCCAAGGATTGTAGCCATTGGACTCCTAGTACAACATCAGCACCTCCCATTGGAATGGAAAGCATTGGGCTAGTCAATACATATTCTCCCATGGATAGCTTGATATTATGGCACTTTCCAGAACAATTTATTGTTCCTCCATTTGCAATCATCACTTGACACTCTGGTGCTGGATATAGGAAGCAATTCAATTCTTTTGCTACCCTACAATGAATAAAATTGTGGGTGCTTCCTGAATCAATCAACACTATTACCTTTTTCTTCTTGATTTGTCCTTCTATCTTGATGGTTTGAGGAGTGGTAATTCCCGCCAATGCATTACAAGATATGGTCGGATTTATTTGTTCTTCATCTAGGCTTTGTTCCTGGAATATATCCTCTTCTTTTGACCTTTCTTGCTCCTTTTCTTCTTCCTCTTCACAATCTATGTAGAATAATTTCTTCTCAGCACACTTATGACCTTTTGTGTATTTGCTATCACAATTGTAACAAAGCCCTTTTGCTCTTTTTTCTTCCAATTGTTGTGGTGTCAACCTTGTAGGTTGTGGAAGACTATGGGCAACAACACTTCCGTCTTTATAGTTGTGAATGGTATGCTTCCTAGTTGCCATAATTTTGCTTTCCATTTTTCTTGCTAACCTGAATGCCTTCTCTAATGAATCAGGTTCCCAAAGGCGCACATCATGTTGGATATTATCCTTTAAAGACCCTATGAACACATCAATCCTATGCTCCTCTGGAATATCTTTTACCCTTATGTTCAATTTTTGGAACTCCTCAATGTGCTCCATTATTGAACCCTTTTGTTTGAGACTTATCAATTGGCTAAAAAAAGTGTTGCTTTTTGTATCCTCATAATGTGCTATCAATTCTTCCGTAAAAATTGCCCAAGTGATAAATTTTTTACGAGAACAAAGCCATTGATACCATAAAAACTGATTTGGTTCCAAATATAAAGTTGCCATACGTACCTTTTGTGTGTTTTGCACATTATTGAGATCGAAGAATTGCTCCATCTGTAATATCCATGTGGCGGGATCCTTGCCATCAAACTTCCTCATATCAATTTTTGGAATATGGTGGGTCTTCGATCCAACATTAGAGTCTATGGAATCATGATTAACATTTCTTTTGTTCACATCATGAGTTTCCTTTACAACCTTTTCACCATTAGTAAGTATTTCTTGTAGAAAATTTGTCAAATCTGTCTTCAAATCTGCCATGTCTGTCTTCAAATCTGTCCTCAAATCTGTCTTCAGATCATCCATCTTAGCTTCCATGCCCTTTATCTTAGATTCCATGCCATTTATCTTAGATTCCACACCATTTATCTTAGATTCCACGCCATTTATCTTAGCATCTGTTAGCTTTTGTGAGCGTGACATTTGTTGCACTTGTTCTTGTAATTTTGATATATCATGTAGCATTTCTTCCTCTTCTTCATGAGTCATGCTAGAGCTTTCAGGTTCCTTACTAGGTGTTTGCATTTTCTTTCCTCGGGGCATCAGTTACCGATAATAATGCTTTACTATGCCCTTTTAATTCCTTCAAACCAAGCTTATGCAAAAATTAAAAAAAAAAAAACTACACACCTTTTTTTTACTTTGTAGAAGCCTGATATTGAATCTGATGTATCTCTGTAATTTCCAATCATCCAGTTTTAAAATTGTGACCTGTAGTAGCCTTGTATGTCCTCTTTCCAATTCCACTAGTCTGATCCAAATTGGATTCTCCAAGAAAGAGTTATGCACAATCTCCCGCAGTGACCTGATTATAGACTATTTCAGTAGAGCGAACTTGTATGAAGTGCCACGTGTCACTGCTTCAACCTTTGACTCTGAAAAATATATAAAAGAAAACTACAGTCCGTCCTCTTTCTGTACCTTCTTACAAAATTTCAATCCGATGCTCAGAAAGAAAGTTATGATGATTTTCCCCAGGTCACCTGTTTTGAGTGTAATTCAGGAGTCTGCAAAAAGACCAACTTCCTCAGATCATATCTCCGAAAATATCACGCGAAAAGCTCTGAAATTCGGACCCAAGGTTCAGCGCGATTTCTTCTCAAATGGGTTTTTTTTGCGACTTCTGAAACATTACAGAAAAAAAGTTATAGCAAAAATGCCACGATGACCTGTTTGGAGAAGCGAAACCCTAGAATCCAAAGCTCTGATACCAAATGTTATGAAACCAGCTCAAGAAAAGATAGAAAAGAAATATCAACGCCTTAGAATTCAGCCTCTTCGAGGGGGCAACCTCCTTTACATTACATAAATGAACAATTCTTGGATTATACAAATGACAAAACCTCCTTTCTATATATAGGAGTCTAAGGAGTCACAATATAATCCAGCCGACCTAACAATAATAATATAAAGCCACAAAAATAACAATAGAGGGATTCTATGGGGTACAGAAATAACAATATGGGGGTAATAGGGGCACAAAAATATAAATAAGGGGTATAACTACAATAGTAATGGGGTAATCACTAGTATTATAGGGACCCAACAATGAGAAAGTAGTTGTAATATCTAATCCATACTCATGACATGGGCATGTTAGGTTTTAGTATATAGATCAAGATGCCATAAAAAAATATGAGGACAAATTATGATGTTGAAAGGTTGAAATATATGGTTCATGAGACTCTATAAGGTGGAAGGTGCATTGTAAAGGCCAAAGAGCCTCACATATTGGCATTAATGAGTGCAAAAAACAGTTTTGGAGATATTATCCTCTATCATATGAATTTGGAGATAACTAAAGTGGAGATTATGTTTGGTAAATAATTGAGTACCTTTAAGGTTATCCAAAAGATTATTAATTATTAGAATGGGGAACTTGTTCTTGACAATTATTTTGTTTAGAGCATGAAAGTTTGGACACATGTAAGGCATAGCATGGAGGGTATGGAGCTAGACGTCGTAGACTACTCATCGGATCCCTACCCGGAGCAGGCCATATTCTGTAACCCTAACCCTAGACTGATTCCCGCCTCCTCAGCATCGTCTAGCTCGCATCCGGCGCTGGTTGTCTCCCTCCCTAGGCTTACGGCCTCCACTCTACACATTGGGACCCTCTCCATAGACTCACCTACTCTAGACTATCCGTCGTTGTCTCCTGGTACCCTCAACCTCTTGGCTACTTGTTCATCCCCTCTATTCGACCCTGCGCCTGATGCAGACCTTTGTTTTTCCAAGAACCCTTCATCTCACCCAGGATCCATCCCTGATGTGGCCGTAGAAACACAGAAGACGTCCGTCCACCCTGGAGGCTGCGAGGCGACTCAGGATACAACTCCTCCTTCCGGCTGTTTTGATACCCCTGTCATCCGAGCTAGGTCGGTGGAGACACACCCAGAAGCTAATAGCCACTCGGATCTGTTACAGGACCACCCTACTGCTCCACGTATAGGGAAGAGGAAAAAAAAGTGCATCAAGGCATCAGGCAAGGATTACACCATAAAGTTTGGCGAAGGACTCACCATGGGGGAAGTTGCCGACAAAGCAGGGAAAGTTCTGGTGGGCAAGGTTCGCGGAAGAACCTACACGGCGGAGCGATTGGGGTTGTGGGTTAAAGAGATCTGGGGATAGATTTTCATTCAGCTCCCGGAAGTCCAGATACTGCCTCGAGGATGGTTTGTGCTTCATTTTTCTCTAGAGGAATACACGAACCTAGCACTTGCACGATATTGGCATATCGAAATGGCGCCAGTGCTACTCAAAAGATGGAGCCCTCTCTTTGATCTGGAAAGAGAGCAGATAGGAGTTGGACCTCTATGGGTACAGTTACCAGGGTTACCTCTTCAGTACTGGTCTGAAGAAGTGTTCGTGCAAATTGGGAACACCCTTGGCACCTTTCTAGATTACGACAAATCCATAGTACAATCCAAAAATCGAACCCTAGCCCGCATTCTGGTGCATCTGGACACCTGAGGTCCTGGAAGAAAAAATAACTCTGCAATGGTGAAATTTTACTAGGGTACAAATTTTGGATTACGAGGGGGTGCCATTTAGATGTCGACGTTGCCACAAGGTTCTATATAAGGAATGTCCTCTGGTTTCGAAACCCCGGGAAGAAGCATTGGAAAAGGAGGCAGGCAGTGGTAAGGACACCCTTGACACACCCAGGAAGGCTCCATATTCAGTACCTGCAACATCTCGGAAGGTGACTCCATCCCATCCAGTCCAGCACTCCATAGGCAACTCTTCGGGACCCCCATCTCCACCTCTGACTCGAGCCAGGGCAGCAACTGAAGCAGCTCGAACATCGGGTACTCCTCTCCCCTCTTCCCCTGTTCTATCTTCTGCTCATACTTCTTCTGCATAGCATCTGCATAATGCACTGGCTCAGATTCGCACCATCTCTCCCTCATCTATTCCTTGCCCCCTTCTCCCCCATCACCTGGTTTTCTCCACCACTGCCCCTACCATTCAACTGGTGTCCACCTCCCCCCCATCTTCTCCTCCCCCTGCTCCCCCTCACCATTACAATCTGCGATCTCGGCCTCCCTCTGGGGACTCCCATTCAACACTCTCTGGACTTGGGTTGTCCCTCCCCTCATTGACCATCAAACCCCTTCGTGGGCGCAAGTCTTACCTTTCACATGTTATTCTTCGAGCTGGTGCTAAGGTGGTCTCGGGTAGGCAAACCTCATTAGATCGGGTTGTTAGAGCGAAGAATACCCTTGATATGGTTCCCCCATGAAATGTTTATGCTTCAATTGCAGGGGTATGGCTAGCTCGCCCAAAAAGCTATCCCTGCGCAGGCTATTTACAGCTGAGCCTGTGGACATTATCCTTCTTCAAGAAACCCTCAGAGAAGCCCAACACATCATTCAGATATTGCAGAATATAAGCCCGGGATGGGAATTCCTTGCTCTTGATGCTACTGGTCAATCAGGGGGATTGGCCTTGGGATACAATCCCCGATCCATAAACCTAATATCGGCCTGGGGAGGAAAGGGGTTCATTGGTATCGATATTTTTTCTATTGAGCTGGGGATGGATCTCTGTGTCATGAATGTTTATGGGTCATGCCATGATCGCAAGGCATTCTGGAATCAACTCCTAAATCTCTCTCTTACCTCTCTAGACAATCTCATCTTGGGCGGGGACCTAAATTTCTCCATTGGATATAGTGAGTCTTGGGGATCATCGGCACAGATTGACCCACTCTCTGATATCATGGAAAACCTCCTTGATCAAGCTCACCTCACTGATATCCCTATGAATAGACCCCTGCCAACATGGAGGAATAGAAGAGTTGGAGAGGTTGCCCTCGCTAGAAGATTGGACCGTTTCCTTCTTAAAAATCCAATGATGCAGCGATTATCTCATTACAGGCAGTGGGTTGGAACCGGAGGCATCTCTGACCACTCGCCTATCTACCTTGAAATATCAGGTCCTCCTATCAAGCCCAAAGCCCCATTCAAGTTCAATTCTTCTTGGCTTCTGGATCCCTCCTATATTAAGTTGGTTACAGACTTCTGGAGGCAAAATCCTCCCTCCCAAGGACACACTTGGGCTGAGGGCTTTTGTCAAAATCTATTGCATCTCAAGAAGCTTACTATTAAGTGGGCAAAGGAAAAACTCCAAAAGGATTCCCATACCCTCACATCTGTTGAATCATCCTTGGTGCACCTTATGGACGAACATAATAGGGGATTCTTAAGTCCTGAAGCCAAGCTAAATTTGATCGAGCTAGAAAATCAAAGAGCCAGAATTCTGAAGGAAAGAGAGGAAACCTGGAGACTCAAGAGCCGTGCGATCTGGCTCAAATCTGGGGATGAGAACACAAGGTACTTCCAAAACTTTGCCAAGGGAAGAAAAGCCTCCAACACCATTTGGCAAATGCCCTCTCCAGATGGAAGTATTGCAAAAACCTTCAATCAAATATCTCAATTAGGTATCTCACATTTCAAACAACTCTACAGGGAGCCACCTGCCTCAAACCTAGCTGAAATCATTCAAGTAGCAGGGCACTTCCCAAGCTTTGTTGATCTGGAAGAGGCAGTTGAGCTAACCTCTCCTGTCACCAGAGATGAACTCAAAGGGACACTAAAATGGTTTCAGAAAGATAAAATCCCTGGCCCTGATGGATGGCCCATTGAATTCTACTTAGCTTTTTTTGACCTCATCAGGAATGATATCCTCAATGTAGTAGAAGAGTGCCGGATCTCTGGGAAAATGTATGAGGCTATTAATGCCACCTTTATTGCTCTCATTCCAAAATCTGACTCTCCAACATCCTTCAATGACTTCTGACCCATCTCTCTCTGCAATACCCTATATAAAATCATTGCAAAGATCATCGCAAATAGGCTCCAACCTATACTCTCCCATCACATTTCTCCTGAGCAATTTGCTTTTCTGCAAAATAGGCAGATCCATGAGGCCATAGGCACTGCCCAGGAAGCCATCCACTCTATCAAAGCTAAAAATCTAAAAAGCATCATCCTCAAGATAGATCTTGCGAAGGCATTTGATCGTGTCAGCTGGCTCTTCATTAAGATGATCCTGATCCACTTAGGATTCCCCCTGGCTTTCACAGATTGGATTATCTGCTGCATATCCTCGGCATCTTTCAGTGTTCTTATTAATGGCTCTGCATCCCATTTCTTTCATGCCGAACGTGGACTCCAGCAAGGATGCCCCCCATCTCCCCTTCTGTTTCTAATAATGATGGAAGGTCTCAATAGGCTCATCGGCACTGCAAAACGGGAAGGCAGACTCAAAGGACTGAAAATGAACAAACTCTGTCATCTCACACATCTTCTTTTCATTGATGATGTTATGATCTTCCTGGATGGCAGCATCAGGGATTCTTCTTCCTTTCATGACATTCTTAATCTCTTTGAAAAATCTACTAATATGGCTGCAAACCATGCAAAATCTACTATTACTCTGTCTCACACCACCCCACAGGAGGATAGAGTTGCCCTCCATTTTTTCCACTATTATCTGCACAATCTCTCGGAGGGTCTGAAATACTTGGGTTTTCAGATCAAACCCCACAGCTACCAGATTGCTGACTGGATCTAGTTAGTGATTAAAATTGAGAAGAGATTGAAAGCATGGAATCATAGATTTCTTTCAAGAGCTGGGCGCCTTGTCCTGATAAAATTTGTCCTGAAATCCACCTCGGTATATTGGATGTCACTCGCCTGGATCCCTCGGGGAATACTCGGGTGCATCCAACAAATATGTTGTCGATATCTTTGGAACGGACAAAAGGAAGATAAAACCTTTTCTTGGGTAAGTTGGAAGAAAATCGCATTGCCAAAAAAATGGGGGGATGGGAACTAAAAGACCTATCTATTTTTGGCCAAGCTCTTGCAGCTAAGATGAGCTGGTCCCTCCTCACTTCACAGAATCTTTGGACAACTGTGTCCTACCACAAATATATTTGGCCGCTACAATTATTGGACTAGGTAAGATTACCAGAATGGCCTCGGGTGGGCATTTCCATAGTATGGAAAGCAATCCTTCAATCGATGCCTTTCATCAGATCAGGCTTGGCATGGCGCATTAACAATGGTGCATCTGTTCGCATTGGTATTGATCCCTGGATAGGAGGGGGAAACAGATATCATTTACCACCTGAACTCATACAATACCTACAACACAGGAATACCTTGACGATTGCACACATCGTCGATCCTGAGCACAACACTATATTCAGACAAAACTGGAGGACAACACCTGAATTGAACATTCTTGCACAATGGAAATAGTCTTGGGATTCACATCTATCAGCTTTGTCTGAAGCTCATGTACACCTAAACAATGACCCAGATGTACTTGTTTGGATCCCAACTGAACATGGGAAATACACACCAAAACATGGACACAATCAACTTCTCTTGGATCGCAAGCCTACACACTCTCAAACATGGTGGCAACAGATCTGGAAAATGAAAACTCCTCCCCGGGCATGCCTCTTCATGTGGAGTGTCTTATGTAACAAAACTCCTACAAGTGATGCCCTTATGCACAGATCTATTCATGGCCCAACCTGGTGCGTTCTCTGCAATCAAGACACTGAAAACAATGAACACCTATTTCTCCTCTATCCGACTGTCATACAATTTTGGCAAGTTACAACTCAACAACTCTCTATGCAGAATGCATGGCAAGGCACCTCTATTCTCCAAGCATGGAACACATGGATTGCAGCACACCAGGGAGCTAAGGCACAACGCCTACCTCTCATCATCTGTTGGACCTTATGGATGACCCGAAACAAAATTATTTTCAAGAATGAAACTGCCCGATGGCCACTTCTCATTGCAAAGGCCGTAGCAGCTTATCAGGATATCCCAGAAGAGGCAAACCCCCACACTCGCAGAACCTCGGCACCGGGTCGGATCGATAAATCCAAGCCATGGGCTTTCTTCGATGGAGTTGCCCAACCACATGGTTGCGGAGGGGGTTTCATGCTATACATCTCTGAACAACATTTCTTTAAGGTCCAATTAGGTCTAGGGGAGGGTACAAACAACTTTGTCGAGCTTATTACCCTCAGACATCTGCTCCATTTTGCATTAGCACATGACTGCACTTCTATTCAGATCTACGGGGATTCCAAAATTATTATCAATTGGTTCAACAACAAAAATCATTGTCATGCTATTTCTCTACAAAACATTTTGGATGAAGTCTTCAATTACAAAGCAGTGTTTAACACAATCTCTTGTCAACGTATTTACATGGAATATAGTGAAGATGCTGACATAATTTCCAAGGAGGGCTCGCTACTTCCCCGAGGCATGTGGATAATCTCTGAACAGAGGGGAGCAAACTTCTACCAATATCACCACAGGCCATATATAGACCAGGATTACCATAGGGTGGATAGGCCCTAATTATATATATTTTTTGTTGTTTATTCAGAGTTTCATCAAATATGTAAATATTTATATCTGCTGATATATAGACAAACAATCTGAATATGTACAGGAAATGGCTTGGCCATTCATATTTTGTTACAGTTTGTTTTGAATTGGTCTTGGATCAACAATACTCACATATGCCACAAGCATCTACTACATGTAATTTTTCTACTTAGTGAAAGATTGCGATTTTTCCATTGGAAAAAGAAAGTTGGGACACATGTGCCAAGTTCCTTCTTTTTTTAGTACCATGAAACCGAGGATGAATAAGGATTGGCATTAGGAAAGATGACACTAGTAGCTAGAAACTCTTGAACTATCTTTCAATTTCATTTTTTTGGGGAAAATTAGTGGTAATAAGGGTGTCCATTGGATAGGAGGCTACCTGGTATGAGCATAATTGAATGACCATGAGCATTGTGGGAGGGTTTGAGGCCTTAGGGGGTTTCAAAAATTGGTTTGTGCTTGGCCAAGATTAATTGAATCCTAAGATTGATGGGCTAGGAAGGGGTTTCAAGGGATTGAATGACATAGAACTGGGAAATAATACCTAAACACCCTTTTAAGAACTTTTTCCATGTGATGTGAACTAATGATCTCTGAAGAACCTATTGTGATTCCTTCGAAAGTGAAGTGATTTCCTTCTTGCTAGAAACTCATGTATAACTCTAAAAAATGCATGGTGATGGGGCTTAATATCCTCAACTATTAATGGTCCAGGTGGATATTGGTGGCCACCCGCCAAGTCCACTTGGACCCCCACCATTGTTTCTTTTAGCTTTTCAGTTTTCTTAATTGTAGCACAGTTTACTATTTTTAGCAGTTTTTCGGGTCCTGAACTTCCGGAGCCGTTTTGAGGCCCTAAACGACGTTTTTTGGGAAAAATGGGAGCAACATGGGTCCATGGACGAATGTTGCTCTTCCAAAGTTGTATTTCTTGGATAGATCTTTCTAACGAGATATTGTGCACATCAAACAAAGATCGTATGCCAAACTTATGACCCCAGGAAGTTGATGTACCAATTTACCCAAACGGGGCCCACAATTTGGCGTTTCATCTTCTAGGGTTAGGTTTTTGGATGTTTAGGGTTTTCCATTGTTTCTTAACAATAAATAGGCCTTCGAGCCTCATTGTAACATAGTTCAGAGGCATGTAGCCGCCACATCTCTTCTCAGAGATAAGCTACCATCGCCCTAGCTAGTTTATTTCCATTTCTGTTTGTAAGCATATTTCAATATTTTACAGTAATGAAATGAAGTATTGTTTCTGTTGCATCTCTATATGTATGGTTATATATGTAATTTGTTGCATTCCTGTTTAAATCCAGATCAGTGGTAGCAAAGCGATATGCTCTTTCTCTGTCTTTCTTTGCATGTCCCCAACGAGGTCGGGATATAAGGAGTTAGGGCTTGAACTAGTCAAACCTTTGCAAGACCATCCTCGCAAATCCCGACAACCTCCCATGGCAGATGAAAAGAAAGAAGAGAGGGGCAGAAGGTCTTATCAAAATCTTGCTCGAAGAGGCCTTCGAGCGACAAAGGAACATGATGATGGACAACTTTGCCCATATCCTTCAACGGCTACCTAGGGATGACACATCTACTTCCAGTAGCTACTCTGGAAGCGCCACACCCTTTAAGGTACAAGTTAACTTTGAAATTCCCATATTTGAGGGTCAGATAGATGCAGCCATCGTAGATAAATGGTTAAATTTGCTAGAAGGGTATTTTTTTGTTCATGATTTTTCCGGCCAGGAAAAAATTACTTTCTCTCTTCTCAAAGCCACCCCCACGTCAAGGATTGTTGGGAAACCTACTGCGAGCAAAAGGATGAAAGTATTACCTCACTGCTTTCAGCTGCACCCACTTGAAATTCATTCTGGACTGCCATCAAGGAGCAGTACTACCCTGTCGGAAGCTATGAGGATCAATACATAAAGTGGACCATGTTGCGGCAGGGAAGGGACCAAGACGTGTCAAAGTTCACCAATATTTTCCATACCCTTCACACAAAGTTGGGTATCAAGGATTCAGAGAAGCCTTTGGTACTCAAATACAGCAGTTGCCTGCACATGTACATCCAGGAAGAAATAGAATTCCTGAACATCTCCTTGCTCGGCATGACATACCGATATGCCGTCAAGATCGAGCAAACGTTTAAATAGAAGAAGCGAGACTTTGGATCTGCGAAACCGAAGCAAGGGAAAGGTGCCTCCAAACCGAAGAACAAAGGACAAAACCAAGGCGGGGTGGCCCAAGACAACCTACCAAAGCTACAAGCAAAGAACAACACCGTGAAGCTGAAAAAGGACACAAGAAAGTGGTGTGAGTTCCATAAGAGCTCCATTCACAACACAAGTGAGTGTTGAGCCAAGCAGTCACTGGTGGTCGAGCTAAAGGTTTTAGAATCAGATGCATATTCTGACTCTGAGTCAAAACCCGACAAGGGGAATGACAAAGGGAAGAAGATTATCGATGCGGAGCCCAACGCCACCGTTGCCACCACAAAGATCCAAAAGGAGGAACCCGAAGATCCAGAGGAGGAGGAGCGTCTCTTACACTCCCAGATGTGGGTAAAGGGCTCCCCGCTACAGTTCATTATTGACAATGGGAGCCAAAAGAACCTTATTTCTGCAGAGGTCGTGAAGCGACTGGGCTTACCGACCACAACACATCCACAACTGTACACCATCGGGTGGCTTCACCAAGGACGGGATCTTCGTGTGAGCTAGCAGTGTCGCCTTCCATATAACATCAAGCCCTTCACGGATGAGGTATTGTGTGATGTTGCTCCTCTTGATGTTTGTGATGTATTATCAGGACAACCATACTTATGGAAGCGACATGTTGTGTATGAATCAAGGCCCTGTACTGTTATTGTTACTTTGGGAAATAATTTGTACAGGATGCCAGAGGTAGCACCGCTTACCACCATCTCTTTGTTTACTGCAAAACAATGCAGTAAGCTCATTTCGAAAACCGATAAATTTGTTTTCCTGATGATACGCCCTCAAGGAAAGAAGAAGACGGTGGCCACGGCCTCTAGACAGGGCCCCTCTGCACGAAAACTACAAATGGACAAGGTCATGGAGGAGTACAAGGACATCTTCACCTCCCCCACAAGGGTTCCTCTGCATTGTTAGGTCAAGCACTCCATTGATTTGACCCCAGGTACATCGCTGCCCAATGGACCAATCTATCAGCGCTCCATTCTGGAGAACGATGAAATCAAGAGGTAGATTCAGGAGCTGTTGCAGAAAGGTCACATCCATCTGAGTTTATCGCCCTGTGGGAGCCCGATTGTGTTGGTATAGAAGAAGGATGGGACTTGGAGACTCTGTATTGACTATCAGGTGCCGAACAAGATCATTGTCCGTAATAGGTACCCGTCCCACGGATTGATGACCTCCTGGACCACTGAAGGGGGGCAAAATATTTCAACAAGATCGATTTGAAGTCAGGATATCACTAGGAACCAATCGAACCCTTCGATGTGTGGAAGATGTTGAAAAGTGTGCAACAAGAAATGCTTGTTGAGAGTGCAACAAGATGATGGAGCTTAGTGAAAAGAGTCGCCTTCACTAAGTGGGCTCGCAGGCTATTTTTGGCGCAAGTCTATTTTTAGACTATGTCTATTTTTAGACATATGGATCATGTCTATGGATTGCAAGTTGTTGTTTATGGATGATTGGTCAAGTTGGGAAAAATAGATGGACTTCTATTTTTGATGAAAGTGTGAGTGATCACAGTGTGAGTGATCAAAGTCTATTTTTAGACTGGCTGTCAAAAATAGAAAAGTCAAATATTATTGTCTCATAATAATATTTGGACTATAAACTTGATCTTATTCTCTTGGAGCACTTCAGTTTGAGCTACAGAGGTGGCACATGCAGCTGTCAGAAGGAAATACACTTTTTCTTATGAGTCAGTTGAGTTGTTGCATGCATGACTTCAGTTAGAACTCAATCAGTTGAGTTTGGTGGAGTTGATGGAGTTGTGTTCAGTTTGACTTGGTTAAACTAGTTGTAGTTAGTCTAACTGCAGATAGACTGATGATGAGTTGTTAAACTAATTATTAACTCATGATGCAACTAATGAATACATCAGTTAACTTAGTTGCATGTCAGTGCATGTTCAGTTCAACAGGGACAGGTGGTAGATAATCAGATTGCTATCAGTTGTGACTATAGTTGTGCACCAGATCTTGCACAATCAAGGGATTGAGTATGCCAATGAGTTTGCTCATGTATTTGCCCAGTATCGTAGCCTTTTCTCACGTCCAACAAAGTGTGAGTGATTATTTTGAGGTGAAATACGAGTTTGGGAATCCATTCTCATCAGTTCTTGAGCAGGTATTGAGCTGTGGAAGCAGGCAAGCAGTGGAATAGATTTGGAGATCAGACTGAGCTGTATTGTGTGTAACAGGTGGAGCTGGTACTGGATTGCTTATGATAAGCATTGTACTTTGTAATGTTACATGATTCAATCAATATAATATACAGATAGTGTGGGGTTTTTAGCGAGATGCTTTCCCCGGGATACATACTGTGTTAATGAGTTTGATTGATGCTTCTATGTGTGCCTGTGAATGTTTCTGCTTCTGTAAATTGATGATCAACGTAGAGGAGATTATGTATTATACATGTTCCGCTTATAATTGTATGATCAGGATAATCTCTGTGAATATGTGTTAAATTATTCAAAATTTCTACATGGTATCAAAGCTAGATGATTTGTAGAAAAAGTTTCTACAGAAGACTGCTTTCCTTGGCCTTTTCGAATGGTTGGTTATGCCTTTCGAATTGACAAATTCTCTTGCAACCTTCATGAGGCTAATGGATTACATCTTGTGGCCATTCACCAACTCATTTGTAGTGGTATACTTATATGACATCCTTATCTTCAGCCAGAGTTAGGAAGAGCACCTCCACCACATCTGACAGGTTCTCCAAACACTTCGGCAACACAAGTTATGTGCCAATTTGGAGAAATGCACTTTTGGCATGACCCAGGTTCAGTAGCTGGGATACATTATTGATGAACGGGGGGTGCATGTGGATCCAGCCAAGATCCAAGTCATTCGGGACTGGCCATGTCCAACTACTCTTATAGAGCTCCGCAACTTTCTAGGTCTTGCCAACTTCTACCACAAGTTCATGTTGGGATTTTCTCATATCACTTGGCCCTTGAGTCAAGTCACCAAGGGAGGAGCGAAAGCAAATTTCTTTTGGTCTAAATCTCAATAGAAGGCATTCACAGAGTTGAAATATCGCCTCTGCTCAGCACCAATGCTCGCATTACCAAACTTGCAACAACCATTTGAGGTCAAGACATATGCCTCTGATTATGCTATTAGGGTAGTCCTTACTCAACAAGGGCATCCAATGGCATATCATAGTGAGACACTTTTAGACACAGTCCGGAAGTATCCCAGTTATGACAAAGAGATGTATTCCATTACGCAGGCCTGCCGACAACGGAAGCATTACATTTTAGGGAAGGAAACGGTCATCAACATAGACCACCGACCCCTGCAGTTCATACAGACCCAAGGGAAATTACAGAATGATCACCATCAAAAGTGGTCCACATACTTGCAACAGTTCCATTTGAATATCAAGTATAAGAAGGGCAACACCAATAATGTTGTAGATTGCCTCAGTCGACCACCGATCATGGCATTAACCACCATGCTCAGCGCTTGTGGGCACGAGACTTCTGATTGGCCACTTCTCTACAAAAGTGACCTAAAATTCGGCCACACATACCAGACACTCTTGGAGGGTTAGCATGTTCAAGATTTTCACCTCCAGTATGCCCTATTATGCCACTTGAGTCACCTTTGTGTTCCTTCAAGCAAGCGTGCCAAGATGATTTGGGAAGCACACTATAGTTGGGCTGCTGGGCATTTCGGGGTTGAGAAAACGATGGCAGTACTATAGAAGTATTTCTATTGGCCGAATCTTCGACAAGATGTCGGGAAGTACATCAGATCATGCACTGCCAACGCCATTGCCAAACCGGCCATTAAGAAGCAAGGCCTCTATACCCCGCTACCTACCCCTAGTCGACCTTGGGAATCCATCTCCATGGATTACATGTCGGGTATTCCTTCTACTAAGCATGGAAACAACTGTGTTTTTGTGGTCATTGACAGGTTCTCGAAGATGGCCATTATGGAGGCCTGCAAAAAGAATATCATAGTAGAAACCTCTGCTAAACTCTTCTTTGAACGAGTGTGAGTACACTTTGGGATCCCATAGTCTATCTTCTCAAGTCGGGACAGCAAGTTCCTCAGTTATTTTGGTCCAATCTCTGGTCGATGCTGGACACCAAACTCACTAAGTCCACAACCTTCCATCCTCAAACTGATATCCAGACAGAGGTTGTCAATAGGATGATCGTATACATTCTGCGCATGTACAACTCAAAGCATCCATGCACATGGGATGAGAGCCTCCCCTATGTTCAACACAGCTACAACTGAGATCTCCACAACTCGACTGGCCACAACTCTTTTCAGGTGGGCTTAGGATTCCAGCCACTAGGTCCCATTGATGTGGCCATGCCATTTGTAGCTACTCACCCAAATTCGGCTCATGTCCAGTCCAAAACAGATAAGGCGAACAACTTCATTGAGCACATCCAACATATTCTCCAGTAGGTCCACGACTTTTACAAGAAATCAAATGCAAAGTACAAGCAGCGACATGATCAACATCGAGTGCAACATAAGTTTCAGGTGGGTGACAAAGTCTGGTTGCATTTACAAAAGGAACGCCTTACCAGAGACTATCGGAAACTCAGACCAATCCGAAATGGTCCTTACACCATTACCAAGGTTGTGGGAAGCAATTCATTTGAGCTCAACATTCCCCCATTCCTTGGCCTATTCTCAGTGTTCAATGTGGACCGCCTTCGGCTTTCCACCATTACTAAACACATCTGACATTGCAAAACAACTCACACCCACAGAGTTAAATCCAGATTGCATGGAAAAAGTTGCAACTGATCGGATCATGGACACACAAATCAAGCACACTCGTCAGTAGAATATCCAACTATATCGAGTTGTCAAAGTAGGCCAACTTCTTCACCAGGGCAAGTGGCTCACAAGGGACCAAGTTCAGCAGAAGTTTCCTCATCTCATGGAGGAACTCAACGCAATGGGGACCATTGCTTCCTAAGGGGGGAGGAATGGTCCAGGTGGATATTGGTGTCCACCCACCAAGTCCACTTGGAGCCCCACCATTGTTTCTTTCAGTTTCCTTAATTGTAGCACAATTTACTATTTTTAGTAGTTTTTCAGGTCCTGAACTTCCGAAGCCGTTTTGAGGCCCTAAACGACGTTTTTTGGGAAAACTGGGAGCAACATGGGTTTATGGATCAATGATGCTCTTGCCAAATTTTTAGCTCTCGGATAGATCTTTCTAACAAGATATTGTGCACATCAAACGGAGATCATATGCCAAAGTTACGACCCCGGGAAGTTGATGTACCAATGGGGCCCACAATTTGGCATTTCATCTTCTAGGGTTAAGTTTTTGGATGTTTAAGGTTTTCCATTGCTTCTAAACAATAAATAGGCCTTCGAGCCTCATTGTAACACAATTCAGAGGCATGTAGCCGCCACATCTCTTCTCAGAGATAAGATACCATCGCCCTAGCTAGTTTATTTCCATTTTTGTTTATAAGAATATTTCAATATTTTACAGTAATGAAATGAAGTATTGTTTCTATTGCATCTCTATATATATGGTTATATCTGTAATTTGTTGCGTTCCTCTTCAAATCCTGCTCAATCAAACACCCAAAACAATGTTAGAACCACCCATTTCAATAGCAAACATGTGGATGTTTAAGGAACAATCACCAATTTGGAGCCACATGTTTTCACAACAACCCCCACATCTCATGGAGCCTCAATTAGCAATCATGATTTGGGAGTTTTCCACAACATTGATATTGCAGTGTGTCTCTTGGGCTACTCGTCAATGAATTAAGTTATGGGTGCTACCATTGTCAGTTAAGACAACAACTTTGCAATGTCTGATGTAGCCAACAATCTTAAGGTTTTGGGGAGTTGAAATGCTAGTTAAGGCGTGTAAGGAGATTTGGGGTTCCACATTATTTGATTAGAGGAAGGAATGCCATCAACTCAAAGAGATAGAAGTCCTTGAGGTATGGCCTCAACATTGTCCTTTGAAATGGCAATAAAGAGTTTTTATTCCTTACATTTATGCCCATGGAAGTATTTCTCATACAATTATAGTAAAGACCTTTAAGTTGGTGCTCAATAATTTTAGTCCAGGATAATTTGTGGATCATGAGAGGAGAAGGGGGATGAGAAGGATTGGTGAGATGGGGATGGGGGATAAAGGATGGTTTTTTTATTTGGGCATTCATGACCTTTTGGTATTCCCTAGTTCTTTGAGAGGTTTGTAACCAAGTAGTAGGAGCCATCAAGACTTGGGAACATATCTCTTCCTTTAAACCAATAATAAAACATTCCCCAAAGAAGATACTTAACATGCCTTCAGTGCATAAAGCAAGTTGCTAAAAAAAATAAACTCTTTAATTGTACCTCTTCCCAATAATATAACTCATGTGGATGTTCTTATGCCATTTCCACTATTGCTAGTGTTCATGATCTAAATATAAAACATCCACATGAAGTTTCATCAAGTCATCATTGATTCCATGCAGGGAAAAATAATGTTCCATCTAAGTGTCCCAACCTACAAGGTTAAATCTATCAAATTTGTTAAGATCTACTTTAGGGAGTCAATGCCATGTGTGAGTTATATGATCATGAACAAATTGGTTAGAGTTAGGTCCCATGGGATCATATGATTCATCTCTCTTTGGTTGGGACAACTATTCCTTGAATTGATTATACATTGCTATGGGTTGGGCTAGCTATTTGAGGATTGAGTCTAGTTTGTTGAGCTTGGGTTTGACTAAAGAATTTTTTTGCTTGGCTGAGAATAGGGCATGGCCTAGATACTGTCACAATTCCTCATGCACAAATTTCAAGGTAAAGATAAAATTGTTGAGGTTGTAGTTTATGGTATCCATAAGGATGTGGGTTCACTAGAAATGGTTATTGGAGAGTGGTTCCATTGTGATCAAATGTTTCTTTCTGGGACTATCAAGATAGGTGTTGGGAAATGGGGCGAGTGGGTCCACCCAAAAAAGGCTTATTGTGGAACCAATTATGGTGTTTTAATTAGTAAATGGAAAGATCACAACAAAAATAATATATTTAACGCATATTTACTATATAAAAGATAGATTGTAACTACAATATTCAAATAAGGGATCAATATGGCACCAAAATGTTATACCTTTATTACTAGAAGCAATGTTCACTTGCCTTTTCGAGGGGGAAATGTCCAATTGAGTAGAGCTCTAATTACAAGTAACTTCACAAGATATCCATTACATTGTTTTTATGTCTTTATATAGTACTTCCTACCTCCTAGGAACATTCTAAAAAAGGAACTTTTTTGTACACAAAACCTTCTAGGAAGCCTTCTTACAATCATTGCTTTCACACTAAAACATGGGCCTGATTTACCAGGGATGGCCTCCATACATAGTAATACATAGTAACATATCTATCTTCCTAGGGGGTTAGGACCCTAACATGTTCTTGCATTATGACCTCCTCAAAAAGCCACAAGTTTCCCTCTCCATGAGATTTGAACCCCTAAGCTCATTGAGACATACCATATTTCTTTTAGTGTCTTGCCAAAGGGCACAATGCTAAATATGGCTCATGAAATTCCTAAATCAACTAAGGTATGAGTATTCAACATGACATTATTAACATAATGTTCATTTAAGCTCTTTGTTAAATAATTAACATAAAACTATGAACTCCATCATACAACTAATGTGATTTTCCCATAATGGCCCAATGTTGGGATCATTCTTTGGTACCACTTTGTAGTATGCTTGGATTAATACCCTTAGCCATTGAGGCACTTAATTCAAAATTCCTTATTTATTCCTAACAAATCATATAATATAAAATAAAAATATAACTTATTCGTGGAATTCTCAACAAATCGTGATAGGAATTCATGACCATGTCATGTATAGATATCATATAATAATTGAAATTCTAGATTTTCGGAGCACGTGTACAAAACATAGAATAACCATATAATAAAATTTGTGCACCAAAACAAATTAATGCAAATAAGTGATTCATTACCCAACTATAATAATTTTTTGTAGATTCCACCCCCGAGTTAGACTATAAGTTCACAAGGGAGAATGGTAGATATTGGCTTTGATCCTTCCCATTCCAACCCATAATGCTTAATATAGATGGACCAAAGCCTTACCATAATTTCCCTCAAGGAAAGCTTCTCCAAGCATCTCACCCAACCTTATAGCAATCAGAAACCTCTCCCTCTTAGCCATGCACAACACAAGGTCAAAAAATCATTTATCTGTTATACAATCCCTTAGGATTCCATCCCCTCCAAAACTCTATTATAGGCATGAAGAGTTTGAGTTATTGATTGCTCTTAGAGAGTACCTAGAATTGTTGGACCTTAGCTAATTTCTAATCAACAATTAACTCAAAGGAGTGGGTAGTGGGATTTCATTATGCCTAATCTCTTTACCCTATAACCATGGATTTTCTCTTCAAATATGACCCATGCCTTCTCCTTTCTAGCTGTAGCACTCTAACTTGTCCCATAATCTAATGTTCCTTGAGTTCATAGGTTTCTATTGTTAGTTATAAGGCCTGCAACCATGGAAAGGCATCTATTATTATAACAAAAGGGAAAATGGAATGATAATTGATGAAAAAGAGGGTCTCCTAATGAAAATTACATTTTACATCAATCCACATGCATATATGCCTTCCCCAAAAGTTCCCAAAAGTTTACTTAATACACATAAGTCCAAATTAAGTTAGAATTTTTTTTAATGAAGCATAAGCAAAAACATAACACTTCTCTATATACATGTGGCAACAATATGTTATAATATGTTACTCTCCCAAAAACCCTTTTACTATTCCCTTCTCACATCCTCATAACCCCATTACTCTTTAAAAAATCTTTTTAATAGTTATTATATTATTTATTATACTTTGGTTTTATAAAATTTAAACATTACACCACAACCGAGCTCACAACTTAGACTCATAATCTTTCACTAGTTGAAAATTTACCTTAAGATCAAACATACATAAAAATAATATTTATTTAAATTTGAGACATTATATAAATCACATTTTTTTCAGAAGAAAAAAAGCTATATTGTTATATTGAGATCATATAAGCTGTCTGATGATTACAAGTATGCGCCTGGCCATAGGAGGCCATCGAGCAAAATGGAAGCATAAGCCATCTGAAGATTACCTGATTACAAGAAGATTACCTGATTACAAAAAAGATATACAAGCAATGGAGTCCATTGGAAAGATGTAGATCTTGACAGATCAGAAACAGTAACAAAACCATGGAGCAGAAAATCAAAATATCAGTTGGTATGAAGAGATCAAATTGACGTTGGATCTGCTCACTGGACCGGCAGCCAAAAAAAAGAGCCGTCGACAGATGAAGGCTAATCTGGAGGCAATAAACTAGTGATCATGGAAATGATGGACTGTCGGTGAGGATGGGATTCCTGGAAAACAAAACTGCATCGCCATTTCCAGACTTGCCAAATCGTGATAAGGAAGAAAGCATGCCTGAAGGGTCGCTGAGAAGACCACCAGAGAAAGGTATCCAAAACCGAGGTGAAGGGAGGAACAGTGAAGCCATAGCAAGAAGACAGCTCGAGCCAAATAGAGGAAGTGATGGAGCATTGGAAGAAAATGTGGATATTCGTTTCCGACTCCATCCGGCAGAAGCAACACTGACTTGGACCCTGCCATCCTTTTGATTGAAGGACCTCCCAGACAAGATTCCTGTTATGGAAGAGAAGCCATCCGAAAAGAGTGGATTTGAGGGGGCAGCAGGCTTTCCAGAGGATGTGAGGGAAAGGGGAGGGATGGGGCGGGATGAGGGAAGAGAGGGCAGAGTAAAGACGTTTAACAGTGATGGGGTGGATATTGGAATCGGTGGAGCAGATGAGGGAGTCACGAGTCCCCAATTGAAGAACGTTAAGACTGGAGAAGTGATGGGTGGCGGAGGACCAAAGTGGTCGAAGGGGGAGGGGAATATGGAGCTGCAAATCAGTCTTCCAGATGGGCGATTGGGAGGACCACGAATCTATGAGACTGGACCAAGTGAAGATGCCCCTGGAATGAAAAAAGACGAGAAGAGCTGGAGGGATATGGGATTCAAGATTGTACAGAGTAGGGTCGAGAGCAATATAAACTGACGAGCAAGAATAGATTGTCCATTTGAGAATGCTGAATAGAAACCTTTGATTCTTGCGGAAGCAGCACCAGATAGGCGATCCATGACAAATCCCAAGGGTGGATCTCCGAAGCCAGTATTCTAAATGCCGACCCTTTAAGTACTTCTGTTTGATAAGAGAAGACCATGGGCTGTTCCCAAAAAAGGCCCTGTGCATGGATTTGCAAATAAGAGCGTTGCCAAAACGCCTCATGTGAATGAGCCCCCATCCGCCAATCTTTTTAGGACAGGTGATAAGGTCCATCCTTGCAAGATGAAATTTCGAATGATAGGAGTGGCCTCCCCATAGGAAATTTGCAGCCGTAGATTGCATAATTTTATGAACTTTTGCAGGGAGGACAAAAAGGTGGCCCCAGTATACTGCAAGTTGGGAAAGAACCGCTTGGACCAGGACAAGACGGCCAGCCAGTGATAAGAGTCTCAGTTCCCATCTAGAAATTTTGCTATAGAATCTATCAATGAGCCATAACCAATCAGCAAATTTGTTGTTTTTGACTTTGAGTCGGAAGCCCAGATAAGGGAGACCGTCGGATAGAAGAGCGAGATTGATGCCGAATCTATCCGCAACCCATTGGGCCATGGCCAGATTGGAATTGTTATGGAAAAGCTTGGTTTTGTCACTGTTGATGAGAAGTCCGGTGGCAGCATGAAACTTCTGAAAGATGATGAATAAACATGCCCAAGAGGTCTTACATAGCATAGCAAAAATGAGGATGTCATCAACAAAGAAATTGTGAGAGAGGGAGATGTTCTTACAGATCTTGACGGCCTTACACCTTCCCTGAGATACAGCAAGATTGATATGCGAGCTAAGAGAGTTCATGACCAATATAAATAGGAGAGGGGACAGAGGGCATCCCTGTCGGAGGCCTCTTTCAGCATGGAAGAATGTAGAAGGGATGCCATTAATAATGACCGAGAAGTGGACAGATTCCACACATGCCATGATCCAGCTGCAAGCCCGAGGCGAGAGTCCTATTTTTGCAAGGAGAACTCGGATGAAGCCCCAACTGACACAGTCAAAAGCCTTTGATAGATCAATCTTGAGGGCAGCGGCGTCAATGTTTTTCGATTCAATGGCATATAAACCTTCTTGAGCAAGGGCAACAGCATCCAGAATAAGCCGGTCCTTCAGAAAAGCATGTTGTTGAGGAGATTTATTATTTTGAATTTAATTTTGAAACATTCCTAACATTTTAAAACTACCATAAACATAATATTCTCAAACTATATCTTACCAATAATACATTATTTAGTTGATGACAATTGAAAGTTAAAATTGTGATATTATAAATAGTTTGTGATATTATAAACTATTTATAATTGATCTTTTCGATTTTTTTGAGCACCATATGAAATGTGAAAATTTCTCCCCAACGTAGCCTCCTTAACCCTGAACTAACATGACCTTGATGAAGCCAAAGGAGGTCAAGCAACTAAGCGAAGGTTCGTTCTGACCGGAAGGATACAGGTAACAGAGGTTCTTCTCGAGTAGTGAACGCATTCACTGATATACTCTTCACGATAAAGCAGGCTGGTGTTGCCTAAGTCTTATGTATTCTATGCAAAACCATGGAAGGAAGAAGAAATCATATCAGGACCAGAGCAGTGGATGAGGAGCTGGAGTGGAATGAAAACGAATAGCAGGGACGGCACTAGACAAGGATGGTTGTGAAGAACCAGAATATCACCATAGCCAAAGGCAGAAGCAGAAGAGGAAACCGAAAACAATGAAGGGAAGAGAGCATCAGAGGAAGATGAGGACGATCAGGACCGACATCACGGGCACCCAAGTAAGCAAAATTTTCGTAAATCACAAACACATACAAGTCCTCTTCTACATTAACAGTAGCCATAGTCGCATTGATAAGTCACCTCTGTCGAAAGGGCGTGTAGATATTACTCATTTATTACCAGCAAAACCCAAAACATCCACACCCACACCCACATCACTGAAGATTCGGTGTTGTGTGTTTTCAACCAAAAACGGCATGCCCATCACCCCCAGCGTTGTAGATGGCGATGAAGATGCATTGATAAACAATGTGTGTGCAATGGTTCGAGAAGAGCGTTGGAATGATTTAGCGGCCTCCACACTGCTGAAATCCACTTTGGCCCCTCTTCATGTATCTCAAGTTCTTGTGAAGCTAAGAGAAGAAGCCTCATTGGCTCTTAGGTTCTTCAAATGGGCAAGCCAACAGCAAGGTTTTTATCATACTACAGAGTCGCATTGCATGATTGCCCACATACTCTACAAGGGCAGAATGTATCATCATGCCCAAGAGATCCTCAAGAGTCTTGTGAGGGCACAGAAACGTGAACACCCGAGTCCAAACCTGTTTGACATGGTGAGGGCAACACAGAGGGCATGCAATTCGCCTTCCAGAGTGTTCGATGCCCTTTTGAGAACTTACACCGAAGCTAGGATGCTGGAAGAGGCCTCTGAAGTTTTTTATAGAATGAAGAAGTTTAGGATTGTTCCCACTGTTTATGCCTGTAATATGCTTCTGCATAGTTTTTGGAAATCCAATCGTGGGGACTTAGCGAGGAAGTTCTTCGCAGACATGACGGGCAGTGGGGTTCTTCCCAATGTTTTTACATACAATATTATGATTAATTTCACGTGCAAAGAGGGGGATTTGCAGTGTGCAAGGGGCCTTTTCAATCAAATGAAAGAGATGGGCTGCCAACCGGACATTGTTACTTACAATTCACTGATTGATGGATATTGTAAGGAAGGGAAACTGGAGGAAGTGAAGGGGTTGTACGATGAAATGCAGGAAACTGGTTGCAAACCCGATATCATTACTTATAATACTCTCATTAATGGGCATTGCAAGCAAAGGCAGCTAAAGAATGCCTTGGATGTCCTTAATGAGATGACAGAAAATGGTATCTTGCCCAATGTGATCACGTTCAGTACAGTTATTGATGAACTATGTAAGGAAGGCATGATGCAAGAGGCGAACAATGCCTTCGAGGCCTTGAGAGGACAAGGCTTACATCCCAATGAGTTTACCTTTACTTGTCTTATTGATGGAAATTGTAAAGAGGGTAATCTGCAAGAAGCTGCCAAACTTTATGATCAAATGGTAGAATCTGGTTTAACTCCTAGCGCTGTCACATATGGGGCTCTTGTTGATGGTTTATGCAAGGAAGGAAAAGTACGGGAAGCTGATGATCTTTTCAAGAAAATGTCAGAGACTACAATATCTCCTAACAAATTTATATTCACTGCCCTAATTTATGGGCATTTCAATCAGGGAAATATGCAGGAGGCATTGGAAATTTTTGATAAAATACAAGAGCAAGGTATTGAACCAGACATTCAAGTCTATGGTGCTGTTATCCAAGGCCTTTGCAATCTATGTCAGTTACAGGAAGCCAAAACAGTCATCAATAAAATGATGGAAAGGGGTCTGCACATGAATGATGTTATCTATACCACTCTTATTCACGCACATTTTAAGGAAGGCAATATGCAGGAGGCCCTCAATCTGCATAATGAAATGTTAGACCGGGGTATTACTTCCGATCTCGTCTGTTATTCTGTGCTTATTGATGGGCTTTGCAAACAAGGCTCACTACGTGAGGCAAAAATCTGCTTTGATAGACTAAAAGAATCGGGTATGTCACCTAATGCAGTCACTTACACATCACTCATTGATGGGCTTTGTAAAGGTAGCAATTTGCAGGAAGCCAAGCTGCTCTTCAAGGAAATGTTAGAAAATGATTTGGTTCCTGACAAGATTGTTTATACTGCCCTGATTGATGGAAATTTAAAGGAGCGTGATATTCACGAAGCTCTTGACCTGAAAAGGAAAATGGTGGAGAGGGGTATTGAACCTGATTTATATACATATTCGTCTCTTATTTGGGGACTTAGTAATGAAGGCCTGATGCAAGAAGCAAATTCTACTTTTAATGAAATGACTGGGAAGGGCATTGTGCCTGATAGTATTGTTTATAATATCTTGATGAGAGTACATGTCAAAATGGGAAATATCGAGGAAGTTTACAAGCTGCAGAATGATATGGTAAAAAGAGGCATAACCCAAACATAATTACTTCTTGCAGTCCCATTTAAAATCGTTTGTAATAAAGAAAGCCTGGAAAGGGTTGGTAAGGGTTATGATGAATAACAAGAAGAAAACATGCATCTTGAAGTTCTGCTTCATAGAAAATTTGGCATGTTCACCTTTCCGTCAGCAGGTAAAGGCTTCACCATTGAAAATGGATGAATGACATCAGGTGATTCTTAGCTGTGATAATCTAATAGCCCTGATGGCTATCATTATTTTGATCAGGGAATGCTTCATGTGTATTCCTGCAATGGATCATGACATTGATGCCCTTAGAAGGTTCCACTTGAATTTTGATCTTCTGAGCGAAGCCATTGATGCAAGTCAACCCAGGAAGTGACTTACCCTAGTACGATTGACATTGGACAATCACTATGATATGCACGGGTGCAATTGCAATAGAATTCTATGTTGGATATCCGATACTTAGGGGACTTGGAAAGAGTTTTCTCAACCTGGAAGTCTGGTAATCGTTGGCTGTCAATTCAATTGTTTAGATTTCAACCACCTCTATTTCTTGATTTATCAGAGCAGGATTGCGGTCTGTAGACAGCATTCTCAGGGGTATTACTCTACACATAAAAATGTGTTAACTTGGAATGTTCTTGGAAGCAGTGGCTATTACTTAATTATATCAATTTCGGTCAACTGTCTTTCTGTATTTATAAATACAGGATCACATTCAGTGCACCCCATTTTAGGGGCATTATATTGCAAATAAAACATAGGGACAATGACATATTGCGGTCAAAGAGTTCTGAAATCACTGTGGCACAAAGGTACGTTTGTAAGAAAAATTCAAAAATTATACCAAGGACAAATTATATGACTGAAAGATTTTATGTTTCTATTTGCTTAAGGGATAGACACTAGCTGGTTATTAGGAAAAAGAGATGAATATTTATATTCTTAGTATCTCACATGATACAATAATTGGACATTTATATTTCTCAGAAGATAGTTCGTAGTTGTTTTGGATCGTGCCATTTTTCTGATTAAATTTCTATTGATCATTTGCATTCCATGCAAACCAAATTATAGGAAAAAGCAAGAAGTCTATTAGTGAAGTCCAATGGGGATTTGAGCTGGAATGGAGCAAAGAAAAGTGAGAGTTTGATTCATCAAGCTGTAATATTGACTACGTGTCCTCAGGCTGTCAATCTTGTTGAATTAACCAACATTTCTCCAAGTATTATCTGCATGTATTTACCAAGAAGCAGATTCAGATCCATTTTTGGAAAATGTGAACAGCAGCCTTCAGCAGCCAATCTGGAACTGGTAGAACTATATGTATTATGAAGAATCATTCCTAAGGCATGACTGGATAGCATTCTTTAGACGTGATGATACCTTGAATTTACATGGCTTCAGTAGCTTCAGTTGATCCGTATGAAATTCTGGTCAAAGACTCAAGTGCTAGTCTAATTCTGTTTAATGCAGTCTTATTATTTTACATTTGAATTGCATCCTTTCAAATTGCCATTTAAAAAAGCTGGCTGGCCATGAATATCCATCCTATTACTGTTCCTATTATTGATAAATCTCATGGTCTTACAATCATCTTGCATCCACTGTTTCAACTTTCAAGGAATTAGTGTAGCTGCCAAAGCTACAACCAAAGCATTTGAAAGTGGATTGCTACACACAGGTGATTTAGGAGTCATTCATCCTGATGGCTACCTTGAACACAAGGATAGATCAAAAGACGTTATTATCTCAGGGAGTGAGAATGTTAGCAGCATTGAAGTTGGGATTGTTGTCTATGCTCATCCAGATGTACCTGAAGCTACAATTGTAGGGCAACCAGATGATTATTAGGGTGAAAATCCCTGTACTTGGTGAAGCTGAATGATTTTTTGAAGAAGAGTTTACTCCAGAAAACATCATCAATGTCTGCGGCTACATTTATTACATTATATGACTCCTTGAACTGTTTTCTTTGGAGACATACTGAAGACACTGACAGAGACAATTCAAAAGTATCTTCATGTAACGAAAAAAATTTGTATACAAAGCGGAATAATCAGAACATCTAGTATATGTAAAGATCTAATGTAGGATAAGTAATATATATTATATAAGAATTGTTGAATGTACAAAGATATGAGATTGTTACAAATGAGGCCTGCTTATATACCTAGGTCGGTGCCTCTTCATGAAAGATTATGTCCCATTAGACATGTCTCTTCAGTACTAATTACTAATTAATTAATCATTATCATAATTATTCATAACATTGTCTTCTTCTTCAAAAAGTTTTGTCCTCAAAGCTTATTGTTGACAAGGCATATCCTCTGTTTTCTATCTTGTAATTTGTTTGCATCTTTTAAGAATTCTCTGAGTAGTCATCTTCGTTGATACAAGATGATAGGATCCTCTAAGTGATAAACAAAACGGTTGCATTGAGAAGGGATCAGACCATCCTAAATTAATCTTCTGTGGAACTTCGCAATTACTTGATCGCTGGGATAATTTGTTATCGTTAGTCTGGATTGTGCTGACATCATTATTCTTCGAAACACGAGTTTGTTGTTTTTGTTTTGAGTGATACAGATACACAAATTGATTGGGATGTCTGCCCTTGTGGTCGAATGTTGATAAAGAGTATTGGAGATTTGATTTTCCTTTATCTTACGTGTGTCGTTTTCTTGATTTACTTGAAGTATCTGATTCCCTTTAGCTATGGAAGTTGTGTGGTTTATTTCTGGATTTTCGCTTCAAATTTTCGTTACTTGAACTGCGACTTCTGAGTACATCTTCCAACTGGTTTATCCTCTTCTTGAGTTGTGATATTCATTGGATCGGTATTCGTTCCTTTATCTTCAACTGGAACTGTTACAATTGGAGACTTCGATACTTTCTCTTGAGTGCATTGTTCTAACTTGTATTTTAGTGACTTCTTGTCCTTCTTAAGCTTCTTAATTTGCATTAATAATTTTTCACTGTGGTCTTTAAGTCGAGAAACTTCTTCATTTCTATTAGCAGTGATTTTGTCAATTTCTCTTTACATATTTTGTAAGACTTTTTTACCTTCTTGAAAAATTACTTTTAAAATATCTTGTATGCTAAGTCACCTGACACGGGGATTTGGGATTCGTAGGATACAGGGATTCGAGAGTCGGATTCGGACACGTTGACCCCCTGAAACAGGACACATAGGATTTGTTATATATTATTTTATTAAAAAATATATATATATTTAAAATCTCTCTCTCTCTCTCTATATATATATATATATTAAAAACTAAATATTTCTTACACAAATTCTCATTAAGGATACAAATTCATTGATTTCAAACATAGATTATCTAGATGTTAGTTTTATTGTTTACAAAGTAAGTTAGTAATAGTAACATTATAGCAATTAGCATGCATAGTACATAAAAAATTCAAATACATGTCACATAAAATGATAAATCATGATTCATAAATGAAAGACAACTTACAGTTACAAGATAGTAAGATAAAGACACTGATAATTGTAGTTTTCTGATTAAGTCATAAAATCAAAATGTGTTATATAGGTAGTGCAATGACAATGCCGCATTGACAAATAGAAATAGAAAATATAAAACAACTATAGGTATACAAGCCTCAAGGCAATAGGTAGCCCATGAATCATGAGTCAACAATCCTCATAGTCATGATCAGAATCAGCATCAATGTCCTCATCATCATGGTTACCACTGCTCTCCTTTGCATCGTCCTCCTCCCCTATATCCATAGTCGCCTCTGCATCTGCTGGTGTGGAGGATGACCCCTCAAAAATATCACCGTCATCAAATCTAACAGGCTCTAGCACTGGATCCTTGAGATCCATGTTGGCCAATGCCAACTCAACATTGCTGTCCAAACCCATATCATCAGGAAAGACATCCCACATCTTTGTCTTTCCCGTCAACCACTCTTCCCTTTGCCTGTAAATAAGACGAAGGTTGGTGTGCACATACACCATTGTCTCTGCCTTGGACTACTCAAGCTTGCTCTTCTTCACACTATACAAAGTCCCATATGTGCTCCAATTCCTCTCACAACAAGAGGATGAAGTCACCTGAGAGAGGAGTCTCATGGCTAATTGCTGAAGAGGAGGGCTTGTTGCCCCATGATTTGCCCACCAAGAATAGGGCTTCTTAGCCCCCTGTCTCTAATCACATCATATCCTGCAAATCGACCAGTGCCAGTGGAAAACTCTGCAAAGGCATCCTCCACCTCATCAAGGGATGCTCTATCCTAGAAAACCCGCCTGAATGCATCTTTCCTCCCTTGTGAGATTTCACCATCCATGTGAGGAGGGAATCTGCAGGAAGGTCCACCATTCAGCCACTCATGGCTGTAGTATTTTGGGTTCAATGAGTGAGCCAAACAATGTAAAGGTGTGCAATTCTTGTCCCATCTGTTGACAAGAATATCCTGTATAGTACCACAGAAGGCCTCTGGTGATGTCTCATACTCGGGGCACTCACTCTGTAGAATAATGCTCCTCATAGACTCAATCATGGAATCCCATCCCTCATAAACCTCTCCTAGGATGGGTTTGTCTGTATCTGCAAATCGAAGCAAAGAAATGATAGGGACCATGGTCTGAATAATTAGATCTACTCTCTCCCACCAAACATCATCTAGCACTGTGTCCTTCACTCTTTTAGAGGCTACTTGATCTATCTTTCTCTAAAAAGACCAAAACTCAGAAATAACCATGGCCCCAAGAGCAGTCTTGACCTCCCTCAACCTCGTCAACATTCATATCAACCTCTTCAACATCATGAATGAAGAGGCAAACCGTGTATCAGCAATCTTCAACAATGATAGATTGTTGTACTCCTTGTAGATAGTGAGGGCATTTGTATGATTTTGCACAAAGTTACGGATATGTCGTGCATCCTCAATAATGCTACCAATCCAAAGCACATTAGAAGCAATGGATTTCAGTGCTAAGTTCAATGAATGGACAATGCAAGGTGTCCAAAACACTTGTGGATATTTAGCTTCCACAATCATGCCAGCAGCGTTGCAAACAGGTGCATTATCTGTAATGATTTGCACACAAGAATCAACACCTACATCTTCAATAACTTTAATAAATAACTCACCCATAAATTGTGCATCTTTGTATTCTCCAAGTGTATCCACTGCTTTCAAGAAAATTGGACCATTCAAGGAAGACACCATGAAGTTGATGATTGGGTGTCGTGCTGGATTTGTCCATCCATCAGAAACAATGCTAACTCCAGATGTTGGCCATGATGCTTTAATAGGCTCAAGCATTTTTTGCACCTCTTTTTTTGCCTTCGTCAACAATGTGGTTCTAAGCTTCTCTAAACTAGGAGGTACATACCATGATGGAGACCCGTGAGTTAGAGCTCGACACATGTCAATAAATAGAGTTGAGCGTGCAACATTAAATGATATGAAGTTTTGATAGAAAAAGAAGGCAATGGTGAGATCAAGCTCTTCCCGTTTCTCTTTTTGAAAAATCTTGTCCATTGCTAAGTGTAATTGCTCTTCTTTTTGCTGCTTGTCCCCCTATAGAACTCTCAAATGGAAATTTGGTGGTGCCTTTCCTAAAAAATGGAAGGGGGTCTTCATTCTTGGTTTTTCTTGATTTTGCAGCAACATTTTCCATACCAACAGTGAACTCCTTTTCCATTTCTTTCCTCTTTTGTAAAGGAATATCTTTACAAGCTCCAATTCCAAAACCTAGTAAAGCCAACAAATGGCCTTTCACACGGTAATATGTGCTTTTGAAAGAAATGTGGCAAAAGTGGCATCTCCATTGTACATTGCCTCCTCCCTTCCCCTTGGTGCTTGTCCCATTCTCTCTTGTGGCATATTTCCACAAGGGATATTTCTCAATGCTGTCTTTAGGTCCTCCTTTTCCCTCAACATTACTTGCAACAGACTCTAATGATATTGGGGGAGGAGGGGCATCTCCAATGGAGACATTCTTCCCCTTCCTTTGCCCCCTAACTGCTGCCCTTGATTGAGCCATGAACACTGTAAAAAAAAATAAACAAAACATGCACAAATTTGTAAAAAAAATCATATACAAACTGCTGTAATAGAGATGAAATGCACTTACTAGGTGCTTGAATCTCCTTGCCGAACGCTCCACATCCTTAGCTCCTTACTCCAAACCCTTAGCTCCTTGCTCACAGCTCAATGTATGCAAAACTAAAAGAGAGAAATGGTAAAAGACTGAAAGACAACGCCTTTTTATGCCTATGGGTTTCATTTTTTGGGGATTCGAATCCCAAAATCGGGACACGTACGAGATTCGTATGTGTCCTGTTAGGACACGACGTGCCCCATTCTGGGATTCGAATCCCCAACAAATCGTGTCCAATTCGTGGGATTCGGACATGTAGCCTCCTTTCAACGAATCCGGTTTCATAGCTTGTATGTCTTCTTGTGTTACTAAATTTGACTTCAGTGTAACATCCTATAATGTTATTTTTTTCTTTTTGTATGAAAATGCCATTTTTTTTTGTAATTAGGATGAAAGATCCTAATGTTTCCATCCATCGTGAACCCAAAATAATGTCACCTTGATCGTTTGATAGGGTTCGAACAGAGAATTGCGATATAAATGTATAATCCCTAATGTTTAATTGTAAATCAGTTATTTCATATTTTTTTTGTCCAAGAAGTCTAATTTTTCGATAGTATTTGACTTAAGAATTATGGTTTGCAATTTTAGGATTTATATAATTTTTATTTTCGGCAGAAGAGATAGAAATAGTAACATCTTTTCCTGCCAGAGTTCCCTTAATTCTAAATAGCACTAAAGCATAGTTAAATGGAGTTTCTAGAAATCTTCCTTCATTTCTGAATTAGACTTCATTCTTTTTTTTTAAAGGAATGGATAACATTTTTCTTTAACAAAACTGGAAACTGGCTAGGTCCCTTACAATCAAGGAGAGCTTTGTCTCAGATTTTTGCAGATACATAAACATAGAGACCCTATTGCTACCAATTTTATTCCTATATATTTTCTTTACATCTTTCAAACTATAGATTTTCCAGAAAACCCCACAGTACTTTACTATCCGACAAAACATGAGATTAAAAAATGACGGCTACCGCAACTTCCAGGTTCAGATTCCTCCTAAGCCGCCTCAGATGGCATGCCTAGTTCCGCATTCCTCCTAGCAACAGGTTCCAACTCTCGATTCGCAGCAACTGCATTTCCCTTCGCCATTGGAGCGAAGCCATCACATAACCCGAATACCTCCTTCAGAGCCCCCATAGTGGCCGTTTCAACTTGCAATTCGATGTTATCCACTTTGTGTTTCAAATTCACCATACCAGTGTTCAGGTGTTCCATTGCCTTTTGTATCAGCTCCATGTCCTTCCCTAAACCAGACAGATGGGAAAACACAACTGCCATGTTTTCATGAATCTCCTTGACTATATCCTTAATAACTTGCTTGCTTGAATTGTCTAACATTTCTGCCACACTCCCATTGCGCCCGAGCTCCTCTGCATCGTTCCCACTTCCATTATTACTCGCAGAGGCCATCTTTTTCACTATCCTCCCCTGCACAAGAATAATTCGATGATTGAGCTGCTTCAACCAGCTACTATAAATAATCGCCTACTCCTTATCGAATTTTACTCCCATCTTATCAAGCTTAAATGCATTTCCTATCTGCAACATAGCCAAGCCACCTTCTGCCATCTCTATCACCGCCAATTTCCTATCGAATCGAACCGCGATGGTACTGAGACTACTCTCACCTGAAGTCCCATTTATTAACCAAGGGAAGCGAGCCCACTTGTCTTGTAACATGGCTACCTTACTCCCCCGCGCCCACCTATTCTTAAATGCCCAACTATCGTTGTCCTCTCCCGAGGAACTCCTATGAATCCTCATGATATTATCATATTTAATTGACCGCTGATCCTTGTTAATTCCCATGCTCCAGCTGTGATCCATTAGGGTTATGTTTAATATCTCATTTAAGGAACGTGACATATGACACTATGATGATCAATGAGTAAAATTCCTTGTTCTAATTCCACTCCCTTGTTGGCTTGGAGATCTGCCATATGATTATTTGCTCTTTTGACATGAAAATTTTTGTAATCTTCTAATTTTTTGAGAAGATACATTATCCTTATGATCAAGGGAGAAGTTTCTGAGTCAAGAAGGAACTCATTCTTGGAAAGTTTTATGCATTTTTGAATTACCACCATTGAGTCACCTACAATGATCAATTTCCTGATGCCTTTAGAGATGCTAATCTTTAGGCCTTGCCAAAGTGAGAGCGCTTCGACTTGATTGTTCAAGGCTTTCTCAAGTCCCCAAGCAAACTTTATTTTAGATTTTTCTTCGAGGTTAAAAAGCACCCCTCCTGCTCCAACCTCCCTTGGACTTCATTCTTTTTACTTGGGTTGAACTTGTGGTTATTTTTAAATTACTTTTAATACTTTTAAAATATTCATTTTTCCTTTTAATATGGACTTCGAGAGTATAAGAATATATTCTATTTTTTTACCCTTTTATTTTTAAATAATTTTATGGCCAAAGGCCTAATTGTGAAATGGAGAACCTCCAATTACTTGTGTAGCGAAACGCTTTGAATTGTGACGGCAATGAAGTTGTTGGCCAAAGGCCAGATCAAACTGGCTCTCTGCTGTGGTTGAGCGGCCAGAGGATTGAACAACTCTGATACTAATGTAACAAACAAAGTTCGTATACAAAGCGGAATACTCAAAATATCTGGTATATGTAAGTATCCATTGTAGGATAAGTAATATATATTATATAAGAATTATTGAATGTACAAAGATATGAGATTGTTACAAATGAAGCCTGCTTATATACCTAGGCCGGTGCCTCTTCATGGAAGGTCATGGCCCATTAGACACACCTCTTCAATACTAATTACTAATTAATTAATCATTATTACTATTATCATCATTATTTATATTTTATATTATTAATTTTATATATATTTTATTCATAACACTGGAAAGAGCCAAAGCTTTAGGCACAGTCTTTCCCAGTGCTAGGACTGCAAGTCTCCTTATAGAATTAGGTCATGAGTGATCTCCAAATTAACAAGCTCACAGAATTCTCAGAGATTGCCCACATTGACATCATATAGCTTTGGTTTAGTTTACAGAGGAATTGGGTGTGTTTCTGTGCCATTAAATAATGATTTTTACTATATATTGTTTATATTATATATTCATTTTGATCAGTGGGGATGATATTGCATCCCCACGAGAAACAAAATCAAGGGATTTGACTTCTTTGTTGTGTCTAGTAGAGCCATGGCCAATGGAACCCAAAACCTTTCTTTTGGTACACTGGATTAGTGTTTTCTGACTTTCTCATAATTCTACTAGAGATAATGCCAATGGGATCATAAACACCTGCTTTTGATCCTAACCCATAAAAAAAAATAGATTGCCTGTCCCTCTGATTGGCATATTTGAGGAAAAGGGAGCAGCTGCACTATTCAAACCTGATTGTTTTGTACAGGAAGAATTCAAAGGGAGAAATGCTGAATACTTCACACTGGAATTTTTGTTCAAGTAAACTGCCTCAAGACTTCTGCATTTCTATATTGAGTTTGATTATTTCGAGGAAATCCAATTGTAGCCTAACCCTGAGAAGAAGCTGATACACAGCTGATGATGTTATATTTTTTTTAATTCCCAAAACCATCTTCCTTTGTCTTGTCTTCTATCAGGGCATTGCCAAACATGGAGATTTCGGAATTTTTGTGGGAGGCCAACAAGAGGTTCTGTTGTGAAGGTCCAAACCCAGATGTTGCGTCGAAAGTTGTAATCCCCCGATCTCCAAAATCAAGATTAGGCTTCTCATGTTGCACTGGATAGATGTAGAATGCCTCCATGGGCGTTGCAAGGATTGCCCCATAGAGGGCTTGAGGCATTCAACAAAAGAGTTTTTCCCTGGTTTATTGCTGTAGCTTCAACCTCTTTGAGCATCCCCTGTGACCTTTCTTAGGACTTAAAGTGAGAATCAGTTCCCACATGGACCATTTGAAGATGCGTGCTTTACACTTTGTCGAGTCCATTTTGCTTCAGCAACCTTTTCTTTTTGCATTAAACATCAAGCTTGCTCATTTTGCTGTTGTCTGGTTCAATGGATAAAGCTTTTCTGCATTCATAGAATGAAATAAATCTCAGCCATGGCCAATAATTTACTAAAAAACTGAAAAAAATAGATCAAAGATTTAAATAAGGCATCGGTAATTTGTCTCTGCAGATTTATAATTAGATTGCTGCATATAAGCCACTGTTTTACAACTAGGCCGAGTCAACTCGGAAACGGCCTGGTCAAACCGAGCCATTAAAAAAATTTACGACCAGGCCAGCTAACCGGCTAGGTTGGCCGAGTCAACTATGACTCGGCCTAGTCATCCAATGACCAGGCCGAGTCATAGTTGACTCGGTCAACCAGGCCGAGTCCGTATTGACCAGGCCTAGTCATTGAAAACCGGCTGGGCAGCGTAAATCATGAATAATATTATACTTTTGACCATTGAGACAAAACCTTGAAATTCTTTTTACACCAACTTATATAGGAAGTCATGCCCTTTCCAATGAGTATTCATTTACCTCCTAACTGTGTGTCATTGCAGAGATTTTACTTTTTGAAATATGTGTATGTTAAAAATTGAAAAAGGCTGCCAGCCAAGTTGAATAGGCTCACTAAGGCATGTTGGATCCTCCAAATAGACATGTCTCTTCATAGACTCAAACAAGTATATATACCCAACTGAACTTGTCCATTTTAGCTCTGAAATTTTCAGTCAAGAGAGTACAGAAAAAATTGGTTAAGAAGAGGTGAATTGCAGAAAAGAGCAAAGAGTTAAAAAAGGATGAATTTTGGTGAAGATTCTGTGATTGGGATTTGATCGATATACTGTGCAAACCTGAGACTTGTGTCACAAGCATAATTTGGAAACGTAGGACAGAACCTGAGTACTGTTTGGGCCCACAAATCTCACACTTTTTCAGAACTATGGTGTCTTCTGCTTGTAAAACGAATTAGTGGATCTGTGAAAGAATTTAAACCTGTTGTAGCTTGGATTTGTAGTGGGATTTTTTGGACTTGTGGAAGCATTTAAAATCAGATCCGTGGTGACAAAGTTTTGCACTGTGGAGGACATTTTCTTTGAACCATTGAAGCTCAGATCTGTTGAAACTTGAAAATAGTTTGGTCCAATATAGAACATCAGCAGATCTGTGGAGCATCTCTTCTTGACATGGACAGTCTTTTGAAACAGTTTTAAGCAGCCCTTTGAGACAATTTGAGCAGACCTAGGAGGCATTTTGCAGCACTCCCTTGATGTCTTTAGAGCAGCCCTTGAAAAGATTCTGAAGCAGCATTTTGTAGACATGCAAGCACCTTGGAGCAGATTTTGAAGGGCTCTGAAGATAACATCTAAAGCAGTATTGAAGTGCCTTGGAAGCCATTACTGGGATAGCCCTTAGAAGATCTCTTGAGCAGACTTGAAAGCTTGTTGGTGCAGATCTTGAAGACTTCTTAAGCAGGACTTCAAGTGATTCTAATGCAAGTTCTTGGGGATGATCTGAAGCCTACCTTGAGTACTTATAGAGGCATCTAGGGGACAGAGCTATTAGCAGAATTTGGAAGAGTCTTTGAGGAATTTTTGAAGGTGTTTAGATCAGACTAAGAGTCGGTTTAATCCTTGTATGACAGTTGACTATGTTTAATCCTTGGTTATTTGTATTTTGTTTTGAGTCTTTGATCATGTATGACAGTTGACTATGTATTGCCATTGGGTACCATTTTGATATAATGGATTGGTTCATGAGCCTACTTTGATCATATGTTGTCTTCCGTCTATATTATAATGCTGTGTGTTTGGAAACATGAATGAAAATCTTTAAAATTATGTTTAAAATATTTAAAATTATGTTTTTTTATAAAAAAAATAAATATTTAATGTATTTTTTACAACGACCGAGTCATTGAAATCGACTAGGCCGAGTCATTACCGAATCGGAGTCCTGGTCGGAGTCGATCCTCGGCCTGGTCGGAGTCCTGGTCGGAGTCGTTATTATAAGCCCTGTAAACACCCAAAATAAATTTCCTCAAAATTCGTATTGGGCATTTAGCAGTAATGGTTCATAAGTTTTACGGAGTGAACTTGGAATTAAAGAGTTTGCTGTTTTGCATTGTTGGGTCATGAGTGCTAAACCAGACTTATCACATGGTCACATCTTTTGTATCTCAAGGGTTGAGGATTAGATAGGTTTCTCATAGGTGATTCATAGGATGTACATCCTGAGGACATCTCATGTTTTTATCAGTTCACAGATGGATAGGTTTGAGCAGATTCAATACTATTTTGAGTAGGTGCCTCCAGATTTATTTTTAGCATGTTGCCCTCTGCATGTGAGTCATATGCAGATTTTGGATTGTAAAATTTCCTTGAAATTCTGCTACTGCTGTAGTGAACAAATCTGAAACTAATCGTTGCACCAAGACACAGAATTTCTCTACCAATTTGCAGCGGAATAGAACAGAAATAAAACACAGTCACACGATAGCAAAAAATACAAAATTTTCTAGGGAACCCAATTGGGAAAACCCTCTGCTTGTTTGAGAATTTTATTGATAGAGTTTTGAGCAATAGATCTCTTACAATACAATCCTGTTTCAATAGAAAACAACCTTGTTCTCCCTGCTTGACTTAAGCTTGAAATACTTTGCAAGTATCCCTGATCCTGCTCCCTATTTCCTAGCGCAAATCTCAAGGAAATTGCCTTCTATCAACTGCGCACAAGCTTCTCCTTAGTATGCTCTTCCTCTCACAAGCTCCTTCACACAAACTCATGCTCTCTATTGTCTTGTCTCACAACCTTGTGCTCACAAAAACAATGATCCAATTCTGTGCCTTCGTCCTCCTTATAAGCAATTCACATCAGCTAAATCTGGCAAGTTTATTTTGGGAACTTGGACTTGTGATTGCTAAGTTAACTAAGTCTAACTGACTCATGTAACTCATCCTGCCTCAAATAGAAACTGAAGCTCACTTGCTTGTCCTTTTCCAAAGATAACTCGCACTAGGAGACAAACGAACTGAGCCTCCAACTCCTGCGCTTAAGTCAAACTGCTCCATGACTCGTCCTAATTTATAGAAACTCATCCTAACTTATAGGAACTTGTGCATGCTAAGGAAAGACTGCTTATGGTCTCTTTGACTAAGGCACAAGTCAAAGAAGACCTTGCTACTATTTTCAACATGGATTATGCATGGGACATGAATCATGACGACAGTAAAATGTGTTTGTTTACTTTGTTGCTCCAAGCTAGTTTTCCGTTCACCTTTAGAAGCTCAAGATTATTTGGCTGAAGGTAGGACACATTTGTAAAAGATAAATTCATGAGGATGAGTTGATACTATGAAGATCTCTTCATGTAACTTTAACACAAGGTGGGGTGCATTAGTTTACGAGTTTCATTTGCTTGAGGTGAATTGAGTGTTGGGAGTTACACCTTGTGGAGTAGGGACCATTTTCTATTCATGGGTACATTTACTTTGGAGATTAGAGGGAGCTTCCAACCTTAATCCATGGAAGTTTAGATTGCAGATGTCGATGGTGTGAAAATTCTATCACTGTAGCAACTGATTTATTTTTCTTACTTATTCCATAATAAGTTATTTATGAGATTACTTCAATAAACATTAAAATAAATACTGCTGTAGATATCACACCGTAATACAGAAACAAACATATGCACATGCATTAACACATTGACATAGATATTTTGGACAACAGTGCCCGGAAAAAGCCAATGTGGAAAAACTGGTGCAACAAGGGAGGATTTTATTATTCAACAATTCTTTAGTACAACAGGGTGCCAAACTGGCTTATCCACATAGAGAAATAATTCTCCAACACTTCTCCCAATCCAATGTCAACCCGGATGACTTCTGCATGGCTCTCAAACCCTTTGCGTCAACCCTTACTTGATTGCATCATCCCTGGGCCTCTTTGCGTCACCCATGCAGGCCCAACTAGTGACTGCGCAGTCTTTTGCTGCCTTTGCGTTTGCCTGAAAAACCCTACGTCTGCCTCTCTTGCCCTAGTGCTGATCTCCAGTGGCTGATCCCGCCTCTCTGCTCCATACTTGCTGCCTCTTGATTGCTCATCAGACCACTAGTTCAATTTCTCAGTTAACCCCGCTCTAGAAATTGAACTAACTGATCTCCTTCAGTGTGTTCTCCAAGTGACCCTCAAGCCTCTTCTTATACTTTTCTCGTTGACAAATCAGTGGCCGAGATTAAGTCCCTAATCAACGACTAAGATTAGATCTGGCTTGATCCATGACTTTTGGACCATTTTAACACAATTTTATATTAATTCACATTAATATTTTATTTTCCCCAAGTTTAGACTTAGGGACTCCATTAAAAATATTAATTATTTTAATATCTCCCAAACTGTTTAGAATCTGCTTGGAGATCTCATGTGCCTTAGCCTTTCCACCAATTTTCGTGGCTAGAGCACATCCGATGCTACCCCAAATCACAGATGGATGAGTTGAAATTAGGGAGCATAGTCAAAGGGAAAGCCAAAGTACCCATCGATCCCAAGATAATAGCCAAGTTGAAAAGAATCATTTGGATAATGTGAAGGGCCATTTGATCCTTCACATTATGAGGAAGGGAAGTTAACAAAGATGATGTATGGGGCATTTCAAAGTGCCCCAAAATTTAAAGGTGAAGAATAAACTCACTCATATGCATATGAGCAATACAAACATTGCATCTAGCTACTTTATGAAGATCATTGAGCTTAGAGACCAACTCTCTAATATTGGTATGAAGGTCAAAGATAAAGAGCTAGTGCTTATTACGTAGACTGGGTTGTCACCATCATAGGAAACCTTTATGTAAGGTATCTGTGCACATGAACACACCCACATTTTAGAAGCTTTGAGATATTTTCATCCAAGAACAAATTCAGTCCGACAATATAGTAGCCAAGGTGAAAATAATCATTTGGATTATGTTTAGGGCAATTTGATCCTTCACATTATAGGGAAGGGAAGTTGACAAAGGTGATGTATGGGATATTTCAAAGTGTCAAAGTGTCCCAAAACTTGTTGCTGGAGAATAGGCACACTCATATGCATATGAGCAATACAAACATTGTATCTAGCTACTTGACGAAGATCATTGAACTTAGAGACCAACTCTTTGCTATTGGTATGAAGGTCGAAGATGAAGAGCTAGTGCCTATTACATAGAATTGGTTCTCACCATCATAGGAAACCTTTATGTAAGGTATTTCTAAACACGAGCACACCCACATTTTAGAAGTTTTGAGACAATTTCATCCAAGAAAGAACAAGGCAAGATACCTTAGTAGCCAAATTTGAGGAAATGCAAATCCCAATAGTGATCAAGAAGATGAAGGAAGGAGGAGAGAAAGGAGGACGAAAGAGGGAAAGGAAGGAACAAATATGTTCTTCCCATCATGTCACAAAGGGCCACTTGACATCTTTCAAATGTCACAAGAAGGAACAATATGTGAGTCAATTTCTAGAGAAGAAGGGAATCAACAACAAAAATAGTTTGCAGGGAGTGTATAAGTTGCAATAAATGAGTTGGCATCCAATTTGGAGGCATCCTTCTCCCTTGTTCCTTGTTTGTCCACCAATACCACTTATAGTGTTGGTTGGTAAGTGGATAGTGGTGCGTTTAGGCACATGACCTTTAACCAAAAGACCTTTAGCAAGTTTCGGGAGCGAGAGGGAGGTATGCAAGTGGAGTTAGGTGGTTAAGCTACTTACCTACTGATTGAAATGAGAACCATCTCTTTCCAAATGTATGCTCTTGAATTGACCAGTGATCCTTTTGCTCTTGGTTTGAAAGAAAATCTCCTTTTAGTTTCACAGATAAAAAATAGGGAATGCTTAGTTGAATTTAATGATTACAATGCACCATTAGAGATTGCAACCATGATTTTCCAGAGGTTTTATCTAGAGGTGTGTGAGAAGGAGGCCTCAGTAGGCTCCTTGTTCATCCTATGAAGCGTGGAACTCTAATGCATGACAATGACAAGTTGAGTGAGTTTGGGCATATCAATTTTTGGCCACTTGCTCTATAGAGTCCTTCCAATCTTGAAGGATGTGATGCAAGGATTGTTAGAGTTCGAGATCTAGAAGACTAGAGTGTGCAAGGGATGTGCACTCGAGAAACATTTAAGAGTTGTGTTTCCATCCAATGAGCAAAATTTAAGAGAGATTCTTGACTTGATTCATTTTGATGTGTGTGGACCTATGTCCACTTTCTCAATAACAATTAGTTTTTATTATGTTTCTTTTATTGATGATTTCTCATGTAAAACTCAGATTTATTTTTTGAAGGCTGAGGATGAAGTATTCAATAAGTTCATAGACTTCAAGGCCTTGGTTGAGAATTAGATAAGTAGGAAGATCAAAGTGTTGAGGCCTGACATTGGAGGAGAGTACACCAAAAAGTTTGATGCATGTTGCAAGTATGTAGGAATAAAGAGGGAGTTGATAGTGCCTTGTAACCTACAATAGAATGGGTTTGTAGAGAGAGAATCAATCCATCATCGAGATTGTAATGACCATGATCCATGAAATGGATATACTCATGAGTCTTTGGATGGAAGCATTTGATATTTCGGTTTGCATTATGATTAGATGTTGCCACAAAAGTTTGAAGGACAAGACCAAATGAAGCTTTACCGATTACAAACTCAAGGCAACACATTTTTTTAACAGTAACTAGGAAATTATATTAAGCAAAATTTGTGCATGGGGGCACAACAAAGTTATTTAGAGATCAACATAGTGTTGTTACATCAATTTTAGGCAAAACATCGTTATGGTTTATATCCAAATCATCTATTTTATAACTATACTTAACTATATAAAACCAGGGAAATGATATTGTATACACTTTTTGAACACCCCTAAAATTAGTCATCAAGGAATTGGTCAAAATGACACTCTTGAGTTAATTTGTAGGGTTCTAGGGTAGTACCCCACTCACTGGGTAGCCAATTCCTTTGCTGCAGAGTTGTTGGAGTGGAGAACATGAAAATAAATTACCTTCAAGAGGGATTTCAATCCTGATCATATTCATCAAAATATTGTATGTATCCGAGGGTTAAGCGGGGAACTGCCATAATACAGGTGCCTTATGGTGTTTTTGGAGTCCCTTATTATAACTAGATTGCCAATATGAAGTAAGACCACTATAGAGATTCCTTGGGGCAAGGCATACGCCTTTGCTTGGTTGTTGGAAGTGTGTCTGAGACTCTAAGAGAAGGTTTTGTCTATTGTTCTTTTGGGGTGATAAATCATTCCCCTCACTTAGTCTACCTAATGAGAAGAGGACTTGTTACCCACCATTTTGTAGGTGATATCCCTAGGAGATTTTTTTTCTCCAAAATAATCCTCGATCGCTAGTCAAAAACCCCTTGTAGCGACCGGCTAGGTCATTGTGCCATTTATCCGCCACATGAGCCAGCCATGTGGTCCTTCACCTATCTGCCATAATCGTATGTTTGAAGGTGGGCCTCTTGGACCTAAAGATATGCCTTCTCATTTGGTAATTGAGTATTGTAGTTTGCTTATCATGGACACTTATGGGCATGGATCAATGGGGGGATTTGGCAGAAAGAATGGGTTAGGTCTGTACTCTTGTCTCGTAGACCGCTTTTGAATATTAACCTTGTATTCTAGTCCTGTAGGATCTCTTTTACTAACCATTTGGCTTTAGGGATGGTATTTCACGGGAAACCCTGATTTTGGTGGCATGGTCGCGCTCCCTTATCCACTTATGTTTCTCCCTTTCCACTCATTATTACCCCATTCATCATCTCTCCCACCTGGTTCCACATTCCTCCACCGGGTCCACATAGGGTTAGCTCACCCCTTCCCCTTGCCCACACCTTGGGTCATGGCTTGGAATGATGCTCGGAGGTTGATGCAGCTAAAAAGAAAGATAAAAGCATATTTGACCATATTCAACAGGAAAATGTACCACAAAATGCAAAAGATGGTCAGGACAAACACATTTAGCATGTGAGCAAAAGTCAATACATGAGCTCCACCCCATCATCATGGCCATCACCCCGGTTCCTACAGGTTCTATGAACCTCCTTCATCATAAAGGAACCCATGATTGTCCCAACCCCTGGTGGGTAATGAACCGCCCTACCTTAAAAATGGGTATTCAATGTTATATATTATACATCATGCTCTTTTCCCTTGAGCCTCGAGCAGTTAATCAAAGAAACTGTTAAAAAAGCAAAAGGCATATAAAGAAGGGTGGAAAAATCAAGGTCGGGGCACCTCAAGTACCACGATTGCTCCCTACTATACATTATAAACCCAAGTGCGGGATTCCCTCTTATCAACTACCTTTGTACTCCAACATGTGACCCAGGGCTGCCCCTTCTCATCCCCTACTTCATACACCTATCTGTCACATGCCACCACCTTTTGAAGGATGTACCTTGAACATATTAACCCCTTTAGAAGTAAAAACCACCTAATAGGATACTTGGTTAACCCATTTGGAATTTACGAGACATTGGCACATCCGAAGCCCATTGTGGAAAGACATGCCATTATGAAGTCCCCATTTGTGGTCAATAATTGGTAAGCTCATTGACTGGATTTATTGGTGGTCAATGATTGGTAAGTTCATTTACTCGATTTCTCTAATGACTTGTTGTACTAGAAGGCTAGGGGACACATTGGATCTTATGCAGGATTGTAGATGGTCTCCATCTTGGGTTTGGTCTCCCTATATGAGGTCCTAATCTTTCAAAGGGCTCCATTGGCACATGTAGGGTGTGTTTTGAGAGCCATGGGCCTCCATAGCAGTAGACAACACTCCATGGATCCTTGAGGATGGTCAGAGATGCTCGAGATACTCCCATTGGATGAGGAAGATGCACTTGGTTCATGTTTTGCTTAGTCGACCCCACAAATGTATCATGCACTTGGAAGCTGACACAGGGCTTGTAAAACGATGTGGCATCCCCTACGTCATCATCAGAGCCCTCGCAGATGATCTACATGTATCTTCGACTCAGTTGGAGACCCATGAGGTTATTATTGTGTCCCCACACCCATTGGGAGCACCATAGGTTTATTGTTTGGAGAGCAAGGGGCCAACCCCTTGTCCATCACTTTTGAGGGTCCTACTCTTCATTATGGCACCCATGGACCTCATTAGGACTCTTAGAGGGCCCTACAACATGCATAGATTATTATTTGACCTCTTGAGAGGCTTATTCTTTCATTTATGAGCTAGTTTGGTGGGTTTGTCACCAAAAGTTAGATTATTAGAACATTACTTTATTTTTGGGGCATATGTAGGCCAAGGAGGCTAATTCGAACTCCTAATTTGTGTATAAATACAAGCGAGACGTGTTAATTTTGCTCATTATCACTTTGGATTGGATCTTTTCTCTCTCTTGAGTATTTTACACTTTTTCTAGAGGATGAATTGGAGCTTTATGGATGAATTTTGATTTGTGGATATTGTTTATCTTATCTTGGAGCTTCTCCCTTGTCAATTGTGGATGGTTGGATATATTTGGTTACATGTAAGTACATGTTTTTAATGTTATTTTTGTTTTACTTTATCATATACATTGGACTGAGATTTTCACTATTTTTAGGGTTAATTGTTGCATGCATTTACTGCTTTAAATTGTGGAATTTTGTCTCTATTATAACATCTCTCAATGTTTGGGCCATGTAATGTGAATGGAATTTCCTAGGGGTAATTTTGACAACGAATTGACCTTGATAAGCCATCTCTTTTATACATCAAAGTATATAAGCTGCAAGATTGCTTCTCTTTGACCTAGAAGGCTAGCAAAGTAGTCTTGAGGCCTCCTTGACCAAGAACCAAAAGATCCTCACTCATATTCAACATAGACTCCATTCTCCCAAGACTAAGGCACTGATCTACCAACAGGTGGTCACCTAAAATCATATATTTTCACCTTTTTCTAAGCCTAGCCAAGTTGGGTCACCTAGGGCATCATTTTCCCGACAAACTACCCTTCCAAAAAGTTCTATCTCTTAGGGTCTCTTGTGCTAATGTTTACTCAAAACCTCCTTCAAATTTGAGGCCATTTTGACGGTGGAGCTGTGAGAAAAGCCAAACCCTAGCTTCAAGATCAAACTTTGCCCTAACATCCCCAAAGTCTAGCACCTTATTGGATCAATTCAAACCTTTAAGTGAATATTCTTTCTTTGATCTATTTCCACACTTTGTTTAGGTTAGGGATAATCATTGACTGCCTTACTCTTTTCGCCTACCTAGACTGGGTCCACTTGGTCCCTTTCCTTTGAAAAGATAATTCTTCAAGAACCATCCGAGATACCAATTTCAATAAGGATTTTAGGGATTAGGAAATTCCTTCGTAAGTCATATCCCATAAACCTAACTCTCAAATCCTCCCTTCCTTTCCCTAGAAGGGATCCAAAACTGATCCATAGAAAGACTGTCATCGAACCGTGACTAACACATGTCGAATAAATCTTGAATGAAATCCAAAACAGCAATCGAAAACACCCTGAACCAGTGGCCATGGCAGCCGGCGTGGAACGAAGAGGGCCTCGGTCAAAGCGCGCTGACCGAGGCCCATGGAGACTGCGCAGGAGGTCAAAATAGCCCCTGGGAGCCCCGGATCGGGAAAAGGAGCTAGTTTTCGATGCGTGTTAGCGCTAACGTGCATCGCTAGGCAAACAGGGCCAAAGTGGAAAGCCTCAAGCACCCGGTCGCATGGAGGAACCGAAGGACCGCGGGCGGAAAAAGGAAAAAGCGTCAATGCACGACAGTGAGACCCACGGCCTGGAAACCGGTGGTTTCCTCGGGACGCCCTTGAATGGTAAATGGTTTTGGAGAAAACAGAGTGAGCACCCTCAGCGATCGACGCGTGGTAGCAGAGGAGAGAGAAAAACCGCCGCGATCGCGCGCTGTCGGTCGAGCAAGTCAACCGCGCTCGACGTGCTAATGACGTTGGATCTGGAGGAGCCCAGAGCGGACGACTGAGATTGCACCCGATAGACAGAGCCGGATTGACAGGGGATTAAGCCGCGATTTAAGAGGATTTGGAATCCGTTGACCGCCACGGTGGAGAAAGCAACGAATCGACAAGCGGGCTGGCACAGTTCCGATGGAGACACGTGGCTACTTCCTGAGCGTTATGCTGACGCCAAACAGGGAATTCCAAACACACAGGCGATAGGCGAATCGACGTAGGAAGGAGAGGAAACGAACAGACACTGAGGTCAAATGGTTAAAGCCACGAACAGAGACAGTCAAACACACACACACAGAGAAGGAGACAGACAGTCGAATTCAAGAGAGGTAGTGAACAGTGAACCCTGAGAGGAGGACTGAACACAGAGAACAGTAAGCCAAGCAGAGGGGACAGAGGGCCGAGTTGACCACAGGCAGCATCGAGCACCAGAGAGCTTGAAGATCCAAGCCTTCCCATAGAGGAATCTGTCTAGATTGAGCATCAGAGTTGGCTCTTTCCACTATAGACCGAAGGTCACAAAGCTGGTAGGAGGAAATAGACTCTGTGTACTCTGAGTGGCTTGGGGAATCCAAGAACCACCCTGCCAAGCAAAATCTGCTTCAGGAGAACTCATATTGAGTCCCTGCATTTGTAATTCTCTGCTTAAAGACGCAATAAGACAAGGCCACCACTGAAGCTGAACCAGAGATGTAGCCCTGGAGATTAGGGTGAACTCCTTATTAAAAATTGCTTGTGTCTTTGTATTGCTTACTGTAGTTCTCTGTTGTCTTTCCATTTAAAATGTCTGTGTATTGGAAATCTGATCGATCTGTTGTTTCAATAACACAAAACACACACCAGCACATGAGTCTGTAATACCTTTTGTTTATTGAATCTTTAACTGAGGTCACTCATAGGGTAATTATCAGATCAAGTGGTATCAGAGCTCTAGGCTGTAAGGTTAGACAAGCTTGTGTTGGTTTAGCTGTGAATGCTCACTAGATCAAAACTCAAACTAGGAGAAGGCGAGTTGGTGGAAACTAATCCTGAAATTGGGAGAGTCTATCCTCGAAAGACAATGTCAAAAGAAGGTTCTATAGGGCCAGACCCTCAATTCATAGAAAGTTTCCTAACTATGAAGTCTATGGTAGAAGAAATGTATAGACACTTTAGAAAGCATAAGGATGAAGATTTATCAGGCTCTAAGCAAGATAAAGAAGAAGATGAATCTCATTCCCATAACCCCTCGAAAGGAAAGGGAAAAGAAGAAAGCTTTCCTACACCTCCTAGTAGCCTTGTGCATAATAAGAAAGCCTCTTTGATTAAACTAGATGTTAAATTTGATTTGCCTATATATGATAGAGAGTTGAACGCTGAAAAGTTGGACAACTGGATAAGACAAATTGATGTGTATTGCAGGGTACAAAACATAGACTCAGACAAGAGTAAGATTCAGCTGGCAAGCCTACGCCTAGGAGGCACTGCCTTGGTTTGGTGGGAAGGCAGAACCCAAGCTGATGTGAAGAAGCATGGTAAGACCATCTCTGTCTGGAGTGACTTTGTCTCTGCCATCAGAAAACAGTTCTATCCATTGGCCTACATGCAACAAGCCATGATGAGTTGGCAAACTCTTCGGCAGTTGAAAGGGCAAAGTGTGCAAGGGTATACTCAAGAGTTCATAAAAAGAGCATTGATGTTGGGTATCTCATTAGACTCACCAGAAACTCTTTTGAAGTACATTGGTGGTCTACACAGCTACATGAGGCATACCATCTTCATGTTTAATCCCACTAGTATAGATGAGGTATCTGTACAAGCCACCCATCTAGAAGCTAGAGGAAATAATGGAAATCCAGAAGTTGGGGGACCATCCCAACCCACTGTAAGCAAGAGCAAGGAGAAAAGAAAGCATAAGTGGAAAGCAAGGAAGGCTAACAATGCACAGAAAGGCAAAGCTTCATGCACTCACTGTAAAAAGGAGGGGCATGATGATGAGCACTGTTGGATTCTGCATCCACAGCTGAAGCCTAAGAAGTTCGAGGGCAAGAAGAAGAAGACTGCTGCAGCTATTCAGAAAGATTTGGGGTCAGACTTAGGAGATGAAACAATCATTGCAGCCACAGGTATAAAAGGTAAGAATTCTGAAACATCTACTTGTAATTCTGCTCAATCTGTTATTGATGAAGAACATGAGAGAAAAAGGCATGAGCTTTTCCATATTCGAGTTGTTTCCAAAAACCAAAGATTGATACTTTGTTTGATAGTGGCTCACAAGTAAATCTGATTTCTGAAGCAATTGTAAAGAAATTGGGATTAACAACTACACCTCATAAGAAACCATACCTGTAACGTCCTGCAGTGCATGAACGACTGGGCGCGCGCTCCTTCCTCCACAGAAATCGACTAAGGCATGAAGAAGAGCCACGAGCGACCAAGGCATGGCATATATATGCGGATGAATGGGCGTTCACGGGTTTATAGGGCGAGTCGAGGGGAGCTCGTCCACGAGCCGACCAAGGTGCGATGGCGAACAATGGATGAATCGGTGGGGCGGTCCCGCGCCATGGGGGGGCCGACCACAGGAAGGCATCGCAAAACATTTGAAGGCGCGTTGGTTAGGCGTTTGTGGAAGGGTCGGCCGAAGGCATGACCGCCACGCAAAGAGGTGTATAAACTACACGATGGACTTGGCATTTTCATCATCGTTCATCGTTCATCTTCCATCGTTCAAACAAGAGGTGCGAGCGAGTGAGGGCCGCAGCAAAGGCGCAAGAAATGCGCCCGCTTGCTGGGTGGTGTACACGGGCTGCACGAGAGTTGGGAGAACGGTTGAAGGTGCGGGTGGAGGGTGTTCTAAGGCGCCCGCCCGCCGGACGAGGATTGAGTTTTGGATTGCGGTTGGTGTGGGTTGTGCACGGGTGCACCCGCCCATTTGGGCAAGGAAAACTTGTGTCCGGTTGTGAGTTGTATTTCGGTTGAGGTTGAGGTGTGACCATCGTGCGCTCTTGCACGGGTGGGCGCCCAACCCGGGTATGAAACGTCGGTCGAGCCAAGCTCCCGGTCATTGTACAAAATTTCTCATATATAATAAAAGATTTATCTTGCATATGATTGTGTTCAAGCTGCTGTTCTATCATGTTCTTATTAATGGTTTCCGCACATTAATATAATAATTCATGTTTATGATGAATGTTAAGGCGTAGTTCGCAAAGTAGGCTAACAATGGAGAATGTTGGTTACTTAGGCGGTGCTGCACTCGGCCAATTTAACGAACAAAGAACTGGGGGCGTGACAGGTGGTATCAGAGCAGGTTCACAGGTGGTGAAGCCGTCGCTGGATGAACGCAGAGAACAGACATGTATGCAGGGAAAAGTTATGGAGAAATTGTGGATGAACATTCTAGGTTTCGTGGACTTGATGGTTCATGGCAAGACCATTCAAGCTCTAGTGGACACGGGGGCCACTCATAACTTCATGACAACACGATTGGAAAAAGAGGTTGGACTGATGATCTTCCCCTCGAATGTGGAAGTCAAGGCAGTGAACTCTAGAGCTAAAGTGGCGGGTTTGGCACACGAAGTGCCTGTGCAGATAAAAGACTGGAAGGGTCAGTTGGACTTCACAGTGATGGAGATGAACGACTTTGATATGATACTCGGACAGGATTTCTTGAAGGGCAACAAGGCTATTGTTGTCCCCTTTTGTGATGAGGTGGTGCTGGTTGGACAGACACAAACTTGGACTTTGCCCACTCATAGGCAAAGGAGGGAAGTCAGGGTGCAACATGTTTTGGCACTAAGTTTGGAGAAGGCTATGAAGGAGTTAGATATGGAGACATATGCGATGATGTTCAAGGGAGTCGAAGGTGATGGAGTGGGGACGCCTGTTCCAGACGAGATTTCTGAGGTACTGGCCAAATATGCAGATTTGATGCATGATGAGCTATCAAAGAAGCTTCCACCAAGGCGTGCAGTGGACCATAGCAATGAGCTTGAGCCAGGAAAGCAACCCCCGGCCAAAGCACCTTATTGGTTGTCAGGACCTGAGTTGGAAGAATTGAAACGACAGCTAAAGGAGTTAGCTGATGCAGGTTTCATCAGACCTTCAAGGTCCCCTTATGGAGCTCCGGTATTGTTCCAGCGGAAGAAGGATTCGAATGAGCTACGGATGTGCTGTGATTACCGTGCATTGAACAAGCAGACGGTAAGGAACATGTATCCTTTGCCATTGGCTGCTGATTGCTTTGACAAGCTTGCGAAAGCCCGAGTGTTTTCCAAGCTGGACTTGAGGCATGGGTATTATCAGGTGCGAATAGCTGAAGGAGACGAGAAGAAGACCGCGATAGTAACAAGGTATGGTAGCTTTGAGTTCCTTGTTATGCCATTCGGGTTGTGTAATGCTCTTGCTACGTTTTGCACTTTGATGAATGATGTCCTACGACCATACTTGGATTCGTTCGTAGTAGTATACTTGGACGATATAGTGGTGTTCAGTGACAACATGGAGGATCATAAGAAGCACTTGGTGATGGTGTTCGAGGCACTGAGGGCAAATCAGTTGTTCTTGAAGAAGTCTAAGTGTGTGTTTGCTCAGACCGAGATTCCGTTCCTTGGGCATATTGTTGGTCAAGGGTACATACGGATGGAGCCGAGCAGAGTGAAGGCGATCGAGGACTGGGTTGAACCGAAGAATGTCCATGAGATGAGGGTGTTTTTGGGCATGACCAACTACCAACGGAAGTTCGTAGAGGGGTACTCCAAGGTAACATCATCACTGACAGACCTATTGAAGAAAGACAAGAGGTGGAGTTGGACGGATAAATGTCAGAAGGCATTTGATGACTTGAAGAAGAGGATGGTTACAACACCGATACTGAAGTTGCCTGACTTCGAGAGACCGTTTGAGGTACACACTGATGCTTCGGATTTTGCCATAGGAGGGGTTCTTATGCAGGATGGGCATCCGGTGGCGTACGAGAGTCGGAAGTTGCAGGATAGAGAACGGAGGTATCCGGTCCATGAGAAGGAGATGACTGCAATCATTCACTGTCTTCGTGTGTGGAGGCACTACCTGATTGGGAAGCCGTTTGTTGTCGAGACTGACAACGTTGCAGCAAGTTATTTTGCATCACAACCGAAGCTTTTTGTGAAGCAAGCTCGTTGGCAGGACTTCTTGACAGAATTCGACATGACTATCGAGTATAGACCGGGAAGACATAATGCGGTAGCAGATGCCCTTAGCAGGAAGGGACAACTTGCAGCATTGGAAGGAGAAGATCGGGCAGCTAGGAGTAGGAGTCGAGTTTAGATGTTAGAAGAGATGCAGAATAAGATCAAGGAAAGTGTTGAAACTGATACTTTGGCGCAGAATATAGTGAAACAGATAAAGGAGGGGAAGACACGAAAGTTCTTTCTACGGGACGGGTTCTTGTTCTTTGGAAACTGAATCTATGTTCCAAAGTCATCTGGGCTCAGGAGGCACCTTTTGAAGGAGTGCCACGACTCGCCATGGGCTGGCCACCCAGGGATGCGTCGTTCTTTGGCATTGTCGGAGAGAGGATTCTTTTGGGAGAAGATGTGAGAGGATGTAGAGGAGTATGTACATACGTGCATCATTTGTTAGTAGGAAAAATCGGATACTCAGAGGCAAGGAGGACTGTTGCAACCTTTACCGATTCCTGAGAGACCATGGATGAGTGTCTCGATGGACTTCATCACTCAGTGGCCACAGGTTCAGGGGTATAATGGGATAATGGTCGTGGTTGATCGTTTTTCCAAGTATTCTGTCTTTGTTCCAACAAAGATACCGTGTGGAGCCGAGCAGACTGCGGAGTTGTTCTTTAAGAACATAGTGAAGTATTGGGGGATTCCATTGAGCATCGTGTCGGATAGAGATCCGCGTTTTACAGGCAGATTTTGGACCACATTGTTCAAGTTAGTTGAGACAGATTTGTTGATGAGTTCGAGTTACCATCCGCAGACCGATGGGCAAACCGAGAGGATCAACGCATTGCTGGAGGACTACTTGAGACATTATGTGACGACTGATCAGAAGAATTGGCCTGAACTCTTGGATATTGCTCAGTTTAGCTACAATATTCAAAAGAGTTCTGCAACGGGGTATAGTCCATTTGAGTTGGTGAATGGGCAGATGCTGGTTGCACCGCATACCGTAGTGACAAGAGGTTTCTTGAGGAGTCCTCATGCGAAGAAGTTCATGAAGGCTTGGGATGAGACCTTGGAGTTAGCACGATTGCGCTTGCACGAAGCTGCAAGGAGAATGAAGAAATACACTGATCGAGGAAGACGGGATGCGCACTTCAGTGTGGGAGATATGGTGTTTCTCAGGATTACCGGGGAGCAGTTTCAGCCAGCCAAGGGGACTGCGAGCAAACTGACACGGAAGTATGAGGGACCATTCCGAGTGAAGAAGAGAGTGGGGGAAGTTGCTTATGAGCTGGAGCTTCCGCACCATATGCACATGAAGCATCCGGTTTTTCACATGAGTCAGTTGAAGAGATGCAGACTTGATGCTGATCATCCAGAGAGAGTTGAATCGCCGAGAGGACCAGCCGGGATTATGGACAAGCCAGGACTGGAGTTGGATAAGATTTTGAGCTACAGAACTACAGGGATTGGTTGCCACATGAAACGGGAGTATCTTGTCAGATGGAAGAATGCACCGGAAGAGGAGAGCTGGGAATCGGAGGACTCACTTTGGAGATGGAAGAAGAAGATTGCGAAGTATGAACGGAAGATACTGAGGCAGTCAGGATTGTCGAGGGCGACAATGATTTCAAGTGCGGGAGGATGTAACATCCTGTAGTTCATGAACGATCGGGCGCGCTCTCCTTCCTCCACGGAAATCGACTAAGGCACGAAGAAGAGCCGCGAGCGACCAAGGCATGGCATATATATGCGGATGGATGGGCGTTCACGGGTTTATAGGGCGAGTCAAGGGGAGCTCGTCCACGAGTCGACCAAGGTGCGATGACGAACAATGGATGAATCGGTGGGGCGGTCCCGCGCCATGGGGGGGCCGACCACATGAAGGCATCGCAAAACGTTTGAAGGCGCGTCGGTTAGGCGTTTGTGGAAGGGTCGGTCGAAGGCATGACCGCCATGCAAAGAGGTGTATAAACTACACGATGGACTTGGCATTTTCATCATCGTTCATCACTCATCTTCCATCGTTCAAACAAGAGGTGCGAGCGAGTGAGGGCCGCAGCAAAGGCGCAAGAAATGCACCCACTTGCCGGGCGTGTACACGGGTTGCACGAGAGTTGGGAGAACGGTTGAAGGTGCGGGTGGAGGGCATTCTAAGGTGCCTGCCCGCTGGACGAGGAGCGAGTTTTGGATTGCGGTTGGTGTGGGTTGTGCACTGGTGCGCCCGCCCATTTGGGCAAGGAAAACTTGTGTCCGGTTGTGAGTTGTATTTCGATTGAGGTTGAGGTGTGACCATCGTGCGCTCTTGCATGGGTGGGTGCCCAACCCGGGTATGAAATGTCGGTCGAGCCAAGCTCCCGGTCATTGTACAAAATTTCTCATATATAATAAAAGATTTAACTTGCATATGATTGTGTTCAAGCTGCTGTTCTATCATGTTCTTATTAATGGTTTCCGCACATTATATAATAATTCATGTTTATGATGAATGTTAAGGCGTAGTTCGCAAAGTAGGCTAACAATGGAGAATGTTGGTTACTTAGGCGGTGCCGCACCCGGCCAATTTAACGAAAAAAGAATTGGGGGCGTGACAATACCCATTAGGATGGTTGAATGATAAAAGACAACTACAAGTGACTAGACAATGTAAACTCAAGTTTTCTTTTGGGTTAACATTTGTAGATGAGGTTGAGTTAGATGTAATTCCTTTGGATATATGTGGAATTGTTTTAGGAAGTCCTTACTTGTATGATAGAAAGATTATTTTATATAGAGCTGAGAACAAGTATCTACTTGTTAAAGAGGGAATCAAATACTTTGTAAGAGCTCATAAGCTCAAGAATAACTATACTCTCATAAACTCAGGACAGATGAAAAGAATGATAAATTCATGCAAACAGTTCTTACTAATGGTTGTAAAGGAAAGGAAAACTGATAAAACCGATGTATTTGAGGGTTGTAATTCTGATTAGCAAGCTGATATAGAAAAGATTGTTTCAGAGTATGATGTCTTGTTTCAATAACCTCAAGGTTTGCCACCCAAAAAGGAAATAGTACATGATATTATTTTGCAACAAGATGTTCCTTTGCCTAACATTGGGATGTACAGGTTATCTGCTTTAGAGAATGCTGAAATCAAGAAGCAGGTGCGGGAGTTGCTCGAGAAGGGGTTCATCAGGCCTAGCACATCACCATGTGGATCACCAATCGTCTTGGTGAGAAAGAAAGATGGCTCGTGGAGAATGTGCATTGATTACCGAGCACTAAATAAGATAACAATTAAAAATTGTTATCCCCTTCCTCGCATAGATGATCTTTTAGATCAATTGGAGGAATCTGTTTATTTCACCAAGCTGGATTTGCATAGTGGATACCATCAGGTCAGAGTTGCAGAGCAAAGATGCATGGAAGACTGCTTTCAAAACAAAGCAGGGATTGTATGAATGGCTGGTTATGCCTTTTGGCTTGACCAATGCCCCTGCTACTTTCATGAGATTAATGAATGATGTACTCAACCTTTTCTTGATGATTTTGTTATTGTGTATCTGGATGACATTCTGATTTTTAGTAAAACGTGGGAAGAACATTTAAAGCATGTTAAGCAGACATTAGATGTTTTGAAAAGAGAGAAACTTTATGTTAAACTCTCCAAATGTGAATTTGGTAAAACCTCTCTAAATTATTTGGCTCATATAGTAGGGGGAGGTGAATTGAAAATAGATCCCTCTAAAGTGGCAGTCATCATAAACTGGCCTAAACCCAAGTCTGCTACAGAAGTGAGAAGCTTCTTAGGAGTAGCTCAGTATTGGAGGAAGTTCATTTCAAAATTTTCCTCAATTGCAGCTCCCTTACATGTTTTAACAAGATTGAACAAGGTGTTTCAGGGGGGAGGAAAACAACAGAAAGCCTTCGACACCTTGAAAGACAAAATTAGTACAACACCTGTACTAGCACTGCCAGATATACAAAGACCATTTGAGATCCAAACTGATGCCAGTGACTATGCCATGGGAGCAGTGTTGACACAACACGGTAAACCCATATGTTTTCATCCTGAGACTTTTAATCCTGCGGTAGTTAACTATCCTACATATGATAAGGAACTGTATGCATTAGTTCAGAGTGTGAAAAAGTGGAAACATTACTTAATGGGCAAAGAGACAGTAATACATACTGATCATCAGCCACTTCAATACCTACACTCCCAAACTAAATTGCAACAATTAAGACATTATAGATGCATGGGTTTTCTACAACAGTTTCATTTAGTCATCAGATATAAAAAGGGCATACATAACAAGGTTGCAGACATGCTATCTAGACCCATTATAAATGCATTTGCCATACTTAAGCATAATTCTGTGCTGCATGAAAGCTACATAGAACAATATGCTCAGGACATGGACTTTAAAGATGTATATGCAATTTTGAGTCAAGGCAAAAGAGTAGAAGAATTGGACTATCATGTGAAGGACCGACTCTTATACCATTGTGGGAAACTCTGCATTCCACAAACTGAGAGAGCAAAGATAATTAGGGAAGCACACACTTCTCTGATATCAGGTCACTTTGGGGTAAGTAAAACAGTTGCACAGCTGCAAAGGTTCTGTTATTGGCCAAAAATGAGTGAGACAGTTTCTAGATATGTAAAGGGGTGTGCTATGTGTGCTAAAAGCAAGCCCAACAACAAAAAACTAAGCTTGTACACTCCATTGCCAGTGCCTTCTCACCCTTGGGAAAGCATTTCCATGGATTTTGTTGGAGGACTGCCTAAATCTAAGAAAGGTAATGATTACCTATATGTTGTTGTGGATAGGTTCAGCAAAATGTGTATTTTGATGCCCTGTAGCAAACATATTACAACTGAATAAACTGCAAAATTGTTCTTTGAACATGTATGGGTTCATTTTGGATTACCCACTTCTATTGTATCTGATCGAGACACCCGATTTGTGGGGAAGTTTTGGTTCAGTCTGTGGGAGCTGATGGACACCAAATTAAAGAAAAGCACCGCTTTTCATCCACAAACAGATGCCCAGACAGAAGTAGTTAACAAGACAATGATCCAATTCTTGAGAGGATATTGCAGCAAACATCCTAAGCTTTGGGATGAGCACTTATGCTATGTGCAACATGCTTACAATATAGCCAAACACTCTTCTACACAGAGATCTCCTTTTGAGACTTGCTTTGGTTTCATACCAAGGTCTCCTTTGGATTTTGTCTTTGGTAAAGATACCATGGTTGATGGACACAGTGATGTGGACAAAGCAACTAGGTTCATTGAACAGATCCAGGAGATCCATCAAGCAGTACAGGAACAATTGGAAAAGAGCCAGGCCAAGTACAAGGCTAGGCATGATAAGCATCGGATGGAGCATAGTTTTCAAGTTAGAGACCAAGTCTGGCTGTATATCATCAAGGACAGGATGCAAGGTGAAGTTAAGAAGCTAAAACCTATCAGGTATGGACCCTTCAGGCTACTTGAGAAGATTGGTGAGAATGCTTTTCGCCTTGATCTGCCAGCTTACATGCACATCTACTCAGTCGTGAACACAAATTGCTTGAGGTTGTTTGAGCCTTCAATGATTAAGGACCCTGAAGAGCAAAGTCAATTGCCTTCTGTTGATGACCTACTACCAGAATATCTTAATGAGTTACAGGAAGACACAGTGCTGGACAAAAAGGTAAGGACGACGCGCAGTGGACAGGTGGAATACCTGAGGATTGAGCTTAAAGGTTCGAAGCCGAGCAGTGCGAAGTGGATTGAGATTGGATAAGTGAGACAACAGTTTCCTCACTTAGTCGTTGTTTGAAGAAAACCAACTTTTGGTGGCCCAAAAGCTTTTCAGTTGGGAGGCTGTGATCCAAAACGGATCCATAGAAAGACTGTCATCGAACCGTGACTAACACAGGTCGAATAAATCTTGAATGAAATCCAAAACAACAATCGAAAACACCCTGAACCAGTGGCCATGGCAGCTGGCATGGAACGACGAGGACCTCGGTCAAAGCGCACTAACCGAGGCCCATGGAGACTGCACAGGAGGTCAAAATAGCCCCTGAACCAGTGGCCATGGCAGCTGGCGTGGAACGACGAGGACCTCAGTCAAAGCGCACTAACCGAGGCCCATGGAGACTGCATAGGAGGTCAAAATAGCCCCTGGGAGCCCCGGATCGGGAAAAGGAGCTGGTAATGCGCATCGCTAGGAAAACAGGGCCAAAGTGGAAAGCCTCAAGCCCCCGGTCGCATGGAGGAACCGAAGGACCACGGGTGGAAGGAGGAAAAAGCGCCAATGCACGATGGTGGGACCCATGGCCTGGAAACCGGCGGTTTCCCTAGGACGCCCTTGAACGGTAAGCGATTTTGGAGAAAACAGAGCGAGCACCCTCAGCGATCAACGAGTGGCAGCAGAGGAGAGAGAAAAATAGCCGCGATCGCGCGCTATCGGTCGAGCAAGTCAACCGCGCTTGACGTGCGAATGACGTTGGATCTAGAGGAGCCCAGATCAGACAACTGAGATTGCACCCGATAGACAGAGCGAGATTGACAGGGGATTAAGCCGCGATTTAAGAGGATTTGGAATCCGTTGACCGCCACGGTGGAGAAAGCAACGAATCGACAAGCGGGCTGGCGCAGTTCCGATGGAGACACGTGGCTACTTCATGAGTGTTATGTTGACGTCGAACAGGGAATTCCAAACACACATGTGATAGGCGAATCGACGCAGGAAGGAGAGGAAACGAATAGACACGGAGGTCGAATGGTTAAAGCCACGGACAGAGACAGTCGAACACACACACACAGAGAAGGAGATAGACAGTCGAATTCAAGAGAGGTAGTGAACAGTGAACCCTGAGAGGAGGACTGAACACAGAGAACAATAAAGCCAAGCAAAGGGGACAGAGAGCCAAGCTAACCACAGGCAGCATCGAGCACCAGAGAGCTTGAAGATCCAAGCCTTCCCATAGAGGAATCTGTCTCGATTGAGCATCACAGTTGGCTCTTTCCACTGTAGACCAAAGGTCACAGAGCTGGTAGGAGGAAATAGAGTCTGTGTACTCTGAGTGGCTTGGGGAATCCAAGAACCACCCTGCCAAGCAAAATCTGCTTCAGGAGAACTCATATTGAGTCCCTGCATTTGTAATTCTCTGCTTAAAGACGCAATAAGACAAGGCCACCACTGAAGCTGGACCGGAGACGTAGCCCTGGAGATTAGGGTGAACTCCTTATTAAAAATTGCTTGTGTCTTTGTATTGCTTACTGTAGTTCTCTGTTGGCTTTCCATTTAAAATGTCTGTGTATTGGCAATCTGATCGATCTGTTGTTTCAATAACACAGAACACACACCAACACATGAGTCTGTAATACCTTTTGTTTATTGAATCTTTAACTGAGGTCACTCATAGGGTGATTATCAGATCAAGAAGACATTGTACCTTATTTAGAAAGCAAGCAAGCTCTATCTTTCCAACTCTTCCGAGGAAGGGATTATTTGGGTCACTCCACATCCTTTCATTGACTTATCTTTCATTGATGACTCCATAATATATCGGGTCTCCTCCCATCGATGAAAGGCCTTAAATTGAAGGGAGTCGTAGTTGAGGTGATAGTGGGCTAAGTCGCCATTTGTTGCCCTTAGCCTAGTGTCTGCCCGTTAGGAGTCCCCTTTAGGTCCCATGCTAATTTGAGCGGTAGCATTTTGGCGTCGTTGCTAGGGACACGAAACATGTGTTTTTTTCCCTATATGATATTGACATATCATTATTGGCGACTCCATTGGAAGAATGAAGCCCTAGTTCTTCATTGAACTCTAAGGTCGATGCTTGTAGGGTGAAGCAAACATTTTTCTAGGAAACTCCTACATATTTTTCATGCATACCTCAAATAGGTTGTCTTTATTTGATAAATTTCCCGCTTTGGACATTACTAGGATCCCTAGGCATCTTAATCATGTCGCAGGAAGGATGGTATGTGGTGTGCCCATGTTTGATGGTGATCCACTCTCCGCAATTAACCACGTAGAAAGATTTAATGCGCATGCTTCAGGAGAGAAGGTTTTCCACCAAGATGTCCTTATGTTATTGTTCATGGGATCTCTCAGTGGTCATAACTCATGGTTGCATGATCATGAACTTAGGAGCATCTCATCTATTGAAAAGTTAGTTGATGGTTTTCTTGAAGATTTTCAAGTACACCCAACATTAAGCATCTAAGAGGAATCCTTAATCGGGAATCATCAAGACATTAAGAATCTAGGTAATGAGCAAGAATACGAGTCCTCCTTGGGTCCACATGATGGAAAGGATGATTTTGAGGACACATGTTTTGGGAATGATGAATTTATGGAAAGTGAAATTGAGACCAACCTTACCTTTCTCAAGGATATTACTCTTGATGAATCCTCTTTTGAAAACCTTGAAAAAGATGATCCCATTAGCCCCTTGGAAGATGACATTGAAGATTATTTCCACATTAAAAAGGAGAAATGGGAAATTACTGGTCCTCAATTTGATTGTGCTCCCATTTACGACACCGACAAGGAGGATGAGGATGAGATTGGTCTTCCCTTCCCCTCAGGTTCTATTTATGATAACATACCCATTGACACCCTTGGGAAGGAGAATCTTCATTTTCCTTCACATAAAGAGGGGCAATTGGAAGTGATCAATTTTCCCTTTAGGGTAGACCCAATCTTTGATACTAAGGAAATTGAGAGGGCTCCCACTTCTCCCGAGTAATGATTCTATGTTCCCTATTGGATGTGATGTCTGGTCTTGCTGGGATGAATGGGGTATGGTAGTTCTTGTTGATTGGGATCGATGGCTTGGGATCGCTGGGTGGGATTGACGAATTGTTAGGATCAATGGAATACTCAGATTGCTGAATGGGATGAATGGGATCTCTGAGGTGGTGGTCAACTAAGGGAATAAGACTCATTTTGAAATTAGCTAATTACATCTCTGCATATTTCAAAAATTGTCTCATCTCTTACTGCTCAAGTGTTATTCTCAATAGGCAACTTGAGCTTGAGAAGTCAAGTCCAAGTTGTTTTTAGAACCTGGGGGATATGGCTTAGCCATAACTGCCCGTCCCGTCAATGGGATATAAACTTGCTGTTGATTTTTGGTAGCATCAGATGTGCTCTAAACCTCAAAATTTGCAGGGAGGCTAGGACACATGTATTCCAGAATACCCGTAAATTGTTTTGGGAAATTCCACCTGGATACAATTTTATTAAAATAATTAATTATTTTTAATGGATGCCTAAGTCTAAACTTAGGAAATTAAAATAATTAAAGGGTATTAATTAAATTGGGGGTGAAACTTCTAGAAGAAGACGAGGATCAAGTCAAAATGATCTGAGCCATTGATTAGAATCTAATCTGGGTTGTTGATCACTCAATGAGAAGATTATAATGGCTTCGATCGGCATTTGGAAGACACATCGAGTGAGAGACCAGAGATCGATTTTCTCAAGAGAGCAGCGTAGCAGTTGCCAGAGAGGTCATCAAGGAGATTTCTTGTAGTGAGGGGCAGAGATAGTTTTCCGGTTGGAGAGTTTCCTGATCTGGGGATACATTGCAGAGGAGGCAGAGAGAGATCCAGAAGAGGCGACACAGAGCTTGAGAGGAGATTCACAGTTTTGTTGAGGAGCAGATCAAATCCAATGTCAGGAGCCGGGGTGTGAGACTGGAGGGCCAGAGGATAGAGCATCTAGCCAGTATATCGATCATCTAGAAGGAGTGACGCAGAGCAACGCAGTGATTGCGTAGAGGCAACTTGGGGCTAGCCATTCAATGGTTGGATCAGTGTCGAATTTCTAGTGATGGTGTGAGGTATTTCTCACTAATTCTCTGCCAATTAGATTCTTTGTATCGGATAGCCAGTAAGTCATGTAATGATTGTATTAAGAAACTATTGCATAATAATGCAAACCCTTAGCTGCTGCATCGGTTTTCCTGCATTGGGTTTTTCCGGGGACATTTGTCCAAAAACAACGGTGTCACTTGTGTGTGTGTTATTTCTTCTTGCTCAGTTCTTGTTTCCGCATATTATTTATGTTGTGAAGGTTGCAGTTGTATTTATTTCGATGTTTACTGTGTAATATTGTAAATAACTTGTAAGAGAATTAGCAAGTAGGAGAAATAACATCAGATTGTTGTAGTAGGGATTTGGGTCACCAGATTTTCACATGGTATCAGAGCACAGGTGAAGCAAGAGAGCAGACCAGAAGAACCCAACGTTGAAGAGGAGGAGGGAGATCAAAGTGCTGCGTAGGCAGAAGATCTAATCCCCAGAGGGATTGCGCGGTCCAAGCCAGGAAGGCAAGATTCTTGAGGAAAATCTCTCTCTGAGTGAGTTGACAGAGAGGTAATATTTCCAGTTCATGATTTGTTAGTGGCAAAGGGAGCAACACAACAATAGATTCAACGCAGAGCAGTCTTTAGGTGGGACACAGTTTTCTGCAGCAGTTGCTAGGGCAGAAAAACATCAGAAGAGGGAAGAAGACACTTTTTGAGGGAATTTCTTCCTCAGTGAATTCCAAGCCAAGGAATTCTATTTCTCAGTTGTTGAGCAACAGTAGCGAGGAGCAGATCTACTAACTCCAGTAGGGAGTGCGTAGGCCAGCCTAGCAGCTGCGCAGAGGAGAGAGGGAGCAATTCAACTTTTTGTTGGCAAAGATGGCAGCTAATGGGCTGAGAGATCAAGATCGATTGGATGGAGCATCCAACTATGTGATCTGGAAGGCTAGGATCTCTTGCCTTCTAGATGAGCATGATCTCAAAGCCTATGTCGATAGTGTGGTAGCTGAACCTGCCGATGCAGATCCACTCAAGAAGTACAAGGCTGAGATGGCGAAGGCCAAGCGGTTGATCCTCGACAGAGTGAGGGATCATGTTTTATGTCACATAGCTGGCAAAGGGACGACCAAAGAGATGTGGGATGCCTTGGCTACATTGTATCAAGGACCTTCCAAGCAGTCAAAGATGTACTTAGAGGAGAAACTGAGATCTGCGAGGATGCAGAAGGGGGAACACATTGATCTGTTCATATCGAAGCTTCAGGAAGTCCGAGATCAGTTGGCAGCTGTAGGGTCATCACCTCAGCCTATAGAGATGGTGAGGTTGGCCCTAAATTCAGTCTTAGAAGAATGGCAAGTATTTGTCTAGAGTATCTTGGGCAGAGAGAAATTGTCGGATTGGGAAGGGATGTGGGTCGCTCTTCAACATGAAGAGATGAGGTGAGACTTAGTCAAGTGAAAACTTGATGGCGGCGGCAATAGTGGGACGAAGCCTAAGGATGAGGAGGAGAATGCAGCCCTTGCATCAAAGGGGCAGCAGGAGCAGCGGAGGCGGAAGGACATCTCAAAGATAAAATGTTTTCGGTGTGGTGAATTTGGTCACTACGCTACACAATGTCCTCTCAAGAAGAAGGACAAGGACGAGAAACATGATCCGCAAGCTACAACCGCAAAGATTGAGGAGGAGGAGTTTGCCATGATTGCCCAGATACCTCCAAGGGAGAGGTGGGGTGATCTAGTATTGTAGTTCGAAAGAACTGCAGATGGGCAGGGTTCATTGAGGAGTCCACCTCATGGATCAATACCTTGCTATGGGAGCCCATAACAAAAGTAGTAGGATTGACCAGTGTCAGTCATAGTTTTAAAAACCGTTCCGGTCCAACCGGTTACCGGCCTAACCGGCCGGTTGGGAGGCTCACCGGTCAGAACCGGTGAAAAAACCCGGTTAGAAGCCCCATTTGCCCGGAAAATTGACCTAACCGGTAAAAACCGGCCGGTTTAGGTCAAAACCGGCCGGTTTATTGCTAACCGGCCGGTTCCGTCCTAAACCGGCCGGTTTATGGACAGGCCGCCGGTCAAGCAAAAAAGCGCACGGTTTTTTGGAACTGAGGGCGGTTTAGGGGTTTTGGGGGTGAGGGAAAGGGATTTTCCCTCCAAAAACACCCTCACACTTGCTATAAGACACCCCTCTCACTCTCATTTGTCTCACACAACTGATTTGGAGTGTTTGTGAGTGTTTGTGAGTTTGTTTGTGAGCTTGGAGAGTGTGGAGTTTTTGCTGAAGTAGTCATCTTGGAGTTGGAGTTGGAGCTATTTTGGAGATAGTGTGTAGCTGTCAGTGGAGTTGCCATCATCAAGAGGAGGCTAAGGGAGCTACTTTGCATTTCCAGGTAAGGATTTGCACTTGATAATTCCTCATTTGGGTCTGCTGTCCATGAATTATTTTTTTTGTGCTATAAACTTCTCACTTCAATGATCTATCATCTATGCTAAGCCTATGAACTCTCTAGCTCTATGCTATCAAATTTTGTAGCTTGCATGTGCATTTTTTTTCCTACATTTATCATTGGTTTTCCATGTTCCTTAGCTGCAATTTTTTTTTTAAATGGCAGATTTATTTGCAAATTGTTATTATTTCAAGCAAACATGGCTCCAAAAGGAAAGGACAGTGCATGGGCTCATTGTGATGTAGTTGAGGGAAAAATGATATGCAAATTATGCCATAAATCTATTGGAGGTGGGGGTATTCTTAGGTTGAAACAACACTTGGCTGGGGTAAGAGGCCAAGTAAAGCCATGTGATGCACCAAATGCACTGTTAGGTCCTATTAGGGCAGAATACATTGCCAAGCTTGAAAAATTTTATGAGGATAAGGCTAGGGAGAAGGCCATCCAAGATGAAATTGCAAGGAAGAGGGAATTATTAGAAGCCATGAAAGAGAGTGGGTATGATGATTATGAGATTCAAGACTCCACTTCTATCCCTTCCACCAATGACCCCTTTCACTATGTTCATCCTTCTGTTGGAGTTGGCCAACCATCAAAAGGACCAAAGAGACCAAACATCCAAAGTTATTTCTCATCTTCTGCCACCATTGCTTCTTCTAAATCTAATCCCACTTCCTCCCAGCCAAGTTCTCAACCCACTTTGGATCAGCATTGGAAAAAACAATGCAAAGAAACTTCTCACCAATACATTGCTAGATGGTGGTATGATTCAGATATCCCATTTAATGCTGCTCGCTCACCTTATTACCAAGCTATGTGGGACTCTGTTATAGCTGCAGGAAAGGGCTTCAAAGGCCCTAGTATGCATGACTTGAGGGGAGCTCTTTTGCAAAAAGAGATATCTTCCATTGATGAGTATTTGACTGAGTTTAGAGAGTCATGGGTCAAAACAGGTTGTTCCATTATGTCAGATGGATGGACCGATGGAAAGAACCGCACTATCATTAATTTCCTTGTTTCTTGCCCTCAAGGAACCATGTTTTTGAAATCAGTTGATGCATCTGATAGGGTAAAGGATGCAAGCCTTCTATTTGAGCTTTTGGATAACATTATTCAGGAAGTTGGGGAGCAGCATGTTGTGCAGGTCATCACTGATAATGCCTCAAACTATGTTCTTGCTGGAAAGATGCTTGAGGCCAAATATAATACCATATTTTGGACTCCATGTGCTGCACATTGCATAGACCTCATGCTTGAGGATATAGGCAAGGTGGAGTGGGTAAAAAACACTGTAGAGCATGCCAAGTGCATTACAAAATACATTTACAACCACTCATGGGTATTGAGCCTAATGAGGAAACACACTGGAGGCAAAGAGCTTGTTAGGCCTGCAATTACGAGATTTGCAACTCACTTCCTCACGTTGCAATGTCTCAATGGTCAACATAGAAACTTGCAGAAAATGTTTTCCTCTGATGAATGGTCTGAATCTCGGTGGGCTCGTAGACCAGATGGAAAAGACACCAAAAAGAAAGTGTTAGACACTTATTTTTGGAAAAGGTCTGTAGAGCTTGTGAAAATTACCGAGCCCCTTGTTAAGGTGCTAAGGTTGGTGGATGGGGAAAGATTGGCCATGGGCTACATTTATGAAGCTATGGATCAGGCAAAGGAGCAGATACGGGCAGCTTACAATGACAGGTTAGCTAAATATGGCCGTATATGGGAGATCATTGATAACAGATGGAACAATCAACTCCATCGTCCTATACATGCAGCCGGGTATTTTTTGAACCCAAGGTATCACTATAAAAATCGGCTAGGAGATCAGCATGATGGGGAGGTCAGAGCTGGATTGATTGATTGCTTGGAGCGCATGGTCCCTAACCATGTAGACCAGTTGGATATACATAGACAGCTTACTATTTTCAATCAAGCAAGTGGTACTTTTGGCAAAAACTTGGCAAAGATGGCAAGAGATGTGGACCAACCAGGTAAGCAATTCCAATTTCCATTTTGTTTTTCATTTCAAGTTAAAATTGTTTACGTTCTTTACAATTCAAATTATAAACTAAGTTACTAATTATTGTCTTTTTCTTTGCAGCACATTGGTGGGAGTCATTTGGTGGCCAGTGTCCTCAATTGCAAAGGTTTGCAATTAGAGTCCTCAGTCAAACTTGCAGTGCTTCAGGTTGTGAGCGCAATTGGTCTGTTTTTGAGCGCATACACATGAAGAAGAGAAACCGTTTGGAACAAAAACGGTTAAATGATCTTGTTTTTGTGCAATACAACCTTCGACTGAGGAGGAACCAAATGATGAGCAAATCACCTGATCTAGATCCCATTGTGTTGGACGATATTGATCCAACATCAGAATGGGTGGAGGAGACTGAAGATCCTGTGTTTGAGGCTGATTTTGATATCGACATGGCTTTAGCGGAGGATGAGGCAGATTATGTGGCGGCATCAGAACCAGGATCAATAGCGGCATCAAGGAAAGGCAAGGAACCAATGGAAGGCACTAGTCGTGCAGGTCGACAAACTCGTGCTTCCACTAGGTCCACTTCTATTGTCATTGGTGGCATTGATACTGATGTTGCAGATGAGGCAGAGGCATCCTCAGACTCTGAACCAGATGATGTCTATGTAGCTCCTGATGATGATCCTGTGTCTAGTAGTGGTGATGATCTTGATGATTGATCATGTGTACACTGTAGACTTGTAGTAGGCCAATGGCCTCATAGCTTGCAGCATTGTTTTTGGACTTTATAGGCCATTTAGAGCCTCATTTCTTATGTATTTTGCTATTTTGTCGATGATATGTATTGCACTCGGTGCCATTTTGATATATTCACCTTTGCATGGTATATAAATGAGCAAACTTTGCATATTTTGTCTCTATTGGCTTGGAATCATGGTTTTACATCTTAAAAATAGTTTTGTTTCATTAAAAATTAATTATTTAATGTATTTTTTAAAAACCGGTTCGTTTAGACCAAACCAGTCCCGGTTAGACCGGTTCCGGTCGGTAAACCGGTTAGCTAGGTGGACCGGTTCGGTCACCGGTTCCGGTTTTAAAAACACTGGTGTCAGTTGGTGCAAAAGATGTCGAAGTGACAGTTGCAGTGGCTAGGAGCGCTAGACTGAGCAGCACAGAGCAGAGTTGGCAGCAGTGCAGTTGGCACAGTCCAGAGTTAGCAGCGATGTAGAGACTTCAGAGGGTCACCGCAGAGACTAGTAGTAGTCAAAACTCGAGCAATAGATGCATCATGCTGAACAACTTTGGTTTAATACTTTGGATGTTTTTCTGTTGCAACAATAGCAGAGTTGCAGTGCAGATGCAGTTGACAACAACATGCAGAGTCAACAACAGCACAAATGCAACATTTGCACAATAGTTGGTGGGCAGTGATGTCGGGCATCGACAACGCAGAGGGAGATGTTACAGAGTCAGGGTGATGCTTCAGCAGGTTGCATTACTAGAGCGCATTCCTCGCTAAGAGGGAGTACTGATTTCTAGTAGCATCATATGTGCTCTAAGCCTCAAAATTTGCAGGGAGACTAGGACACATGTATTCCAAAATACCCAAAAAATGTTTTGGGAAATTCCACCCGAGACAGTTTTATTAAAATAATTAATTATTTTTAATGGATGCCTAAGTCTAAACTTAGGAAATTAAAATAATTAAAGGGTATTAATTAAACTAGGGGTGAAACTTTTAGAAGAAGACGAGGATCAAGTCAAAATGATCTGAGCCATTGATTAGAATCTAATCTGGGACGAGGATCACTCGACAAGAAGATTATAAGAAGGAATTCGATGAGCATTTGGAAGACACATCGAGTGAGAGATTAGAGATCGATTTTCTCAAAAGGACATCGCAGCAGTTGTCGAAGAGGTCATCGAGGATATTTCTTGCAGTGAGGGGTAGGGATAGTTTTCTGGTTGGAGAGTTTCCTGATTTGGGGATACATTGCAGAGGAGGCAGAGAGAGATCCAAAAGAGGCAATGCAGAGCCACGCTGGGCAACGTAGAGCCACGCTGAGGCAGCGCAGAGCCTGAGAGGAGAATAAAAGTTTTGCTGAGGAGAAGATCACATCTAGTGTCAAGAGCTAGGGTGTGAGACTGGAGGGTTAGAGGATAGAGCATCCAGCCAGCAAATCGATCAACCAGAAGCAGTGATGCAAGCCTTAGAAGGTGTGACGCAAAGTAGCGCAACGATTGCGCAAAGGCAGCTTGGGGCTAGCCATTCAGTGGCTAGATCAGTGTCAGATCTCTAGCGATAGTGTGAGGTATTTCTCACTAATTCTCTGCTAGTCAGATTCTATGTATCAGATAGCCAGTAAGGCATCCAAAGATTGTATTTAGAAACTACTGCATAATAATACAAACCCTCAGTCGATGCACCGATTTTCCTACATTGTGTTTTTCCGAGGACATTTGTCCAAAAACAACGGTGTCACTTGTGTGTTTATTATTTCTTCTTGCTTAGTTCTTGTTTCCCATATTATTTATGTTATGAAGGTTGCAATTGTATTTATTTTGATGTTTACTATGTAACACTGTAAATAACTTGTAAGAGAATTAACAAGTAAGAGAAATAACATCAAATTGTTGCAGTAGGGATTTGGGTCACCAAATTTCACACCCGCTCCCACCAATAATATCTCATTCTAGTTGGCCGAGGACATGGATTGAAAAACCACTAAACCCACTTCTCAATCGATTCAATAGTTAGGTATAAACGTCTGGAGTTTATCCGTATGTCGTCCTGCTATGGGAGCTTCCCCTCTCTCAGTTGGGATCAAAATCCCGGAAAAGGTGGGTTGGGGATTTGTATTGACTTGAACTAATTTGCCTATCACTTCAGCCTTTAGATTATGATTTTGGGAAAGGGAAAACTGGTGAATACAATACTTCTTTCTCCCTTTTTCCTATTGAGTCTTCATCAAGTGATTCCCTCACCCCTAGCCATATGATCTCAAGTAACTGTGAGCCCTTCCCCCCTCTCGTGTATAGTGTCGAGGAGAAGCCCTTCATTGATTATACTTTTCCTCCTTGGACACACCCTCAGGGTTTTGATCACTCCATAGTCTCCCCTCTCCATTGTAATCATAATGTGAAACCTCCTTGTGTTTCTCCATATCATCGACCTCCCATTCCTACTAATCGTAACCCAATGAAGGCCATAAGACATGACATAAATAATAAGGACAATGGTCAAAGTGATATGTTAGAGGTTTCCATCCATCAACAGTTTATGAGCTTGGTTGTTGACATCTCTATATTTTGGTTGCAAGAGAAGATCTCATGGACTAGATTACATCCAATTCTTACCTCTTCTCACATAATCATCCATGTGTGGGCATCATATTTTCCCACCTCTTTCCCGCAACATTCTCCATGTGTTTGGGCTTGCATTCAATTTAGGACTTGCTACATGAGTAATCATATAGGCAAACATATTTATATTGACTTGATGATATGTTGGTTGCACTGGCTTTATGATTACATTTAATAAAAGCTTCGTCATATGCATGTTAGGGTAGGATTCATTACATGATGATTTTTGCGTGAGAATAAACGTCATATGATATTTCTCATTGTAGATAGATGCACATTTGCATATTTTATTTTCTTGTTGATTTTATGGCCTAACATATAGCATGTGCAATCATGAGACGCCATGAAAGCATGATGCCCCATGTTTTCCATCTATTGTATGTGCGGGTGACAGGTCTACGGTAACTAAGAGATTGCTCGAGTTCTCATGACCTCCCTTTCGAGTAACTTCATCCACTTCTTTGAGAGATCACGTCCGAAATGGAACCAGATGTTACTCACGATTTTGTGGGTGATATCCCTAGGAATTTTTTTCTCCAAGGTGGTCCTCAACCAGCAGCCCCTTGCAGCCACCAACTAGCTCATTGTGCCATTTCTCCACCACCTGAGCCAGCCATGTGGTCCCTCGCCCATCTGCGATGATCGTATCTTTGAAGGGAGGCCTCCCGAACCTAAAGGTATGCCTTTTCATTTGGTAATTGAGTAGTGTAGGTTGCTTATCATGGCCACTTCTGGGCATGGATCAATGGGGGGATTCGACATAAAGAATGGGTTAGGTATGTGCTCGTCTCCTAGACCCCTTTTGGATATTAACCTTGGATTCTCGTCACATGGGATCTCTTTTACTGACCATTTGGCTTTAGGGATGGCATTTCACGAGAAAACCTGATTTTGGTGGTGTGGTCCTGCTCCCTTATCCGCTTATATTACCCCCTTTCCACTCATTATTACCCCATTCATCATCTCTCCCACCTTGGTCCACACTCCTCCACTAGGTACACATAGGGTTAGCTCACCCCTTTCCCTTACCCACACCTTGGGTCATGGCCTGAAATGATGCCCGGAGGTTGATGCAGTTGAAAAGAAAGATAAAAGCATATTTGGCCGTATTCAATAGGAAAATGTACCGCAAAATGCAAAAAATGGTTGGGACAAACAAATTTAGCACGTGGAAAAAAGCCAATACATGATCTCTACCCCATCATCATGGCTATCACCTCGGTTCCTACAGGTTCTATGAACTTCCATCATAAAGGAACCCATGATCGTCCCAACCCTTGGTAGGCGATGAACCACCTTACCTTAAAAGGGGGTATTCACTGTTATATCTTATACATCATGTTCTTACCCCTTGAGCCTCGAGCAATTAATCAAAGAAAATCATAAAAAGGGAAAAGACATATAAAGAAGGGTGGAAAAATTAACGCTGAAGCACCTCATGTACCACAATTTCTTCCTCCTATACATTATAAACCCAATTGCGGGCTTCCCTCTTATTAGCTACCCTTGTACCCCAACATGTGACCCAGGGCTACCCCTTCTCATCCCCTACTTCATTCACCTATTTTTCATATGCCACCACCTTTTGAAAGATGTACCTTGAACATATTATCCCCTTTAGAAGTAGAAACCACCTATTAGGATACATGGTTAACCCCATTTGGAATTTAGGAGACATTGGCACATTCAGAAGCCCATTATGGAAGAGCAAACCATTATGAAGTCCCCACCTGTGGTCAATGATTGGTAAGCTCATTTATTCGATTTCTCTAATGACTTATTGTACTAGAAGGCTAGGGGACGAATTTGATCTTATGTAGGATTGTAAATAGTCTCCATCTTGGGTTTGGTTTCCTTATACAGGGTAATAATCCTTCATAGGGCTACATTGGCACATGTAGGGTGTGTGTTGAGAACCATGGGCCTCCACAACAGTAGAAAACACTCCATGGATCCTCGAGGATGGTTAGAGATGCTCGAGATACTCCCATTGGACGAGGAAGATGCACCTGGTTCATTTTTTCCCAACTGGCCCCACAGATGTATCATGCACTTGGCAGTTGACCCAAGACTTGTAGGACGATGTGGCATCCCCTACATCATCATCAGAGCCCTTGCAGACGATCTACAAGCATCTTCGACTCATTTGGAGACCCATGAGGTTATTGTTGTGCCTCCACACCCATTCGGAGCACCACGAGTTTATTGTTTGGAGAACAAGGGGCCAACCCCTTTTCCATCACTTTTGAGGGTCCTACTCTTCATTATGGCACCCATTGACCTCATTCAGACTTTTAGAGGGTCCTACAACATGCATAAATTATTATTTGACGTCTTGAGAGGCTTATTCTTTCATTTATGAGCTAGTTTGGTGGGCTTGTCACTAAAAGTTAGATTATTATAATATTATTTTATTTTTGGGGCATATGGAGGCCAAGGAGGCTAATTTGAACTTCTAATTTTTGTATAAATACAAGTGAGATGAGTTCATTTTCTCATTATCACTTTGGATTTGATCTTTTCTCTGTCTTCAGAATTTCACACTTTTTCTAGAGGATGAATTGGAGCTTTATGGATGAATTTTGATGTGTGTATATTGGTCTATCTTATCTTAGAGCTTCTCTCTTGTCAATTGTGGATGGTTGAATATATTCTGTTACATGTAAGTACGTGATTTTAATGTTATTCGTGTCTTACTTTATTATATACATTGGAATTGGATTTTCGCTATTTTTAGGGCTAATTGTTGCAAGCATTTACCGCTTTAAATTGTGGAATTTTGTCTCTATTATAGAATCTCTCAATGTATGGGCCATGTAATGTGAATGGAATTTTCTAGGGGTAATTTTGACAACGAATTGACCTTGATAAGCCATTTTCTTTGTACATCGAAGTATAAAATCTGCAAGATTGCTTCTCTTTGACCTAAAAGGCTAGCAAAGGAGTCTTGAAGCCTCCTTGACCAAGAACCAAAAGATCTTCACTCATATTCAACATAGACTCCATTCTCCCAAGACTAAGGCACTGATCTACCAAGAGGTGGTCACCTAAAATCATATATTTTCACCTTTTTCCAGGTCTAGCCAAGTTGGGCCACCTAGGGCATCATTTTCCTGGAAAACTACACATCCAAAAAGTTCAATCTCTTAGGGTCTTCTGCGTTGTTGTTTACTCAAGATCTCCTCTAAATTTGAGGCCATTCCGACATTGGAGTTGTGAGAAAGGCCAAGCCCTAGCTTCATGATCAAACTTTTCCCTAGCATCCCCAAAGGCTAGCACCTAATTGGCTCAGTGCAAACCTTTAAGTGAATATTCTTTCTTTGATCCATTTCCACACCTTGTCCAGCCTAAGGATAATCATTAATTTCCATACTCTTCTCCCCTACCCTAGATTGGGTCCACTTCGTCCCGTTCCTTTGAAAAAACAATTCTTCAAGAACCATCAGGGATACCAATTTCAATAAGGATTTTATGGATTGATAAATTCTTTCATAAGTCATATCCCATAAACCTAACCCTCAAATCCTCCCTTCCTTTCCCTAGAAGACATTGTAGCTTGTTTAGAAAGCAAGCAAACTCTTCTTTCCAACTCTTCCGTGAAAAGGATTATTTGGGTCACTCCACATCCTCTCATTGACTTATCCTTCATCGATGACTCCATAATATACCAGGTCTCCTCTCATTGGTGAAAGTTCGTAAATAGAAGGGAGCCTTGGTTGAGGTGACAGTAGGCTAAGTCTCCACTTGTTTCCCTTGGCCTAACATCTTCCCTTTAGGTCTCCTGCTAGTTTGCGCAGTATCATTTTGGCGTTGTTGTCGGGGATATGAAACGCATGTTTTGTTCCCTATACGACATATGGACATATCATTATTGGTGACTCCATTGGAAGAACAAAGTCCTAGATCTTCATTGAACTCCAAGGTCAAATCTTGTAGGGTGAAGCAAGCATTTTTCTAGGTATCTTTCACTTCATCCTGGCGACTCCTACATCTTTTTCATGTATACCTCAAATAGGTTGTCTTTATTTGATAAATTTCCAGTTCTCGACATTGCTAGCATCCCTGAGCATCCTAATCATGTCGCGGGAAGGATGTTATGTGGTCTGCCCGTGTTTGATGGTGATCCACTCTCCGCAATTGACCATGTAGAAAGATTTAATGCACATGCTTCAAGAGAGAAGGTTTTCCACCAACATGTCCTTATGTTATTGTTCATGGGATCTCTCGGTGGTCATAACTCATGGCTGCATGATCATGAACCTAGGAGCATCTCATCTATTGAAGAGTTCGTTGATGGCTTTCTTGAACATTTTCAAGTACACCCAACATTAAGCATCCAAGAGGAAGCCTTCATCGAGCATCATCAAGACATTAAGAATCTAGGTAATGAGCAAGAAGACGAGTCCTCCTTGGGTCCACATGATGAAAATGATGATTTTGAGGACACGTGTTGGGAAGGATGAATTTATGGAAAGTGAAATTGAGACCAACCTTACCTTTCTCAAGGATATTACTCTCAATGAATCCTCTTTTGAAAACCTTGAGAAAGATGATCCCATTAGCCCCTTGGAAGATGACATTGAAGATTATTTCCACATTGAAAAGGAGAAATGGGAAATTACTGGTCCTCAATTTGATTGTGCTCCCATTTTTCGACACCGTAAAGGAGGATGAGGATGAGATTCGTCTTCCCTTCCCCATAGGCACCATTTATGATAACATACCCATTGATACCCTTGGGAAGGAGAATCTTCATTTTCCTTTGCATAAAGAGGGGCAATTGGAAGTGATCAATTTTCCCTTTAAGACAGACCCAATCTTTTATACTAAGGAAATCGATAAGGCTCCCACTTCTCCTGAATATGATTCTATGTTCAAATCACTTGAGCCTTTAGATTATGATTTTGGGAAAGCGGAACCCGTTGAATACAATACTTCTTTCCCCTTTTTTCGTATTGAGTCTTCTTCAAGTGATTCCCTCACCCCTCTTCATATGATCTCAAGTAACTATGAGCCCTTCCCCCCTCTTGTGTACAGTGTCGAGGAGAAGCCATTCATTGATTATACTTTTCCTCCTTGGGCGCACCCTTAGGGTTTTGATTACTCCATAGTCTCCCCTCTCCAGTGTAATCATCATGTGCATCCTACTTGTGTTTCTCCATATCGTCGACCTCCACCCAATGGAGGCCATAAGCTATGACATAAATAATAAGGATAATGGTCAAAGTGATATGCTAGAGGTTGCCATCCATTAACAATTTATGAGCTTGGTTGTTGATATCTCTATATTTTGGTTGCAAGAGAAGATCTCATGGACTAGATTACATCCTTTTCTTCCCTTTGCTCACATAATCATCCATGTGTGGGGATCATTTTTTCCCACCTCCTGCCCACAACATCCTCTATGTGTTTGGGCTTGAATTCACTTTGAGATTTGTTGCATGAGTAATCATATAGGCATGCATGTTTATATTGACTTGATGATATGTTGGTTCCACTGGCTTTATGATTACATTTAATAATAGCTTCGTCATATGCATGTTAGGGTAGGATGCATCTCATGATGATTTTTGCATTAGAATAAATGTCATATGATATTTCTCTTTGTAGATAGATGCATATCTACATGTTTTATTTTCTTGTTGATTTTATGGCCTAACATATAGCATGTGTGATCACAAAACGCCACGAAAGCATGTTGCCCCGTGTTTTTCCATCTATTGTATGTGCAGTTGACAGGTCTATGATAACCAAGAGATTGTTGGAGTTCTCTCGACTTCCCGTTCGAGTAGCTTTGTCCACTTCTTCGAGAGATCACGTCCCTGTTGGAGCCATAGGTTACCCATCATTTTGTAGGTGATATCCCTAGGATAATTTGTTTTCTCCAAGATGGTCCTCAATCGGCAGCGAACAACGCCTTGCAGCTACCAACTAGCTCATTGTGCCATTTCTCCACCACCTGAGCCAACCATGTGGTCCCTTTCCCATCTGCCATGATCATATGTTTAAAGGTGGGCCTCCCGAACCTAAAGGTATGCCTTGTCATTTGGTAATTGAGTATTGTAATTTGTTTATCATAGACACTTACGGGCATTGATCAATGGGGAGATTCGACGAAAAGAATGGGTTAGGTCTGTGCTCTTGTCCTTTAGACCCCTTTTGGATATTAACCTTGGATTCTAGTCTTGTGGGATCTCTTTTACTGACCATTTGTCTTTAGGGATGGTATTTCATGGGAAACCCTGATTTTGGTGGCGTGGTCCCGCTCCCTTATCTACTTATATTACCCCCTTTCCACTCATTATTACCCCATTCATCATCTCTCCCACCTTGGTCCACATTCCTCCATTGGGTCTACATAGGGTTAGCTCACCCCTTCCCCTTGCCCACACCTTGGATCACGACTTGGAATGATGCCCATAGGTTGATGCAACTAAATAGAAAGATAAACGCATATTTGGCCATATTCAACAGGAAAATGTACCACAAAATTTAAAAGATGGTCGGGACAAACACATTTAGCACGTGGGAAAATCCAATACATGAACTCTACCCCATCAACATGGCCATCACCTTGGTTTCTATAGGTTCTATGAACCTTCTTCATCATAAAGGAACCCATGATTGTCCAAACCCCTGGTGAGCAATGAACCACCCTACCTTAAAAGGGTGTATTCACTGCTATATCTTATACATCATACTCTTACCTGTTGAGCCTCAAGCAGTTAATCAAAGAAAATCATAAAAAGGTAAAAGACATGTAAAGAAGGGTGGAAAAATCAAGGTCGGGGCACCTCATATACCATGATTACTCCCTCCTATACATTATAAACCCAAGTGTGGGCTTCCCTCTTATTAGATACCATTGTACCCCATCATGTGACCCAGCACTGCCCCTTCTCATCCCCTACTTCATTCACCTATCTGTCAGATGCCACCACCTTTTGAAGGATGTACCTTGAACATACTATCCCCTTTAGAAGTGGAAACCACCTAATAGGATACTTGGTTAACTCCATTTGGAATTTAGGAGACAATGACACATCCCGAAGCCCATTATCGAAGGACATGCCATTATGAAGTCCCCACCTGTGGTCAATGATTAGTAAGCTCATTTACTTGATTTCTCTAATGACTTGTTGTACTGGAAGGCTAGGGGACACATTGGATGTTATGCAAGATTGCATATAGTATCGATCTTGGGTTCGGTCTCTCTATACGGGTCCTAATGTTTCAGAGGGATACATTAGCACATGTAGGGTGTGCGTTGAGAGCCATGGGCCTCCACAACAATAGACAACACTCCATGGATCCCTGAGGATGGTCAAAGATGCTCAAGATACTCCCATTGGACGAGGAAGATGCACCTAGTTCATGTTTTTCCCAACCAACTCCACAAATGTATCATGCACTTGGAAGCTGACCCAGGACTTATAGGACGATTGGGAATCCCCTACATCATCATCAGAGCACTTGCAAATGATCTACATACATCTTTGACTCAGTTGGAGACCCATGAGGTTATTGTTGTGCCCTCGCACCCATTAGGACCACCACAAGTTTATTGTTTGGAGAACAAGGGGCCAACCCCTTGTCCATCAATTTTGAGGGTCCTAATCTTCATTATGGCGCCCATGGACCTCATTAGGACTCTTAAAGGGCACTATGACATGCATAGATTATAATTTGACCTCTTGAGAGGCTTATTCTTTCATTTATGAGCTAGTTTGGCAGCTTTGTCACCAAAAGTTAGATTATTAGAACATGATTTTATTTTTTGGGCTTAGGTAGGCCAAGGAGGCTAATTCGAACTCCTAGTCTGTGTATAAATCCAAGTGAGACGAGTTCATTTGCTCATTATCACTTTGGATTAGATCTTTTCTCTCTCTTGAGAATTTCACACTTTTTCTAGAGGATGAATTGGAGCTTTATAGAAGAATTTTGATGTGTGGATATTGGTTTATCTTATCTTGGAGCTTCTCTCTTATAAATTGTGGATGGTTGGATATGTTTTTTTACATGTAAGTACATGATTTTAATGTAATTCTTGTCTTTATCATATACATTGGACTGAGATTTTCGCTATTTTTAGGGCTAATTGCTGCATGCATTTACCGCTTTAAATTGTGGAATTTTGTCTCTATTATAGCATCTCTCAATGTATGGGCCATGTAATGTGAACGAAATTTCCTAGGGGTAATTCTGACAACGAATTGACCTTGATAAGCCATCTCCTTTGTACATCGAAGTATAAAAGCAGCAAGATTGTTTCTCTTTGACCCAAAGGGTTAGCAAAGTAGTCTTGAGACCTCCTTGAGCAAGAACCAAACTCATATTCAACATAGACTCCATTCTCCCAAGGCTAAGGCACTAATCCACCAAGAGGTGGTCACCTAAAATCATATATTTTCACCTTTTTCCATGTCTAGTCAAGTTGGATCACCTAGGGCATCATTTTTCCAGCAAACTACCCATCTAAAAAGTTTGATCTCTTAGGCTCTCCTACGCTAGTGTTTCCTCAATACCTCCAAATTTGAGGCCGTTCCAACAATAGAGTTGTGAGAAATTCCAAGCCTTAGCTTCAGGATCAAACTTTGCCCTAACATCCCCAAAGACTAGCACCTTATTGGATGAATTCAAAATTTTAAGTGAATATTCTTTCTTTGATCCATTTCGACACCTTGTCTAGGTTAGGGATAATCATTAGTTGTCATACTCTTCTCCCGTACCCTAGACTAGGCCCACTTGGTCCTGTCTGGTCCCGTTCCTTTGAAAAGACAATTCTTCAAGAACCATCCAAGATACCAATTTCAATAAGGATTTTAGGGATTGGGAAATTCCTTCATAAGTCATATCCCATAAACCTAACCATAAAATCCTCCCTTCCTTTCCCTAGAAGACATTGTACCTTATTTAGAAAGAAAGAAAGCTTTATCTTTCCAACTCTTCGAGGAAAGGGATTATTTGGGTCACTCCACATCCTTTCATTGACTTATCCTTCATCAGTGACTCCATATATATAGGGTCTTCTCCCATCGGTGAAAGTATGTAAATAGAAGGAAGCCTTAGTTGATGTGATAATGGGCTAATTCTCCATTTGTTGATCTTGACCTAGCATCCTCCCTTTAGGTCCCCTGCTAGTTTGAGCGGTAACAGGACTAAGATGGAACCCTCTAGTATCATGGGTATTTTTTTACAACAAATGTCCATGGTTAGCGTCATCTATGTTCTAGATAGCGATGTACACATATGTGAAGTTTGTGGATGATTGATGATTATCCATGTCTTAAGAATCTTCCATGGAGATTGAAGAAGGAGGAAATGTTGTTATTCCACTATTGGATTCAAAAGAACAAGAGAAGTAAGATTCAGAGCAATTGGATTCCAATGAAGGAAGTGAGACGTCTATACCTACCAGTACAACTAAAAAGTCAAGATGGTTCACAAAGAGATCATAGGGTGTACAAGAGAAAGTAGGAGCGTCAAAGACTTCTTTTATAGTGAATCACCTCCTAAAAAGTTGTGTATTTATGTTGCATAAATGTCTTCCTTTTGTGTAATACAACCTCCCAACTAAATGGAAGTAGCTAGAGAGTAAGTATGGCGGGATGCCATGATGGAGAAGAATAATGTATGGGTGATAGTTTCAAAACCTACAATCAAATTGATATTTGATTCCATGCATATGATTGATGATGGCATTGAAATTTCAAAGTCAATTATTGTTGGTAGAGGATTCTCTAAGAAAGAGGGAATAAACCTTGATTAGAAGGTTTTGGAAGTTTGAGATGGAATCTTGGTTTGGTGGAGAACATGCTCCTTGCAAAGGAGTAGTGTTAGTTTACTTGGCTGCTCTAAATTTGGTTCTCATATCTTTAGTACATTGAGCTCAAGGTTGCTTGGTTGAAGTTAGGGAACACTTGCAAAAGAGAAATTCACGAGGTTAATAGTGATTTAAGTGTGAATAAAGAGTCGAACATTTAGTTATATAATTTATGCTATAGGCTTTCCACTTGTTATTATTGACCTTCAAACTCAATAATGCTTAGATCTACTATTCATTAAGCAAATCATCAATCTAACCCTATGATAACTTGTGTCTATACTCTTAAACAATGAGTCGTTTAATTCCGTAGTTGTAGATTCGACGTTTAAATAGGTTTTCAAGCTATATTTTTAGTTTTGTTATAGTGTTTTCTTCTTTTGAGTGCATGCCTATTTATCATGTGGTTAAAATTTGATAAGATGGGCATTCTCAAATTATTGATTTGGCTATTTTTAGAAACTTGGTCCTTTTCAACAACTAATGATAGTTTTGGGCACCCAGTGTCATGTTCTCCAAAAGGGAACTTTCATATTTTGAAGATTTTTAATCTTGAAAAATTTATTTTTTTAAAAGAAATTTAATCTTTTTTGAAATATGATTATAATTTGGACACCCTTTTGGGAGATGTGTATAGGGTTCCTTTTTGGTGACATTCTAAGGTGGTCAAGGTCTTGGTCAAAGATTGTCAAACCTTGCCCTAAAAATAGAATTTTGGCACTTATGGGGATAATCACATTCTTGGATACCCAACATTAAGTACAACATAGGGGTGTTGAGGTCACAAACAAAATGAGGCAATCAAATGAAACAAAAAAAAACTACAATTAAGAGAGAAAAACCAATGCTAAGTAAGGGTTCCAACGAGAGAAATATGCACAAGCACATGTGCACTACACTTGAGATGCACAAATGCACATAAAAGATGAAATATGCCAACAACAAGAGAACATCAAAGTTGTAGAGTGCACATAAGCATAAATACTTTATATCGGAGAGCTTTAGGTCAATGAAAAATTGAAGGTATAAAGAATAACTCAAGCTATCTTGATGTTGAAGCAACCAAAAATAATACATCCAATAAAGACCAACATCATATTGTGGAAATAGTAGATCCACTAAAATACGAGTCATTTGCAGAATCATCTATTAAACATAGTGGAACATATTTATGTAGAATTTGCAATAAGATTGCATTAAATAAGGTGAGAAAGTACTTGGCTCCCCCATTAGAACAAGTGGTCATAGGCTTGAAAATGTCATGATGAACCAACTCCAATAATTGATAGGTGAGTTGATATCACAATAAAATGAAGCATCCATTGGAAAACCAACAACTCTTAGACATAAACAATGTCTCCAAATGTGGTGGGGTTAATAATGAGTTCATCACATCCTGGAATAGGTGAGACTCAATAGGCAAAATGCACTACCATATATGTCATGCAAGGACCAAGTCCAATGACAATGTTGTAGAAGGCACATCAATAAGAGGAAGTATGCCAAACAATGAGATAAAAAAATCCACCACAATAGATTTGAAATCATCTGTAGAAGATTCCTCAGAAAGAGGCAATGGAAACAATCCCAATGATTCAATTGTGAATAGAACCCCATCAAATATAACATATGTATTGGAAGGATCATATAAAAAATAAATAGAAATATGGGCTCTTATGGATTTTCATATGAAAGAAAAAGATGAAATGCAAAAGATGGTTGTGACAAAAATTAGCACAAGGGCAAAAGCCTAGCATGAGATCTAACTCTTTCACTAGTCATCACTCAATTACTAAAGCACTTGACTTCATCCATAAAAAGAACCCTTGTATGTCCAACTTTGATGAGTGATAAACTGCCTCATCATTAAGGGATACGAAATGTTAAATATTTCAAATGAAAGCACATGCTCTTAAGCTGTCCACCCATATCAAAATATTATAATAAAAAGTAAAAGGTTCACTAGAGGGTGGAAAAAGTATGCTCAAGAAGGGGGTAACTCACGCCTCAATGATTGCTCCCTCCTTACATATATACACTTAGGATGTTGGACCACCATTAGCTCGTCACGTGTCTATGGCACCTTGCCCTGAAGACACGCCCACTCCATTACCACCTTCTACACATGTACCTATGGATTTATGGGCTAACTTGGAACGTGTCACTTCCCTTTGGGGGTTGGAAACACCTAATAGGGTCATCCATCTAGCCATCCCTAATTTAAGAGAGGGAACATCTATATGAGACTTGGTCTATTTAGATATTTGAAGGTGATCTTTGTTTGAAGTATTAGTTGTGTCCTTAACATTAAGTACGGTCCACTATGATGCATCTATGGTTTTAGTTACCAAATGATTGTTGATTTATACTTAATCTCGATGAGGCTTTGTCTAATGGTTCACATCACATCATTAGAGACTTCTTGAGGTGATTGCCCCATCTCTTTAGCAAAGCAACAAAGGTCGTACTATCCAATGCAAAGAAAGAGATTGACTTGGATGGTGCAACGTTGCCTACCCAAAGTAGAGCATTGGGCTATTTGATGACTTCACTTGATGTTTGGCACCCCAAGGGATCCCGAGATGCTGAAATGCTAATACTATGATGTTTAGTGTTGGAGATATTTATGATGTGCCTAGTGGACCCATGATGCCCACAAGTTGGCCTTAACACTATTTAATGGGCATCACTTGATCTAGGGCTTGGATGATGATGATCACCCTTGAGATGACAAGGGAGGGTTTGTACATCACCTTGGAGCCCCAACTCTTGAGCTATTTAGTGCCACATAATGATCCAGATTGAATCATTATATTGTTTTTCATCCATCTCGATGCTTTCAGAGTGGAAAAAGTGGAGGAATCATCCCATAGGACTATTTTTACTGACAAGTCTTTGTTTTGCCGAATAAGGTCTAGAACTTTCCGGGAACGTTTTGAGGCATCAAACGATGTTTTTGGGGGGTGAAACTTTATTTCTTTAGTGTAGCACCATTCCATGCTATTCTACACATAAAGACTTTTTCAACGACACAACAATATGCGAAAGTTATGTCACTCAAAATTTGACCTTCTTGTTCACCACCATAGTTCGAAAGGATGCCACGTCAGCCCCCATTATTCAAGGAAAAGGGGCTAGCCACGTGATTATGATGTAAAATACTCTAGAAGATTCTATATTGCAACTCTGGTTAAGTTGAGGTAGTCAATCCTAACCACTAGTGGGCTATCAGGCTGTGTTATAACCAAACCACTAGGAGGAAAAGGGATTTCCATTCTTTCTAGTGCATTTGTTCCATATGAGAAAAAATAGCCAAGAGGGATAGGAGGTAGAGCAAACATACAGGACTTGTACATTGCAGCATCCTATGGACCACAAGCCATACTTCTTTGTACTCACAACCATATTTCCATACAAAGAAAGAGAGCGGAGCAACCTCACCTTCCAGTTGGGTTTCTCTCCTAAAAAGGTTTCCTACAGCAAATCTTGTGTCAAATGTGTCTATGATATTTTATTTTGTCGTTCTCTATTTTCTGCATAATTTTCATACGCATGCATGCGCTATTAACAATAAATTTACAAATCCAAAAATTTAATAAAGTTGTAATAGTGTAGAATTTCAGATTTTAAATATAATATTATCAAATCTGTTGTGACAAATTGTCCAATGGAATATCCACGACAATTTTTGGATCACATCACCTCTTTTCCTCCCTAGAGGGTGACATGAGCACCTTAGGCATGATGTGTTGGCATGGAACAACTTTTGATGGCTTACACATGATCCTTGAGACACTTTTTGGAGTATGGAGCACTCATTAGCCCTTATCTCACATTCTTATGGCCTAGTGAGCTCATTTGGAGGGTGACATCATACATTTGGAGTATGTACTCCCACAAGTGTGCTTTTATGGCATATTTGTTTTGTTGTTCAACTATGGGGTTGGATTGTAACCTCTTTCTTGTGGAACACTTAAAGTGAACTTGTCAATAGGGCTTCTTAATCATTTTATTTGTGAAGTGAGTGGCAAAAGGATCATATAAATATAGCCTACCCGTCACTTCTCTTTTCATCATCACACACATGTAATTTGACCTCTCCAAAACATTGTGAACTAGCTTCTTTTTTTCTACTTGGGCATATTGTAATCTCTTGTGGATGCAAGTTGCTATTTGATGTGACTTTTTCTTGGAGACATTATTCTAGGATTGAAAGAAGTGCTATTCTAGAAGATTTTGCAAGTATTGTTGTCAATTATTGATATTTTGCATGCTTTACTGTTTAAAGTAGGGTTTCTCTTGTTCCATGTATAAATGCTTATCATTGGTGAAATTTTGCTTCATAATTGCATGTAAAACTGTCTTCTTCATAACCTACAAGGAAATTATTTGTGCAAATCTTATAATCTGCTTCTCCCCTCACAGGAATAATAGCTATGGTTTTAAAAGTGGATGCCCTAGAGCATCCCTTCCTACTCCATCATAGTGCTTCCTTAGCATTTTGCTCCATTAAGACTCCATTAGCCCTTGTAGGTTAAGGTGTTGGTCACCTCAAAATTAAATAAAAATTCTCTAAATTTTCTCTCTCTAAGTTTGGCTAGGGACATTGTTAGGGTTTAGGAGCATATTTGTGTAAAGGTGTTGTTATATTGCTTAAAAGTGGCTCTAAATTGTAGGTCAATCTATATAAACCATCTAAAAGAAAATCTTTCATTATAGGTTGCCTTGCATTCCCTATAAGTGTTGTCGTCACCTTATATTAATTCAATTTATACACATCTAATAGCCCTAAACTTGTTTGCTTGAGCTTAGCCCTAGTCTCTATTTGAAACCCTTGATCCTTTCTTATTGAAGATCGTTTGTGTGATTTTTATTAGGCTGTTATGTGTCATTGCATGCCCTAATATTGAGTATCCTTCAAAACCTAACTTATAGAAACCTTGTTATTGGTTTAAACTTAGAGAGCTTAAACCCTAGCTTTGAATAGCTTGGCCATCTTAGGTCTTTCCAAGCCTTCTATCCACCCTTAGACTTCAAAAATAAATCACCTTGATCCCCAGTATTAAAATATATTATAGGTGATATAAGGAAGCCACCCTTGTGGTTGAAATCCCACTAAAGAGCAAGAGGAAGGTTGTTGAGGTGACAGTGGCAACCCTTCCTCATTGTTGTCTTAAGGTTCAACCCCTTTCTTGGTGCGACTTTTCACCAGGCCTGGTTGATTTTGTAACAATAGGGCCCATGCAATTGATCGAAATTATAGATGAAAATCTTGCCAAAGGATCAACAACCAGGGGAACATTTGCGATTCTAAACATGAACAATAAATTTCCCTTTAAAAAATCGTGCATTTTAGGAAAAATAGGATTTAACGTCATTCGCCCTAAACAATTGTCTAGTAGCATGAAAGTCCTCGTAAAGTGGCGAATTTCACATTTTTAAGGTAATTTGTCTTTGTTGTAATTAGGAATATAAGGGGAAGGAGTTTATCATCGTGAACAATTGATCTTAGGAGGGGTAAACTATTGTTATCATTTCCATGAAAGTTTAGTTTGGTTTTTTTTTAGCTGATAGTGGTCATTGATTTCTATCTACCTATGGTTTTTGTGTTCCTAATTATCTTTTAAAATTCTACCATATAACTTGCTTTTCTAGATTTATGCAAGGGTTCTCATAATACATGTTGCCTACTTATTATCATTTTTTCATGGGTCATAAAATGCTTTAGGTTTGTTCTTTTACAAGCATTCTTTGATGTTCATTTATTTTTTCTTTTTTTTGGCCCAAGGTTTGAAGTTTGATGTTGATTACTACTTTGCCAAATGCGAAAGATTTTGGACCTATTTTGACACTATGGTGAATTTGAGGATAGGAAAAATTGACAAAAAATGAATTGTAAGTTGTGTGGGTAGTCCATGATAGGATCAATTACTTGGTTGACATATCACCTTATTAGAATATGAGGGGAGGAGGCTACTTTTTGTACTCAGTTATCCCTTGAAGTTACATGAGTTTCCCACCAAACTATTAATGAAAAGGACCAAAAGAAAGAAGTAGTAATGACTCTTGAACTTGAAATTTCTATTTGTGGAGTAGTGGTATATATCAATAAAATTAGTGTTAGGAGGATCTTATAGACAATATATCAAAATATTGGCCCATGTACTTGATCTAAAACATAGAAAAAAAATCATTGAAAAAGGTGAAAATTTGCAATTCCAAACAAGAAATTAGAAGATCTCTCTTAAAATTAGTGATTTTTAGGAAAATCCAGGAAGCTCATGACATCACCCTAGAAAATTGTCTGGAATTGTGAAAATCTTGATAAAGTGGCAAATTATGTTTTTCTAGGGTTCTTAGTCTTTCTAACAACCAAGGATCAATATAGGAGGAGTTTATCATTGTCAACAATTTATCTTAGGAGGGCCAAACAATCATTCTCATCACCACTAGATAGTTTTTCTCAAATTGAGGATCAATTTTTATCTATCTTCGATTTTCATACCTAGGTATTTCTTAAAATTCCACCTTCTAACTAGTTTTTTTCCCATAATTATGCAAGGGATTTCAAAGTGCATGTTGTCTACCTCTTATTATCATTTTTTCATGGGCCATAAAATGATTTATAGGTCTATTTTTTTCCAAAGCACTCTTTCATGTTCATTTTTTTGTCATTTTGTCCCCTAAGTTTTCTTTACCAATATGTTGAAGATTTTGAACCCATTTTTGTACTACGATGAACCTAAAGATTGGACAAACTGAAAAAAATTGATTTGTAAGCTATGTCGATAGTGCATGATAGGAGGGGTTAGTTGGTTGAAATACCACCTTGTTAGGATACTAAGGAAGGAGGTTTCTCTTTAAACTGAGTCATCCTTAGAAGTTATGTGAGCTCCTTGCCAAATCTATTACTGAGAAGGATAAAATGAAGTAAGAGGCAATGATCATCAATATTGAAATTGTCATTGGCGGAGTTGCTAGATCCTCAAGAACAATAGGCATATCGGGGACTACGAGCAATGTGAGGGACTACAAGGGTTCTCTTGATGCAAGGATCTGTTGATTTTGCTAGGGCATTATTAGAGCAAGTTTTCTTACACAGATAATAGCTTCAAACAATCATGATTAGCATTAACATTTTAGATCATCAACAATTATAATTAAATTTATTCATAAGCATGAAAGAACAATGAGAAAAATGACAGTAAAAACAACAAGAAATCATGAGATAAGAGACAGAAGTTAGGCCTATGGCCAGGGGAAAACCCATAAATCTTTCCTTATAAGAGAGAGAGTTCCAGATTCATCAATATATCAAAATTAGCCATACCAAGATAATAATCAAACCATCAACCAAGAACATGATTAGGTACCGTGACAAAATACAGATCCCTGAAATTTCGGCCCTCCCTAAAAGTTTGACCTCCTCCTGAAATATCAACCCCCCTATAATTTCATTGGATCAAAGATAGATGAGATAAGTTTTATGTGAAAATGAGGAGAGATAATCTCCTTTATATAACCTTCAACAGGGGATTGAATAGGTTCCTTTTAGGGGCCCAACCGACCTAAATAAAAATGAGGTCGACTTTGAAGATTTTGGAGGCAACAATAAAATTTATATTTTCAAGATGAAAATACTGACCATGGCTACCATAATTTCTAATACTCCTTCTTAGGTAGGGAGATACTTTTCATTATCTCTCTCAAGATCAATCTTCCCAACCAATCATAGGTCTCATAGCCCATAGCCTAAGAGATCACAAATACAAATCTCCCTTTGTTAGGATCGATCTCCCCACAACCTAAGGGAGAGATCACTAGTCTCATCATAAGGAAAGCTACATAGTATCCAAATCATATCAATGAATCTCCTGAACCATAAGGTCTCACAACACACAATCTAAGGGAGGAATGATCAAATCAATACATCTCCCAAACCACAAGGTCTCATAGCACATAGCCTATAGGAGAAATCATCAAATCAATACATCTCTTGTACCACAAGGTCTCACAGCACACAACCTATAAGAGGAATTGTCAAATCAATACATCTTCTAGACCAAAAGGTCTCAGACCACACAGCCTATGGAAGGAATCATCAAATCAATACATATCCCAAACCATAAGGTCTCATAGCACACAACATATAGGAGGAATCATCAAATAAATACATCTCCTGGACCATAAGGTCTCACAACACACAACCTACAGGAGGAATCATCAAATCAACACATCTCCCAAACCACAAGGTCTCACAACACACAACCTATGGGAGGAATCATTAATGCACCTCCCGAACCACAAAGTCTCACATCACACAACCTATGGGAGTGATAATCTTCTTGACCAATCCATTGTTCTCATAGTCATAGCCTAAGGAAGATTTAGGATGTTATGTAATCAATTCTCCCTCACCAAAGGAATTCTTAGTCATTCCAGTTTCTTCATGTAAACATCAACAACCAACTTAACATCAAAAGTGTAGCCATGGTGGATCTCAGTACTTTATCAAACACAACAATACTCAATTGTTCATTCAGCTTCAGCCATGGCTTCTCTTAGAAGCAAACATCAATAGTTATCAAAAGAAAATAATAGACTTTAGGAATGGCTTCTCATAGAAGCAATCATTGGCAACCACATAAGCGAATATCAATATCCATAGTTGAATCTAGCAAATAATATTTGGATTTTCTCTGAAGTAGGTACCAACAGATCATAATCAAATCCAACAAATAATAAGTGGCTTCTCACATAAGCAGGCATCAAAAACCATAGATCCAACAAATAATAAATGGCTTCTCACAGAAGCGAGCATCAACAAACATAGTAGAATCCAACAGGCCATAATCAAATTCAACAAATAATAAGTGGCTTCTCATAGAAGCATGCAGCAACAACCATAGTAGAATGCAAAATACCATAATCGAATCCAACAAATAATAAGTGGCTTCTTAGAGAAGTAAGCATCAACAACCATAGTGGAATCCAATAGAACATAATTGAATCCATCGAATAATAATAGAATTTATGTTAATTTTAGGTATGTTCTATGCTTAGAGCAATTTATTTCAATTTTCACAGTTAGATCAATATCTTTTCCAGATTAGCAATCACACTAGCATTAAAGTAAATTGCAGATAGAACATAAACATAAATTGCAGAAGACAAGCAAAGACAAGAGGACACAAGATGTGGTGCTAGCCAGGGACAAATCCCAATGTGGGGAAACCCTTGATCAATTCTTCTTATATGTTCTTCAATATTTCAGCAGAGAGAGAGAGATAGTACGTTTACAACAAAAGTCAACACTTTGACTTACCTAGATAAGAGCATAGATCATTGCTAAGAAGATGATACATGAGATTAGTTGAAGACATGCTGCTTCAACTGATTCTCCAAGGTGACTCCTTCACCTATTGTTATGTTGCATTTCGTCATCGTGCTGCACCATGTTGCACCCATCATCACTATGTTGCATCTCATCATGCTTCATTAATCATGACTGTACCCATCACTGTACTAAATTATGTGCCATTGTTGCACCATGTTGACACACTGACCTATGTGCTGGCTGCATCTTGCTTGCTTGTTGTCCCTAGCATGCTTGTTGTCCTTTGCATGCTAGATGTCCCTTGCATGCTAGCTGTAACATTGCATGCTTGGTGTATTTACTGCTAAGTACCATACAACTATCCCAAAGTTAGTTAGTTGTCCCTTGCATGCTGCTCTCCTTTGGAGATAGATGCTCAGGTTGTTCTGGCAGTTTCGGCAATTTCGGCTGTTCCCGGCAGTTTCGGAAGTTCCAGCAATTCCGGCTATTCCCGACAGTTCCAGTAGTTTTGGCTTTCCCCAATAGTTCCGACATTTCCTCGCAGTTCTTGCTTCTTCCCTCTGCGTCAGCTTTCCCAGCAGTTCTGGCAGTTCCGACTGTTCCTGGCAGTTCCGGCTATTCCCGGCATTTCCGGCTATTCCCGGCATTTCCGGCTATTCCCGATAGTTCCGACAGTTCTCGTCAGTTTCGACAGTTCCAACAATTCTAGCTATTCCCGGTAGTTCCAACTTTTCCTGGCATTTTCTGTTGTTCCGGATTTTCCAGCTTTTCCCAGTAGCTCTGGCAGTTCCGGCAGTTCCGGCGATTCCGGCTATTCCTGGCAATTCCGACAGTTCCGACAATTCCAGTAGTTCTAGCTTCTTCCCTCTGGATTAGGGCAGCGTTACCCCTTAGGATATCTCCTCCTATTAAAACCCAAAGACAAGTAGAGAGGAAGAGATCCCAAGTGTGTTGAAATGACATGAAGGCCACCTCTATTTAGACTAAAACATTGAGCACAAGTGGGGTTTATTCGGTTGCTGGCCGACCTTGACGAATTGTCCCATAACACAAATAAATTCATATATCCATGAAAACTTATCGGAATCAAATGATATTTAGATCAATCCTACACCTCTCAATGAGAGGGATCCAAGAAAAATATCAGCTTCCATTAATAAGATGACCCACATGGAGTTTGGCCCTAGTTTCCAATTTCAACACTCCATCTCAACTAGGGAGAACTCCATTCGCTGATCCATATGTCTGACTATACTATCTTTGCCATCAGTGCCCTGCACTACTCTGCTTTGTTGATCTCCGCTTTTCTCTGCTCTGCTCTCCTAAACCATGAAGAAGAAGAATTGATTGAGAATGTCTCATACCATTCTCTACTGACCTGAAGTCAGTTTCATCTGAAGAGAGTGTGTCACATCACTCTCACTGGCCCGAAGTTAGTTTTATTTATCCCAGATCAATATCACAAGAGAGTGTCTCAAACCACTCATACTGATCCCAGATAAGTTTCATTGATCCCAGATCAATGGAGGTCATCCTAGCATAGGGAGTACGGTAAATACATCGATGCGTCCATCGATAGTACTACTATGGTCCCTAACCCCATTTCCCTGCTCATTGATCAGATGAGAGGTACTTCCCATGAGTCCCAGGCTGCATGGGTAGGATGCATCGACATGAGAACTAATCATCCTGTCCACAGGAGAACGAATCATCCTGCCCCACAGTCACCACCGGAGAACTAATCATCCTGCCCCATAGTCGCCATGGGAGAACTAATCATCCCGACCCACAAGAGAACTAATCATCTTGTTCCACAGTTTCCACGGGAGAACTAATCATCCCGGCCCACAAGAGAACTAATCATCCTGTTCCACAGTTGCCACGGGAGAACTAATCATCTTGTTCCACAGTTTCCATGGGAGAACTAATCATCTCGGCCCATAGGAGAACTAATCATCATGTTCCAGAGTTTCCATGGGAGAACTAATCATCCCGACCCACAGGAGAACTAATCATCATGTTCCACAGTTGCCACGAGAGAACTAATCATCCTAGCCCACAGGAGAACTAATCATCCTATTCCACAGTTTCCACGGGAGAACTAATCATCCCGGCCCACAGGAGAACTAATCATCCCGACCCACAGGAGAACTAATCATCCTGTTCCACAGTTGCCATAGGAGAACTAATCATCCCGACCCAAAGAAGAACTAATCATCTTGTTCCATAGTTGCCACGGGGTATCACATGGGAAGGTTGAACCTATCATCTTGTACATAGCGCACCACCAGGGGAGGGTGAGTTTCCCTGTGGTCGTATGTTACTCCAGTAAGTACCCCAAGCCCCCTATAGAGCTCCCAGAGCTCAATGCATGCAACATGCAGGACCCTTATAAGAAGGTCTCTCAACGACTCCAAGTCATTCGGGAAAGTCACAGATTTTACCTTTCCCCGGGACTTTGGAAAAATGTCTGCGACCTATACATCAATCTCAATGTGATGGACCCTCCTCGCTCATCGACTTACCATATCCCAAATAAGGCAGTATCTGATGTCTATCTGCTAGAGGAATCATCGAATACAGGATTCCTCAATAATCGAATCCCCCCTCTATTTGTCACAGAGAATCATAGTGGTATTCATCATGTGTACAAACTTCTCACTTAAGAGATTCTGCAACCATGCAACTTCACATGAGATCATACTCGTAGCTGTGTATTTGGTCTCGGCGGTGCTTATAGCAACCGAATTTTGCTTCCTGCTCATCCATGATATCGAAGCAGAATCCAAAGAGAACCAACACTGAGAAGTGCTCTAGTGATCCTCCACACTGCTTGCCCAGTCAGCATTCGAATAATCACACAGTTTCATATTTCCGGTAGTGTATCTCAATCCATGAGATATTGTGCCCCGAAGATATCTCAGAAGATTCTTGGCACCAATCCAGTGAGGCTCAACCAAATATGAGCTCACCATGCTAACTGCAAAACATATGTCTGGACGGAAGTTCACCAAGAACATCAACGCGAATGAGTTTATGAAACTTAGAGGCATTTCCCAAATCTGGTCCGACATCACTACCATATAACTTCTGAAAGTTAAGATCCTTGAGGTAGTCACAGGCTTGCAGTTGTTCATTCCACATCTGGAATCCAAGTCCCTCTTGTTTCTGCAAATGAGAGAGTCTGCACCTGTCATAAATAGGTCATCCTCATAAGGTGCTGGTATGGGAGGTCTATCATCCACAACCTTCAAACAATGGTTTGGATCGGTTTCACTCTTAGTGAATCTCAGTTTCATCTGACAGCTATCAATCCTCTCATACTACTCCCAGGGAGTTTTGCTTCAAGCCATAGAGAGATTTCTTCCACCTGCATACGTGAGATTCCTGATCATCAATCTCAAACCCCTTGGGTTGTTCCAAACTTGTGGACCTGCTATATGAGGGGAATGGTCCCCTTGTAAGATTTTCCTTTGGTACATCTCAGACATGTACTTTCATGCTCTTTTTGAATTCAGGCATCCCTGTCACCATCTAACTCACAGACCTCCAATGCTATGTGTCGATGGACATGGTCCCTAGTGGACTTCATGCAACTTGATACAACCCTGAACTCAAAAACATCTTTGAAAATTCTATTTTTAAACACGTACCTTTCCATCGATGAGTGCCACCCTGTAACCTTTGACTTCCATTTCCGAAATGGACACCAGGTTGTTCTTTTGATCAAGTACATAAAATAGATTCTATAAATGAATCTAGTTACTCTCATTCAATTGAGGGGTAACATTCCCTACACCCTTTCTGGGATAGGTGGCATCGGCTTCAAGTATAATCCCACAATTGTTTCCATCTCTACCAAATTAGAGAGTGCACCCTACTATCCGATGAAGTGCCTTGAAGCACTACAATCAATAAGCCAAATCCCCAAAGAATCTGAAGGAGAGGGCCAATACAAGATAACGCTTCTTTATCTTATCAAAAACAACATTTGATTCTTCATACCTGGGGCTCCTTGCTTTTTTTTTTGAAGTGTCGGCCATTTCCTTGATGACCTGCATTAACTGTCATTCCTTTGATCATTGAAGATGTCCCTGGAATGATTGTTATCTTCATAAAGAGATGTGTCTTTGCCATTCAGACACTCCTTTGCATTATGGTCGAACTTATGGCAACCAAGGCATCTGCCTTTCCTTCCACCCTTAGATCCAGACTTCCCAATGAAGTGATCTTTAGGTAGGCCATCAGAAACTTCCGCTGTGCCATTCTGATAATATTCTCTGCTTCGACTTCACCCTCAGTGAATTTGAAGATGGATGAGGAATCCACTAATCCTTTTGTCCTTTCCCAACTGTCTTCGGTGATTTCTCTTTCACTATTTCTTGGGCATTGTCTTTACCTCAGCTCTGATACCATGTTAATTTTAGGTATGTTCTATGCTTAGAGCAATTTATTTCAATTTTCACAGTTAGCTCAATATCTTTTCCAGATTAGCAAACACATTAACATTGAAGTAAACTGCAGATAGAACATAAACATAAATTGCAGAAGACAAGCCAAGACAAGAGGACACAAGATGTGGCGCTAGCCAGGGACAAACCCCAATGTGGGGAAACCCTTGATCAATTCTTCTTATATGTTATTCAATAGTTCAACAGAGAGAGAGATAGTATGTTTACAACGGAAGTCAACACTTTGACTTATCTAGATAAGAGCATAGATCATTGCTAAGAAGATGATACATGAGATTAGTTGAAGACGTGCTGCTTCAAATGATTCTCCAAGGTGACTCCTTCACCTATCGTTGTGCTGCATTTCGTCATCATGCTGCACCTCACCGTGCTGCACCATGCTGCACCCATCATCACTATGCTTCATTAATCATGACTGTACCCATCACTGTACTGCATCATGTGCCATTGTTGCACCATGTTGCCATACTAACCTATGTGCTGGTTGCATCTTGCTTGCTTGTTGTCCCTAGCATGCTTGTTGTCCTTTGCATGCTAGCTGTCCCTTGCATGCTAGCTGTAACATTGCATGCTTGGTGTATTTGCTGCTAAGTACCATACAATTGTCCCAATGTTAGCTAGTTGTCCCTTGCATGCTGCTCCTTTGGAGACTGATGCTCAGGCTGTTCCGACAGTTTTGGCAATTTTGGCTATTCTCGGCATTTTTGGAAGTTCCAGCAATTGCGGCTATTCCTGACAATTCCAGCAGTTCCATCAATTCTGGATTTTCCTGGTAGTTCCGACAGTTACGACTTCTGCCCTCTGCGTCAGCTTTCCTGGCTGTTCCAACAGTTCCAGCTGTTCCCAGCAGTTCCGACTATTCCTAGCTGTTCCAGCAGTTCCAGCTGTTCCCAGCAGTTCTGGCTATTCCTGGAAGTTCCGGCAGTTCCAACTATTCCCAGAAGTTCCCGCTTTTCTTGGTAGTTCCCGTTTGTTCTGGCAGTTCCGGTAGTTCTGGATTTTCCCGGCAGTTTCGGCAGTTCTGGATTTTCCCAACAATTCTGGCAGTTCCGACAATTCCGGCTATTCCCGACAGTTTCGACAGTTCTGGCAATTCCGGAAGTTCCAACTTTTGCCCTCTGGATTAGGGTAGCGTTACCCCTTAGGATCTATCCTCCTATTAAAAACCAAAGACAAGTAGAGAGGAAGAGACCCCAAGTGTGTTGAAATGACATGAAGGCCACTTCTATTTATACTAAAACGTTGAGCACAAGTGGGGTTTATTCGGTTGCTGGCCGACCTTGACAAATTGTCTCATAACACAAATAAATTCATATCTCCATGAATACTTATTGGAATCAGAAGATATTTAGATCAATCCTACACCTCTCGATGAGAGGGATCCAAGAAAAATATCAACTTCCATTAATAAGATGACCCACATGGAGTTTGGCCCTAGTTTCCAATTTTAACACTTTTGCACAAACAAACATTATCAGATAGATCAACGAACTAATCAGAGAATAAACCAAGTCAATATTAGAGTCTTGTAGCTTCTTAAAATCATTCATCAGGGATATGTCGATGGACCTATAGTCCATTGTGCCAAAGATATCACCAGGTTCATGCCTTTACAAAAGCAACTCCCTCTTACACATAATTCCTCTACATAGAAGAAAAAATCACAGGTTCATCTTTAGCATATTTAGATCAACATCGGTATTCAAAACTTTTAGCCACCTTCATAGATCAGGGACGTGCTTCAATCAAGCTGATCTTATCTGCCCCTCTGTGTACAAAGCTCATCCAATCACGAGTCTTCTTGTCACATTGTTCTTCCATCCAAATATTTTGGCACACCTTTGTAGTCTTCATTATGTACCTAAAATCCTCACTGAGAGGCCATGGAAGAACAAATACAACTAAGTAGTACATACACAGGGAAGAAACTCATAATGAAGTAATCAATAGAAAAAATCAAGATAATACTTATCTTTTGAGAGTGTGATAGCTCCATCTTGATCTTAGCCTTCTCAAATCGAGTCAATCTCATCACATCATCAAGGAGTCTACATTATCACTGAGTTCATATCTTCATCGTCATTAAGTAGTCCACCAAGTCCATATTATCATCATCATCAAGGAATCTATATCATTAACGAGTCCATATATTCGTCATCATCAAGTAGTCCACATTGTTAAGGAATCATCATCATCATATCACCACGGAGTCCATGTCATCATCAAGAACTTAACCATATCACCACCATTTCATCATTAAGAAGTTGACCTCATCCATATCACCAAAGAGTTCATGTAAGCAATACATATTATCTATATTATCAAGGAGTCCATATCATCATTGAAAAATTCACTCAAAGAGTCCAATCCATATCATCATTAAGGAGTCCTCATCAAGGATTCCACTTCATCATCATTAAAGAGCCCACATCAACATCCTCAAGGAGTTCACATCATCATCAGGTCATCATCATCATCATCAATATCATCAACGAGTCCACATTATTAACCAGTCTACATCACGAGTCCACATCATCAACAAATCCACATTATTATCATCATATCATTATCAAGCCCATATTATTATCATAAAGGAGATCATATTATCAACAAGTCATCAAGTCCATATTATTAAGAAGTCTATATCATCAACAACAAGGAGTCATATATCAATATCATCAGAAGAATCCACATCATCAAGGAGTCATTTTATCATCAATATAATTAAAGTGTTAGGGTTTCTTCTATCAATTAGAGATAATGGTCCATAATACTTTGATTTCCTTCTCCAAACCCCACTTAGGGTTCATGAACAATCCAATGTCAATAATAATTAAAACAATAAAAGAGATTGTTATGCAACCATCTCACAAATAGAAGAAAATATAGATCAATGACTTGAAAATTAGCCTCTTTGAGGAGGCAACCTCCTTTACATCACATAAATGAACAATCCTTGGATGATTCAAATGATAAGACCTCCTTTGGTATATATAGGATTCTAAGGGGTCAAAATATAATAAGAGCCTACATAAAAATAATAATGTAAGGGCACAAAAATGACAATGGTGGGCTTCTATGGGGCACAACAATAACAATAAGGGGACTGCACTAGTATTATAGGGACCTAACATGCCCCTTTCCTTTAAAAAAGTGTTGTCCTCAATGCTTGAGTAGTTATGTATTCTCATGTATAAAATTTTCATCCTCCCATGTGGAATCTTCGGCGGGTAAGTTCTTCCACTTAATGAGATACTCTGAAATTGATCGATTTTGTAGTTGTCGGGTTCTTGTTTCTGTGACTGCTTCAAGCTCCAATATGATTTTTCCTTCCTCATCAAGTTCTGGCAATATAGTTTGAACTATTGAAAAGGTAATTAGGTTCATTCTTCATAATGACATGTGTAATTGTGATTTTATGTAACTGATGTAAAGAATAAAATAAAATTATTTTTGTAATGCTTGAATCATGGATTTCATGATCAAGGAATTTTATTTTAGTTAAGGATCCCGTTGTGAGCATTTAGGTTTGTCATCAAGTCATAAAAGTTTATTAAGTCAATGTTATGTATGGAAGACCCTTCTTGGGCATGTTACATATTTGTATGAGTCATTTAAAAGAATAAAAAGGCCCCCCAAGACCAAGCTCAAGCACCTCCTACAAGTCGGCTTCAAGAAGGACTAATGGAACCTCACCAAAGGACATGTCGGCTTAGATATTTGTCAAGCTGGATTATATTCATGGGCAGACCACTATAAATAGATAGCTCGACTCTCATTTGAAGACAAACAATTCAGTCAAGAACAACTCTGCAACAAGAAGTGTGAATATCACTTGGGAAGAAGCCTCATCACCTGTGAAGAGAGGAAAATGAAGATCGAAGTCTTTAACATTGTTTTTGGGTCTGTTTTGGGTTAAGTACACTCCACATGTGCAAAGTATAGGTGTTGTTTGTTGCAGTACGAGCCGAGGTATTGAAGACACTGTCAAAGGTCAAACCAAGAAGAAAGTCAAGTGAATAATCAAGTCAAGTTAAGGAGGAATAGTTTCCATCTCAAAGTGAAGAAGTTTGAGAGACAATATTGCATCTAGGATTTTTGAATTAGGGCCGAAATTTGCAGACCTAAATCAAGGGACCGAAACTTTGAAGGATAGCCGAGAAGGAGGAAGAAGCAAGGCGTTTGACTATCGTTGACTCATGGAAGAAGAATTTCATCAAGGAAGCCTTGTGACTTGGTCTTGGAGAGGAAAATAGTTAAAGGTTCTTGGTCTTGGTCTTTGTCAATTGAATTCTCTCTAAGAAGAAGAATTCGTTTGGGTTTTCCTCTCAAGTGGGAGATGTTTTAGCCATCGATAATAGCCTACATTTTACGTTTCTTGTCTCTTTATTTTTTATGCTTTGATAGTTGTTTGATGAAGAATAACATTATAATAATCTAACTAAAGAGAAGATCCTAATCTATTGAAGTAAAAAGCATTCACAAACAATTATCATTAATAGAGAAATCACCTAATCTTGATGCCCTAGATTTCTCAACATGGTATCAGAGCTAAGGTGACAAAGTCAAGGAAGGGCATCTTATCAAGGGACACTCAAGGATCAAATCTTAAGAAAGACATCAAAGCAAATCTAAGAAGATCATCAGCAAAGTCAAGATCTACAAGGAAGTGACAAAACCCTAGATCGAAGAAAATATTTACATCAAAAGGAAGTCTTGGGAACCTCCAATCATCATCAAAAGACCACAAAGACCCTCATCAAGTTAAATAAATCTACAAATCAAGGTAGCTTGAAGTTCATTCATTCAAGGGAAGCAAAGGACGTTGTCATCATCTTCAAAAGGTTCCAAGGCACTCTCATTGAAGCAAGGATTTCATCTCAAAGGAAAATCCTTACCCTTGAAGAAAATCATCCAAGGAGTATCAATACATCATCAAGGAGTCATCATCAATCATCACCAAAAGTGATCTCTCTCTCTGTGAAGGATCATTCTTGAAGAAAACTATCTTCATCAAGGAGAAGTTTTATATTATCTATATCATCATCAAAATCAAGGAAGCAACAAGTAGAAGAATCATCTTATCAAGTAAGTATATTTATGTCCACATCTGAATCCGTCAAAATGTATTTTTGCAAGGAAAAAGACAAATTGTTTGGGACTTCAAACTATATTACATGGAAGAAGAGGACATATATAAATATCATTGAAAATAAGGTCATGGATCATGTCAAAGGATCTATCACCAAACCAGTGAAAGAATATTCTCAAGCACTTGCAAAATTTATGAAAGGGGAAGTTAGGGCTCAAAGGATTCTCATAGAATCCATCAAGGATCCCTTCATTCCATATGTATCAAAACTCGAAACTTCAAAATAAATTTATGACAAATTGGTGGAGTTGTATTCAGTAAGCACTGCAGGAGAGGCCATCTCATTAATAAAAGAACTCTACAAATTGAATATTTCAAAAGAAGAAGGAATGCCCTCATACTTCATGAGGATATCTAAAATTAGGGATCAACTTCAAGATCTGGGAGAAGTCACTTCTGATAGAGAAATGACTAAATAGTACTAAATGAACTATCAGAGGAGTGGGGTAATTTTACTTCAAGTATTTATGGGAAGAAAGAAGCTACTCCATTCCAGGATCTATGGTCACTCTGTAAGATTGAAGAATCAAGGCTAAAGGAAAAATCTGATGTAAGATCAGGGGAGCAAAATCAAGCATATGCTACAATGACAAAAAGAAAGGGAAAATTTGGAAAGTTTGGTCCTCAGAAAAAGAATAAGAACATGGCTAAGATTCAATGCTATGGATGTCAAGAATATGGGCATTATAAGATAGATTGTCCTAAGATCAAGAAGGACAATAACAAAAGAGGAAGAGAAGAAGCCTATTGAGCCCTAAAACTACATCTCTTCTACACACTTTTCTAGACCTTTTTCCCTCACCAGTGCCTCATAAGCTATCAAAGATCATTGCATATTGATTCTAAAAGAGCATTTAAGCGATTTTCTAACTATGTTTTTGTGTTTGCTATTTGACTTAGATTTTTCTCATCAGCTGCAAAATGCAGCCACTTTCCACAACTGACTCGACTTTCCGCAACTGTTTTTGTTGATCTCTAGGTTACAGGTGTCATCAAGCAAAACGAGGCACGTGGGCAGTTTAGGAATGATATGGACATGGATCAGGTCCTATTGGTTCAGCTAAATTCGTAGAGGAAAGCCTTGGTCAAACAATAGTCAAACGAGGAGTTCTACGACAAACAGGTCTCTATTTTCAACACGTGAAGGCTCCGAGGCTGTTCGTAGATCCATGGCTTCATTTTGACAGCTGTAGACTGCCTCCACGACGCAAATTCAACAGCCACATTTTGATAGATTGAAAGATCATGACAACCATCATGCTAAGGTCACGGATACTGTCTTTTTACGTGTCCTCTATTGAAGATGTTTCATAGGAAAACAGTTACGTAATTTCCTTTATAAATAACGCGTTTGCAAACGCATGTAGCTAGTTAGTTTTTTATGTAATTTTGCTGTTAGTTCATGTACTGTGCAGTGACACTGGTCTTGCTGTTGTAACGAGAGGATCCTTCCTCTGTTTTGCAAAATAACAAGACTCTATTTTATATGACTGTGTGAGCATAATTCCAGAATGATAGCGTGTTAACCAAGGCCGTGCAGAGGGCCCCTGCTAGCTGAGGTTTTGTTTATTTATTTCTGTAAAGTTTTTATATGTTGTTGGCTTATTTCCATTGTAGATATTTCTTAGTTTTTCCACCTGTGCATATTTCATATTTTAGTTATGATGTTAACGTTTCATTCCTGTACATGATTTTTCAAGTATTGTATATGTTTGCTAACACTGATCAGTGTGTTTCAGGATAGGCTAGGCCCGGGCATTTTCATACAATTTTTGCAATAACCAGTGACATGAGATTAGCCTCTCTGCTGACTTTGTTTTTCTTAGCTTTTCAATTCTAGTTATGTTTTGATTTCAATCTTATTCTTTTGCTTTGTGAGTTAGTTTAGATATCAAATTCTTCATGTCATTGACGTTATCTCCAGAGCCATAGCTTAACCCCGAAAAGACTACTTGGCGAGCTATCAGATTATGAATGAAGTGATTTGATTTTACTTTTATTTTTCTGCAATTAGATATTAGGTTCTTCATGTTATTGACGTTATCTCCAGAGCCATAGCTTAACCCCGAAAAGACTACTTGGCGAGCTATCGGACTATAAGTGAAGTGACTTGATTTTATTTTCATTTGCAAGTAGGTAATTTAGATATCAATTCCTCATGTTATTGACGTTATCTCCAGAGCCATAGCTTAACCCCGAAAAGACTACTTGGCGAGCTATCGGACTATAAGTGAAGTGAATTGATTTTACTTTTATTAGTTTGTAGTTTTTGATTTGTTTGAGTGTAGTAGCTTAACTTTTATTTCTGTATTTAGATGAGCAGCAGAGATAGTGATTTCATGATCAGTAGTTCATCATTTGTTTGATTTGAATAGAAACATATTTCCATTCTTGTTTAAGTACTAATTTCATCACTAGTATGTTTTGAGATCTTCTGAAGTGTTAAGCTCTGGAAATCAGCATAAAGGACATAATTGCCTTAAAATCTATATCCATACTTGCCTTCTAAAGTATTCTTAAAACTCAGGAATAGGATTTCCATTCCATTAGGAGATAAATGAAGATAAAACCCCCAAAACAAAATAAAAATTGAAAACAATAAAAAGTAAGAAAAAGGTTGTCTTGCACATATAGTGCGCCACACTTCATCAGTTTACGACTCCTGGATTGATAATTAATGTAGCAATTTAGGACATACTAAATTGACTAAACAAAGCCCATATCACCGAAGAAGTAGAGGAAGCTGAAAAGAAGAAGTTTAAGAAAGAGGAAGTAAAAGATCTATATTATCATTGAGATAGTCTTCCTCTCCTATTTCTTTTCAAGTTTCTATTTTATTTTTAGTTGCAAAGTATAACTATCATGATAGGGACTATTATAAGATCATGATAAGATGCATCATGGCATCATAAAGGCATTAGAAGCAATATCTCGTGACATCATCGTAGGGAAGCATGAATGATAGCTGAATTAGGTCTATGGAAGGATGTAGCTCTTGGTGACCTCATTAAAATCATAAGTGGCACTGATGGGAAAAATGGAAAAAGTCATCTAGGACAAGGCTCATCATACATCAAAAGGAAACATCTGCTGGATGGGGAAGGTTCACTGATATAGAAGGAAAGCAAGTGTTTCATGAAGAATTCCATCTTGTGGAATTCATGGGATGATGGTATGATATGAAAAGAGGTTGAAGCAAATCAAGAGATTGAAGTTCTTTCAATCAAGAAAACTGTTGAAAGGAAGTCTAAAATGACCTGAAGAAAAATGAGGTATGTATGCTTGTATTCGATATTTTAGAGTCATGTCATATGGTTGCAGGTAACATGGATAAATTCTCTATCTCAAGAGCATGATCAAAATAAAGGATCTCCTCCTTCAAAAGGATGTAGGAAGGCATGGGTCACACATTGACAAGATGAAATCAACATAATATGTCTTCATAGAAATATGAGGTGGTTGACAATGATTGGAGGAACTTTGATTGGAAGTTCTTGGGAATGAAAAATGTGTGAATAAATAAAGGAAGAGATCGTGAAATATCAAACTGTGGAGAAAGGAAATCAAAATCCGAGGAATGAAAGATTTGACTAGGATATCTCCATGAAAGATTTGAAGACTCTGATGAAGTTTGAAAAAGAAATAGGCCCTTTAAAATATGTATATATTTTGGAGATGTGTCAATATGTATGCAGGAGGCTAATGAAAATTAGAAGATGTCATGATGAAAGACCATCACAAAGGTAATTTAATGATTCATTTCTTATTTTTGGATAATATCTGGATGTGATGATGCAGGACTGCTAAGGGAAGACCTATGGATATATTCCACCACTGATGTCCATGTAGTAGGATGAAATATCCTTAAGGAAACATGGCATGAAGGAAGGCCATATATGAACTGATGGATCACTTTCCGATGAAAGTAATAGAGACATGAATAACTCGTGATGGATGGTATGTGCCCTATGAAGAAGTCCCGTAAACTATAGACTCCTTAAAAAATAAGAAAAAATCATGACATCAAAGGAAGGAGTTCTACAAGCAGTTGGTTTTCCGCTTATCTCCACCTAGAGAGTTTTTGGAAGCAAGTCCTTGGTCAAGAGGGAGCTTGGTCAAGTCCCTATTTAAGAGATAGCTTGGGTACATTCCTTTATGGAAAGGTTTGGTCATCCCTGGTTAAGAGGGAGTGACAATTGTTGTTCTCTATCTCACGTGTCATGCACTAGACTAGGACTAACAACCGTAATTCTTAGTGAAGGCCATGAGGAGAGAGATATACACATCATTCTTGTTTTCATTGGGAAGAAAGAATGGAGGATTGGGTAAACATATGGAGTCTGATACACTTTGAGGATGAGTTAGGGAATCTAATATAAGAGTAGTTGTAGAGGATCAATATTCTTTGAGGACTGGGAATCCAAGATAAGAATAGTCCTGGTGGAACACACCCTGATAACCTGGGTGGGGTATGCTCTGCGAGAGACAATGATGAGGGTGTCTATACATCATTGGTCTCGTTAGCATTGAGCTCAGATCTTGTGCAGAGATAGAGCTATTAGTCAAGGCCTTTCGATGTGACAATAATGGCTGATATGATGCTAAACAAATGGTTAACAATATGACTCTTCTTATGAGAATTCTTCAGACTGAGAATGTCCAATTACCATTATGAATACCTCCCTAGTTAAGAGGGAGTGTTGAAAAGTATAACTAGGTTAGGTATTCATAATGACATGTGTAATTGTGATTTTATGTAATTGATGTAAAGAAGAAAATAAAATTATTTTTGTAATACTTGAATCATGTGTTTCATGATCAAGGACTTTTATTTTAGTTAAGGTTCCCATTGTAAGCCTTTAGGTTTTTCATCAAGTCATAAAATTCTATTGAGTCAATATCATGTATGGAAGACCCTTATTGAGCATGTTACATATTTGTATGAGTCATTTAAAAGAATAAAAAGGCCCTCCAAGGCCAAGCTCAAGCACCTCCTACAAGTCAGCTTCAAGAAGGACTAATGGAACCTCACCAAAGGGCATGTCGTCCTAGATTTTTGTCAATTCGGCTTATATTAATGGGAAGACCAATATAAATAGATAGCTTGACTCTCATTTGAAGCCAAGAAATTTGGTCAAGAACAAGTCTGCAACAAGAAGTGTGAATATCACTTAGGAAGAAGCCTCATCACCAGCGAAGAGAGGAAAGGAAGATCAAAGACTTTAGCATTATTTTTGGGTTTGTTTTGGGTTAAGTACACTCCACATGTGCGAAGTATAGGTGTTTTCTATTGTAGTAGGAGCCAAGGTATTGAAGACACTATCGAAGGTTAAACCAAGAAGAAAGTCAAGTTAAGAATCAAGTTGAGTTAAGGAGGAATAGTTTCCATCTCAAAGCGAAAAAGTTTGAGAGATAATATTACAACTATGGTTTCTGAATTAGAGCCAAAAGTTGCAGGCCTAAATCAAGGGGTCGAAACATTAGGGGAATTTTGAGGTCTAAAATGGGCTTCCTAAGGAAATTATAAAATAATAATGGAAATAATAAAATAAGATTAGATTACATCATCAAATTTTAGAGGGAAAAAAGGAAAAACTACTTTTTTCAACTCGTATTTTCAACTTATCTCCCTATGGGTTTACTCAAATTTTGAGTGGGAACACTTGTTAGATGCAAAATTTGATTCCTCATCCAAGGAGTACCCATGTTTCATACTTTTGATGAACCCTGCTACACAAAAAATGAGAAATACATGAAAAACATTATCGGATGAAGAATAAAATTCTGCATCCAACGAGTGTTCCCGCTCGAAATCTGAGTAAACCCATAGGGAGATAAGTTGAAAATACGAGTTGAAAAAGTAGTTTTATTATTTTTTGATATTTTTACTCTTTTACTCCAAAAATGGTGAATCATCCCCCATTGTTGACATCATGATCTTGAATCCTATTTGTTCTTATAAAGTTTATTTTGGTTGTACATTTTTCTTAGGAGGCCCATTTTAGACCTCAAAATTCCTTTAATGCTTTGAAGGATAGCCGGTAAGGAGGAAGAAGCAAGGGGTTTGACTATCGTTGACTCAAGGAAGAATAATTTCGTAAGGAAGCCTTATGACTTCGTTTTGGAGAGGCAAATAGGTCAAGTGTCTTGGTATTGATATTCATCAATTGAAGTCTCTATAAGAAGAAGAATTCATTTGGGTTTTCCTCTCAAGTGGGAGAGGTTTTGGCTCTCGCTGATAGCCTACATTTTGTGTCTCTTGTCTCTTTATTGTCTATGTTTTGGTAGTTGTTTGGTGAAGAAGAACACTATAATAATCTAACTAAAAAAAAGATCCTAATATATTGAAGTAAAAGGCATTCACAAGTAGTTATCATTAATAGAGAAATCACCTAATCTTGAGGCCCTAGATTTCTCAACATGAACCTCAGAACTTGTCATTGATAACCTTCTTTAAGCATGAAACATGGAAAATTGGATGTACTTGAGAAGATCTAGACAACTCCAATTTGTATGCTATAGTACCAATCTTTTACAACAACTTGTAAGTACCATAGTACTTGGGTGATAATTTATTATCCTTCTTAGCTTGCTTGAGGGAAATTTGTTTGTATGGTTGTAGCCATGAAAATACCCAATTGCCTACATCAAAACTTCTTTCGCTGCAATATTGATATGCATGTTGTTTCATTTGATTCTGCGCTAGAGTAAGGTTATCCTTTCAGAGTTGGAGAACTTGTTGTTGATGCTTGATGTGATATTCCACTACTTGAACCTTAGAATTTTATTTTAAAGATGATGTGATGGACGTTGGATGATATCCATAAAGTGCCATTAATGGGGTCATTTTTGTTGCACTATGGAAGGAAGTGTTATTTCACTAGTCAACCAGAGGTAACCACTTAACCCATTGCATTTGTTTATAAGAGAAAAGGAAACGAAGATAGCCTTCCAAACATGTGTTCGCTATCTCATTTTTCTCATCAAATTGAGGATGATAAGATGAACTATGAGCTAATTGAGTACCAAGGCAAGAAAGTAATTCCGTCCAAAAATTTCCAGTGAAAATGGGATCCCTATCACTTACAATAATCTTTGGGTTTCCATGTAGCTTTTGAATTCTTTCCATAAATGCAGTAGCAAATGCACTGGATTTAAAAGGATGAGATAATGCACAAAAGTGTGAATACTTGATAACTCCATCAACTACCAACACGATGGCACTCTTTCCTTTAGACCTAGGTAAACCTGTGATAAAATCCATTGAGACTTCCTCCCAAGGCTGACTTGGAATGGCTAAAGGTTGTAATAGACCTAGGGTCTTAATTGTCTCAATTTTATTTTGTTGGCAAACCAAACATTCTGCCACAAACTTTTGAATATCATATTTTGGGTCATCCCAAAAAAAAAATCTTCTTGACCTTGTGGTATGTTTTTAAAAATCTTGATTGCCCTCCTAAAGGAGAGGTGTGCAATTCCAAAAGAATCTTTTGTTTGAGTTAGGAATTCTTACATAAATATAAGCAATCTTTGTACCATAATGAGTCATTTTTCCAGACAAATGTATTTGATGTATTGGGATCTTGTTGCAACTTTTGAATGAGTATCCACACCTCTTCGTCATTCTTCCATTCCTCCCTTGCTTCATTTATCCAATCAAGTTGGATAATAGAAATGGCATAGAGAAATGCTTCCACATCCTCATCCCTTCTTGAGAGTGCATTTGCAACAACATTTTTCTTCCCTTTTTTGTAGATGATTTCAGTCATAACCCAACATATTAGTGACCCATTTTTGTTGCTCTTCTGAAGATAATCTTTGTTCCAAAAAGTATTTAATATTATCATGATCTGTTTTTACCTTGAAGTGTCTTCCCATTAGGTAAAGGAACCATTGCTTTAGGGCATGTAGTATTTCCAACATTTCCTTCTCATAAATAGATTTGTGTAAATACTTTCCCTTGATTGGACGACTTTTAAAGAAATGGGTCTTCCTTCTTGCATTAAAACATCACCGATTCTATTTCCTGGTGCATCACATTTCACCATAAATGTTTTTGTGAAGTCTAAAGTAGCTAAAATCAGAGCTTGGAACATTGCCTCTTTAAGATGTTCAAAGAAATTAGTTCTTCTGAAGTCCAAAAAATTACATCTTTCTTCAGTAATGTTGTTAGAGGTGTTGTTATTTTCCCATAATTCTTAACAAACTTGTGATAATACCTTGTTAACCCGAGAAGTCCTCGAAGATGCTCTAATACCAAATGTTATGTAGTAAGATCACAAACAGAAGAAAATATAGATCAACGGCTTGAAAATTAGCCTCTTCGAGGGGACAACCTCCTTTACATCACATAAATGAACAATTCTTGGATGGTTCAAATGATAAGATCTCCTTGGTATATATTGGAGTATAAGGGGTCAAAATATAATCAGAGCCTACATAACAATAATAATATAAGGGCACAAAAATAACAATAATGGGCTTCTATGGGGCACAACAATAATGATATGGGGGCTACATGGACACAACAATAACAATAAGAGGGCTACACTAGTATTATAGGTACCTAACAAACATTCAAGGTACCTTTTTTTTTTTAAGACAACTCCCTCTTAATCCATGCATTCACTTTGACTACTTCATCTTGCAATCAACCCTTTATAGAAAAACCAGCTCCTTAAACTTGAGCTACATGATCATTTTTCCACAACAACCATGCCCAAGAGCTAGGGCTTCTTTCAAATGTAATGATAAGAGTTAAGATTAGGGTTTCCTCATTCATCCTTTTGCAAGGGTCAATATCCAACTTCCTAGAACCTGCCAATCTATCACAATTGCAGGTTCTACAAGAATTCATAAGTTAGTTACAAATTTTAATAATTATTGACCATATGCCTTCTATGGAGATTTACCAATGTCTTAGTTCACATGAGAGGGTGCTCCTATTTCTTCAATACATCCTTATGCATCCTTTCAGACCCTAATATTCCAACAACTCTACAATAAATTAATCAAGAGCATATATCTAAGCAGGGAAACCTTAACAAAAATTCTTGCCTAGATCTTGAACAATGAAAAACAAAACATATATCTTGTTAACTTTATTAGTCCATACTTACAATCCTTTTCTTTAGCATATGTAAGTCATATTCTTCCATCAAATAAGCCTTCAGAATTTTTGTTATGAAACTAGCTCACAAAAAGATAGAAAAGATAGATCAATGCCTTAGAATTCAGCCTCTTCGAGTGGGCAACCTCCTTTACATTACACAAATGAACAATTCTTGGATGATACAAATGACAAGACCTCCTTTCTATATATAGGAGTCTAAGGGGTCATAATATAATAAGAGTCCACATAAAAATAATAATGTAAGGGAATAATAATATAATGAGGGGGTTGTACTAATAACAATAAGGGGTTACACTAGTAGTATTGGGACCTAGCATGCCCCTCTCCTTCAAAAAGTGTTGTCCTCAATGCTTGAGTAGTTCTTGATGCTTCTGTATAAAATTCTTGTCCTCCCATGTGGAATCTTCAGTGGGTAAGTTCTTCCACTTGATGAGATACTCTGAAATTGATCGATTTCGTAGCTATCGGGTTCTTGTTTCTGTGATTGCTCCAGGTTCCAATATGATTTTTCCTTCCTCGTCAAGTTCCGACAATATTGTTTGAACTGGGACCTTATGCAACTTTTGAATGAGTGGCCACACTTCTTCGTCCTTTTTTCATTCATCCCTTGCTTCATTTATCCAATCTAGTTGGATAATAGAAATAACAAAAAACAATGCTTCCACATCCTCATCCTTTCTTGAGAGGACATCTGCAACAACATTTTTCTTTCCTTTTTTGTAGATGATTTCAAAGTAATAACCCAACATCTTTGTGACCCATTTTTTATGTTCTTCTAAAGATAATATTTGTTCTAAAAAGTATTTAAGACTATCATGATTTTTTTTACCTTGAAGTGTCTTCCCATTAGGTAAGGTCACCATTTCTTAAGTGCATGTAGTATTTCCAACATTTCTTTCTCATAAATAGCTTGCTTGAGATGTAGCCGTAAAAATACCCAATCGCCTATATCAAAAATTCTTTCACTGCGATGTTGATATTCCTGTTGTTTCATTCGATTCTGCACCAAAGTGGCGTTATCCTTTAAAAGTTGGAGAACTTGTTGTTGATGCTCGATGTGATCTTTCACTGCTTGAATATTTTTCTTCTTGATATGTCCTTCTATCTTGAGAGTTTCAGGAGTGGTAATTTCTTCCAATGCATTACAAGATATGGTCAGATTCACTTCTTGATGCTCGATGTGATCTTTCACTTCTCGAACATTTTTCTTCTTGATATGTACTTCTATCTTGATAGTTTGAGGAGTGGTAATTCCGGCAAATGCATTACAAGATATGGTCAGATTCATTTCTTCTTTCTCGATGTGATCTTTCTCTTCTTGAACCTTTTTCTTCTTGATATGTCCTTCTATCTTGAGAGTTTGAGGAGTGGTAATTCTTGCCAATGCTTTACGAGATATGGTCAGATTCATTTCTTCCTTCTCTGCGGTTGGTTCCTGGTGTATATCCTCTTCTTTTGATGTTTCTTGATCCTTTTATTCCTCCTCTTCACAAACAATGTAAAATAATTTCTTCTCAACACACTTATGACCTTTAATGTATTTGCTATCACAATTGTAACAAAGTCTTTTTGCTCTTTTTTCTTCCAATTGTTGTGTTGTCAACCTTGTAGGTTGTGGAAGGCTAGGAGAAACAACACTTCCATCTTTATAGTTATGAGGGGTAGAATTCCTTGTTGCCATAATTTTACTTTCCACTGTTCTTGCGAACCTGAATGCCTTCTCCAATGAATCAGGTTCCCAAAGACGAACCTCATGTTGAATGTTATCCTTTAAAGTCCCTATGAAGACATCAATCCTCTACTTCTCTGGAATATCATTTTCTCTTATATTCAATTTTTGAAAGTCCTCAATGTGCTCTTCCATTGAACACTTTTGATTGAGATTTATCAATTGCCTAAAGAAGGTGTTTCTCTTTGTATCCTCATAATGTGCTATCATTTCCTCCATGAAAATTGTCCACGTAACAAGTGGTTTACAAGAACAAATCCCTTTATACCATAAAAATTGATTCAGTTCTAAATATGAAGATGCAATATGTACCTTTTGTAACAATCGCACCTCATGTAGATCAAAATATTTCTCTGTCTGTAGTATGCAATTTATCGGATCCTTGCCATCAAACTTCCTCATATTGCCTTTTCTTGATTTTAGGAGCTCAACATTGAAATGACTGTAACTCTGTAATTTTGGATCTTCCAATTTTGAAATTGCGACCTGCAGTAGCCCTTTGCGTCCTCTTTCCAATGCCACCAGTCTGATCGAAATTGGATTCTCTAAGAAAGAGTTATGCACAATCTCCCAAGATGACCTGATTATATATCTTTTCAGAAGATCGAACTTGTATGAAGTGCCACGTGTCACTGTTTTGACCTTCGAATCTAAAAACTATACACAACAAACTACAATTCATCCTCGTTTTGTATCTTCTTATGAAATTTCAATTGGATTCTCAGAGAGAAAGTTATGACGATTTTCCCAAGGTCACCTGCTTAAGATGTAATTCGAGAGTCTGCAAAACCCTAACTTCCTCAGATCATATATCTGAAAATATAGTGAGACAAGATCTGAAATTTGGACCCGAGGTTCAGATCGCTTTCTTATCAAATGTTTTTTTTTTTTAGCTTGTAGAGAACAAGTTATAGTGAAACTTCCATAATGACCTATTTTAGATGAAATTTGGAGCTTGTAAAAACTCTAACTTCCTCAGATCATATCTCCGAAAATATAGCGATACAAGATCTAAAATTTAGACCCAAGGTTCAACGAGATTTTGTCTCAAATGGGTTTGTTTTTTAGCTTCTGAAACGTCGCAGAAAAAAGTTATAGCGAAAATGCCATGATGGCTAGTTTGGAGAAGCAAAACCCTAGAATTCAAAGCTCTGATACCAAATGTTATGAAACCAACTCACAAAAAGATAGAAAATATAGATCAACACCTTAGAATTCAGCCTCTTTGAAGGGACAACCTCCTTTACATTACACAAATGAACAATTCTTGGATGATACAAATGACAAGACCTACTTTCTATATAGGAGTCTAAGGGGTCATAATATAATCAAAGCCGACATAACAATAATAATGTAAGGGCACAATAATATAATAAGGGAGTTCTACTAATAACAATAAGGGGTTACACTAGTATATAGGGACCTAACACTTTAACCAATGAACCACACAAATTCCTTCAAGTTGCAAGAAACATTCTTTTACCTAGTTCACCTAGATTGAACATATAAAGGCATAGCAAGATGATATTCCAAAAATCATAGGACCCTCTTTTATTATAACATGGTCAACTTTAGATCATAATGGGCAGCAACCTTCCTATATTCCAGGTTGTAATGTGCCATAGTTTCTCACATTCATTATGTCTTTAGGGCTTACATTGTCACGTAATATAAAACCTTCAATTTTGCACCATGAATAAATCTTGAATCTTTGTTAATCAATAGGTCTAGCAAAAGAGAGGAGCATGGTCTCTTATAATACATCTCTCTCATGAAATGCCAACAATGCCTTTTAATGGAGCAAAGGATGCAGTTTCATTTATTGATCTCTCTCTTGTATGATAGAGTTTAAAAAGTAATAATACAATCTTACTTGACCTCCATTTCTAATGCTAGATCATAATTTATTTAAGATGTTTAATGGAAATTTCAGGTCGACTTTAGGACTTGTCAAAGAGATATGTGCTTGGTAGAGAGATTTTCCTATGGTTGACAGTGATTTCCCTCAAGTCAACAAGTCATGCTTGTCAAAAAAAGTTCTGAAACATATACGATCCTTATTATACTTCAAAGTATCTTGAATAATTTCAAGAGATATAATAATGTGTCCCATATAGGTCGTTTAAAAGCATATCAACCATTATCATTAGTATACATAAGGCTTCAATCATAAATGTAAAGCAATAGGTCTCAAAACTTGTGAAGGAAAGCCTTAGACGTATGGTGTACCCTTTGTGTTATTACTTTGGTCTGATCATACCTCAAAAATAGTCTCGAGCTAGAACAAATTTTCATATAACTCATCTACAACATTCATATATGATTTATAACTGAAGAAACTTAGGACTCCATAATGTTATCTCTAGCTAAGATGAGCATCACATGACAAGCTTTGAGATATCCCTCACACAAGATAAATCTCTTGAATTCAGGGTTTCTCATCACCACTAGATTTCAACCTTAGATAAATTCATATGAATGCCCCAAAGTGAAGATATGTAAGGAACCAAATAAAAAATCGAAGAGCTTGGATGCCACAGATCAAACATTCAGGGAGGAAATGTTGCATGTATCTTGTGATCAAATTTCCAACATGTGATGAGCCTTCTCAAGATCACATGAATTCCATAGCGTATTAAGGAAATTTGTAGACGTGTTAAATAGAAATTTCCATCAAAAAGGTAAGGTGCCTCAAATCGCAAGAGTTTTAATGCCTTAAGACCATAAACCTCTTCATAAACTTAGTGTTAAGGAGCAAAGGTATGACGCCATAGAACACGGCCTAGATTGTGGCCCCCACTATAGGGTTCAGATGATATTTATCTTCCCTTCATATTTGGATGCTAAATCTCAAAATTAATCCACTTTACACACAAGGATCTTTCGGCCTTGTATCACAGAGAACCTTACACAACATACAAGAGTTTGAATCTTTGATTCAAGGGATGTTTATAGGTGTAGACCTCTGTGGATAAAAGATTCCTTCAACTTGCTTCATGTTAGATTCGAATGCCCAAACTTTTATGCCTCAGGTAGATCGAATATTATATGTGACTAGTGCCTTCATGATTGTTCTTCAATGCCAAGAGTCAATGCCTTCATGATTGGTCCTAATCTACCCCCCAACTCTGATACCATGTTGATTTTGCTAGGGCATTATTAGAGAAAATTTTCTTACGCAGATAATAGCTTCAAACAATCATGATTAGCATTAACATTTTACATCATCAAAAATTATAAATAAATCTATTCATAAGCATGAAATAATAGTAAGAAAAATCACAGTACAAACAACAAGAAATCATGACATTAGGGACACAAAAGTTAGGCTTGAAGCTAAGGAAAAACCTACAAGGGGAAAACCCATAAATCTTTCCTTATGCGACAGAGAGAGAGTTCCAAATTCATCAATACATCATAATTAACCATACCATGATAATAACCAAGAACATGATTAGGTAGCATGACAAAATATAGATTCATGAAATTTCGGCCCTCCTGTAATTTCGCAGGATTAGAGATAGATGAGATAAGTTTTATGTGAAAATGAGGAGAGGTAATATCCTTTATATAGCCTTCAATAGGGGCTTAAATTGGTGCCTCTTAGGGGCCCAAACAACCTAAATAAAAGTGTGGTTGACTTTGAAAATTTTGGAGGTAATAATAAAATTTGAAGTTTCAATTTCTTTTCAAGATGAAAATACCAACCATGGCTACCATAATTTCCAACAGAATCTCATGTTTTCTTGTTCCAAGAACTATATATGGGGTACAACCTTCCATCTAATAAATGGTTAAAAGAAAGAAAAAGCAAGAATTGGAGAGATTTTTGTGGAGGTGTATTTTTTGGAGTGACATACCTTTGAGTGTTGCAACGACCAATTTTTTCTTCTAGTGAATATTTGAAGATGTCACTAGTGTTGTGGAGGTATAAATCCCCTACCTATGAGGAATTGTAGGTCCAATCCTTCAGGTAGAAAATGATGATATCAACACTATATTGGAGGATCTAAGGAAATCATGGGAGGCCACTAGATGCATATGATATTATTGAATGTTTGAATGAATGGTACGGGAAATACCTTCACTAATTTCTTGGCACATTTTCCCATGGGTTTAATTTATATTAAATCCATTTATGCATTGGGGAAAGTTTTGTGTGATTGTTGGATGAGTTTATCTAAGATATGGATGCACAACATGTGCAATTGGTAACAAATAATGCAACTAATTATGTGGTTGATGAAAAGCTTCTAATGGAGAGGCACCCCACAATATTCTAGACTACATTTATTGCTCCTTGCAATGAATTGATGCAAAAGGATGTGGGAAAAATCTCCTTTATTAAGGAGTTTATTGATCAAAGCAAGAGTATCGAAAAGTACATATATAACCATCCATTTTTTCTTCGCCTCCTAAGGAAATTCACAAGAAATAGGGAGATGTGTATTCTACAATTACAATTTTTACAACAACTTCATTTCTCTTTAGCATCCACACCATTATCAATTTTAGATGAAGGATATGTTCTTTTTTCATGAGTGGCATGGTTGTGCATTTAGCACAAGACACGATGGGAGAACCATTGCTAAACTAGCATACACTAATTCCTTTTCAGAAGGAGTGGAGGAAGTGTGCATGGTTAGCAAACATTTAGTTAAGGTTTTTGGCTTGGTTAATGGGGATAATCGTGTAATGAGCTACTTTTATAAGGCCATGAATAGGGCTAAGGAAGTTATCAAATTTTATTATTTGGGAAGGGTACCCTTGAACATGAAAAATATTTGATGATCTAAAATTTTATTGATCATTGATATTGGGATGCTCCATTGTCCCATTCTTGCAATGATGCTTATTCTCAACCCTACCCTTTTTTTCTCATGTAATTTTTATTGTGACGGTAAGGTTATGGAAGGGTTTCTTACATGTATTCAAAGGATGGTACTTGATAAAAAATCTTGCAAAGCCATTAATTGTGAGATGGAGATGCATAGGAAAGCCAATAGACTATTTAGCTTTCACATTATTTTCCAAGAAAAGGGGATTTTAATTCAAAGCCATTAAAATTTAGAATTTTGATTACATGTTTTACTTGAAAGTGGAATTATGTTTCTTTATTTCCTATTTGATATTGTAATGAAATTTAATTAAATATGTTTTCCTCTGATTTGTTACATTGATCTAGGTCTGGGTGTGAAGAAGGACCTTTCCAAGACCTTTTACTTTCGTGATGTGTTAAAATTGCTTTTAAAATAACATTAACAAATACAGTTGCAAACTTCAAGGAAGAGGAACATAACAATCATCAGCACATGAAAACAAAAGCCATTGATAACGAAGTTCGTCTAGGAGGGACTACGTCTCCGGGCCCCGGTGTCAAGATGGTGTAGGCCGCTGCATTATGTGTTGTCAATAAAGATGATGTACACAGAGATGATGTCTCGATCATACAAGGAAGAATGCCCTCACGCAAGAGTGGCTCTAAGAGATGTTCCACAGCTAGAACTCTCAATCAAAAGACTCCTATCAGTATGACACAAAACAAGCATGGTGCGCATCCCGCCAACATGGCACAAAAGGGATGTCAAAGCAAAACACATGCATGGCAACATCAAGAGTATCCCAACAACATACAACAAGGGATCTCAAAGCATAACATAAAGAGTTATGACAGAAAGTACATCACATAGAAAGATTTTGCATAACATAAAGCAAGGAATCATGACAACATGAAATAAACAAGATCCTGCATCAATCATCAATCATGGATATGTACAACATAATGCAGAAATAAGAAGTACATGAACACATCATATACCTCACCACCAAGGGCCATTTGAAGCAAAGGCTATCAAAGTGCTGAAGTTTGCTGAAACATCGATCACAAGAAGACTGTTCGCACATGAAGATGGGAATCTGCACTAGCACTTAGAAAAGTGATTGAAAGAATAAATGAGAGAAAGACAAATCTGAATACACCATCAGATTTGTGGCATCGAGTAGTGCTGAAACGACTGTCCAAAATCTGAATTCTGAGAATTTGAAAATTCGGAGCTCAAGGAATCTTTTAGATTCCCTCGGGATTCCTCAAAGATTCTGTTTCAGGTATGAGCTGAAAATCTGCTGCTCAGATGTCAAATCTGATTTCACCATTAGGATCCCTGCGAAAAACCATGAAAAACAAGTATAAACTCGACCATATTCTGACAAAGTGAAATTTTACCTCTGTGGGAAAATTTCATGGCTCATGGTTTCGCTCCCTGTTTTCGCTGAAATCATGGTTCCGCGTGCATTCTGGAAATGACTAGAAGATGCAGAACTCAAATTGAAAAATGGATAGCACCATCGTGTTCGTGGCGACGAGAAGTGTAAAATCCATATAAAATTTGTCAATTTCTGAGAAGTTGAAAATTTTGCCCTCCTGCAAAATTCATAATCCCTGCATTAAAAAATTATTACACTGCCTCGATTTGCATCCCAGCGCCTGTCTCAAAATTCGTGCAGTTCTTCTCCTCCTCCTACTCTGGGTACATGACTGGGTTTATATAAAAATCTAAAATGGAGTTACCATTGAGGCAGCTTGGGGTAGTGGTTGAGGGAGGTTAGGAGGTCAAATCCTACTCCTCCACAAATATATTTTTACAGTTTTCCCAACCAACATACATAATAACATATGTTTTTTTTGAAATCAAACCCAACTGTATCATATATATTCAAACTATTTGTTGGGTAGCCGTCCGCCATTTAGGCGGCCCGCACCCATTCCCACACACCATACGACATTATGTTATAACCATAAGTTAACGCTGGCCTGACATGAGGGCCGCGCTTGAACATGGTGGATGGCTTTGTTACGTTGTGGGTTTTGTTATATATATATTTTATATATTAACTCTTTTTGAACTAACAACCTTCCACGTTGTTTTAATATTTGAAATTTGTTATAACAAAAGTGATTTTGCTATATAGTTTTAGTTTTAATATATATATATATTATAATATATATTGACTTTTTCCCAACTTTAGTTAATATATCAAATTTATTTGGTTGGGTATGGTTTATATAGTTAATTTGATAACTATATTAAACCATTTTTGTTATATGGTTGTTTAATCCAAAAATGATTTTTGTTGCTTGTGCAGGTTTAGGAGGCCACTGGAGGGATGCCAAGTGTCAAGCTGCCATGTGGGTCTCACGTGCTGACTAGGATGCCATGTGGTGCACTGTGGCCCCATTTTTCCTCTGCCATACCAGTCTTTGAAGAGCTATATCTTTTGCATACGAGCTCGGATTGACAAACCGTTCACGCCACCGCAATCAGGAAGACGAGCTTTACGATAATGTCCTGGGTCGAAGTCATTCCGATGACTTTGATTTTTTATCATCCCTGAGTCCTCCTTGTCTTGTGTGTGTTCCTGAAGATCCACATGGATCATACATAGATGTTTGGTGGATAACTTATGGTGTAAAAACATTACTTTGATGAAAATTTGCTGCCTCGGTGCTAAGCCAAACATGTAGTGTTTCAAGGTGTGAGAACAATTATAGTATATTTAAAAAAACATTGAAAGAACCACAATAGGTCAAAACTTAGCAATTACAAGTGTTATGGTCCTTTAAAATATTTATGACCCTCATGACTCACTAAATTTCTTATGACCATCTTACAAGTTAATGTTATAGTGCCTAAATGATATGATTAATGCCCACTACAATCTTTGAATGTGGGTGATGTAGCTTGAGATAATACTTGGTGTGGATGTCATTTCCTTGGCAAAAATTAACATAATGCCTCAATAAAGGGTGGTACAATATTCCTAATATGGAGGAGGCACTTGAGTGGTTAGAGGAGGAGTAGAAGAAACAAAAAACATACACGGGGCAAAGACGATGATCCAAAAATGTTATAGGAGGAGGACGAATTTGACTTTGAGGAGGGTGATGCAGCAACCTCAACTCTATTTTATACATAGTGTGTCACACATACACCCTCTAGTGATTGTGAAACATATGATATAGGACCTTGCAATGACAAACAAGCCATTACCTTTTCCCATAAAATGGGGGAGACAAAATCAATAGTTGGCTACCAGAATTGTCATCATAAATGAATCATGACAATTAGATACATTTATATATATTTGATGTCATTTTGTAATGGTTATAAAGTTTTAAGTGCTTTAATTGGTCATATATCAATAGTCAATGTTGACACTAATGTATCTTTCAACAACCATTGCATCATGTATATTAGTGTGTTTTCCGTATTTATATGCTAGTGTGCTCATTTAATGTTGTTGTTGGTTCATATATTAAAACAAAATGAAAAAATGAATTAATTTTGTATCTTTAATGGTTGCAACAATTTGTCAATTTTCATTGATGTTTACGTTATTTGGACCCTTGGCAATTTTTTTCAATGTTGATTTTTTCATCAATGATCCAAACAACCTAAAATGCCAAACCAATGAGTTATATCTTCATCAAGGGTTTGGTGTAGTAGATCAGATCCTTATACGAATGCACCACTTGATGTGCACTATAAATTGTATCAAAAATGTCATCTTGAAGATTCCTGTCATAAATTGTTACTCATGCTAGCTTTCAATCCCTTGAGGACAAGTAAGCAAGACTTCAAGACACAACTCTATGTATGACAACCATTGCATATAATGTTCTTCTATATTAGGTCTACCCAAATGTAAGTAGCCCTATTAAATAATGTAAAGAGACACATTGAGGTCATTATGTTCAATGATTAAGGCTCCATAAACTCCTTAGAAATCCATTGTGTAGAGGTCCAAAGATAGAAATACTACTAGTATTTTTGAGAAATCTATAATGTATTATTCTTGTATTGAGGGCAATGCAAGACTTAGTAAAAACACAACCCTAGAGAAATATTACTATAAAGAAAAAACAAGAAGATAGTAGTATGTTTTGAAGAAAGGGGAAAACCTTAGGAAGGATTAACCTTGTAAAGAGAGTAAAATCCTCAGAGACACCCAAGGAAATCTAGAAAAAGAGGACAACCCTTCTATAGGGATAAAACCCCAAAAGGAGAGAATTGAGCATGCAACGTCATAGTTGATGACAATAAAAATTTTGACCAATTGTTGAATTGAACATTGAAATAGATGATCCAAACAAACTTTTGGATTAGTTGCGATGGTGAGTCGTTAAAGGTGGATTAAACTCTCAAAAATCCTAATCAAGGGATGATCCAAGAAGCCTAGATCTATACCTCTTAGGCAATATCTCTAGTAAAAAATATTTGGATTACATGTAGAAAAAAATAAACATGTAAACCCTAGTTTCATCGCCTTAGTGCAACATCATGGGTAAAAAAATTTCAAAATCGATGTTGAAAAATCATAGATGGAAACCCTAATTTCATAATGGAATTGTGATGATATCAACCAAAAATCTCAAAACTATGATTGGAAAATCATATTTAGAAGCACTAATTCCATAATTACAAAAAGTGATACCATTAGCCAAAAGTATAGTTTTTGACTTGACGAGAACTATGACCTTGAAGCAGAGACTCTAGTCTTCTAAACCCATATTTTTAGTAATAAAAAATACCAAACTGAACCTTCGTTTCGAACAAGGATGCTATTCTTTGCAACTTCTTTTTCGATGTTAAAATTACTACATTTTGCAACCATAGTTTTAATAGCATTGTTTTTTTATCAACAAAAACCTTAAAATTAACACTTGAATTGAAAAGTGGTGTGAACAACAACACTATTTTTCATTTTTGAGGTTAAAATTACTTCTTATTTGAGACACCTAGGCTTGACAATTGTTATCATTGCAACCAAAACCTTAAAATCAACCTCTGATTCAAAAAGTGGTTTTCTCTTTTATAAAATGATAAATTGCATTTTTTTTTTTTGAAATTATGGCTTTGACAATTTGTACCTTTAGAACTATAATCTTAAGATGAATGATGGAATAAAAACAGATGTTATCAGTAGCGTATTTTTTTCTTTTTATTTATTTTTTAACTATAACATTTTAAAAATCATAATATAAAAAACTGGTACCATTATAATATAAAAAAAGGGAGAGAACTCAACGAGAAAAAATATGATTTCTTTTTAAATAACAGTTAAAAATAAACACCCATGGGGCATAGAATAGATAGTTACAGGGTGTTTTGTTAAGGCACTTGGTGGTGAAAAGGTAATTTGTTCGAAACTCTATGGGAAAAAATCCAGTCATGCTAAGGGATGGTGTGGCCCAAGCCGAGTGCAATCCCTGGGTAATTTTGACGGCTTAGATGCCCCTATGTTACAGTCACTCAAGCCACAAGTTAGGTGTGCCAATAATCTCAGGAATCACATTACCCAACAAACAAACAAAAAACATTTTAGATAAAAAGAAAGAGAACAATAATAAAAAATTGAACATGACAACTTTTTAAATCTTTTAGAAGGGGGAAAAAATAATATATATAAATAAATAAATAAATAATTTGAAAAGAGGCATATATAAAAACACAACGCTTTGAAATTGTTTTTATTTCTATTTTTTTAAATGCATTATTATTTTTATTTTTAATATCACCATCTTTTTCTTTTTTCTATATAGGTTCTTTTCACTCTTTTTTTTTTTTTTTTAATTCTTAATATCATTGGTATATGTTATTTTTTAACCTTTTTTAAGGCGAGGGTTTTTGAAACACTAGGGTTTGCAATGGAAAGGCCGAAAGAGGAACAACAGGGGAGATAAGGGCAGAGGACGAACAACCGGAAAGCAAGAAAATAAACAGTGGTGCAAAAGGGAGATAGGGAGGCTCACAAAGCTAGAAGGAGCTGAAAGGAGCCATGGTCGGGGATCCAGGGAGGGGAGAGGTCCCCTCCTACAAAAATGTAACAGCGGGAGAAAAAAGCGGAAGCGGACCACGAAGGGAACCAGGGGGAGAGAGTAGGGAGGCGCCGATGATGGGAAACCAATGGCAAGCAAGACTAGGAGGCAGTTGCCTTCACAAATCCCTAAAAAAGCCGAGGTTTGTGATCTCGAACAACAAACTCGAAGAGTATAGATGTTTTATGAGAGACCACGCCTTGATATGTAAATTTATAGGGTTCTGGCCGGTTGAAAAGGACCTGGCAAGGTGGATACAACAAAGATGGAAGCCGAAAGGTCATATCGACCTAAAGCTCGGGGCAAAGGGATTTTTTACAGTGATATTTGCTAACCTAGAAGACAAGGAAAGAATCTTTGAAGGAGGACCGTATTTCATGAACAACACAGGTCTATTCATGAGACACTGGGAGGACAGTTACAACCCTGATCAAGAAAAGATGCTGGCAGCACCGGTCTGGGTCCGTCTGTTTGGCCTACCAATAGAGTTCTGGGACCCCGAAATCCTGGAGGGGATAGGCAATACGATAGGGTATTTTGTCAAAGTATCGGAATCAACGAGGGAGATACACATCCTATGCAAGGATATGCATATATATGAACATATCAGACCCCCTGCCAGAATACATAGAGCTGGAATATCATGACGAAGTATGGCAACAACCAATGGATTATGAACATATACCGTTCAAGTGTAGAAGGTGCCACGAATACGGACATCTCTTTAAACAATGCCCTCTGAACGCTGGGGAAGACATAGAAAGGAAAGCAGAAGCAGAAAAAAGAAGGACAGAAGGAACAGAAGGAGCGGAGGAGGGTTTCCAGGAAGTCCAAAGAAAAAGGAGGCCCGGGAAAGAGATGGCAAGAAAACTACAAACCCCTAAATCTGTATCGGTCGAATGTCAAAATAAGTTCAGTATATTACAGGAAGAAGAAAGAGAGACAGAAAAGGAAGGAAATGCAGAAGAACCCATGGATTCGAATAAAGACATAAAGGAAACAGACCCAAATCAAGGAAACCTTGGAAAAGAAGGGATAGAGGAGAATGCAGACACAGAACAAACACAGATGGAGATTGACCCACAAAAGGAGAATGGAAATGAAGAGGAGCGAGTCATGAAAAGGTTGTTACAGGATTGGAGGAACCTGGATGAGAGGTTCATACCAGAAGAGCAAAAACAATTATACAAGGAAATGTTTCAAAAATACAAGGAGAAGAAGGAAGCACTTATGACAAGTCCTATGGAGCAAACAGGAACACAGGAAACACAGAGTATAGGAATGGGTAGTTCTGGCAAAGGAAGTAGAAAAAGAGGAAGGCGGCCAATGAGCGAAACTATACAGGTGGTAGGGGAGACCCTGGTGAATTTAGGAAGAGTCATACCTCTGTCAGAGGTATTTCAACAACATCCAAAAAGTTATAAATGATTGTAACAAGCTGGAACATCAGAGGCCTCAACAGTATTGGGAAACAAAGATATCTGAGGGAAAGAGTGAAGAAAGACAAACCTAGCATAATGATAATACAAGAGACAAAGATTAATGGCCAAAAATTAGAAGAGATAGTGAAAAAATATAAAATTCAATATGAAGTTATGGCCCAAGATGCGACCGGTACAGCTGGAGGATTGGCAATCCTATGGAATCCAGAAGAGGTGCAAGTCAAAGATTGGGCCAGTCTCCCTAGAATCCTCTTAGGCTCATTCAGACTGATAGGGTCCTCAGAGTGGGTGCTCATCACGAGAGTTTATGGCCCGCATATTCCAAGGGAACGCAAAAATTTCCTGAAGGACATGCAAATTATCCGCAGAATTTTCCCTGGGACCCCATGGATGGTAGGAGGATACTTTAATATGATTAAAGCCCTAGGAGAAAAGAAACGAGGAAAAAGTAAACTAGATCAAGACATGGAGGCTTTTAGTGAAATGATAACAGAGCAAGGATTGGTAGATATTATGACAACAAATGGAGTTTACACATGGAATAATCGTAGGGGAGGCAGAAATCAGATAGCATCAAGACTGGATAGATTCTTAGTTTCATAGTAGATCTTAAATAGGGATGTATTTGTAGAGGCAAAAATTCTACCAGCCATGGGTTCAGACCATTTGCCTATAAGACTGGAAATAGATATAAAAAAATACCCCCACAAACGCCCTTTTAGGTTCGAGGCTTTCTGGCTCAGGAATAACCAGTTCATAACGAAAGTAGAGGATTGGTGGACCAAAAGTCAACAAAGAGGAAGAAATAAGATGCACACCTTCCAGCTAAAGCTCAAGGAACTCAAAGGGAAAATAAAAAAATGGAACAAGGAAGAATTTGGGAACATTTGTATGGAGAAGCAGAGACTAGAGCGAAAAATGGAAGAATTACAACAGAATATCATAACAGAAGGACGAAATGAAGAAAAGAGCAGAGAAGAAGGAATACTGATCAGTCAAGTAGAAGAAAGGAGAAAACAGGAAGAAATCCTATGGAGACAAAAGTCCAGGGTAAATTGGCTGCGGGAAGGAGAAAGGAACACCAAGTTTTTCCACCAAGCAATGGTTCAACACAGGCAAAGGAACAAAATCTTCTCCATTCTAAACAGGGAAGGGTAAAGAGTAACAGAACATGAAGAAATGGAACAAGTTTTAGTAGATTATCACAAGGATGTGCTGACAGAACCAAGGGTCAATAGAGACGAGGCTATAGGAAGAATTTGTAGTGAAATCCCCAAGATGGTAACCGAAGAACAGAACAGAGTGCTGATGAGAGCAACAACACTAGAAGAAATAGAGGAAATAGTAAAAGGAATGAAGAAAAATAAGGCACCAGGACTAGATGGTTTCATGGCATAATTTTACCAAGCAAGTTGGCATTTCCTGGGACAAGATATTTTGGAAGTTGTAGAGGAGTCGCGAAGACAGCAAAAGGTATGGCCAAGTCTTAACTCTACCCTTTTTACTCTTATCCCTAAATCGGCTAAATCTGAGAACGCCCAAGGGTTTCGCCCAATAGCCCTTTGTAATGTTATTTATAAAATTATTGCAACTCTGATAGCTAAAAGATTAAAACCTATCCTTGTGAACATTATATCCCCGGAACAAACCGGTTTCGTTGAAGGAAGACAAATCCTCGATGGGCTAGTGGTAGCCCAGGAGGTGATTCATTCTCTAAAACAAAAAAAGGAGAAAGGAATGATGATAAAGCTGGATTTATCAAAAGCCTATGACCGCCTCAATTGGAACTTCCTCAAGGCAATGCTCAGGGCTTTCGGTTTCAGTAATAGATGGATTGAATGGATATATAACATGGTATCAATGCCAAACTTTTCTATCCTATTGAATGGTACTCCCACCTCGACTTTTAATGCCACCAAAGGTTTAAGACAGGGGGATCCCTTGTCCCCTTTTTTGTTTATTATGGTGGCAGATGGTCTTGGAAGATACATTAAAAAAGAGATAAGGGAAAGAAAGATAAAGGGACTTCAGTTATGGGGAAATAACATGCCTATCACCCACCAACAGTTCGTAGACGATATCATGTTATTCTGTGAGGTATCATTAAAGGAAGTAAAACGAGTGAAAAAGATCCTGGATCTGTTCATGGAAGCTTCAGGGATGGAAATCAACAAAGAAAAGTCATGCACGTTCATCTTCAACACCCCAGAACTGATTAAATCTCACTTGACCAGAACTTTGGGCTTTAGAACCGGAGAGTTTCCTACAAAATATTTGGGGAACCATCTAACTCTAAACCCTTCAAGAGTATCAAATTGGTTTCAAATTATAGACAAACTTAAGAAAATATTGGGAAATTGGTCCTTCAGAGCGCTAAATATAGCAGGACGATTGGTACTCTTGAAATCAATTCTCTAGGCCATCCCAATTTACCCTCTATCGGTGATGGCAACCCCCAAAGGAGCTTGCGCTAAAATGAAGGAAATTTTTGGAAAATTCCTGTGGGGAGGACCCAAGCAGGAAAGGAAATGGGCCCTAGTGTCGTGGAAAGGCATATCGAAACAAAAAGAAAAAGGAGGACTGGGCCTCAGGGACCCAGGAACTCTAAATCAAGTCTTGGGGGCAAAACTATGGTGGAGGTGGATGAGAGGAGGACAAGATATATGGAAACAAATATGGACTCAAAAATATAGCATGCCCTCAACAACAAAAGGCATCCTTAGAGTGGAAGAAGTGCCAAAAGGATCCTCAATCTGGGACCTAGCAAGCCAAAACAGGGAGCTCATAAACAAATTTTCCTTCTGGGAAATCAGGAGCGGAAGTACAGCTCAATTCTGGGAGGAGGCATGGCAGCAAAGGGATAGAATGGCCGATATTCAAAACATACAGAACACTTACCAGAAGGCAACAAGGATGGGATTAAAGCTGGTTAAAGATTACTGGAAAGAAGATGAGGCAGATGAAACTTGGCGGATCTGGAGAAAACCTGAAGAATGGGACGAAAATATTGATGAAGTTCAGAAAGAGACCCTAACAAAAGAGATGGATGTAAGAAGAATCAAGAACAGCACGAGACCAGATATACTCAGATGGGGAAAATCTACAAAAGGGACCTTTACTGTCAGGGAAGCATATTATCTAGCTACTCGGCAAGAAGGAGAAGAGGAAGACATAGATTGGAAACAAATATGGAGGAATAAATGGTGGCCGAAAGTAACAATTTTTGCTTGGTTAGTAGGGAAAGAGAGAATCCTGACGTGGGACAAGCTGCAAAAAAGAGGTTTTCAAGGTCCCCCCAGATGCAGCCTTTGTAAACAAGAGAACGAGACCCAAGAGCACCTCCTGAATTCCTGTCCTTATGCCCAGTTCCAATGGGATGAGGTAAGGAACCTCTTTGGAAAATCTAACAGAGATCCGAATGACATAAAGAAGACCATATGCCAATGGGGAAAAGGCCAATTTTCATGTTCCATAGTAAAGAGAGTATGGAGCTTAGCTATAGGATTTGTCATATGGTTTTTGTGGAAAGAACGAAATCAAAGGATATTTCGAGATAAAAATAATCCACCTGGGAAGACTTGGGAAAAAATTCAAAGAGCAATAAGAGAAACCATTCTAGCCGAGAACTGGGAGGAGGAGGAATGGAACACAAATCCGGAGGAGAAAAGAATCTTAGCCAGACTTAATATAGAATACAACATGATCTATCCCTGGAAGGAAAGACACCAAAGAATGCAGATACAAAGCCAGGTATAGTTCAAATATCCAGGGGAAAACTTCATTAAATTGAACTTCGACGGGGCTTCAAAAGGAAACCCAGGCCTTGCGGGCTTTGGGGGCATCTTTAGAGATAGTATAGGCCACACCAGATGGGTGTACGCAGACAAAGGAGGCATAATGACCAACAATGAAGCAGAAATGATGGCCGTATACCAAGGTATTAAAATAGCAATAAGAAATGGATATAGGAACCTGGAGATTGAAGGAGACTCGCAGATTGTAACCGGAATGCTTAGGAAACTTGACAATGGGAAAGACTGGGAACAGGTGGCCAAGAGCTGGAGGACGGTAGGGTTAATTCAAGACATGGCTATCATCCTGAAGCGTATCAATTACAAAATCATCAGCCATGTAAAGAGAGAAGGAAACAAAGCTGCAGACTTTCTGGAAAATTGGGGATGCAAAGAAGGTAAAGTGGATAGCATATGGCCAACAGTCATGAACAAAGCGGTATGGGAAATGCTCAACCTAATAATCACTCAGGATAATGAACTCGCAATGCAATAAGGAGAAGGGGAAGGAACCCCCGATCGGGGTGGTTAATATGATGAGATGGGAAGGCAGTAAAAGGACGAGGGGTGGCAATTATGAGCCACCTTACAGCAGGAGATTGCGGTAGGTGGATGTTAAGTTAGGTAGACTGGGCATCATGTTAAATTGTAGCAGGAGGAATAATCTCAAGCTCAGAGGTGGTGGAGGTGACGGAGGAACAGTGATGGGACAAGGGCTAGGACGCACAAGGGAAAGCCGAGAAGGAGTGGGCTATTATGGTGAGTGCAGGCGGCAGAGAAAGGCGGTACAATAGATCAGAAGAGGTCGGCAGGTGAGCGGGAGTGGATACGGGTGGAGGCATAAGGGCAAGCATGAAAGGAGCGTCCTCGAGGTGAACGGAGGTAGGAAAGAAAAGGTGATAGACGGAGCAGGAGAAACCACACAGGGTCGACCTCCGGGGTTGGGGAAAACTCAGAGCAAGAAAATTGAGGACGGAATGAAGAGGACTGTAATGCCGGGGAACAGGGGAGGAAGACCTTCGCGAGCAGAAGGCACTAAGCCAGATCAATGGGAAGGAGAGGAACAGACCCGGGCAAACATAGAAGAGATATATGACCTGGAACGGGATAGTCAACAGCAGGTAAGAAAAAGCGATAGAGGTAAAGGGAGAATTCTGGAGAAAACAAGACAAGCAACAGAGGATATAGGAGAAAGGAAAGTCAGGGGCCGAGAAGAGGAAGCCGACATGGGAGCACCAACCAAAGAATTAGGACAGGGAAGCGGGGTAAGGGAATACAATGCAGGTAGAGCAGGACGAGGAAGGGGCCACAGAGGGAGAAGAGGACGGTGGCAAGCTGGTCATTAGGAACAAGGACGCACCAAAACAGCAGGAACCAAACATGGAAGGAAAACGATGAATCGCCAGGTGCAGTATGCAAAGAGGGCTTATTGCAAAGACACGCATGCAGACATTAGGAGAATAATCCAGCATCTGGAAGAGGAGGCGACCCAGGAACAGTCAGAATCTGAGATGGAGGATTGGGAATACCTGTTACCAGACCCTGGAAATACCAGAGGTCGTATGTCCCTGTATAAATAGGCCTTACATGTGTATTGGGTCATGAAGCGATTGTTGGCTAAGGCTATGGAGCAGGTGGCCATGGAGATGGCTGAATTGGCCCAAGGCATTCCTAATCTAAAGAAAGAGATAAACAACCTTCAGATAACCATTATGATGCAAGATGGCAAGCTCGACGAGATACAGCAGCAGCTAAAGAAGCTTACTCAGGAGGTAAAAGAGGAGGAGCATCAGCCGAGCGCAATGGAAGAATGATTATTCAAGATATGTTTATTTTCTCCTTAGTTAGGAAGCTGAAAAGCATGCTACCCTCTGTTATCTTTTATAATGCAGCTAGTAAACAGTGTTAGTTTTTTTGAATGGTTAGTATATATAGCATGGACAAACAGACTCGTTAAATTTTGTTTTTGGATGGCCATTAAGAACTTTAGATGGCCAACAGACCCGGTTTCCCTTCAGGGCAGGTTGAGGCCATCATATGTATGCACTGGTTTTAACCTGTTATAATAGAAATGGTTCCATCTTAGCTTAAAAAAATATATCATTGGTAGATGTTGTTTTTTAACTTTTTATTTATATTCAAACGATTAACATGTCTTTAAGAGATAAATCACCAAATATCTTGGTCTTATTTTGATGGGGCATTGAATGAGGATGGTGTATGTAGAAGATGCCTCATCTTCATCCTATATCTCAATGATCATCACATTACGAAATCAAAAGTTTGCATAGGTAGGGGATATAAAAACTATGTTGAACTTCTCTCTCTCAAACTTCTCTTATGTTGGGATTTGGAACAAGATTGTCACTCTCTTAATTTTTTTGGAGACTCATTAAATGTTATTAATTGGTTCAATGTTGTTCAGAGATGTCACAATCACATATTGTTGTCAATTCTTGAAGAGATTTATTAGTTAAAACAAGTTTTTGATTTTATTTTGTCATATCTACAAGGAGCGGAACTCTAAGTAGACCTTCTATCTAAGGAAGGTGTTAGAAAAAAATTGGGCATATGGTAGATCAACTAGCAGGTTCAAGGGATTGTTCAGCATTATCAACACCAATCCTTTACTGAAGTCTGAAATATTTTCATTTTTGTTTTTATTTCAACTGTCATTGGACTCTTTTTATTTTGATCTTATGATACATAAAACATAATTATATTTTATATGTATGTAAAACACTATGGCAAAGGACTCTATAAATTGTTAAGTATAAAATTTTGTGACTGATAACAACAGAAAAATCTTAAATGTGTTTCAAGAGATAGGAAATATGCATATTTTTGCTTTCAGGGTTGCTTATATGTATCACTAGCCCAGTCTTTGTTTTGTCTAGTCTTTTTTGGGTCAGTTGGCTAAATGCATCTTTTGCATGTACTGAACACATTTTTTTTTTTTTTTTAACAAATTTGGTTGCTATATTAATCTCTGAAATACAATAGTTGCAGAAGAAATTCAGGATCTGAGGAGTTACATAACATAAAGCTCTCCTTAGTCCTGCTTGTTCTTGTTTTAAAAGATTCTCGACAGGAATAAATTCTTACAAATTGGAACAGTAGAAATTGACATTGAAAAATAATTTCTGGTCTATGCTAATGTGATTGTGATGATGTGTTGTATATTCCTCCAGCTTTTCTTCACATTCCTTATGACTGGCGCTTGAGGGATTTGAGATCTCGCTGTTGGATATATTCTTCATAAGTTTTAGGGCCGCTTTGAGCTCCTTATCCTGGCTGCCTCTTATGGACCGATGATCGAGATGATGAGCGAGTGGAAGGATCTAGTGCTGGATAAGATAGAGGGCATTGGTTGACTGCCTATGAGTGTTAACAAACATGTATACCAATATAACCTCTCGGCCACTAGAATTCAGCAAAAGAGCAATCAAATGATTGAATAGAACAGAATAGGGCGCCGTGTGGTAACGATGAGAGGGGCAGGATGGTCGAGAGTCGACCTTAGGGGAAGATAAGGGAACCGGATAGGGGCAGAAGATGGCATGAAGACTTTTCAAAGTATTCATATGGGCAAAGGTAAGACGAAAGCTGGTGGAGATAGAACGAAATAGGAACAGAGCATTGGGAAAATCGGGTCTGCACCAATTCCTAATGCATTTATCATAATTTCTGGAAGTCTGGAAGTGATGGGGCCACTTCTTAGCGTCAGGACAGGATGGATTGATGCAAGTTAAAGAGGATCGATTCATGGCAGAGGTTGATGACTTACCATAGCATTGCAGCATAAGCTGCCCATAATCCTTTCGCAGGCCTTGTTTGCATGCTGGTCAGCATGCTTATTGAGATTACGGAGAATGTGATGGTATTGTAGGTTGCCCAGTGATTGATTCAAGAGCTGACATCTCTAGATGATCTATTGAAGGAGGATGTTGGGAGACTCTTTTTGATGGATCATAAGGCTTATGACCACCGAGGAGTCTCCAAAAATATTTGATGTTCTTATTCCAAGCCTGATGAGCTGCGTTAATCCCTGATAGAGAGCCAATGCTTCTGCCCGATTGTTGGATAAGTTTTCAAGACCCCATTCGTAATAGAGAACGCATTCCCCATTAGCATTAAGGATCAGGCCTCTCGCTCCAGCTATTCCTGGGTTTGACTTAGATGCTCCGTCAAAGAACAAGTAGTAGCTGTTGCAGTTCTGTAACCAGTTGGCAAACTCCTCCTCCTTTAGCCTGATTTTCCATGGATGGATTTCCTGATTGCGCTGGACTTTCTCTGTCTTACCTTTCTGAATGTTGTTGTTTTTATCCAGGATGTAACTGATGAAGCTTCTTTCCTCAACGCTGTATTTTGTTACATCTATGTTGCAATGTGTTTTGGCAAGATTCTTTGCCTTGTTGCTGACCATTCTTGATGCTGTATTTTTATCCTTAAAAATTCTCTGGTTTCTTGCTAGCCAGATACTCCACAACATGGTGTAGGGGAGGGTATTCCATACTCTCTTCACTAGGTTGCTTCCCTTATTTCCCTAGGGACAACTCTTTTTCCAGGCAACAATCACTTCCCCTATTGATTGCTGGGAAGTCCATGGTACTTTGTCAACGAGGTCTAAGTTTTTCCAACAATCCATAGCATAGGTACAGTCGACAAAAAGATGATGCATGGTTTCCTCAGCGCCATAGCAATACTGAACGTAAATTTTTAAACTTAATAAAAAATTGTGATTTTTTCTTCGAAAAAATAAATAAATAATATGTTTTTATTTATTTATTTATTTCCTAAGGTAAAAATTCATATTGGTTGATAAAAAAGGGTTATATTTTAGTGTTGATACAGTGTGTCATTGGATAAGCTCGACTAGATACAAAGTTTCAATCTTTTCAAAAGAAATTTAGTCCAAAAACTAACTTTGTCAGCTACATTTTTAGAAAACTAAAAAATGTAGCTAGGCCTATAAAGCTTGTAATTTTTTATTTAAAAAAAATGTTTTTTCCCTATTTGAAAATTTCCCATATAGATATATATATATATATATCTATATATATATACATATATATATATATATATATATATATATATATATATTCACCTTTTTTCTTCGATGATTTTGTTTGTAAAAATTGTTAGGCTTTCAAGCCATGGTTTCTAAATATCATGATTTTAAGCTTGAAAGAAAAAGAGGGTGTTACTTAGATTTTTTTTTTAATTTACAAATCAGAGTAGGAATCAAGTTATGAGGTACATGCAGCAATTCATAATTAATAAGTAAATAAGCATTCCACTCAACTAGTCATTTGTTAGCCACACCCATTATGAAATCACACACTACTTAAAATTACATCAATACTGAAAACACATAAATTTGAGATACATATGTCAATAGCCATAAAATACAATTCAACCATCAAAAGCTTCACATCTACAATCTAGTCATTATAAATACATCATTAATCATATAACACAAATTATGAATATACAATGTATTGTTCACTAAGTAGTGGAGTTTAGATTCTCGATTTGTTGTTGCTTGTGCTCCCTTGTTGTTGTCCACATCTACATGTGAATGTTGATGTGTTCTAACCGAATGTTAGTGACTCAATGGTTTACCTCCCAACCTACTCTTTGGGTACTCTTCTTCCCCACGAACCCCCAAGTTATATTGGGGTTGTACAATAGAGGAAGAATGCTAGTTGATGAAGGTGAGCACTCTTGGCTCAAGAGTCCCCTCTCTAAGACCTCCACCTCACCAAACTCACTATAGTTCGTAGTCGCTCACAAAAACATTGTCTCATCCATCCAACAATAGGGAAAAAAATGTCCTCTCTCCCATAGCTTGCCTCTTCTTTTATAGGATGATTCATAGGCGACATGTGGAACTTTATGTATAAATAATTATTTTTATTAATCCAAAAGTTTGATTATTCACCCACCCATGTGTCACCCTCTCAATAAGGCTCTCCAAAATTATTTACTTATAATTTAATTTAAAATTAATATTTTTCCTCACCCCAACATGACTCACTATTTCTTCTCCTAGTTGTCCCTTGATTCCTCCTTTATGTTCCTTGATTTGTGTTCAACACTAAAGTCAACTGGAAGATCTCAGATTTGATGCCCCAACTACACCCTAGTTTAACTCAATTTGACTCTTAGATGGAGATCCTTATGTTGGCTCTTGCCACATGGAGGTTCTCTCATGGATTTAAATTTCTTTAATTTAAATTATTATTCTTTATTTTCATTCACCACCCTCTTTTCTTAGTGAGGTTAAACTATTTAAGTTTAATCTTTCTAATTAACTCTATGTCTATTTCCCCCATTTTTTTCTTAATAAAACACCTATGCACATTATCTACCTAATATTTTCCAAACGTGGAAATGGTAGAGTTCTCAAGTGGTACAATCTTTTTATTTCTTAGTATTCTCCTTTGAATTAGTGTGATTTTCATATCTTTATTATATTTTAGTAGTTTCTTCTTGATGCAAGGGTTTCCAAGTTGGTTGTGCCCTTCAAGAACTTCCCTTGAAGTTCTAAGGATGCCATGTCACTTGACCTTTAAGCATCTAGTGACTACAAAGGGAAGAACTAGGTGCAACAACGAAGACCTCTATCCTCTCCTATGCCACCCTCTATAGTGAGACTAATGGTGTTGGGGATCTAGGAATCCACCTCAATGAGCGCCCCCCAGTAAAATCCTCATGAGAAACCCAATATGGGGTCCCCCCCCCATGACATCGTGATATTTAAGGTGAAATAATCCCAACACCTTCCAACCCAAGTCACGGTGGGAGTGTTAACGGGTGGGATCAGGGACACTATCCCACCCCTCCCATAAGGTTTCATCTATTTGTACAACCCCATCACCCATGTGTGAGTTGTTCAACCAAGTAACTAACCTGTGCCTCTAGCCACTATCATGTCATTAGAATTCACGACATAATTATAAATTGAACTTTAAAAATTTCTCAGACAATAATATGTAATTCAAACCAAGCCAATGGTTGTCGAATCATCACATGCAAGTGAATTTGGGTGCTCTCATGCCACATTCAATGACCATCAATAATATTTGATTCATAATATTAGTCACCAATATAATTTTGTATGCTAAATCATCGTCATGACATAATCATCAACATCTTTGTAATTGTGAGCAAGAACTAATGTAAACATACATGTAATCAATCCATCATATAATTAAACATAGTCATAAAACACACTCATCACAATTATTATCATCATAACATCAAACTAGAAAAATAATTATTAACACATCTATTCATAGTAAGAGTCAAATGTCTGGATCCTTAACTTGAGGTCCTCAAAGAATAATGTATCAAGATTAATGTCATAACAGGGTCAGTCAACCAGGGGCCACTACATACACCCCGTCTTAATTGTTGTAAATTGTAACTAGGTTTGTCTTCATAGTGGCCTTTTGTAAACATGGCATTGTATATTTAGTATAAAGAAAGAAAAAAAAATTATTTTATTCAAATCATGGGTTTCATGCTCAAGTCTAGATTGAAAGCATGTTCTTCGTGCTTATAGGTATTTCTAGATCAAAGAAGAATTTATGTCATGTATTATAGTCCCATTCAGACTCTTTGTAACAAAGAAAAATATTTATTTTGAGTCAATAAAAGCCATTTTATTCTCCAAGACCAAGTCAACCCATTCACGATGAAGTCAGCCTAAAGGAGGGTTATTCGACCCCTCAAGAAGGCTATAAATAGAAGGAGCTCAACTCATCTGAGGAATCATCTCATCTTAAGTTCAATTTGCAATAACAAAGAAGGAGAAAGAGCAAGGAGGACAAAGAAAATAAGAATAAATCGAAGTCTCTCGAAAATCATCATTTTTTTTCCACACATGTGAAGCTACTAACGTTTATGTGAAGTTGTGAAGTTGCAGGAGGCCAAAATTGCAAGACCAAAATTATGAAGTGAAGTTGCGGGAATGAAATTCTATATGGAAAGTTGCGAGGTCGAAGTTTTGAAGTTGCCTTGAAGAAGATCTTGTTGGTGGGCTAACTTGGTGCTCGGGAGGATTTTGGGCTTTGGTCTTTGGGCCTTGGAAGTCTCATTGTAATAAGATTCTATAAGAAGATAAGCTTTATTTCTAGGTTTTCCCCTTGGAGGAGTTTTTCCCTAGCTTGGAGCCTATATCTTGTGTATTTTGTCTTGTTGTGATCTTCATTATTTTGGTAATTGCTTGATAAAAAATATATAATAAATAATAAAAGGCCAACAAATATCACAAGTAATTATCAAGTTAAGGAAAATCATCTATAATCTTCAAGTCTCTTGATTTTCCAACATGGTATCAAAGCTAAGGTGCAAGAAGGAGACTGAATATCACATCCTAGTTGGAACTATGGAAAGGGTTATGAAGAAGAGTTTCAATTTTCTTGGGAATCTCACTATATCCATCAAGGGTTACATATTATAGATCATATCCAAGCTAGAAAAAGAAGTGATGGATGGAAGTTTGTTTTCTGCTTTGTATGGGAATTCGAGGATGAGAATGTATGGTTTATTGACAGTGGTGCCTCCAAACATATGATAGGTGAATGCAGTAAACTCCAGACTTTTTCAAAAGGAACCTCCTCTCATTCAATCGAACTTGGAGACAAGAAGGTTTATCCAATGAAAGGAATTGGATCTACTTTGGTGGAATCATTCACCTCAACAATATTCTATATGTTCCATGTTTGAAGAAAGACTTACTTTATGTTTCTTGTATAGAGGATAAGGGTGATAAGTTTTCTTTTGTTGATGGAAAAGTTTTGGTTTGGGGTAAGGACTCTAGTATTGATAATGCTAGGGTAATTGGGATTCGTGAGGGAACATTATACAAACTTTTTACACCTCTATCTCAAGCCCTAGTTCACTTAGATGTGAGCCCTTCTTAACTATGGCATAAAAGGTATAAACACCTTCATTACAGGATTTTTCCATATCTAAATCAAATGGTCAATGGCATCCCTGAATTGAAGGAAGAATATGAAGGGACTTGTAAGGGTTGTGCTCTAGGAAAGAATGTGAAAAAGCCATTTGCAAAAAGTGATACCAGATCTAAGGAACTTTTAGATCTCATACACTCGGATGTATGTGGTCCTATGGCAATAAAATCTCTTGGTGGGATTCAATATTATGTGACCTTCATTGATGATTTCTCAAGGAAAACGTGGTTATATCTCCTAAAAAACAAAGATGAGGTATTTGAGAAATTTCAAGAATTCAAGAATAAGGTAGAGAATTTGATAGAAAGAAAGATCAAAACTCTTAGGTCTGACAATGGTGGAGAGTATACCTCCAAAAAACTTATAGTGTTTTGCAAGGAAGCAGGGACTAAGGGGGAGATAATCGTTCCTTATAATATTGAAAAAAATGGTGTGGTTGAAAGGAAGAATGTGTCAGAACCGTACTACATGATCAAGATCGCCATCAATTCTTATGGGGGTAAGCACGTGTAATAGTTATCTACTTGTTAAACTAAACACCTCACAAGCTTCTCAATAACATGACACTAGAAGAAACATTTACAAGAAAGACATCGAGTGCGGATCATCTTTGAATATTTGGATGTCTTGTTTATATGCATATTCCGAAGGACAAAAGGAAGAAGTTAGATAATACCAGTTTGAAGGGTATATTTTTTGGGTAAAATGCTTCATCTAAATCATACAAAATCTACATTAAATAGGATTTTCGCATTGAAGTAAGTCGGGATGTCATCTTTGATGAAAATGTGGCTTACAAGAAATAAAAATATGTTCCAGTTGATTCTGACGAAGAAGAGGTACCCATTTTTTAGGATATATCTAGGGACAACAATGGTCAAGATTCTGCATCAAATCAAGAAGATGTTGAAGGACCTAGTGAGCCTGTTCAACAAGTTATTGTTCCTAAAATTCGTAAGAGACCTGCTTGGTTGAAGAAAAATCTACAAGAAGTAGAAGTACATACAACAAAAGGAACAGTCAAAGAAAGTAAAAGACCTAAAAGTATTCTGGATATGCAACATTTATGACAAATTTCATTGAAGTTGAACCTTCCTCCTATGAAGATGCAGTTGAACATCAAAAGTGGAGGAATGTGATGCAGGAAGAATACCAGTCAATTATGAAGACCAATTGAAAAATCGATAGTCACTTAAAAATGGATATATAAATTAAATCATGATGCAGATGGGAGAATTGATAAATACAAGGCGGAAGGTTTATGGCAAATATCTTATCACAAAAAGAAGGTATTGATTACGAAGAAACTTTTTCTCCTACAACTAGCTTTACAACAATCAAAACTCTTTAACTGCTACAATGGGATGGAACATCCATCAAATGGATGTTAAGATAACTTTTCTAAATGGGATTATTAATGAAGAGGTTAACATTGAGCAACCTCAAGGATTTGAAATAAATCAGAGGGCGACTCATCTTTGTAGACTAAAGAAAGATCTATATGGATTAAAGCAAGTACCTAGAGCTTGGTATGAAAGAATGGATGGATATGTATTGAGACTTGGTTTTTGCAAGAGTTCTACAGATCCTAACCTCTACATCAGGGTGGTCCAGTATGAATCAATCATCGTACTATTATGTGTAGATGATCTACTTGTTACAGGTGTAGAACATCAAATTCAGGAATGCAAGAAGCAGTTAGTATCCAAGTTTGATATGAAGGATCTGGGCATTATGCATTATTACTTGAGACTAGAAGTTTCATAGAAGTTATGTGAAATATATCTTGGTCAAGGAAAATAATGATCAAAATTCTTTAGAAATTTGGCATGATGGAAAACAAGCCTATGACGACTCCTACAATTACTAGTATGAAGAAGACGATGAGTTCATATTATAGTCTGGTGGATCCTACTTGCTACAAACAATTGATTGGGTCCTTGATGTATCTAGTAAATACTAGAACTAACATTTGTTTTGTAGTAAATGTCCTCAATCAGTTTCAGATGGATCCAAAACATGATCATTAGATCGCAACCAAGCATATCCTAAGATATTTGTGTGGAACGATACATCACTTCCTTCAGTATGATGGTAATGAAATCCAACTCATGGGATATACAGATTCTAATTTGGCTGGCAGTGAGAGATATGGAAGAAGCACAACAGGTGGATGCTTTAGCTTAGGATCTTCCATGGTCTCATGGATGAGAAGAAAGAAGGATACAACTGCTTTGAGTAGTGTTGAATTTGAGTATGTTGTTTCAAGTGAAGTTTGTCGGGAAGTTGTTTGGCTCAAAAAGTTATTATCAGATTTATTTGAAGGAATGCTTAACCCTACATGTATACATTTTGACAATGAAATTTGCATAATATATACAGAAGACCTAGTGTTTCATGCTAGAACAAAGCATATAAATAATAAGTACCACTACATCATAAGCTTGGTATGAGATAGAGTTGTGAATCTGCATTATTTACCTACAGATGAAAATGTAGCAGATATTCTAGCTAAAAAGTTACCAAACAAGAAGCTTGAATATTTAAAAAACAAGCTTGGTTCGGTAGACATCTCTTCTCTAATTGAGAGGGAGTGATGTTGGATAGTTCTTATCTTTATGTGTCTTGCACTAGACCAAGACTAACAGTCATAAGTCTTAGTGAAGGCCATAAGGAAAGAATGGAGTCCGAAGGATTGGATAATCCTATGAGATTGGAACTTTTTTTGGATTAAAAAATCCAGGAAAGAAGTTGTATGTCGATGCTATTTGAGGATTTTTTAGGGCATCCAAGATAAGAGTAGTCAAGAAGGACTGATATTCTTTGAGTATTCAAGATTGGAAATCCAAGATAAGAATAGTCCTAAAAGGACACATCCGGTGAGCATCTGGATGGGATATGTGCATTAGAGGTTGATCTGATTTACAATATTAGATTGTTGTGCTAAGATCCTCCTCAGATATATAAAAAAAATGCTTTCATTGTGCTTAAGGATTCATGAATTTTTGCAAGTGAAATGAAGATATTTAATGTTAATTTTATGAGCAATTTAACATAAATAAGAAAATGAACAACAACATAAACATGTACAGAACATAATAAAAACACATTACAATAAGCACATGATAAAGGAGTTCACCCCACCTGGACTACGTCTCCTTGGTCCAGTTTCCAATGGCTTGGGCCTCTCTATTATGCTCAAAAGTGTAAAAATATGTGTTTCCAATGCTCAAATGCTTCTGCAACCTGGTCCAATCAGTCCAGAATACTCAAAAATGGATGTCTAGCCTATTTTTGCATCCAATTTGGTGGAAAATTGAAGAAGTTGTGACTTCCCCTTGTTTTCCTCATATTCGCTCAACAACTTGCACCAATTTCAACCTCATCCTACAAATTAGCCCCAAAAATGGGCTAACTGGGCAAAAATTTCGACGAGCGGTGGGCCATAATCTGTCTGCCAATTGTTTATCACAAATCACAATCGACGAGGAAACCAACAAGATTTATAGTCTGTGAACGTGACGGGCGATGTGGCAGACCTGACGGAAGTATTAACCGCAACCAATAAACATATCATGTCCAAGGTCATTTCGCAAATTGCAATTCAGTAGAGTACCGACGGTCCATATATGTGGGAGTTCTGTTTTTCTGTGAAGTGCAATTGTGATCTATGATCCATTGCATCGCAACTCCAGGGTCGATCCGTTAATGATTTTCTGCCTATCTTTTGTGAAGTGCGACTGTGATATGTGATCCATCGCTTGGAAACCCTTCCCTACTCAAGGCCGATTCATGCCTTCCCCCCTGCCTTATCACATCACACCTTGGTTGTTCTGGGGCTGATTTTTAACTCCAACCCACCGGCAACATGCGATGTGTGATATGCAGGGGCCAATGACGGCCTGCCACTTGGCGCCTCCCCATTCACTAAAGGGCCTTGCCACATCATCTAATCTTGCCATGTGTCCAAGTCAAACCTGAACTTTGACTTGCTCTAACTTCTGCGTATGAGTTCGGATTTGAGTGACATTCACATTGTTGGAATCAGAATGACGAAGTCTTCGATTGAAGCTAAGTTTATCAATATTCTGACACTTTGATTTTTGAGCCTAATTTTGAGCACCTGATCACTCCTCCCCACTAGAAGCCTTTTGGACCCCAAAAGGATCACTTTCAATTGTCCAGCAGGTGAGGGTACAGTTCCCTCACCTTTCCAACCTCTATCCATTTTGCTTTTAAATGATTTATACCCTTGAGCCCCAATCGAAGATAATCAATACTTCCCCTTTTTGATGTCCTTGTTCTTCTATCAAGTATAATGTCTTGTTGAAGCTCATCAAGGAATTATGGAGAAAAGTCTTCAATAGAAAGAATTTGAATATTCTCTCCTTGATCTTCAATCAAAGGAGGCTCATACAACCTTAAATTCTCAACATTAACAACAACATAATTTTTCATATATGAAGGCAAATTCAACCTGAGGGCATTGTTACCAATTTTTTTCAAAATTCTGAATGGACCATTTCTCATTGGTTTTAGCTTTTTACCTTCTCCTTGGAGCCTCTCTTTGTTAATGTGAAGCCAAAATTCATCACCAACTTGGAACTTGTGATCTTGACGATGCTTTTTGTGCCTTGCAGTGTACTTGCCTTTTCCCTTTTCAAGTTGTTCTTGCACTATTTGATGTAACATTCGGAGTCGTTCAATGAACTCTTTGTATTTGCCCATGTTACTATCAATAACAACATCCTTATTACCAAGATGATGCAAATGGTAAACAAATTCCTCCACCTGATTCCTTTGAATCAAGCTTGAATATACATCTTGAAAGTATATATTCTTCTAAACATAACTTTCATGTAAAACAAAATGATGCTTGATTAATATTACATCAACAAACTTGTCGCAGTGGAATAGTAGAAGAAAACCCATCTAATGGAAGTGCCTTCATCGTTGTAGCTTAAACACTTTATCATTGAAAATTTTTGAATGAAAAGAAATGGGCTTACCTCATTACATAAAGACTACACCCATGGCATAGTCCCATACATCAACCTGAAACTTAAATGACTATTTCAAGTTTGGAAAATCGATTGTAAAGTTTGAACTAATCTTTTGTTTTAAAACATCAAATGCCTCTTGTTGTTTGCTTCCCCATTGGAAGACCTTTTGCACAGCTACCAACGAATGCAAATAAGCTACAATATAAGAACAATTAACAAAATATTTCCCCCAACATTGGGTTGTTCCCAAAAAACCTCTTATCCAAATGACTATCTTGATCCTGCTTGTGTAAATTATGAGCAAAGAAAAGGCGTCTGCGGCTTCACGAGGATATATAATTCTTTCACCTGTGTCTGCATGAATGGAATCAATACCACCACAGAATGTTACAACACCAATCTTGGAGAGGTCTAACTTCATCTCACTTTTTCCACGTCCCATGAAAACTGCCAAAAATCCCTTGGGAACCTAAACACGCATGGAAGAACCAATTTCATGGCTCAAGTACATCAAATAAGTTTTCTCCAACATATACTTTGACATCTTCAGAAGCAAATGTTCTTAACATATGACATCAAGTATTTTTTTCTCACACATGACATGTTCATAATGAAATTTTCTGAAAATGAAAATGTCATCCAAGTAGACTATCATGCCTAGAAATGGCTTCAACACATCTTGCTTCATATGTGTAAAAGTAGTAGGAGCATGGCAAAGACCAAAAAGCATAACAAGCCATTTAAACAAAACTTACCTGGACCTTTTGAATGTCGTCTTCCATATATCTCCTTCAAAACTTTACTTTGATGAAAACCACTTCTTGAATCCCTTTCAAGGAAATGCTTACCATTCATCTTGGGCGCCAAAACAAGAGGTGTACCACATGGTAAAGGAGTAGGCTGAATGCTATTTTTATTCAACAATCCCTGGATTTACGTCTTAATTTCTACACTTTCCATCACTGACATCATGTACATAACAATGTTAGGAAGAGGAAAATCTTGTTGCAACTGTATCTCATGTTGGATTCCTCTCTTGGGAGGTAATCCATTTGGCTCCTGAAACATCGCATCATATTGGTTAACTACGTCAACCAATTCAGATTTCATATTTGAATCACAACCTTTAAAAGCTTCATTATCAACATCATTCCTGGGTTTGATCATTAGAAGCACAAAATTCTTGCTCGAATTCACTTGTCTTTTCATATGCCCTGCGTTAATAAGCGAAAGATTTGTTTTCTTGCTATGAGCTCTCACAATATATTCTACTCCATCTTTGAATAAATGATATTTATTTTCATGTCTATGGAAGATAGCTTTTCTTTCATAAAGGTACAGGTTTCCCAGAACTATGTCATAGATATCTAAGGGCACAACATCAAGCTCCACTTCATCTAGGAATTTTGCAGTGATGGTGAATCTCAGTTTACACTTTCTCGTAACCTGCAATTGCACATTGTCACATACCCATCCAAGTGGATATGGTTTATGATGTGGAACAATTTCCAGATTTAAACTCTTGACAATGTTTTTAGAGATAAGATTGGTTTGAGAGCCACTATCGAACAACGTATCTATCTTATTATGTTTTGAGATCACCCCTATATGAAAAATTTCTCTTCTCCTCTTTTCATTTGGAGTTTCATTTTGCGAGTTTGAAGAACTAGTGTTGGAAATGGATTCCTTTCCTTGAAACCCCATGGCTGTAATTTTAGTTTCATCGACCGATTCGAATCACAAATCCTCTAGAGTGATGACATTCGTCTTTTCTTTTCCTTTGTTGTTGAATTTATTTGGTTTCATTTCAAGATAAAGTTTCCAACAATGCGCTTCATCGTGACCCTCTCTGGAACAATGTTACATATTTTTTTCTCTCCTTCCTTTTTAATGGATGCATTTTTCTTCCCCTTGAAACCCTTTTCTTTCTCTTTACCATTAAATGGATTTTTAATACCTTCTTCTAGGGTGTTTTTCCCTCTTACCTAAAGATGAGTGGCTTGTACACACACATCATCTATATTATTGGGATTAAACATGAAGATAGTATGCCTAAGGTAACTGTGTAAACCCCCTATGTACTTCAACAATGTGTCCTGTGATTGAAAATATACACCTAACATCAAAGACCTTATTATGAATTCTTGGGTGTAATCTTGCACATTTTTACCTTTAAGTTGTCTAAAGTTTTGATAATTCATGATGACTTTATGCATATAAGTTAGAGGGTAGAATTGTCTTTTGATTGCAGCAATGAAATAATTCCAAGAAATTGAGATCTTACCGTGTTTTTTAATCTCCTCTTGGGTCTTTGATTCCCACCACACTAGTGTTGCACCTCCATTCTCAAGGAAGCTAACTGAACCTTTATGTCATCCTCTTGAAGGTTTTGAATCCTGCAATAGACCTCCAATTGACGAATCCAATTATGAAGCTTCTCTACATTCAATTCGCCATTATACATGGGCAGCTCAAATTTAAAATCAAGTTTTAAAAAAGGTGATTTATCAGTTCCTTTTGAAGTATGATGATGAGTATGAATAAGGGTTGTGTTAGTGGAAGACGGTGAAGATGCGTGTGAGGAAGAAGATAAAGAAGATGGTGGAGAGGGTGGAGGTTTGTATCCATTTCCATTACCTCCTCTTGAAGAGACTTCTCCTTTGGGAGGTTTGGAACTTTCCCCTTGCAACTTGGTATTCCTCTCTTCATAAAGGACCTTCACTGTCTCTGTCATATCAAAGAAAGCATTTCTGAAGGTTTTCTCATCTTCTATCATGTTTGTAGGTTCTCCTTCATGAGACATGATATTTAGAGTCTCAACTGCAACTCGAGGCTGAACTGATGTTGGAGATTGTGGCAACCTTTATCTCCTTCCCCTTGACCCAACGTCAGGGCTTCCAACCAACTTTTCTTCACCTCTTTTGAGTTTTAACCTTGTAAGCATGACATAAACTTGCAAACAATTAAATCCTTCTTTCATAGAGAAAATCTAGTGCTCTGATACCAAATTGATCTCGTTTGGAGTATTAGATTGTTGTTCTAAGATCCTCCTCAGATTATAAACAAAATTCTTTCATTGTGCTTAAGGATTCATGAATTTTTACAAGTGAAATGAAGAGTTTATATGTTAATTTTATGAGCAATTTAACATAAATAAGGAATTGAACGACAACATAAACATGTACAGAACATCATCAAAAACATATTACAACAAGCACATGATAAATGAGTTCACCCCTCCTAGGCTACGTCTCCTTGGTCTAGCTTCCAATGGCTTGGACATCTCTATTATGCTCAAAAGTGTAAAAAGATGTGTTTACAATGCTCAAATGCTTCTGCAACCTACTCCAACCAGTCCAGAATACTAAAAAATGGCTATCTAGCCTCTTTTTGCATCCAATTTTGTGGAAAATTGAAGAATTTATGACTTCCCCTTGTTTTCCCCATATTCACTCAACAAATTGCACCAATTATGGCATGATCCTACAAATTAGCCCCAAAAACGCGCTAACTAGGTGAAAATTTCACCGCGTGACGGGCCATACTCTGTCGATCGAATTTTTATCACAAATCACAATCGGCGAGGAAACCAGTAGGCTTTATAGTCTATGAATGTGATGAGTGATGTGCGATTGTGATGTGGCAAGCCTGACGAAAGTATTAACCGCAACCGATAAACATATCGCGTCTGGGATCCTTTCGCAAATCAAAATTATGCAGACTATTGATGGTCCATATATGCAGGACTTCTATTTTTCTGCGAAGTGTGATTGTGATATGTGATCCATCACATCACAACTCCGAGGCCAATCCCTTAATGCCTTTTTTCCTGTCTTTTGGGAAGTGCAATTGCGATTTGTGATCCATCGCATCGCAACCCTTCCCTGCTTGGGGCTAATTCTTTAATGCCTTCCTACCTGCCTTATCACATTGCACCTTTGTTGTTCTGGGGTCAATTTTTAACACCGACCCGCCTACAACATGCGATGTGCGATATGTGGGGGTCAACGGTGGCCTGCCACTTGGCGCCTCCCCATTCGCTGAAGGGCCTTGCCACATCATCCAATCTTGTCATGTGTCCAAGTCAAACCTGAACTTTGACTTGCTCTAAATTCTGCATATGAGCTTGGATTTGAGTGTTGTTCACACTGTTGGAATCAGAATGAAGAGCTCTTCAATTTGAAGCTAAGTTTATCAAAATTATGACACTTTTATTTTTGAGCCTAATTTTGAGCACCTGATCAGAGGTAGTGTGGCAGCTCACTTAAAACCTCCCAACACAATGCTCTCAAATGAAGTTGAGTTTGTCTAGTTAAGCCATACAATAACAGGGTTGGTTATGATATAGATGCCTGACAAATGACTTTTCAATCCAACTCTTCATATGAGAATGCTTCAAGATTGAGATTCCTTATACTTCACAATGGGTTTATGACTACATCCCTAGTTAAGAGGGAGTGTTGGAAATTGTAGATAGGTTCAGTCTTCATAATGACCTTTTGTAAACATGACATTGTATATTTTGTATAAATAAAGAAAAAGAAAGAAAAATAATTTTATTTTATTCAAAGCATTGGTTTCAAGCTCAAGTCTAGGTTAAAAGCATGTTTTTCGTGCTTATAGGTCTTTCTAGATCAAAGAAGAATTTATGTCATGTATTATAGTCCCATTTGAACTATTTGTAACAAAGAAAAATATTTATTTTGAGTCAAGAAAATCCATTTTATTCTCCAAGACCAAGTCGGCCCAGTCAAGATGAAGTTAGCCTAAAGGAGGGCTATTTCACCCCTCAAGAAGGCTATAAATAGAAGGAGCTTGAATCACTTGAGGAACCATCTAATCTCAAGTTTGATCTATAATAGCGAAGAAGGAGAAAGAGCAAGGAGGATGAAGAAAAGAAGAAGTCAAAGTCCTCTAAAGATCATCTTTTAATGTCCACACATGTGAAGTTGTTAAGTTGTAGGAGGCCGAAATTGCAGGATTGAAATTATGAAGTGAAACTGTAGGGCCGAAATTTTAGATGTGAAGTTGCAGGGTCGAATTTTTGAAGCTTCCTTGAAGAAGACTTGCTAGTGGGTTGACTTTGTGCTTGGGAATATTTTAGGCTTTGGTCTTTGGGTCTTGGAAGTCTCATTGTAAGATGATCTATAAGAAGAGAAGATTTCTTTCTGGCTTTTCCCCTTGGAGGGGTTCTACCTTGGCTTAGAGCCTATATCTTGTGTACTTTGTCTTGTTTGGATCCTAGTTTTTTTGTTAATTTCTTGATGAACAAGATATAATAAATAATAAAAGTCCAATGGATATCACAAGTAATTATTAAGTTAAGTAAAATCATCTATAATATTCAAGTCCCTTGATTTTCCAATGTTAATAATAGATTTCATCTTGAAGTCCTCATAACAGGAAAGGATAACGGTGATGCATCTCCTTGGTGTCCACCCCAAGTGGATGAACTAGGACTATAGTTGTCACATTGGACCTTTACGTGGTTCACCAATCATCATCTAAGTTGCAGGGTTCGCTTGTCTAGTATCTGAACTGGTTTAGCCATCACCGTGCCCTCTTCCGAGACCTACAAATGTCCCAAGTCAATAAGATGTGAAGGATATGAAATATAATGACATATTATAGACACATGGAACATATCATGCATATGTGCCAGTGATGTAGGTAAAGCAAGCTTATATGTTATCGACCCTTTCATTTCAATGATTTCAAAAGGTCCCACAAACTACGTAGACAAGTTTTCTCCCTTTCAAAATCTTATGGAGCTCTTCTGGGGACTTACTTTAAAAAAACCCTATCTCCCACTTCATAACTTCGATCCATCCAGTGAGCATCAACATAGCTCTTATATCGATCTTGTGCTTCTTTAAGCCTCCCCTTAATCATGGTCATTTGTTCCTCCATCTCTTGTACTACTTCTGGTCCTATTAATACTTGATCCTCTAACCGATCCCAACTGAGAGGCGTTCTGCAAGGCCTCCCATACAAGAACTCAAATGGTGCCATCTTGATGGAACTCTGATAATTGTTGTTGTAAGCAAATTCCACTAGTGGTAAAAATTATTCCCATCATTTTTGTTGGTCCATCACATACATTAGCATGTCCTTAAGGATTTTATTAGTCCTCTCTATTTGACCATCTATCTCAGGGTGATAAGTTGTGTTGAAATTCAACTAGGTTTCCAAGGCTTCTTGGAAATTGGTCCAAAACCTTCTTGTAAACATTACTCCCCTATCTGATAATATTTTCCTTGCACTCCATGTAATCTCATCAATAAAAACTTTGTCTATCTCTAGTGCCTTATATGTAGTCTTAATTGGTATAAAATAGGCACTCTTGGTCAGCGTCTCCATCACTACAAATATGGCATCATGCCTTCTTATGGTCATTGGTAGTCCAACGATGAAATCCATTGGTATGAATTCCCATTTAGACTTTGGTATCTCACGGGGTTTCAATAACCCCACTGGATGTTTGTGCTAAGCTTTTACTCGCTGACACTCTAAAAATTTTGCTACAAATTTTACAATGTTCTTCTTCATCCCCTTCCAAAATAATACTAGTTTCAGGTCTGCACTCATCTTCTTGACACAGAGGTGTGCCATGGATACTGCTCGATGTGCTTCGCTCAATATTAGTTGGCATATATATTAATTTGATGGAACATATATTTTACCACGGAATCATAATATTCCATCACTATATAGGGAATATCCTTCAGAATTTTGGACCCTCATTTCAATCTCCCTGAAACTATTGTTAATCTCCTTGTACAAGGTGTCCTCAATTATCAAATTGAGTAACTTATCCCTCAGGTTTGTCTTTAAGGGAATCACCAAAAATATTTGAGGCCTCCTACTTAAAGCATCTGCCACCCTGTTTATTGTTCCCTTTATGTAAGTAATATCAAAATCATATTCACTTATTAATTATGAACACATTCATTGTCTGCCATTTAAATGGTCTTGGGTGAATATGTGTTGTAGCCCACAATGATCAATCCTCAGTTCAAACTTCCTTCCTAGTACGTAGTGTCTCTAAATCTTTAGGGCGTAAACAATAACTTCCATTTCTAGATCATGTGTTACATATTTCACTTCATGGGTTCTATTTTTCTTGATGCGTAAACTATTACTCTTCCTTATTGCATTAATACACAACCCAATCCTTCCTTAGAGGCATCAGTGAAAACCAAAAAAAATTGCTCCATATCTATTACTTTCATAATTAGCGCCACTGTTAGTAATACTTTTAACCTCTAGAACACCTCTTCACATTTTTCAGTCCAAACAAACTTCTTGTTATTTCTTTGGAGTTTAGTAATGGGTTTGTTATCTTCGAAAACCCTTCAACAAATATGTGATAATACCCAACCATGCCCATGAAACTACGTATTTCATGAACATTGGTTAGTGTCATCTATTCGATGATGGCCTTGATCTTTGTTGGGTCTATCACAATACCCTCCCCATAGATAATGTGCCTAGGATAGTGGATCTTGGATTGGTAAAAGAAACACTTAAACAACTTCCCATATAGTTGGTTCTCTCTAAGACATTGTAAAACTAACATCAAGTGTTCGTCATGCTCCTCTATGGTTTTTGAGTAGATCAAAATATTGTCAATAAAGACTTGTACAAACTTGTCTAGGTATTCCTAGAAAATTCCATTCATCAAAAGCATAAAGACACCTAGGGAATTTTTCAAACTAAAGGGTATTAATATTACAAATTCATAATGTCCAAATCTTGTCTCAAAGGTTATCTTTGAGAAATATCTTCCTTGATTCTCAACTGATGATCTCTTGACCTCAGATCTATATTTGAAAACATAGTTTTCCCCCTCATTTGATCGAACAAGTCATTTATCCTTGGTAGAGGATATTGATTTTTTATCATCACCTTGTTCAACTGGTGGTAGTCAATGCACAATTTCAAAGACCCATCCTTTTTCTTAACAAAAATTATAGGGGCTCCCCATGGGGATATGTTGGGTCGTATGAAACCTAAGTCCAATAATTCCTTTAATAGGATTTGTGACTCCTTTAGTTATGGAGTTGAAATATAGTATGTGACTTTGCAATAGGCTCTATGTCTCGTTTAAGTTCAATGGTGAAATCAATTTCCATTTTTAGGGACAACCCAAACAATTCTTCAGGAAATACATCCTTGAATTCAACAAGAATTGGATGTTTATCGATATTTTCATAGTCACCTTTATTATTTAGAGCTACCACCATGAACATTTGACATCCCCTTCATCTATATTTCATCAATTGCATTGATGAGATGAACCTTATGGAAACCCTTCGATTCTTTCCCCTTAAGGAATTTATTTATCTGTCATCACCAGTGAAATTGTAATCTAGAATTGCCTCATGTCGTTCCAACCAATCCATTCCTATGACTACATCATAGGATCCGAAGATTGTAGAGTGTAAGGACACCTGGTTTTACATAGTCCTAAATACAACTCACAATCCCTTATCATCCTTCCTACATTTCTTTTCATACCACATGTCATCTCTACATGCCTAAAATCATGTTGTGTAATTGTTTCATGTTTAATTTTTGCATCAGGTGATCTACAACCCAATATAGGTGAGATGTGTAGTTGTAATACAAGAAAGTAAACATTTTTAAATATCGTTCAATTTATAAAATGTAAAGGATTTGTAAACATTGAATAATAATAAGAGGTTAAAAGTATGATCCGAACTTAAACAGGAACACAACAACTTACAGATATAATCATAAACATAGAGATGTAGCAAAAAAACACTTCATTTCATTAATAGAAAAATATTGAATTATGCTTACAAATATATTGGAAATAAGATAGCTCGAGCGATGGTAGCTTATCTCTGAGAAGAGATGTGGTGGCTACATGCCTCTAAACTGTGTTATAATGAGGCTCAAGGGCCTATTAATTATTGGAAAACATGAGGAAACCGTAACCCCGGAAGATGTAACACCAAGAGTTTGTGGGCCCCATTGGGTTAGTTGGATAGCCAACTTCTCGGGATCGTAACTTGATCATATTATCTTTGTTTGGAACGTACGATAATTTGTTGGAAATTTCTCGCCGAGTACTACATGAGCTTGTCATAGACCCCAAAAAAAGTTGTTTAGGGGGTCAAAACTGTTCCGGAAGTTCAGGACCCGAAAAACTGCTAAAAATAGTAAATGCTTAAATAAACAAGGAAACAGATGAAATTGACTAGGGGGTCTAGGTGGAATAGGCGAGTGGCCACCAATATCCACCTGGATCATTCCTCCCCCCTTAGGAAGAAATGGTCCCCATTACGTGCAGAGCCTCCATGAGGTGAGGAAATTTCTGTTGAGCCTGGTCCTTGGTGAACCACCTGCCCTAGTGAAGGAGTTAACCTGCTTTAACAACTCGATATAACTGTATCCTATATTGTCGAGTGTTCTTGATTCGTGTGTCCATGATCTGATCAGTTGTGGCATGTTCCATGTTGTCCGAGTTGAGCTCTGTTGGTGTGAATTTTTCTGCAATGTCAGATGTGTCCAAAAATGGTGGAAAATATAGCCGAAGGCAATCTACATTGAACACTAGGTGCAAAACAAGGAATGGTGGGATGTTGAGCTCAAAGGCATTGTCACCGATGACCTTTGTGATAGTGTATGGCCCATATCAGAGTGGGCAAAGCTTGCAATGGGGTCTAGCAAGGCGCTCCTTCCGCAAATGTAGCCAAACGTGTCGCCCACTTGGAACTTGTGCAGCACTCGATGTTGATCATGGTGCTACTTGTACTTAGCATTAGCTCTGTCCAATATATCATAGACATGTTGGTGGATGTCTTGAATGCACTCCATGAATTTGTTAGCCCTTTTAGTTTCAGATTTAACGTGAGCCGAAGCTACCTGAGTGGCTGCAAATGGTATGGCCACATTAATGGGGCATAATGGCTAAAATCCCAACTCTACTTGAAAGGGGTTGTGGCTTGTTGAGATGTGGAGAGCTTTGTTGTAGCAATGTTGGACATAGGGGAGAATTTCATCCCACGTACATGGATGCTTCGAGTTGTACATGCACAGAATGTGTACAATCATCCTATTGACAACCTCTATTTGGCCATCAGTTTGGGGATGGAAAGTTGTGGACTTCGTAATTTTTGTATCCAACATCGACCAGAGACTTGACCAAAATGCACTCAGGAATTTGTTGTCCCGATTTGAGATAATGGATTGTGGGATCCCAAAGTGTACCCACACTCGCTCAAATAAGAGCTTAGCAGTGGCCTCTGGTGTGATACTCTTCTTTCAGGCTGCCATGATGGCCATCTTAGAGAATCTGTCAGTGACCACGAAAACACAATCATTGGCGTGTTTATAGAGGGAAGGCACAACATGTAAACCATGGATACAGATTCCAAAGGTCAGCTTGGAGTAGGTAGAGGAGTATACATGCCTTGCTTCTTGAAGGTTGATTTGGAAATGGTGCAGACGGTGCAAGATCTAATGTAATTCCCAACATCCTGACGAAGTTTCAGCCAACAAGAAAACTTCTGCAATACCACCACTATTTTCTCTACTCTAAAATGTCGAGCAACCCAACTGTAGTGCACCTCAAAAATCATCTTGGCATGCTCACTTGAAGGAACACAGATATGTCCCAGGTGGAATAACAGTGCTTCCTGAAGGTGAAAATTTGGAACTTGCTTCCCTTCCAGGAGTTGTTGGCATTATGATGTATGTGTTGTACTTGATGGAAACCCACTTGTAGCATAACAACTCACTTGTATATGGTAACGAGATGAATCTGCGTAACTAGATGAATCTACAGGAGAGATATCAGATGTAACAGAATGCATGGCAATTGTGTTTACAGAAGTGACAATGCAAGGCAGTTCAAAGGAATCATTTCAGAAGTAATATGGAAAATTACAGTGTAATAGGTCTATTCAGAGGTAACATAGCACTGGTACAAAAGAACAGGAAGATGGAACTAAGGTCTATTTATCAGAATAAAGAAGGTAAAGGAAAAGGTTGTTGTAAAGCAGTTTAAGAAGTATATGCAAGTCCACTTAATCAAAACAACGTATACACGCTGGTCCACAGAACAAAAAGCGCGTATACGTATACACACACTTTCACAGAAGGAAAAGCATGTATGGGATGGAAAATCAAGGTTTTGGTCCAAGGTATTGGTCTGAGGTATATGGCCCAAGGTATTTGGTCTGAGGTACTAGTGCAAGGTATTGGTCCTAAGTGGTTTTGGTCCAAGGTATTGAGAAAGGCCTAAAACTATATAAGGAGGAGAAGAAAATTAGGCAAGGTGTGCAAATAATGAATATCTTATGAAGAGTGAGATCAAAAAGAAATATGCATGTTATGGGTTTATGTTGCCTTGCTTGATCTAAACTAAGGATGAACCTTAGTGGTTGATGGGGATAAGATCTAATGATGGATTAGGATCATGAGACCTAAAATGAATTACTATTATATGGATTGATCATGGATAGTCTAGATCTGAATGCTAACGCATGATTTACACCATAAATGTTATGATCTGGGTATGTCTGAAGTCTAGAGGTGTAGCAAAGTTATGAAGTAAGTATTTGCAGATCTGTACGCTAGTTCACTTTAGTGAAGGTGCGTATACACACTAGTTCGGCTCTTCCAAGTAGCGTATAAAAAAGAAAAGCTTGATGTTCAAGGATGACTGATCTATCAGATCAGTGCTGCTGTTTTACTATTGTCTGTCAATGAATTCTTCTTATATTTGAATGTTAAACTGAATGAATAAGGAGTTTGATATTTGATAGATTGATTGTATAAGTGAGAAGAAGTGATCTCTGTTGTTCCCTGTGTAAATATCTGTAAGTTGATAGTAGATGTTCAATATCTTGATGGTTGGTACATACTTGATTCAAAAGTTTATGTTTGCATTAGCTTTGGAGGTATACGCAGGTTTGATTAACAGAAGTAGCATATACACGCAATTTGGGTTCAACCAAGTAGTGTATACAGTCTGATGCATGGTTTCTGAGGTTATAGCTGGTTCTAAATGATGATGCAGGTTTCTAGGTTCAGCACAATGTTTTGGTGACAATGATCTGATTGTTTCAGATTAACTACATGTTGGTTGATGAAGTTTGAGTTTCTAAATTTCTAATGGGCTATTGATGAGTCAAGGTCTTCATATGTCTTGATATGTTCCAGGAGCATCCAGCCTGAAAATTCATGAAACTTGGTCCCAAGTGGAAGAGTGGAGTTTTATGTAGGTTGGCACCTATGTACTAGTAAACATATTGGATAGTATAAGAGCTAGGGGGTTGTAGCTCCCTTCCAATAGAAGCTGGAGAATGAGAGAAGGTTGTAACCTTCTGCAGGTAGAAGCCTGCGTGCTGGTATGATTCTGCACCAGTACAAGATTGTAACATATTTTCTTATTATTAAAAGAAGACGGAGACGACAACAGCAGGTGGTTTTCACCCACATTGGGTTTCCACCTTAAATCTTGGTGTTCATGTGTGTTGCTTATGTGTGATGCTTTACTCTGTTTTTACTACACTATCTAATAAGTTATTGATGTACTAGTTTAAGATCAACACATGATAAATTGTTTAAATCACAAGTTCTCTAGATATACGTTGGTTTCTCTAATCACAGTTGCGTGTACACGCTAGTTCACTTCACTAAAGTAGCGTATAAAAATTTGTTTGAGAAATAAAATTATTGATCTGATAATACTGATTCACCCCCCTCTCAGTATTATTTCTAACAATTTGTATCAGAGCAGGTCCTTCAGAAGAAGCTTGATTTCTTGAAGGACGATCCATCAAGATGAATAATCACGAAAGCATGGGATCCATCAGACCGCCAATCTTCGATGGGAGCAACTTTGTTTATTGGAAAATAAGAACCACAACCTATCTACAATCTCTTGGAACAGATGTCTGGGAAATTGTGGAAGGAGGATATAAATTTCCAACAACAATTCCTACAGACACGGCAGGTAAAAAGCAATATGAAACCAATGCCAAAGTTGTCAATACTTTATTGGGAAGTTTGTCACAATCAGAGTTTGTCAAATTCATGCAGCTCAAATCAGCCAAAGAGATATGGGACAAAATCGTTTAGAGCTACGAAGGAGACTCTCAAGTAAAACGTGCTAAGCTTCAAACTCTTAGAATTCAGTATGAAACTCTTAAGATGCATAGTGATGAGAGTATAGCTAGTTACTTCTTACGTATAGATGAGGTTGTTAATTGTATGAAGAATCTAGGTGAAGAAATAAAGGAAGTTACCTTAGTTGAGAAAATTTTGAGATCCTTGTCTGCTAAATTTGAATCAAAAGTGTCTACCATAGAAGAAAAACAGGATTTGCAGAATATCACTATGACACAGCTTCACGGAATCCTAACTCTTTTGAGATGAGAAAAGGAGGTCCATCAAATATGAGAGAAGCCTCATTTAAAGCTTCAACAAAAGGAAAAGAAAAGGAAGAACACAATGAATTGGGACACATTTCAGATGAAGAAGATGAGGTAAATTTTGTCAAGAAGCTTCAACAGGTTTCTGGAAGGTTCAGAGGTAAGCTAACTTTCAAATTCTTTGCTTGTGGTAGAGTCGGTCATTATGCTGCCAGATTTCTTCATAAATATAAATATGAAAAAGGAAAGGAATATGCAAAAGGGAATAGGAAACAAGTTGTGAATAGAAAGAGTTACTATAATCATGAAGATAGTGATGGCTTATCTAATAGTGATGAAGATGAAACTGGTAAAGATTACAGACTTCTCATGGCTTATGACAATGATGGATTTTGGGATGCTTTAGAAGAGGAAAAATTTCATGAAGAAATCTCTAAACTCAAAATCTTCTTAGAAGAAAAGAATATGATCATAGATACCTTGACATACCAACTTGCTGAAAAAGAAAAACACAATGAAAAACTAGAATGTGAAATTGTGAGTCTAAGAAAAGATCTTGAGAAAACAAAGTCTCTCAATGTTAGATTTTCTAAAGGATCGGGAAATTTAAATGAAATTATCAAAGTTCAACATTCTCCTATGATAAAAACAGGTCTTGGATATACTGAAGAAGCATCTCAATCGCAAAAGTTGTCAACCTCCACCAAAAGCTATCTTGATGCAGCAAAGACCAGTAAACAGTATGACAATCGTCAGCAAAGGCATAAAGCTAATCACCAGGTAAATCATACTCAATTTGCTCCAAGGATGAATATCAATAGAAGCCACAACCAACCTCAGGCAAATCATACTCAATTTGCTCCAAAGATGAATATCAATAGAAACTACAATCAACAGGTAAATAGATTCGATAGTCGCTAAAACTTCTTTAATAGGCAATGTTTTTCATGTCATAATTTTGGGCACAAAGTTGCTCAATGTGTTTCTTACAAAACCATCATGACTAGAGAATCACGAAATAAAAGGAATGTAATAGGGATCAAGAGAAGTTGCTATAATAACTTTTCTCCTCTTGAAAATGAAATAGAATGCTCAATTTGTAACAACTTTGGTCATGAAGAATTTGAATGCAGGAGAAAATTTCGGAAAACACCTCAAAAGGAGAAAACGCCATTAAATCCCAAGATATGGAGAAGGAAAGAATCTCAAACATAAAGATGTGGTATAGCCTTGTATGCAAAAGGACAAGAAAATCAGTGGTACATTGACAGTGGATGCTCCAAACCTATGACAGATGACAAAGAGAAATTTCACTCATATAATGCCTTAGAAAAAGAAAAGAATGTATCATTTGGAAATGACACTCCAGCTGTCATAAAAGGTAAAGGTTCTGTTTTCTTGAAAGAAAAGGTTAAAGCTGGAACTATTATGTATGTAGATGATTTAAAGCATAACCTGTTGAGTGTCAGTCGAATGTGTGATCAAGGAAATGAAGTGGTGTTTCGATCAAACAGATGTGCTGTTCGTGAGATTGATACAGGAGAGACCGTGATCAAAGGTACAAGAACTCCAAACAACTTATACATACTCAAAGGAGGACAACAATAGTGCTATTTAAGCAAAAATGATGAAAACTGGTTGTGGCATAGAATATTGGGACATCTAAGCTTTTCTCAAATAAGAAAAGCATGCAGAATCAAGGTTGTTCATGATCTTCCAGATATCAGCATCCTAGAAAATACAATATGCAAACCATGTCGAATCGGTAAGAAAACCAAAGTTCACTTCATGGAAAAAGAAGGGTCAACTAGTAAGCCTCTTGAACTTATCCATATTGATTTATGTGGACCAACAAGGAAAAAGTCACCTCGTGGAGAAGAATACTTTATTTTGTTCATTGATGATTTTTCTAGAATGTGTTGGATAGGTCTTCTAAAGCATAAATATGAAGCATTTGAAAAGTTCCAAGCCTTCAAAGCTTTGGTTGAAAATCAATCAAATTGAAAAATCAAATGCCTCAGATCTGATCGAGGAGGGGAATTTATATCGGATGAATTATTTGACTGTTGTGAGCAACATGGAATAAAAAGGAAATTCTCCGCCGCAACAACTCCTCAACAAAATGGTGTGGTAGAAAGGATGAACAAAAAAATTCAACAAATGGCTCAAGCTATGTTAGATGAATTTGGAACTCCTGCAACCTTCTGGGATGAAGCTACATTTGCTACCGTGACTATTCTTAACAAAGCAAATGTTTGGGTAAATAGCACTCAAACTCCACATGAACTTTGGTATGGTAAGACTCCTACTGTAAAATATTTCAAAGTTTTTGGAAGCAAATGTTTTATCAAAAGGACCGATGAAAAACTTGGTAAGTTTGAACCCAGAGAAGATGAAGGGATTCTTCTTGGTTATTCTTCCAGAAGTAAAGGATATAAATGTTGTAATAAAAGACTTGGGAAAATTGTTGAAAGCATTGATGTTGTAGTTGTTGAAGCACGCAGAAATCCAAAACAGATAAAATCAACAGAAGATTATGACAATGAGGAAGATGGGGATTACTTTCCCACATCAAATCAAAATTATATTGAAGAAAAAACCAATGAAGCACCAGAAGAAGATATAATGGTAGAAGAAAGGACTTCGTCTAGGTATGTTCAGAAAAATCATCCAGAAACTCAAAGTTTAGGAGAAAAGGAGGCCGGTGTACAAATGAGAAGAACTATTACAGGGACCTCAAGCTATCTAGCATTACTATCCTCCACCGAACCTCAAAATGTAAATGAAGCATGCAAAGATGAATGTTGGGTCAAGGCCATGGATGAAGAACTTGAGAAAATTGAAAAAATGACACTTGGGAATTAGTTCCTAGACCTCATGATAAAAATATTATAGGAACTAAATGGATATTCAAGAACAAGCTGAATGAAAATGGAGAAGTCATTAGAAACAAGGCCAGACTTGTTTGTAAAGGGTATGCTCAACAAGAAGGTATAGATTTTGAAGAAACTTTTGCACCTATTGCCAGACTTGAAGCCATAAGAATGTTTCTTGCTCTTTCCAATTTTCAGAAATTCAAAGTATACCAAATGGATGTAAAATCAGCCTTCCTTAATGGAGATTTTGTTGGCATTATGATTCAAGTATTGTCCTTGATGGCAACTCACTCAGAAGTTGGTACAGGTGCTCAAAGGTTGGTACAGGTGATGGCAACTTAATCAGAGGACAGATCTTAGTACAACATGCCAAGAAAGTTCATACACGCAGGTTCATTAAGCCCAAGTCGTGTATACAAGTAGGTTCACTATATACCAAGTCGCGTATACGCAGGTTCGCTATATACCAAGTCGAGTGTACATGCAGGTTGGCTTTAGTAAAAGCGCGTGTATGTGGAAAACTTATCTTTGGTCCACGGCGGTTATTCCTTGGAAGTTGTGCCTATGGTTTTGGACCTTGGTGTCTCGACGGATGTGTTGATCCCTAGTTTTGAAGCCGATGGTATTGTGTTACTATGGTTTTGGACCATGGTATTGTAAAGGGCCTAAGGCTATATAAGGAGAAGATCATTAGGCAAGTTCAAGTATGCATTGTGTGTCTGACGAAGTGGGAAGATCTGGTATTGCTGTTTATCTGTTCGGGACGCTTGGCAAGGGTCGGATCTGACAGCGAAGGCATAAGTAATTATTTCTAGATCTGCACGCGGGTTGCCTTTGGAGAAAGCGCGTATACACGCGGTTTTGATACAGTGAAGTAGCGTATGCATAATAAGATTTGTTATTTCAGGTTGTTGTTGATTCTGGTGGTTGTTGCAGAGTTTTGGGCTCTGGTTTGGGTTCTGTGTTCTTGATGACATGGTTTCAGTGATTCAGTATTGGGTTGTTTAATGAATTATGATGCAAGTATAAGTTGATGATTGTATTGCAGTAATGTTTGTTTTGTACTCTTGGATCCAGTCTGAAAATTGATGAAACGTGGTCCCTGAAGGAAATAAGGTTGTAGGGTCAGCACCTACGTACTAGTAAATGGATCGGCTAGTACAAGAGCTGAGGGGGTTGTAGCTCCCTTCCAGAAGTAGTTGGAAAACGAGAGAGGGTTGTAGCCCTCTGCAGGTTGTAGCCTGCGTACTGGTAAAGGACTGCACCAGTACATTGTAAAAGAAGTTTCTTATTAAAGAAGAAAGAGACGAATTGCAGCAGGTGGTTTTCACCCACATTGGGTTTCCACCTTATATCATGGTGTTCATGTGTGTGGCTCTTGTGTGATGTTCTGTTCTGTTATACTGCACCTGTTTACTGTTAATATGCTCAATAATGTTCTGATGCATTTATTGAAGATTAAGCTAACTGAATTATAAGATCTCTAGATATACGCTGGTTGCATTAGACACAGTAGCGTGTACACGCGGGTTCACTTAATTGAAGTAGCGTATATGTTTCTGAGTATGAAATTGGAAAGGTTTTACTGATCTGATAATACTGATTCACCCCCCCCCCCTCTCAGTATTATTTCCAACAATTGGTATCAGAGCAGGTCCTTCAGAGGAAGCTTGATCGCTTGAAGGAAAAGATCCATCAGAATGGCTAATCCAGAAAGAGAGGCACACATCAGGCCACCAGTCTTTGACGGGAACAATTTTACTCACTGGAAGATAAGAACCACTGCATGTCTACAATCACTTGGAGCAGAAATTTGGGGAATCGTAGAAGGAGGATACAAATTCCCATCAGCAACTCCTACAGATCCAGCAGAGAAAAAGCAATATGAGCTCAATGCCAAAGCTGTTACTGTCCTATTGAGTAGTTTGACACAATCAGAATTTATGAAGATCATGCATTTCAAATCAGCTAAGGAAATATGGGACAAAATCGTCACAAGCTACGAAGGAGATGATCAGGTAAAAAGAGCAAAGCTTCAAACTCTCAGAATCCGGTATGAAACTCTTAAGATGCATAGTAATGAAAGCATAGCTAATTATTTCCTGCGTATGGATGAGATTGTGAATTGTATGAGGGATCTGGGTGAAGAATTTGAGGAAGTTGTCTTAGTTGAAAAGGTTTTGAGATCTCTGTCTGCTAAATTTGATTCTAAAGTATCTGACATAGAAGAAAAGGAGAATGTGCAGAAAATCACCATGTCACAGCTTCACGGGATCTTAACTGCTTTTGAAATGCGACAAGAGGTACCACCAGAAGCCGCATTCAAAGTGTCAGAGGAAGAAGATGAGGTAAATTTTGTCAAGAGTCTTGAACGGGGAACTGGACGGTTCAAAGATAAGCTACCTTTCAAATGCTTTCTATGTGGTAGAGTTGGTCACTATGCTGCTAGATGCCCTCATAACAAAGGAAAGATATCTGAAGAAGATGGTAGAAGCTATTATACCCATATTACAAGTTCATTCAATGATAGTGAAGATATTAGAAGTCCCATGGCACATGAAAAGAAGAATGCTTCATCCAATAATAGCAAATATATTAAAAGTCTCATGGCACATGAAAAGAAGAATGCAGAAACTGAAGAAGTTACCAAATTAAATGAACAATTGGAGACATTAACCAGGGTAAGGGAGCAATTGCAGGATGTAGTAAAGGATCAGAGCATAACTATTCAAAGGCTTGAATCAAAGATCCTCTCTCTAAAAGAAGATCTTAAAAAATCAAGAGAACAGAACAGAGAAGCTCTTGAAGATCAAGAACATGAAGTGATCAAACTAAAGCGACAAGTGGAAGAAGGAAGAAAAGCTGAAGAAGACCTAAGGAATCAGTATCTGAAAAAGGAAGAACAACATCAAGTTGAGGTAAATATCTTGAAAGGTAAACTAGAAGAAAAGGATAAGCTTTTACGATTTCAAGATAGTACTAAAGTCTTGGATGATATTCTTAATAGCCAAAGGTCTCCTGCTATCAAAACTGGTCTTGGTTTTCATGAATATGTTGAAGGTGAATCTAGTTCACAAGGTGAGGCAAGAAACTCTAATGAGAAATCTGAAATGCTCAACAAGGAACAACCAAGGAAAGAAATTCCTCAAGGAAGATCCTTTACTCCTAACTATGGACGTGATAGACGATTATTTCCTCCACTGAATAATGTTGAATGTTATGTATGTCATAATCTTGGACATGTTGCAGCCAGATGTAGAAGTAGAATGGTTCAAGAAAGATCATCGCATCCCAGGTATTTCAGAGGATATTGCTTTGCCTGCAATGCATATGGACACAAAGCAATTGATTGTGATAGAAGGAACATGAAAAATGTAAGGTGTTATACATGCAACAACTATGGGCATAAAGCAAGGGAATGCAGGAGTAGATTTCAAAATTCAAAACAAGAGGACCATACATCATCACAGTTCCAGGAACTGAAGAAGACAGAGACAGAAAGGTGTGGCATAATTCAGACAGCTGACATAACAGACACAGGGAATCTGAAAGTGATGAAATTCAGTATTCCATCTTGCATACGCTGATATAATGAAGACAAGTCGCGTATATACGCGAGTTACAGGCTGCAAAGTCGCGTATATGAAGAAAGGGCAGCAGAACAGACCCAGGTTGGCTCAGGCTCAGGGGGAGCAGAACAGACTCAGGAAATGGTTGGCTCACACTCAGGGGGAGCATATACTTCAAATAATTCATTGTTGGCATTATGGTTAGAAGTTGCTAATGAAACTAAATGATACATCTTGTTGTTTGATCAAAGGAATAGTATTGCAGACTGATGCTTATGGTACAGATCTGAATGGCTGGTCTTAGAACCTGCATCTGCTCAGGGGGAGCATGGATAGATTGGTACACTTTGGCATAAACAAAGGGGGAGCCAAATCAGAAACTTCAGCATGTACTCAGGGGGAGTATGGACAGCAGTATGGACAGTAGAAGGTATACCAAAGAAGAGAATATCTTGGTCCGCCCTTTGCCCTTGATGTCAAAGGGGGAGAGTGACTTGGTGTGGTGGTTGCCATCAAGTCCAAAGGGGGAGATTGTTGGCATTATGATTCAAGTATTGTCCTTGATGGCAACTCACTCAGAAGTTGGTACAGGTGCTCAGAGGTTGGTACAGGTGATGGCAACTTAATCAGAGGACAGATCTTAGTACAACATGCCAAGAAAGTTCATACACGCAGGTTCATTAAGCCCAAGTCGCGTATACAAGTAGGTTCACTATATACCAAGTCGCGTATACGCAGGTTCGCTATATACCAAGTCGCGTGTACACGCAGGTTGGCTTCAGTAAAAGCGCGTGTATGTGGAAAACTTATCTTTGGTCCACGGCGGTTATTCCTTGGAAGTTGTGCCTATGGTTTTGGACCTTGGTGTCTCGACGGACGTGTTGATCCCTAGTTTTGAAGCTGATGGTATTGTGTTACTATGGTTTTGGGCCGTGGTATTGTAAAGGGCCTAAGGCTATATAAGGAGAAGATCATTAGGCAAGTTCAAGTATGCATTGTGTGTCTGATGAAGTGGGAAGATCTGGTATTGTTGTTTATCTGTTCGGGACGCTTGGCAAGGGTCGGATCTGACAGCGAAGGCATAAGTAATTATTTCTAGATCTGCACGCGGGTTGCCTTTGGAGAAAGCGCGTATACACGCGGTTTTGATACAGTGAAGTAGCGTATGCATAATAAGATTTGTTATTTCAGGTTGCTGTTGATTCTGGTGGTTGTTGCAGAGTTCTGGGCTCTGGTTTGGGTTCTGTGTTCTTGATGACATGGTTTCAGTGATTCAGTATTGGGTTGTTTAATGAATTATGATGCAAGTATAAGTTTATGATTGTATTGCAGTAATGTTTGTTTTGTACTCTTGGATCCAGTCTGAAAATTGATGAAACGTGGTCCCTGAAGGAAAGAAGGTTGTAGGGTCAGCACCTACGTACTAGTAAATGGATCGGCTAGTACAAGAGCTGAGGGGGTTGTAGCTCCCTTCCAGAAGTAGCTGGAAAACGAGAGAGGGTTGTAGCCCTCTGCAGGTTGTAGCCTGCGTACTGGTAAAGGACTGCACCAGTACATTGTAAAAGAAGTTTCTTATTAAAGAAGAAAGAGACGAATTGCAGCAGGTGGTTTTCACCCACATTGGGTTTCCACCTTATATCATGGTGTTCATGTGTGTGGCTCTTGTGTGATGTTCTGTTCTGTTATACTGCACCTGTTTACTGTTAATATGCTTAATAATGTTCTGATGCATTTACTGAAGATTAAGCTAACTGAATTATAAGATCTCTAGATATACGCTGGTTGCATTAGACACAGTAGTGTGTACATGCGGGTTCACTTAATTGAAGTAGCGTATATGTTTCTGAGTATGAAATTGGAAAGGTTTTACTGATCTGATAATACTGATTCACCCCCCCCCCCTCTCAGTATTATTTCCAACAATTGGTATCAGAGCAGGTCCTTCAGAGGAAGCTTGATCGCTTGAAGGAAAAGATCCATCAGAATGGCTAATCTAGAAAGAGAGGCACACATCATGCCACCAGTCTTTGACGGGAACAATTTTACTCACTGGAAGATAAGAACCACTGCATATCTACAATCACTTGGAGCAGAAATTTGGGGAATCGTAGAAGGAGGATACAAATTCCCATCAGCAACTCCTACAGATCCAGCAGAGAAAAAGCAATATGAGCTCAATGCCAAAGCTGTTACTGTCCTATTGAGTAGTTTGACACAATCAGAATTTATGAAGATCATGCATTTCAAATCAGCTAAGGAAATATGGGACAAAATCGTCACAAGCTACGAAGGAGATGATCAGGTAAAAAGAGCAAAGCTTCAAACTCTCAGAATCCGGTATGAAACTCTTAAGATGCATAGTAATGAAAGCATAGCTAATTATTTCCTGCGTATGGATGAGATTGTGAATTGTATGAGGGATCTGGGTGAAGAATTTGAGGAAGTTGTCTTAGTTGAAAAGGTTTTGAGATCTCTGTCTGCTAAATTTGATTCTAAAGTATCTGCCATAGAAGAAAAGGAGAATGTGCAGAAAATCACCATGTCACAGCTTCACGGGATCTTAACTGCTTTTGAAATGCGACAAGAGGTACCACCAGAAGCCGCATTCAAAGTGTCAGAGGAAGAAGATGAGGTAAATTTTGTCAAGAGTCTTGAACGGGGAACTGGACGGTTCAAAGGTAAGCTACCTTTCAAATGCTTTCTATGTGGTAGAGTTGGTCACTATGCTGCTAGATGCCCTCATAACAAAGGAAAGATATTTGAAGAAGATGGTAGAAGCTATTATACCCATATTACAAGTTCATTCAATGATAGTGAAGATATTAGAAGTCTCATGGCACATGAAAAGAAGAATGCTTCATCCAATAATAGCAAAGATATTAAAAGTCTCATGGCACATGAAAAGAAGAATGCAAAAACTGAAGAAGTTACCAAATTAAATGAACAATTGGAGACAGTAACCAGGGTAAGGGAGCAATTGCAGGATGTAGTAAAGGATCAGAGCATAACTATTCAAAGGCTTGAATCAAAGATCCTCTCTCTAAAAGAAGATCTTAAAAAATCAAGAGAACAGAACAGAGAAGCTCTTGAAGATCAAGAACATGAAGTGATCAAACTAAAGCGACAAGTGGAAGGAGGAAGAAAAGCTGAAGAAGACCTAAGGAATCAGTATCTGAAAAAGGAAGAACAACATCAAGTTGAGGTAAATATCTTGAAAGGTAAACTAGAAGAAAAGTATAAGCTTTTACGATTTCAAGATAGTACTAAAGTCTTGGATGATATTCTTAATAGCCAAAGGTCTCCTGCTATCAAAACTGGTCTTGGTTTTCATGAATATGTTGAAGGTGAATCTAGTTCACAAGGTGAGGCAAGAAACTCTAATGAGAAATCTGAAATGCTCAACAAGGAACAACCAAGGAAAGAAATTCCTCAAGGAAGATCCTTTACTCCTAACTATGGACGTGATAGACGATTATTTCCTCCACTGAATAATGTTGAATGTTATGTATGTCATAATCTTGGACATGTTGCAGCCAGATGTAGAAGTAGAATGGTTCAAGAAAGATCATCGCATCCCAGGTATTTCAGAGGATATTGCTTTGCTTGCAATGCATATGGACACAAAGCAATTGATTTTGATAGAAGGAACATGAAAAATGTAAGGTGTTATACATGCAACAACTATGGGCATAAAGCAAGGGAATGCAGGAGTAGATTTCAAAATTCAAAACAAGAGGACCATACATCATCACAGTTCCAGGAACTGAAGAAGACAGAGATAGAAAGGTGTGGCATAATTCAGACAGCTGACATAACAGACACAGGGGAATCTGAAAGTGATGAAATTCAGTATTCCATCTTGCATACGCTGATATAATGAAGACAAGTCGCGTATATACGCGAGTTACAGGCTGCAAAGTCGCGTATATGAAGAAAGGGCAGCAGAACAGACCCAGGTTGGCTCAGGCTCAGGGGGAGCAGAACAGACTCAGGAAATGGTTGGCTCACACTCAGGGGGAGCATATACTTCAAATAATTCATTGTTGGCATTATGGTTAGAAGTTGCTAATGAAACTAAATGATACATCTTGTTGTTTGATCAAAGGAATAGTATTGCAGACTGATGCTTATGGTACAGATTTGAATGGCTGGTCTTAGAACCTGCATCTGCTCAGGGGAAGCATGGATAGATTGGTACACTTTGGCATAAACAAATGGGGAGCCAAATCAGAAACTTCAGCATGTACTCAGGGGGAGTATGGACAACAGTATGGACAGTAGAAGGTATACCAAAGAAGAGAATATCTTGGTCCGCCCTTTGCCCTTGATGTCAAAGGGGGAGAGTGACTTGGTGTGGTGGTTGCCATCAAGTCCAAAGGGGAGATTGTTGGCATTATGATTCAAGTATTGTCCTTGATGGCAACTCACTCAGAAGTTGGTACAGGTGCTCAAAGGTTGGTACAGGTGATGGCAACTTAATCAGAGGACAGATCTTAGTACAACATGCCAAGAAAGTTCATACACGCAGGTTCATTAAGCCCAAGTCGCGTATACAAGCAGGTTAACTATATACCAAGTCGCGTGTATGTGGAAAACTTATCTTTGGTCCACGGCGGTTATTCCTTGGAAGTTGTGCCTATGGTTTTGGACCTTGGTGTCTCGACGGACGTGTTGATCCCTAGTTTTGAAGCTGATGGTATTGTGTTACTATGGTTTTGGACCGTGGTATTGTAAAGGGCCTAAGGCTATATAAGGAGAAGATCATTAGGCAAGTTCAAGTATGCATTGTGTGTCTGACGAAGTGGGAAGATCTGGTATTGTTGTTTATCTGTTCGGGACGCTTGGCAAGGGTCGGATCTGACAGCAAAGGCATAAGTAATTATTTCTAGATCTGCACGCGGGTTGCCTTTGGAGAAAGCGCGTATACACGCGGTTTTGATACAGTGAAGTAGCGTATGCATAATAAGATTTGTTATTTCAGGTTGCTGTTGATTCTGGTGGTTGTTGCAGAGTTCTGGGCTCTGGTTTGGGTTCTGTGTTCTTGATGGCATGGTTTCAGTGATTCAGTATTGGGTTGTTTAATGAATTATGATGCAAGTATAAGTTGATGATTGTATTGCAGTAATGTTTGTTTTGTACTCTTGGATCCAGTCTGAAAATTGATGAAACGTGGTCCCTGAAGGAAAGAAGGTTGTAGGGTCAGCACCTACGTACTAGTAAATGGATCGGCTAGTACAAGAGCTGAGGGGGTTGTAGCTCCCTTCCAGAAGTAGTTGGAAAACGAGAGAGGGTTGTAGCCCTCTGCAGGTTGTAGCCTGCGTACTGGTAAAGGACTGCACCAGTACATTGTAAAAGAAGTTTCTTATTAAAGAAGAAAGAGACGAATTGCAGCAGGTGGTTTTCACCCACATTGGGTTTCCACCTTATATCATGGTGTTCATGTGTGTGGCTCTTGTGTGATGTTCTGTTCTGTTATACTGCACCTGTTTACTGTTAATATGCTTAATAATGTTCTGATGCATTTACTGAAGATTAAGCTAACTGAATTATAAGATCTCTAGATATACGCTGGTTGCATTAGACACAGTAGCGTGTACACGCGGGTTCACTTAATTTAAGTAGCGTATATGTTTCTGAGTATGAAATTGGAAAGGTTTTACTGATCTGATAATACTGATTCACCCCCCCCCACCCTCTCAGTATTATTTCCAACAGATTTAGAAGAAGTTTACATTGAACAACCAGAAGGATTCATTCTTGGAAATGATGCAAAACTTGTATGTAGAATCAAAAAGGCTCTCTATGGTCTGAAACAGGCTCCAAGGGCTTGGTATTACCACCTTGACAAATATCTACACCAAGAAGGTTTTACAAAAGGTTCTGCAGATAGCAATTTATATACAAAGATTGACAATCATAAATTGCTAATTATGATTGTTTATGTTGATGATATCATTTTTGGTAGCAATGAAGAATCCATGAGTCAGAATTTTGCTTCAGTAATGCAACAAGAATTTGAAATGTCCTTGCTTGGTGAACTTATCTATTTTCTTGATCTACAAGTTCAACAAACTAAAGATGGTATTTTTCTTTCACAAACCAAATATCTCAAGCAAATCTTGAAAAAGTACAGAATGGAAGATTCTAAACCTGTATGTACTCCAATGGTAACGGGATGCAGTCTCAGCTCAAATGATGAACCATCAGCAGTACATCAACCAACTTATAGATCCATGATTGGCAATCTGATTTATCTAATAGGTACCCGGCCTAACATCATGCATGCAGTAGGAATAATTGGAAGATTCCAAGCAAATCCAAAGGAATCACACCTTCAAGCAGCCAAAAGAATTTTCAAATATCTTTAAGGAACTTGGGACTTTGGACTGTGGTATCCTAGAGATGCAGATCTTACTCTTCATGCATATACAGATGCAAATTGGGAAGGAAGTGTTGATGATAGAAACAACACTAGTGGTGGTGCAATTTATATGGGTTCCACATTAGTGTCTTGGTTCAGCAAGAAACAAAGTTCAATTGCTTTATCTACAACTGAAGCAGGATATGTGGCTGTTGCATCTTGCTGCACCCAACTACTTTGGATGATGCAAACTTTACAAGACATTCAGATCACATGTACTCCACCCATCTCCATTCTATGTGATAATAAAAGTGCCATCAGTATTTCAAAGAATCTAGCCATGCACTCCAAGACCAAGCACATACCCATCAAGTACCATTTTCTACGAGAACAAGTGCTTGAACAAAGGTCAAATTGGAGTATGTCCCCTCCAAAGAACAGGTTGTTGATATATTCACTAAACCACTGCCCAGAGAAACATTCGAATATCTCATAAAAAAGTTGGGAGTAGTTGCTACATCATCCTATTGTTAAATCCAGTGTTTCATAGGAATGTTATTATACGCAGGTTTCATGAAGCATAGTCGCATATACACGTGGGTTTCTGTGGCTGAAGAACAAGAAAAACAGTGGGTCAGACTCTGATATGGGTGCTCTGTCTGATGTTGATGATTACAGTCTAATGATATGTTTTGTTCATTAATTTTTATCAGACTGACAAAGATGCCTTGATTAATGACTTGTTAACAATGCACAGGTAGCACAAGTTCAGGGGGAGCATTAGCCTTCACACACATTCTACATTGTTGGCATTATGGTTGTTGAGTCCAGCTATGGCTTCAGATATTTATACCATTTGTTGCTTAAGTCATGTAAAATTCTAGGGTGTGATATGACTTCTCATACATTTGAATGAGTCATATTAGACAAATGATGTAATTTGTATCCCCACTTTTCATGGGATGGATGATGTAATATTTATTGTATTTCTGTCATGTATAAACAATTGGTATATCCCCACTTGGTTGGGTGGATGAGTCAAATTTGGTATATCCCCACTTGGTTGGGAGATTGATGTATGTATGAGTCATTGGTGATAGGAAGGTCAAACTCACATAGGTGAGTTATAGAGTCATGTTATTCTTTTGGAAAATATTTTTGCAGACTCTGCATGTGCTCAGGGGGAGCATGGACGGTTTAGTGCATCACAGCATCAACAAATTCAGCATGTGCCTAGGGGGAGCATGATCAATGTTTATATTCAATTGTTTAAATATGGAAGCCTTCACTTTGGTCACCCCTTTTCCCTTGATATCAAAGGGGAGAATATATTGGTCTGCCCTTTGCCCTTGATGTCAAAGGGGGAGAGTATTTTGGTGTTGGTTGTTATCTCTAACAGTTTCTACAGCTTGCAGTAATCAACACCAACATGGTTTCCATCAAGTCCAAAGGGGGACATTGTTGGCATTATGATGTATGTGTTGTACTTGATGGCAACCCACTTGTAGTAGAACAACTCACTTGTATACGGTAACGAGATGAATCTACGTAACTAGAGGAATCTACAGGAGAGATATTAGATGTAATAGAATGCATGGCAGTTGTGTTTACAGATGTGACAAAATGCAGGGCAGTTCAAAGGAATCATTTCAGAAGTAATATGGAAAATTACAGTGTAACAGGTCTATTCAAAGGTAACAGGGCACCGGTACAGAAGAACAGGAAGATGGAACTAAGGTCTATTGATAATAATAAATAAGGTAAAGGAAAAGGTTGATGCAAAGCAGTTTAAGAAGTATATGGAGATCCACTTAGTCAAAACAGAGTATACACGTTGGTCCACAGAACAAAAAGTGCGTATACATATACACGCACTTTCACAGAAGGAAAAGCATGTATGGGATGGAAAATCAAGGTTTTGGTCCAAGGTATTGGTCTGAGGTATATGGCCCAAGGTATTTGGTCCAAGGTATTGGTCTGAGGTATATGGCCCAAGGTATTTGGTCCAAGGTATTGGTCTGAGGTATTTGGTCCAAGGTATTGGTCCTAAGTGGTTTTGGTCCAAGGTATTGAGAAAGGCCTAAAACTATATAAGGAGTAGAAGATCTTTAGGCCGGGTGTGCAAGTAATGAATATCTTATGAAGAGTGAGATCAAAAAGCAAATATGCATGTTATGGGTTTATGGTGCTTTGCTAGATCTAAACTAAGGATGAAACTTAGCGGTTGATGGGGATAAGATCTAATGATGGATCAGGATCATGAGACCTAAAATGAATTATTATTATATGGATTGATTATGGATAGTCTAGAAGTGAATGCTAACGCATGATTCACACTGTAAATGTTCTGATCTGGGTATGCCTGAAGTCCAGAGGTGCAGCGAAGTTATGAAGTAAGTATTTGCAAATCTGTACGCTGGTTCGCTTTGGTGAAGGTGTGTATACACGTTGGTTCGGCTCTTCCAAGTAGTGTATGCAAAAGAAAAGCTTGATGTTCAAGAATGACTGATCTATCATATCGGTACTGCTATTTTATTGTTTTTTGTCAATGAAGTCTTCTTAGATCTGAATGTAAAACTAAATGAATAAGGAGTTTGATATTTGATAGATTGATTGTATAAGTGAGAAGAAGTGATCTCTGTTGTTGCTTGTGTAAAGCTCTGTAAGTTGACAGTAGATGTTCAGTATATTGTTGGTTGGTACAAACTTGATTCAAAAGTTTATGTTTGCAGTAGCTTTGGAGGTATACGCAGGTTTGATTAACGGAAGTAGTGTATACATGCAGTTTGGGTTCAGCCAAGTAGCGTATATAGTCTGATGCATGGTTTATGAGGTTACAGCTGGTTCTGAATGATGATGTAGGTTTTGGGTTCAGCACAATGTTCTGGTGACAGTGATCTGATTGTTTTAGATTAACTGCATATTGGTTAATGAATTTTGACTTTCTAAATTTCTAATGGGTTATTGACGAGTCAAGGTCTTCATATGTCTTGATATGTGCCAAGAGCATTCAATCTGAAAATTCATGAAACGTGGTCCCTGGTGGAAAAGTGGAGTTTTCTGTAGGTTGGTACCTACGCACTAGTAAACATATTGGCTAGTACAAGAGCTAGGGGTTGTAGCTCCCTTCCAATAGAAGCTGGAGAATGAGAGAAGGTTGTAACCTTCTGGAGGTAGAAGCCTGCGTACTGGTATGAGTATGCACTAGTACAAGATCGTAAATAGATTTTCTTATTATTAAAAGAAAATAGAGACAACAACAACAGGTGGTTTTCACCCACATTGGGTTTCCACCTTAAATCTTGGTGTTCATGTGTGTTGCTTATGTGTGATGCTTTACTCTGCTTTTACTGCACTTTCTAATAAGTTACTGATGTACTGTTTTAAGATCAACACATGATCAATTGTATAAATCACAAGTTCTCTGGATATACGTTGGTTTCTCTAATCACAATTTCATGTACACGCTAGTTCACTTCACTAAAGTAGCGTATATAAATCTGTTTGAGAAATAAAATTATTGATCTGATAATACTTATTCACCCCCCTCTCAGGATTATTTCCAACAGGAGTGTCTGGTATATGCTATCAAAGTCTAGATCGCTCTTGTAAAGATGCAGCCACCCCAATGTCTTGTGCCCACAGGAGTCAAGCACAGTGATCAACGCCATGATCGGTGGTCGGCTGAGGCAATCACTAGCATTATTAGTGTTTCCCTTCTTATACTTAATGTTAAAATAGAACTGTTGCAGATAGGTGGACCATTTTTGATGGCGATCGTTCTGTAACTTCCTTTGTGTCTGTATGAACTGTAGAGGTCGGTGGTCTGTGTGGATAACCGTTTCATTCCCCATAATATAATGCTTCCATTAACGACAACCCTGCACAATGGAATACATTTCTTTGTCGTAAGTGGGGTACTTTCAGACTGTCTGAAAGTGTCTCACTTTGGTAAGCTGGTGTTGAGGCCTCGAAAATCGCTGCCACAACAAAGGGGAAACCAACCGGTCCAGACCTTAGTGCAGCTCCTTTTCCGTTTGGAATAGTGGTTCCGACTGGGGATAATGGGACCAGTTTCCCAAGAACTATAAGTGAATGGGATGGATGAATGACTTATGACATAAGATGGTAATAAGCGGACAGCTAAACTACAAACAAAATGTAATAACTATAATTGGATCCCGGGACTTATCACTTGGCAAAGCGTAGCGTTTGATGATCTATGCTTTAAGGCAGGCATATAGATGACTCTAACACTTTAAGCATAGACGTTTAAACCATTTAAACATTGCTCTGCATAATTAGTTATGCAGAGCGATTAGAGTGAATTACTACACTTAATCATTCATATCATTGATACATACATGAGTGAAAGAGATAACAAATCACCAAAACATTCAATAGTGAAACGAAATGAAGATTCGCTGTTATATCGCATACATGCATTCAACAATAGCAAAGATAATAACACAGCAATTCATATAATAAGAAAGAACACAGATACAGATAATAGTACCATGTAAGCTGATCGATCAATCCAGTATATTAATCACTATGTCGCAGTCCTTCCTTCAAATCGGAAAGCATTCCGAACAACAGACAGTCGTGCGCAGTTGTATAAAACAACCTTCTAATCAAAATTAAGAACCGTTGGTCGAGTTTCACAAAGAGAATATAGACTGAAGCACAATAGTGCAAACTTCAGCCTTTAAGTCTTATTACAAAATTTTACGACCCTTTCCAAAACAATGAAAGGGTCTATAAATACTATACTAATCTAAATATCTAAACAACTGAAAAGCTATTAAATTGGTATCAATAAATGTTTGTTCCATCTTTCTTGGCAATCTGGCAGTTGGCGGCAATGCTTCATTCGGTGGGTTCTTTGCCTTTACTCCTTAGCTGACATATCGCCAGCATTGGCTCTACTTCTGGTGGAGTGTTGAGACGCGAAGTTAGCTGGGCATCATATGTATCATCTTGAATGTCGAGGATCAGGCATCCGAGGGCATCTATTAAACACTTGAGAGCAGACCTTTGAGTATGTGGCTTGACTAGAAAGAGCCAATATGCATCAGAGGTTAAAGTATTTACTCCGGTAATTAACTTCCTCTGTTCCTCCAAGTCATGATAATTTGTTTGTTCAAGCATATCTGCTGTTGTTATGCTTCCAGGTGTGCACTTGGAGATCATGTTCGCCAAATAAAGTGTATCATTGACTAGGTCGATCATATTGCTGGCAATTATTTTACACCTGGAAGCCGCCCTTTCTGCTTTCATTACCTGAGTGTTCCATTCCGTGAAGAGGATGTCTTTGTACGCTTCATGGATTCGGGACAAATTCGCCGCTTTCCCTTCGTCAGTGTCTTGCCACTCAATATAATCGGATATGGCTTCTTCGGCCTGATCTAGCTCATTCCTGGCCTTCTCTATTTGCTCACACACTGTTGTAGATATTTCGCATAATTGCTCAGCCTTAGCAAGTTTTTGACATAAAAGTATGATCTGAGACAGTAATGCGCCATTTATTTGAGTTGCCTCTACTCTGAAGACTTTCACATTCTGTGTGCTCTTGATACCTTCGAGCTGTGTTGATAGTTGAGCTATTCGCTCATCTTTCAATTTCATCATCAGCTCATTTGATGCTTTCAACTGTGACAATGCCTCCGACAATTCTTTTGCCTTCTGAGTTTCACTTTGGTCTATCCTTTGTCTTTCAATTTGCAGTTGCTGGGTTAACAAATTGTTTTCCTGCTGTTGAGCCAGCAACTGCTCTTCCACCTGTGCTGCTTTGTTTTTCGCTTCAATTACCTCTGCCTGTAATGCATATATTTCATGGTCCTTAGTCTTCAACAGAAGACTCACCTCTGATGCTTTGTCGATAGTTGCTGCGGAATACGCTCCCGTGAATTGAGACAGCTTTGTTTTATCATCGGAGGGATCCAAATCCTCCTTCCAGACCATATTGCCCGTGACTGTTTGCTCAGGTAAGATAGAAGGTTGATCAAGCCTTCGTCTTTTCTTAGAGCGCTTGATAACGGCTCTATGCTTTGGGCTGTAAAAAATATCCAGGGGAGGAATTTCTTCCACCTGGAGAACAATTTGATCGGAAGGGTCCTTATTGATTACCTCGACATCCTGTGAAATGGGTGGGCCGCTGGTTCCTCCTAGAACCTGAGAAGAAGTGGTATCGGGCGCATCGCTTGTTTTAGAGGAGCCTTTGTCTTTGGAGCCTTCCTTACCACTGATAATGGAATCGAATTGGTTCCATTGTTTAATCAATTCATGATCGATGGAGGTTTGCTTATGTTGCTCTGTATGGGCTTTGCTCCGTTCTTTTTCTTGTTCTAACTTCTGCTGTTCTTCAAGTGCTTTTCGCTGTTGCTCCTCTTGCGTTTTCCGCTGCTGCTCCTCCAATTCCTTTTTCTGCCTATCTGCCAGTTCTTTCTTTAGTTTCTCTTCTTCCTTCTTTGCCTTTTGCTGCCTTTCTATCTGCTCCTTTTTCTGCCTCTCTGCTTGCTCTTTTCTCTGCTTCTCAGCCTGCAGCTTCTTCTGCCTTTCCTCCTGTTGTTTATCCTGTTCTTTAGTTGTAACAGGAGGTGAATGTATCTGTTGCCGACCAGGCTCGCTTGAGGAAGACGTTGGGGTTGTGGATAATAACTCTAGGGGCAGAGTTTGCAACCTCTGTTCCCTAAGTTTATTAAACTCAGTCAACGCCTCATCATTGTATTTCATTATTGCAAGCTATTTGGCTTGGCTTATTGTCTCGGTACCTGCGAACAGGTCATCAAACATATCCTCTTGATGATCAACTTTTGTTAATTTTGCTTGTTCTAGGGCAGTGTAGGCAGTTTGCTTTGGATCATAGAGTCTGCTTGGGAGAGTGGCCAAGGATAAAGCTTGGATTTTTGTCGCTTCTTTTTCTGCGTGCTTGTAATTAAGCAGAGTAAAAACCCCAATTCTTAAAGGAAAAGAGGGCCAACCTTTCTTCTTCTCTTCTTTGAGAGTTTGTGTGACACTCTCGGCCATAATCTGGTAACAGATTTCCCGGGCTAACAGCTTGTCTGGGATATATAAAGGGAGGACATGCGGCCTAGCCTTACTCCCAAAAACTCTGATATAGGTGAAATACTCCTCCCCGAACCAACTTGCTACGGCTGGTAAGTCGAAAGAAGCTTCATAGGAAATTCTGGAAATGGGTTTGTCATAAATAGAATAGTAAATGGGCACCATGAAACCATTACAAATTTGGTACAAATGGTCCTTGTAAGAGGACTTCCACAATTTCTGATGGTATAAATGAATGGGTGTTGGATCTTGGGTGGTCCATCTCCAACCGAGGACAGGAAACTCAGAATTAAGACACAGAGTATCCATAATGTAAGCAGAATAATAAAATGGCGGAATTTTCCTTTCGGTGACTATAGTTTTGTTTCTGAATTCACGAACAGCTACGACCAACTTATCAGAAAGAATAGTGGCCCAATCCATGATTATAGCATTGATAGCCGCTTCCATTAAGGGAACCATGTCAATATTGATATTAACAGAGTCATGTAATCCCCACAATCTACACATCATAATCCCCGCATAGCAATAGGGAGAAGCCAAAGAAACGTTGGAGTACTTACCCGAACTTTCATGCTTGTGCTTGGCTGGGTTCTGCCTCCAATCTCGGAGGGGCTCGGATGGTGATTCATTTTCTTTTGCGAATTTCTCCACGAAGGCTCTGTTGTAGACTAGCTCTGGTTCAGGCAGATGATACATTCGCCTCAGGTCATCAGGCTTGAATGACCCGAAAATCCTTCCGTCCCTTGTATGGAAAGTTCTATCAGTGATGGGGATTTCTTCAATTGCCCAGCGCACCACATCTGTGTAAGGGAGAACCTGCTCTCTGGCCGCTATTCTATGTAAAAAGGAGTCGGCCAAGTCTTTGAGCGTTGCATCAGATTTCCTTAGTACATCAACACTAGCTGTTCTCACTGTCACTTTTGGTTGCTCGGCCTCCAACAGATTATATGTGCCCTGCCATGTGGTCCTAGCAAGACCAGTGCACGTAGTGTCCGAGATTAAGCCTTTCTTCGAAATTGAAGCAGCTTGACCTGCAACAGGTGTTGTAGTAGAACCAGAACTCCTCTTATTTTTCTTCCCCATCATGTTCAGGCTTTTCTCAACAAACGAACTCTACACAAGCGCAAGAGAAATCGTAACATGAGAAATAATGAAGACACAGCATAATTGGAAAGATATATATCACTTGAAGCGTGGCGCTATTAATTTTCAAAAAATGGCTGCGGATCCAATCACTGGTAAGAGATCGCATATGCATTAATGGTGATTTTAAGGCCTGCTACCCATTAAATGACCTTTACGCTGTTATTCAGTTGAATGACCTCCCAACGCGTGCAACAGATATGATATGCCTTAGACGCAAGTATTCGTTAATCGAAGGGGAAAAGTTAAATACGCATGCATTACCTTATCCCTGCATTTAACGGCATTTTGAAAACTGCGCTTTATCAACCGGATTTAGATATAACTTTAAAGCTTAAAGCAATCATTTTTTGAAAATGCCGATTACCGATGATTCAATGTCGCATCGCATGGGGGAAAGAGTTACACTATCGTTTGAAAGTAGCCCTGGCGAACGCTGATTGCGATATCGCATCGGACTAGCATGTGAACACATTACCAGATGCATATTAAGTGATTTGCTGACTTCCGATAGCGATATCGCATCGCATCGGGGAAAGACCTGAGCGCCTTATGAGAGTGCATAGGATACCGCCGACGTCCGATAGCGATATCGCATCGGGTCGGGGTTTAAAACTTAAAGCGTTTTCCCATAAGAGGCAGTGCCGATAGCCAATCGCCGATATAGCATCGCATCGGGGTATAAGATATGTGCTCTTTTTTGTGTATGCATTGAATACCGCCGATCGCCGATTGCGATATCGCATCGGCAAAGACCGAAGTGCCATTTAAATGCATCTCTCTTGTCATTGCGATATGCGATCTTGCGATCGCTTTATCGCAATAACAAAAGTTTGTTTTATTTTGGAAACATTGTTATTCGAAAAAGGCTCCAATTCACTAACACTTTTGATTATCATACCTTTTTCGAACAAATTCATTAATACCAATTAATTTTTTAAAAGGGACCCATTTCATATGTTAATTGTTTGTAAATACAGATGATATGAAATGGGGGGTTGTTGTAGGGCACAACAATTGGCGATTCGTTGGTAGAACCAGTTATCTCTGAAATTAACATAAACATTCAAGCTTTTCATAAATAGAAACTCAATCAGAAGGAGAAATTTCTAATATAACTAGATATTCATGTGTTCTGACTAAAGTGAACTCCATTTTGTTAACTTCGTCCCATTTAGTTTCAAGAAACCAAATACATAATAAGTTTCAAAAACAAGTCTTTATTGGTTCATAATGATAAAATAGAAAACTTTCCCACATCAGCTTTTATAATTAACTCCTTTGTCATAGGTAGAGCCTCTGTTGCCAGCAGACATTTATAGTCTCGACAGGGATACCTTTTAACCATAGTATTGTCCACTTTTCCATTCACATAAGAGTGTGATTAACAGAATGAATCCATAAAATGTTTTCATATTTTATTTTTCATCTGTTTTTCTTTGTAATAAATAAGATAAAAAGCCACTGTCCTGGTTTGGTAGCCAGTTTATGACAATGCCATTCACTGGTAATAATTTAACTGATCAAGCTGGCTCATGATGAGACCCCTTGTCTTGAAACTTCAAGCCATTACCCTGTTTTGGTAGGCAGTATTGGTAATGTCAGTTAACCTATTTCCCTATGAACATGGTAAGCAGGCTTATGATAAGACCTCTTATCTTTAATCTTTTATATTTTAGAATTACACTCTGAGTAATCATAACCTTTAGTGAATGGGGTGAACAATTTTCTCCTTAAGAGTAGGTGGATGACAGGTGAAGAGTTGAAGATACTGAAAATGGGTTAGCCTCTATCTTTTAACAGATAACCTTTGGAGACTAGTTTTGGAAACAGAAAATGATTCGGAACTTTTACCTCCTGAAAGGAGTCTTCAAAATTTAGATTATAGTTTCAGAACACAAGGATATCTAATTTCCTAGAAACTATTTCTTTTGATTGAGGGTTCTATTATCTAAAAACAAGTATTTATATTATTTTTGTGAGACAGCTTCGTCAAACACAACAAAAGGTCAATGGAGATACTCTACAGTTTTATTTCCTACCAATCCTACAAACTACGCAAATCTACAAAAGGAGAAGGGGTTACCTTCTCAATTAAAGAATTTCTTCAGGATCAGGCCATTGACGGGGAGAGAATCTCTCAACCCTGATAAATCTTGCAATATAAAAGTTGAATGGCCTATCTTTTCACAGATCTGAAATGGTCCAAGCCACATTTTCTGAAATTTGGTATGCTTACCTTTATCTTCATGGGCCTTGTCCCATTTGAGAACCAAGTCACCAACTTGAAGTTGTTTGGAACCGGATGATGCTGAGTCAAAAGATGCTTTGATGATTTGTTGATGTTTGGCATGAGTGATTCTGGCCTTTTCCCTTTCTTCTTCTAATTTGAGAATTTGGTCATGTCTAAGTTGAATAGAAGAAGACGGAGTCTCTTGAATGAACTGCACTAGGGCTAAAGATGGAAGAACAAGATTTGTAGGCAACACGGCTTCTTTTCCATATACCAGATTGAAAGGAGAGGTCCCTATAGAAGCCTTTTGTGTTATTCTATCAGCCCATAATGCAAAGACCAAAGATTTATGCCAGTTTCTATGATTCTGTTCAACAGTTCGCTTAATGATTTTGATGAGATTCTTATTAGTAGATTCGGCTAAACCGTTTCCCTGGGGATAATAATTGGAAGAATATTTCAGTTTAAACCCTCTTTTAATAGCAAAATCATATATAGCGTTTCCTGAGAAATAAGAAGCATTATAAAAAACAAGAGCGTTTGGAACACCAAACCTGGTAATGATGAATTGGTCAATGAACTCGATGATTGCCTCTGCATTTGCTGCCTTCAAAGGAATAGCCTCTACCCATTTAGTAAAATAATCAGTAGCGGTAAGGATATACCTATGTTGTTTGGAAGATGGTGGAGTAATTTCCCCGATGATATCTAATCCCCATTGTTCGAATGGTTGTTCAATGTTGACAGGTTGAAGAGGGAAAGCTGATTTTCGTTGTCTTCCACCAGATGTTTGGCAATTAAGGCATTTTCTTACGTGCTCATGGCAATCTCTAAATAGAGTAGGCCAATAATATCCAGCATGAATAATCTTATGAGCTGTTGTGTCAGCTCCAAAATGTCCCCCAGCTGGTCCATCATGTAGCTCCTGCAAAACCTTTTGGGCTTCAGGTTTCTCAAGACATCTTAACAGGATAGAATCATAATTTTGTTTAAACAATACATCATCAATGAGAGTGAAATTCTTAGCTTTCAACCTAATGGCCCTCTTATTTTTGTAAGATAAATTTAGAGGAGCATAACCGTTCTTCAGATAAAATATCAAATCAGCATATTGAGATTCAGAATCAGTGACACTTATCTGATTGATGGATTTAATCTGATCTTCATCGCTTGATTCGTGAATGTTCGATGCTCCTGCCAATATCCTGCAAAAACCTTGGCCCCTAACAATCTTTGCTGGCTTTATTTCTAAGTCATACTCTTGAAGCGCTGTAACCCAATTGGCTCTTTTTTCACCCAATTCTTTCTGAATTAATAGTTGTCTTACCGCTGGGAAAGGAACTATAACTTTCGTATGGGTTTTCAAAAGGAAGGGTCTATAATGTTTGACTGCTTTGAACACAGCAAAGGCTTGTTTCTCCACATCCGAATAATTCAATTCGGCACCTTGAAGATTTGAACTGAAAAATGATATGGGTGCTTCTAAGTTGTTATCATTCAGTTGTGTGAGTACTGCGGCATATGAAGTGTTGGATGCAATAGTATATAGTGTAAAATGATTAGAAAAATTTGGAGTATTCAAGGCTGGGGCATTGATTATTGACTGTTTGATAACATCAAAAGCTTGTTTTTCTTCTGATCCCCATTTGAAGACTGAATTCTTCTTGATCATTGTCTGAAGTGGTAATACAATCTGTGAAAAATCTGGAACAAATCGTTTGACAAAATTAATCTGACCTAAAAATGACTGCATTGATTTTTTGTTATGTGGGAAAGGGATTTCAGAAATTTCATTAATCCGATCAGGGTCAATATAAATACCATCTTTGGATACTATAAAACCTAAGAGTTTTCCTTGGTCTAGAGCAAAGAAGGACTTTTTTGGGTTTAGAGAAATACCATATCTTTTGCATCTCTGAAAGATCTGATTTAAGTCGTGCAAATGATTATCTCTCTTCTTAGAATACACAGTAATATCGTCTAGATAGACGACTACTGATCGATTAATTAACCCTCTGAAGGCCATGTCCATAGCTCTCTGAAATGTCGCTCCGGCGTTTATAAGACCAAAAGGCATTTTCTGATATGCATAGGTTCCCCATTTTGTTCTGAATGTAGTTTTAAGCTGGTCATCGGGATGTACCAGAACTTGATTGTACCCTGAAAAACCATCTAGAAAAGACATCAATTCAGAACCTGCCACCGATTGGAGAATTTGCTCCATAGTGGGTAATGGGAAGTTGTCTTTTAAGCTCGCTTTGTTTAAATTCCTGAAATCAATACAAATTCGAATGTCGCCATTTTTCTTCCTGACTGGCACCATGTTAGAGACCCAGTTTGAATGTCGGACTGGAAAAATAATTTTGGCTTTCAAAAGCTTATTAAGTTCCGACTTAATCTGGCTCTCCAAATTTGGGTGTATTTTTCTTAATTTTTGCTGAATTGGTTTTTTATCAGGAAGCATAGGAATGGTATGCTGGATAATAGATGTATCATATGTCTTTAAGTCATCATATTTCCAAGCAAAAACCTGTTTGTTCTTTCTCAACAATTTAATAAATGCTTCCTTTTCATTCTGAGATAGTCCTGTTCCTAAATTGATGTTTTGAGGAGACTCTTTAGTTCCTAGATTTATCAATTCAAACCTAAGGGTAGAACTTTGAAGCTTTGTGTTAATTACAGGTTTAAACCTGTCTTTAATATCATAAAGATCTTCTAATTTTACCACTGGTTTGGGGATCGAATTTTCTTTGAGCACTTCTTTCATCTGGGAATCATGATCATCTTCGTCAATAACTTGCTTATCATAAGAATTCTCAGAAGTTAAAAATTGCAAAATATCATCATCATGATTAAATACTCTCCAATTAGTGACATTGTCAGGAATTGAGGGTCTGAAAAGTAATTCTACAGAAAATCTATCAAGGCTGTAGTCTTCAGAAGGTAGAAGCTTTGAAGCTACATTGGCTAGTAAATCTGCGGCTGAATTTTGAGATCGAGGTATAGAAGAAATGTTGAATGCCAAAAAGTGTGAGGTAAGCTCTTGAACGAGCGATTGGTAATGTTTAAGGTGAGTCGAAAGGCAATGAATTGCATTTCTAACCTGTTTGACAATGATTTCCGAATCACCGAATACCTTTAGATATCGCACCTCCAGGCCGATTGCTTTGTATAATCCTTGGATTAAAGCCTCATATTCAGCTGTATTATTAGTGCACTCAAACTCTAACCTACAAGACAACATTGTCTTTTCTCCTTGCGGACTAACCAATATACATCCAGCTCCTGAACCTTCAGAGGACTTAGAGCCATCAAAATACAAAGACCAAAATAAAGGAATATTAACAAAAGTATCTACAATTTTCTCAGCATCATTAAAACACCTGGACCTATCAGTTTGTGAAAAATTTTCAATTTGAGATGTAAAATGATTGACTGAAAAAGGAGATGGTTGGGCAACAAAGTTGCCAAAGAATGATTCTGCTGAATAGTTCCCCAAGATGTTATTATTGAATGCCACAGGTTGGTTTTCTTGCTCGAATTCAGTAACTGTGTGGGTCATATGCTTCTCACGATCGATCCTTATTTGATTTGGCTTTCCCTTGTAGGGAAGCCACATATGTGACCAATCTGTAGAAATATACCCGTGCAGTTTTTCGGACCAATCTCTGCTCAATATTAAACCATAAAATTCAGGTATGTCGGCAATTAAGATGTCAATTCTTTGAACAATTCTAGGGTCGGCTGACAACCTGATGGTTACGGAATTAATTTCTCCCACAACCTGCACTTTAGTTCTATCCAACTGTACAATATGAATGGCAGACTTCTGGGGTTCAATGTTCAGCTTAGAGCAAACTGAAGCTGGCATTATGTTAGATGAGGCCCCTGAATCTATTAAACAGTTGTGTAGGTTTCTATTATAAATCTCATAAGTGAGCAGGAAGGGTGGAGTGTGAGAATTTGATTTATCTCCGATTAAGACTGAATCGGTAATTTCAACCATACCTGCAGGAGGCTGGCCTGAATCGTTGGCAGCTCTTGCACTGGGAAGGGGAATAGAGGGAACAACATTTAACTCTTTGAGAAGTAACTTTTGCTGATGTTTCAGTTTACTGAGTTCAAACATGGTTATATTTGCCTTGGTTTTCTTCATATCATCAACAATGTTATATTCCATTGAATCGGATACCACTAAAGTCTTGGATGTCGAAGGAGTACTAGAAGTTGTAGGCTGGTTTTGAGGAACTACCACAGGTGACTTCTTTGGGGGAACTTTTTCCTTTGCTGTAGTAGCGCCTGCGCTCCTTTTCTTTGAAGTTGCCTGGGGAAGTTCAGAAGCAATTTTACTTCTTGTAGTAACCGGAAAGGCTTCTTCTTCATTCTCAGTGTCAGAGTTTGGGAGTATAAAATCCCACATTCCATGACATTCAGCTAGTTCTTCTTCATCATCGGTCTGTGAAGGTGTTTCCTCTTCCTCTTCTTCCTGGTCTGAATCGGCGTTAGATATAACATTAGGTGGCTTTGATTCAGTTTTCTTAAAAGTCCTAAATGGTCTTTTGCTTGAAGTTTCGGCCACCTGCTTTTTAATCTCAACCATTTCATTAGACAAAGTTTTAAGGACCTTTTGTAAACCTTCCATGTCATATGGGTCCTTTGGGGTTTTCTTCTTGGAATCTTCTTTAAACGAGACTTTTTTAGCTTTTCTATCTTCTAGAGCAGCTTTCTTTTCAAGAGCATTGATGCGCTTTTCAACTGCAAGTGCTTCTCTCATATTTTCAGCTAAGGTAGGTTTGCCAGCCCTGTCTACAAAGATAGCTATGTTGGCAGGTAGGGCAGTGATGTACCATTCGCTTCGGATTTGCTCACTTGGTTTAGAAGCGGTAGGGATTTTATTCAGTAGTTTATTAAATCTGGCATTAAACTCCTTTATTGGTTCCCTGTGCTCTATTCTCAAATTGGAGAGGTCATTTATTAAAGTTGCTAGGGACCGATCATCTCCATATTTGGTGAGAAACTGCTCTTGGCATGTATTCCAACTGGTAATTGAACCAGAGGGTAAGGAAAAATACCAGGATCCTGCTGATCCTTGTAAATTGTAAGGGAACAGTCTTACTATGACATCTTGCTCTGTCACTCCTTTTAGGTTAACTGCTAACATGAAGTTGTTGATGTGTTCTTCAGCTTGGGTTCCATTATCTGGATTAAATTTAGGCAGCCATTTTTCGGGTGCATCTGGTAGATCATGTAATGGTCCAGGCATGTTGACAGCACCCGGTCTAGTCCATGGATCTGCCATTATGCTAGCGACAGTGGTTGTCACTACTGTCGGGGTTCCAGATGTTGGGTGAGGTATTGGAGATGAAGAGTGAATAGGTTGGGATATTGAGGCTCCTGTTCCCTGATGAACAACAATTTGTAATGGAGGGGTGGGTGGTTGACTTTGCAGATGAGGAGATGAAATGGAGGATGTGGAAGAAAAATCCCCACTATCAGATCCTTCAGTATTTTTCTTTGGCTTTTTCCTTTTGGGTAAAGGAAACTCAGTAGGTTCAATACCAAGTTTTTCGCTCTGAAGTCTAGTAAGAGGATGAGTGAGGTTGAACTGCGAAGTCGCACTGCTTTCTGATATCTCAGATTTCTGTGGTGAAATCGAGAAGCTCTGAAGTTTATGGATTAGAGACTGAACTTCAGGAGATTCAAGACTTAGTTGTTCTAGGATATGATGGGATTGAGCAGTGGTGGTAGATTCCTCTTCTTCTTGGTTATGGGCTGGCGAACCAGCATGTAATTGAGAAGAACGAGGAGATTTGGAGGGAGAATTACTCTTAGAATGACTTGCCGATTTGGGTCGGCTTGCCATTCACAGTTAGGCCCTCCTTCTAGCGCCAATTTTGTTGAGGCCTCGAAAATCGCTGCCACAACAAAGGGGAAACCACCCGGTCCGGACCTTAGTGCAGCTCCTTTTCCGTTTGGAATAGTGGTTCCGACTGGGGATAATGGGACCAGTTTCCCAAGAACTATAAGTGAATGGGATGGATGAATGACTTATGACATAAGATGGTAATAAGCGGACAGCTAAACTACAAACAAAATGTAATAACTATAATTGGATCCCGGGACTTATCACTTGGCAAAGCGTAGCGTTTGATGATCTGTGCTTTAAGGCAGGCATATAGATGACTCTAACACTTTAAGCATAGACGTTTAAACCATTTAAACATTGCTCTGCATAATTAGTTATGCAGAGCGATTAGAGCGAATTACTACACTTAATCATTCATATCATTGATACATACATGAGTGAAAGAGATAACAAATCACCAAAACATTCAATAGTGAAACGAAATGAAGATTCGTTGTTATATCGCATACATGCATTCAACAATAGCAAAGATAATAACACAGCAATTCATATAATAAGAAAGAACACAGATACAGATAATAGTACCATGTAAGCTGATCGATCAATCCAGTATATTAATCACTATGTCGCAGTCCTTCCTTCAAATCGGAAAGCATTCCGAACAACAGACAGTCGTGCGCAGTTGTATAAAACAGCCTTCTAATCAAAATTAAGAACCGTTGGTCGAGTTTCACAAAAAGAATATAGACTAAAGCACAATAGTGCAAACTTCAGCCTTTAAGTCTTATTACAAAATTTTACGACCCTTTCCAAAACAATGAAAGGGTCTATAAATACTATACTAATCTAAATATCTAAACAACTGAAAAGCTATTAAATTGGCATCAATAAATGTTTGTTCCATCTTTCTTGGCAATCTGGCAGTTGGAGGCAATGCTTCATTCGGTGGGTTCTTTGCCTTTACTCCTTAGCTGACATATCGCCAGCATTGGCTCTACTTCTGGTGGAGTGTTGAGACGCGAAGTTAGCTGGGAATCATATGTAGCATCTTGAATGTCGAGGATCAGGCATCCGAGGGCATCTGTTAAACACTTGAGAGCAGACCTTTGAGTATGTGGCTTGACTAGAAAGAGCCAATATGCATCAGAGGTTAAAGTATTTACTCCGGTAATTAATTTCCTCTGTTCCTCCAAGTCATGATAATTTGTTTGTTCAAGCATATCTGCTGTTGTTATGCTTCTAGGTGTGCACTTGGAGATCATGTTCGCCAAATAAAGTGTATCATTGACTAGGTCGATCATATTGCTGGCAATTATTTTACACCTGGAAGCCGCCCTTTCTGCTTTCATTACCTGAGTGTTCCATTTCGTGAAGAGGATGTCTCTGTACGCTTCATGGATTCGGGACAAATTCGCCGCTTTCCCTTCGTCAGTGTCTTGCCACTCAATATAATCGGATATGGCTTCTTCGGCCTGATCTAGCTCATTCCTGGCCTTCTCTATTTGCTCACACACTGTTGTAGATATTTCGCATAATTGCTCAGCCTTAGCAAGTTTTTGACATAAAAGTCTGATCTGAGACAGTAATGCGCCATTTATTTGAGTTGCCTCTGCTCTGAAGACTTTCACATTCTGTGTGCTCTTGATACCTTCGAGCTGTGTTGATAGTTGAGCTATTCGCTCATCTTTCGATTTCATCATCAACTCATTTGATTCTTTCAACTGTGACAATGCCTCCGACAATTCTTTTGCCTTCTGAGTTTCACTTTGGTCTATCCTTTGTCTTTCAATTTGCAGTTGCTGGGTTAACAAATTGTTTTCCTGTTGTTGAGCCAGCAACTGCTCTTCCACCTGTGCTGCTTTGTTTTTCGCTTCAATTACCTCTGCCTGTAATGCATATATTTCATGGTCCTTAGTCTTCAACAGAAGACTCACCTCTGATGCTTTGTCGATAGTTGCTGTGGAATACGCTCCCGCGAATTGAGACAGCTTTGTTTTATCATCGGAGGGATCCAAATCCTCCTTCCAGACCATATTGCCCGTGACTGTTTGCTCAGGTAAGATAGAAGGTTGATCAAGCCTTCGTCTTTTCTTAGAGCGCTTGATAACGGCTCTATGCTTTGGGCTGTAAAAAATATCCAGGGGAGGAATTTCTTCCACCTGGAGAACAATTTGATCGGAAGGGTCCTTATTGATTACCTCGACATCCTGTGAAATGGGTGGGCCGCTGGTTCCTCCTAGAACCTGAGAAGAAGTGGTATCGGGCGCATCGCTTGTTTTAGAGGAGCCTTTGTCTTTGGAGCCTTCCTTACCACTGATAATGGAATCGAATTGGTTCCATTGTTTAATCAATTCATGATCGATGGAGGTTTGCTTATGTTGCTCTGTATGGGCTTTGCTCCGTTCTTTTTCTTGTTCTAACTTCTGCTGTTCTTCAAGTGCTTTTCGCTGTTGCTCCTCTTGCGTTTTCCGCTGCTGCTCCTCCAATTCCTTTTTCTGCCTACCTGCCAGTTCTTTCTTTAGTTTCTCTTCTTCCTTCTTTGCCTTTTGCTGCCTTTCTATCTGCTCCTTTTTCTGCCTCTCTGCTTGCTCTTTTCTCTGCTTCTCAGCCTGCAGCTTCTTCTGCCTTTCCTCCTGTTGTTTATCCTGTTCTTTAGTTGTAACAGGAGGTGAATGTATCTGTTGCCGACCAGGCTCGCTTGAGGAAGACGCTGGGGTTGTGGATAATAACTCTAGGGGCAGAGTTTGCAACCTCTGTTCCCTAAGTTTATTAAACTCAGTCAACGCCTCATCATTGTATTTCATTATTGCAAGCTGTTTGGCTTGGCTTATTGTCTCGGTACCTGCGAACAGGTCATCAAACATATCCTCTTGATGATCAACTTTTGTTAATTTTGCTTGTTCTAGGGCAGTGTAGGCAGTTTGCTTTGGATCATAGAGTCTGCTTGGGAGAGTGGCCAAGGATAAAGCTTGGATTTTTGTCGCTTCTTTTTCTGCGTGCTTGTAATTAAGCAGAGTAAAAACCCCAATTCTTAAAGGAAAAGAGGGCCAACCTTTCTTCTTCTCTTCTTTGAGAGTTTGTGTGACACTCTCGGCCATAATCTGGTAACAGATTTCCCGGGCTAACAGCTTGTCTGGGATATATAAAGGGAGGACATGCGGCCTAGCCTTACTCCCAAAAACTCTGATATAGGTGAAATACTCCTCCCCGAACCAACTTGCTACGGCTGGTAAGTCGAAAGAAGCTTCATAGGAAATTCTGGAAATGGGTCTGTCATAAATAGAATAGTAAATGGGCACCATGAAACCATTACAAATTTGGTACAAATGGTCCTTGTAAGAGGACTTCCACAATTTCTGATGGTATAAATGAATGGGTGTTGGATCTTGGGTGGTCCATCTCCAACCGAGGACAGGAAACTCAGAATTAAGACACAGAGTATCCATAATGTAAGCAGAATAATAAAATGGCGGGATTTTCCTTTCGGTGACTATAGTTTTGTTTCTGAATTCACGAACAGCTACGACCAACTTATCAGAAAGAATAGTGGCCCAATCCATGATTATAGCATTGATAGTCGCTTCCATTAAGGGAACCATGTCAATATTGATATTAACAGAGTCATGTAATCCCCACAATCTACACATCATAATCCCCGCATAGCAATAGGGAGAAGCCAAAGAAACGTTGGAGTACTTACCCGAACTTTCATGCTTGTGCTTGGCTGGGTTCTGCCTCCAATCTCGGAGGGGCTCGGATGGTGATTCATTTTCTTTTGCGAATTTCTCCACGAAGGCTCTGTTGTAGACTAGCTCTGGTTCAGGCAGATGATACATTCGCCTCAGGTCATCAGGCTTGAATGACCCGAAAATCCTTCCGTCCCTTGTATGGAAAGTTCTATCAGTGATGGGGATTTCTTCAATTGCCCAGCGCACCACATCTGTGTAAGGGAGAACCTGCTCTCTGGCCGCTATTCTGTGTAAAAAGGAGTCGGCCAAGTCTTTGAGCGTTGCATCAGATTTCCTTAGTACATCAACACTAGCTGTTCTCACTGTCACTTTTGGTTGCTCGGCCTCCAACAGATTATATGTGCCCTGCCATGTGGTCCTAGCAAGACCAGTGCACGTAGTGTCCGAGATTAAGCCTTTCTTCGAAATTGAAGCAGCTTGACCTGCAACAGGTGTTGTAGTAGAACCAGAACTCCTCTTATTTTTCTTCCCCATAACACGAGCGCAAGAGAAATCGTAACACGAGAAATAATGAAGACACAGCATAATTGGAAAGATATATATCACTTGAAGCGTGGCGCTATTAATTTTCAAAAAATGGCTGTGGATCCAATCACTGGTAAGAGATCGCATATGCATTAATGGTGATTTTAAGGCCTGCTACCCATTAAATGACCTTTACGTTGTTATTCAGTTGAATGACCTCCCAACGCGTGCAACAGATATGATATGCCTTAGACACAAGTATTCGTTAATCGAAGGGGAAAAGTTATTAAATACGCATGCATTACCTTATCCCTGCATTTAACGGCATTTTGAAAACTGCGCTTTATCAACCGGATTTAGATATAACTTTAAAGCTTAAAGCAATCATTTTTTGAAAATTCCGATTACCGATGATTCAATGTCGCATCGCATGGGGGAAAGAGTTACACTATCGTTTGAAAGTAGCCCTGGCGAACGCCGATTGCGATATCGCATCGGACTAGCATGTGAACACATTACCAGATGCATATTAAGTGATTTGCCGACTTCCGATAGCGATATCGCATCGCATCGGGGAAAGACCTGAGCGCCTTATGAGAGTGCACAGGATACCGCCGACGGCCGATAGCGATATCGCATCGGGTCGGGGTTTAAAACTTAAAGCGTTTTCCCATAAGAGGCAGTGCCGATAGCCGATCGCCGATATAGCATCGCATCAGGGTATAAGATATGTGCTCTTTTTTGTGTATGCATTGAATACCGCCGATCACCGATTGCGATATCGCATCGACAAAGACTGAAGTGTCGTTTAAATGCATCTCTCTTGTCATTGCGATATGCGATCTTGCGATCGCTTTATCGCAATAACAAAAGTTTGTTTTATTTTGGAAACATTGTTATTCGAAAAAGGCTCCAATTCACTAACACTTTTGATTATCATACCTTTTTCGAACAAATTCATTAATACCAATTAATTTTTTAAAAGGGACCCATTTCATATGTTAATTGTTTGTAAATACAGATGATATGAAATGGGGGGTTGTTGTAGGGCACAACAGCTGGTAAGCCACTGCATGCCCATGATGAGTAAGAACCGCACCAATAGCATAGTCGGAGGCATATGTCTCAATCTCAAATGGTTGTTGCAGGTCTGGTAATGTGAGCACTAGTGCAGAACAGAGGTGATTCTTCAACTCAGAGAACACCTTTTGTTGGGTTTCTAACCAAAAAAACTTTTCTTTCACTCCACCCTTGGTGACTTGACTTAAAGACCAAGTGATATGAGAGAACCCAAACACAAACCTATGGTAGAAATTAGCAAGACCCAAAAAGCTATAGAGCTCTATTAGAGTGGTTGGGGTTGGCCAATCTTGAATACCTTGTATCTTGGATGGGTCCACATGGACACCCTTCTCATCAATGTGTTGTTGCAGGGTTTGAAGGACCTGTTGAATATGGTGGAGGTGCTCTTCCCAACTATGGCTAAAGATCAAGATGTCATTTAAATACACCACCAAGAATGCATTGGTGAAGGGTCGCAAGATATCGTCCATTAGTCTCATGAAGGTTGCAGGGTCGTTCATCAATCCAAATGGCATGACCAACCATTCGAAAAAGCCCTCCTTGGATTTGAAGGCAGTCTTCCACACATCAGAGGGTTCGATAGGCACCTAGTGATAACCTGACTTCAAGTCAATCTTGCTAAATGATTTGGCCCCTTTGAGATGGTCCAGAAGGTCATCAATCCATGGGAATGGGTGCCTATTTCGGACATTGATCTTGTTCAACCCCCGATAGTGAATACAGAGCCTCTGGGTCCCATCCTTCTTCTGTACCAATATAATCGGGCTCCCACAAGGTGATGAGATTGACTTGATGTGCCCTTTCTACAATAGTTCCCGAATCTGCCTCTTGATCTCATCGTTCTCTAGAACAGAGTGTCGATATATTGATCCATTGGGCAGCGATGCGCCCGAGATCAGATCAATGGAGTGCTTGACCTAACAGTGAAGAGGTACCCCTGTGGGTGAGGCAAAAATATCCCTGTACTCCTCCACGACCTTCTCCATTTGTTGGTGCTATGCGGAGGAGCCCTGCCTAGAAGCCCTGGCCATAACCTTCTTCTTGCCTTGGGTGCGAATCATAAGGAAAACAAATTTTTGGGTCTTGGAAATGATCTTATTGCATTTCTTTGCAGTGATCAAAGAGATGGCAGTAGGCGAGGCTACCTTCGGTATCCTGTACAACTTATTAGTCAAAGTAATAATCACAGAGCAAGGTCTAGACTCATATACAACATGTCACCTCCACAAGTATGTTTATCCTAACAATACATCACAAACTTCAAGAGGAGCAATGTCACACAATACCTCATCCATGAAGGGCTTGATGTTGTAGGGAAGACGACACTGTTGGCTGACGTGAAGATCTCGTCCTTGGTGAAGCCACCCGATGGTGTATGGTTGTGGATTCGATGTAGTATTTAGGCCCAGCCACTTCACAACCTCTACTAAATGAGGTTCTTTTGGCTCATGTTGTTGACAATCAACTGCAGCGGAGAACCCTTCACCCACATCTTTGAGTGGAAGAGGTGTTCCCCCTCCTCTGGATCTTCAGGCTCAATCTCTTGGATCTTGGTGGTGGCCACGGTGGCACTAAGCTCCACATCAATCATCTACTTCCCTTTGTTAGTTCCCTTATCATGTTTTGATTTAGAGTCGGAACCTGCATCTGATTCAGAAGCCTTCAACTCAGCCACCAGTGATTTCTTGGCCCTACACTCACTTGTATTGTGAGTGGAGCTCGTATGGAACTCACACCATTTTCTCGGGTCCTTCTTCATCTTCATGGTGTTGTTCTTTGATTGCGGCTTCAGCAAGATGTCCTGGGTAGCCCCACCTTGGATTGGTCCTTTATTTTGTGGTTTGAGGGTGCCTTTTCCTTGCTTTGGATTTGTAGATCCAAAGTCTCGCTTCTTTTGTTTAAACTTCTGCTCAATCTTGACAGTGTACCGATACGCCATGTCGAGCAAGGAAATATCCAGGAAATCCATCTCGTCTTGGATGTACTTGTGTAGATAGTCGTGGTACTTGAGCACCAAATGCCGCTCAGTATCCCTAATACCTAGCTTCGTGCAAAGGGTATGGAAAATATTTGTGAACTCTGGCACATCTTGGTCACTTCCCTATCATAGCGTGGTCCACTTTATGTATTTGTATTCATAGCTCTTGACAGGGTAATATTGTTCCTTGAGGGCATCTCGGAAATAATTCCAAGTGGATGCGGCTGAAAACAACGAGGGTTCACTCTCATCCTTTTGTTCATAGTAGGTTTCCCACCAGTCCTTGACGTGTGGAGCAACTATGAGAAGTACAAAATAAATATTTTCCCAATTGGAAAAGTCATGAACTGAAAAATATCCTTCCAACAAATTTAACCATTTATCTACGGTGTCTGCATCTATCAAGCCTTCAAATATGGGAATATCAAAGTTAACATGTACTTAAAAGGAGTAGCGCCTCAAGAGTGGTTGTTGGATGAAGATGCATCGCCTGTGGGTAGCCGTTAAAGGATCTGGGAAAAGTTATCCATCATCACATCCCTCTGTCTCTCGAGGGATTCCTTGAGCAACATTTTGAAATGATCTCCTTCCCCCTCGTCTTTATTTTCTTTCGCCATGGGAGGTCGACAAGTTTAGCGAGGTTGATCTCACACTGGTTCAACCAGATCAATCCTTAACTTCTTATACCCTGAGCTCGTTGGGAACACGCAAAGAAAAATAGAGAAAGAGAAGACTGCTCTGATACCACTGATTCGAAATTAAACATGAATGAAACAACTTACAGATATAATCATAAACACAAATATGTAGCATAAAAACACTTCATTTCATTAATAGAAAAATACTGAACTATGCTTACAAACAGAATGGAAATAAAATAGCTCAGGCGATGGTAGCTTATCTTTGAGAAGAGATGTGGTGGCTACATGCCTCTGAACTGTGTTACAATGAGGCTCAAGGGCCTTTTTATTTTTGGAAAACATGAGAAAACCCTAACCCCAGGAGATGTAACACCAAGAGTTTGTGGGCCTCATTGGGGTTAGTTGGGCAGCCAACTTCCCGAGGTTGTAACTTGGTCATATTATCTTTGTTTGGCATGTATGATACCTTGTTGGAAAGGTCTCACCGAGTACTACACGGGCTCACTGTGGACCCCAAAAAACATCGTTTAGGGGGTCAAAACTGCTCTAGAAGTTCAGGACCTGAAAAACTACTAAAAATAGTAAATGTTGAAATGAACACGGAAACAGATGAAACTGACTAGGGGGGTCCAGGTGGAATATGTGGGTGGCCACCAATATCCACCTGGATCAAGGTAATATATTAATAAAAGGTTAAAAGTAATATAGATCCCAACATGGAGATATGTCCGTAAAAAGCTAAAAGTATTAAACATAATAAAATTCAATTTGCTATAAGTTAAGATCAATTTTACTATATAAATTAAAATAATTATTATGTAGCCATATTTAAATTTAACTAATAAGCACATAAAAAATTTAAACTTACAATATAGCAATGTTTTTAACCATGGATATTCACACTCACTTTACCATAGATATTATTAAATTGTAAATAGGCTTTGCTACAATACCATGGGCCAATACCATCGCTCATCAATACCACATGCCCAAAAACCATCTCTCATTTCACAATCAAAATATTTTATAAATATTTTATTTGAATTTAATTTTATAACATTTTTTTAATTAAATCTAAAAGCAAAAAAATTATAATTACTTTTAAGATATATCTAAACCCCCTATCACATTAAAATATATACCTATAAATAGTAGCTATAAATTAAGATCCATTTTACCATATAAGTTAAAATAATCATTTTTGTAACCATATTTAAATCTAATTTATAAGCACATATAAACTTAATACTTACAATATAACAAGATTTTTAACCATGGATATTCACCCCCGCTTTACCATGAATATTATTAAGTTGTGAATATGTTTTATATAGTACCATGGGCCAATACCATGGATTATCAATACCACATGCCCAAAAAGCATCTCTCATTTCACAATCAAAATATTTTATAAATTTTTTATTATTTATTATTTTTATTTTTTTTATAACTCTCCACTATGGAAGATATATTGTAATGTCATGTTATATTATTACTAACCAATTTTAAGGTCATGACCAAGCCATACACCAAATTGGTGTATGAGACCCCAGTGTTTGTGGGACATGGGAACCACCTCCGCGCATATATACTCTACCCCCCTCTGGTTTTGAACCAATGATTAATAATATGCTATCTAAACATTTTGACTTTGTCAAATTATATTAAAAAAAAATTAATTAAAACATTTTGACTCAATGAAATTACATAAAAATAGAAATTAAATTTAAAAAGAATAAAATTATCAATTGTCAATTATTAATAATTAAACCATCCTAGATCCATAAAATCTAGATCTATCAAGCTCCGAGAGGGATCAAATCTCTCAAGGTGCAAACCTTTCCTCAAATTTTGCACTCAAAAAAGAGGTTTGCACCTCGAGAGATTTGATCACTCTCAACGCTGATAGATCTGAAGTTTATGGATCTAGGTTGGTTAATAATGCATTTAGAGAAATAAAAGAATCAGTAGCTTGTGGATCTATTAAAATGACAAAAGTTGAACCATCAATATTACCTGACATCTCCAGCACAGTGGACTGGTGTTCGGCCTGGTGTTTTGAAAGTAAATTTTTAGGTATTTTAGGAAATGGATCAATTTGAAAAAGTACATAAATTAATAGTTTTTAAATAATATTATTGTTACATAACCATCTAGCCCATATGTATAAATCAATTGAATGTATAAATGTGATATATGCCCATTTATAATATACCATCAACCAAGATCTAGTTCATCGATTTGTTTGTATTGACCCATAAGAATATTGTTTTGGAAGGAGCTCTCATGAATTTCAACTTAATTACATCCTATTAACAATAAAAGAACATGCAAGAAAGACTTATTTGGGTGAATAGTTATCTGGTGTGTTTTTTCAATATTTTTGTAACTTTGTAGAAGTATAGACTTAAATTGTTTGATGTTTCATTGCAATATTTGTATGTTATTTGCAACTCCTCAACCATTTTGCATCTATTGTTCTAAGGTGATAAAATAAAGTGTCTTAATATGTTGTTATATATTCAGTATTAATCCAGTGACAACATTAAGTTTTGGGTGTATAACATCTCCCAAATTGAGATGAATCTGTGTTGAGTACACATATTTCAAAAATAATCAATCAATCCTCATGAAAATTTTGGTTATGCCCGCTCAAAATTTGGATGTACATGGGTTCAATTTATTTCTTCTCTCTGCATAAAAGACTTCATGGGGGAACAAATTTGAGTTATTTTTTTTTCCATATGGTCCAGGCTGAAGTAGAAGTGGAAATAAATGAAACAAACAACATTGTTTAACCATTCTTAGTTGGTTGGCCTTGACAGCCCCACATTTAGGTGGGGGAAATTGTAGTATTCGACTAACCAAGGCCTTTGCTCCATCTTTAATTTTTTTAATTTTGTTTAATTTCTTGGTTAGTCAAATACTATAATTCTCCCCACCTGAATGTGGGGTTGTCAAGGCCAACCAACTAAGAATGGTTAGACAACATTGTTGTTTGATTTGTTGTTATTACTACTTGATCGTATACCATATCGAAAATATATAATAGCTCAAATGTGTTCTCCTATGAACTCTTTTAGGTAGAGAGAAGAAATAAATTTAACCCATGTACATCCAAATTTTGAGCGGGCATAACCAAGTTTTAAACGAGGATTGATCGATTTTATTTTACTTATGTGTACTCAACACCGATTCATCTCAATTCTAGAGTTGTTCTGCACCAAAAACTTAATGCTCACTAGATTAATACTCAACATATAACAATAGATTAGGACACTTATTTCTCTCACCTTATAACAACAAATGGAGAATGGTGGAGGAGTTGCAAACATCATACAAATATTGTAACGAAACATCAAACAAATTAAGTTCAACTTGAGAAAAAATAATCAACATTTTCGACACAGTATGTGTTGCAATACCTACCGAGATCTATGCAAAGGTCGACTCCTGTCGCTTTTTCCTAATGCAGGATTTCCTAGAATAAAGCTGGAGAATGTGTCAACCCACGCCTTTTCTAATGTGTCGATACTTCCTCAACTCCTGCTGCTTTTTCCTGATGCAAAATCTCCTAGAATGAAGCTGAAGAAAACACCAAAGAAATGGTTGCATAAATGTTTTAGAAACTGAAGGAGAACTAGGGTGAAAATTTTCAGGTTTTCTTTAATTTTTAATCCTTGCCAACCTGCCACCTGAGAATAAAATTGTCGCCACAAGATAGTCTAATGAATTGTTGTCATATGATTCAGTAGACTACTCTTTGAAATGCTAGTTGTGTACCCTATACATCAAAAATTTTAGAAATGAGAACAAGATAAATAGTTGGTAGGGGTCCAACTGTCTAGCCTCCAACCCCAAGATATCCAACAATTTATTAGGCCACCCTTCACAGGGTATTTTGTGATATTATTTAAAAAAAAAAAAACCTAGTATAAAAAAATTAGAATAATTTTTTACGCTTAATTTTAGCTTCACAATTATAGAATGTGCCAAACCCCTCTAATGGGTTGTGATGTGTTAGATTTTGAACCTTGATCACCATAACCTATATGATACATCAATAAGCCAATTATTATACATATAACCATTTTTGGGTTATATGACTTGTATAACAAACTTGAAGGTTTATGGATAATTTGCAAGTAAATTTTTATGTCTTTTAGGAAATTGATCAATTTGAAAAAGTACATAAATTAATAGTTTTTAAACTCAATTTGCAGCATAAAAACAGAGACAAATATACCATACACAGCAACACAAGACAACAAAATGATAAAGGAGTTCACCCCTCCTGGGCTACATCTCCTGGTCCAGCTTCCAATGTTGGGCCTCTTTCATTAAGTGCTCATATTTTTAATTTCATATATTTACAGTGCTCAGAATGCAAAAATAATGTCTCCAATGGCTTAAGAAGACCCAAAAACCCTAAGTTCGGCTCTTGTTAGGCTCAAATTGGCCAAAAACTTACAAATTTATGGCTCAGAGAAGTTTTGTTGCTAACTGATCTACAAACTGGCAATTCTAGCCAACCATCCTACGTTTTTTGCCATTTTGAAGACCGTCGAGTGACAATTTCTCTTGGCACCGGTGGGATTCATGTCGCAAATGGTGCATTTTGTCAAAAATTTAGTTTGCCCAATAACGCCTTAGCGCCAAAGACTCTACCCCCACTCCTGGTCTCATGGCACATGTGGTCGGGGTTGGGCTAAATGTCACCCCTGTCATTTCGCGCCTTCCACCCTGGGTTCTTTGTCACGTTGTTCCATGAGGCCAAGTGCTGGGCTAACCGTCCACCCCCATCGGGCTAGCACCTATCCTCCCATCGGTGATTCTATGGAGGAGTACATGACCTGGGACTAGTCCCCATAATTCTACACCCGACACTTATCATCTGCCCAAGGTCCTATGCGATAGTTATGACCATGGGCTAGGGCTAAGCCCCGAGCCCTTAGTCGTTGCTTTTTTGTGGTCACGTGCGGTGCGTGATGACCGGGGGCCAGGGCTTAGTCCCGACCCCTTTTCCCAACCGGCGGTTAATAAATTTTAAATATAAACTTTGAGCTATAGTTTATAAGAACCACCTAGAGGAGAGGCGGTAGAGCGCAGAACTTCTGTCTGACCATCCGGTTGTGGATGAAATATCGTGTTCTTCTTCAACTTGGTGTCCATGAGTCCCTATAAACTTGACCAAAATTTCCCGACAAATCAAAAATCTTGATCAGAAATAATAGATGTGGGCAACCCAAAATGCAACCATACATTTTTAAAGAACATTTGTGGAGTCTGTTCAGCTGTAACTTGCTTCTTACAAGTTATAAAAATACACATTTTTTTAAAATGATCCACAACAACATAAAGATAATCATGACCTTTCCTAGATATAGGTAGCCCTCCCATAAAATCCATAGAGACACTTTCCCAAGGACGGGAAGGAAGACGAAGTGACGTATACATCCCAATTTTCTATTGCTAGGCTCCTAGTAGCACATAAAGAACATCCTCTTACATGTCGTGACACACTTTCATTCATACGAGGCCAATAAAAATACCTCTGTAATTATGCCATTGTCTTGCCTACACCAAAGTGGCCAGCAATAAGAGAAGTATGTGCTTCCCTTATGATGTTGACTCTTTCACCCTATGGAATGCATAGCTTGCCAAGATTATACAACAATTTATCATGAACATGATAATATAATTCCTCCTCGGTTGCCTTGACACAAAGTTGTATATACATCCTTAAAATATTCATCTAAAGCATATTTTTCAGCATAGCTCTCATGCATGATAGAATTATGCTTAAGAATAGTGGATGCACTAACAATTGGTCTAGATAGCATATCAGAAAATTCGTTATAGATGCCTTTCTTATACCTTATTACCAAGTGGAATTGCTATAAGAAACCCATCCATCTGAAATGCCTTGCTTGTTGTAACTTGGTTTGTGATTGCAAGTATTGCAAAGGTTAATGGTTAGTGTGAACGATTATTTCCTTATCCATCAAATAATATTTCCATTTCTGCGCACTTTGCAACAAAGCATACAACCCTTTGTCATATGTTGGATAGTTAATCAATCCACTAGTAAAGGTTTTAGAATGATGACAGATAGGCTTACCATGTTGCATCAAAACTGCTCCCATGGCATAGTCACTTGCATCGATTTATATCTCAAATGGTTGCTTTAGATCTGGAAATGCAAGAACTGGTGTTGTACTAGTTCTCTCTTTCAATGCATTGAAGGATTTTTGTTGCTTCCCTCCCCACTAAAAAACATGTTTCACACTTGTCACTTTCTCCAATATTGGGTTTCTCCCAAGAAGCTTCTAATCTTTGTTACATTATTGGGTTTAGGCCAATTCAAAATGATTTCAACCTTTGACAAATCAATCTTCAATTCACCCCCTCCAACAATATTACCCAAATATACACTAGAGATTTTCCCAAATTCACATTTAGACATCTTCAAAAACAACTTTTCTTTCTTTAAGACATCTAGAACTTGCCTAACATGTTTGACATGCTCTTCGCTAGTCTTGTTGAAAATTAGTATATCATCTAAGTAGACTATCACAAAATCATCAAGAAATGGTCTTAAAACATCATTAATAACTCTCATGAATGTTGCAGGAGCATTGCAAAGCCCAAATGGCATAACCAACCATTCAAACAAACCTTGCTTCATTTTGAAAGTTTTCTTCCAAATATCACCTTTAGCAATCCTAATCTGGTGATAACCACTTCTCAAGTCCAACTTAGTGAAATAAAAAACATCTTTCAATTGATCAAGAAAATCATCAATTCAAGGAAGAGGATAGTAGTTCTTTACCGTGATTTTTTTCAAGGCTCTAAATTCCACACACATGCACCATGTACCATCCTTCTTTGGTACCAAAAAAATAGGAGACCCACAAGGAGATGTGCTTGGTCTGATGACCCCTCTATCAAGCAACTCTTGGATTTGTTTCTTAATTTTTGCATTCTCCATAACTGACATCCTGTACATGCCAATGTTTGGAAGAGGAGAATCCTGCTGCAATTGGATCTCATGTTGGATTCCTCTTTTAGGAGGCAATCCTTCAGGTTCCTGAAACATCTTATCATATGTGTTAACAACCTCAATCAAATCAGATTTAAGTTTTGCATCACATCCTTGGAAGGATTCATTTTCAACATCATCTTTGGGTTTGATCATCAACAATACAAAATTATTACTAGCATTAACAAGCCTCTTCATTTGTCCAACATTCACAAGAGACAAATTCAATTTCTTGCGATGTGCTCTAACAATATACTCAATCCCATATTTAAACAAATGATACTTGTTCTCATGGCAATGAAAGATGGCTTTCCTATCATATAAGTATGGCTTCCCAAAACGATATCACATATGTCAAGTGGTACTACATTAAGTTCTACCTCATCAATAAAATTTGCAGTGATGGAGAATTTAAATATGCATTTTCTTGTCACTTGCAATTGTGCATTGTCACACACCCAACCCAAAAGATAAGGTTTAGGATAAGGAATGGTTTCTGTTGGGTTAAGGAATGGTTTCTGTTGGGTCAATTTATTGAATAAATTAACACAAGTATTTTAAATATCAATATAGGTTTGTAGAACTTAGAAGCATGTCCAAAATATATGGATATCAACTATAATCAGCTTTAGAAGATAAGTTATGGAAACTGAAGTAAATGTAATTATAAACTAATTAGAAGTGCATATTACAAATATAAAATTCAACTAAGTAATTTCTAATTCAATATGTAATAAGAAGGAGAAGTGGCTCCTAACTTAGGAGAACTAGATTGACCTTCTTCTACAATACTACTTCATGAACAGAAATCAAAAACCACTAATGAAAAATAGCTTAAGATGCATAAAAGAATAATAGAAGAGGCTCCTAACTAAGGAGGTCCTTGTTGTTCTTCATTACAAATTCATTCATCATTAATGCCATTGTTAGAAAACTAGAAATTCAAAAAATCACTTGAAAGCAAGAAAGATGAATTCTAGTTTATATTCTTTGATCAAATAGAAGGAGAGTTTAACTTAAACATTGGTTTGTCCCTTCATATATAGATTAGAAATAAACCAAGATTCATCAACAAACATAATAAATCATCATATATCTAATTAAATAAACAAATCTGGAGCAAAACTAGTTTATGAAAATTAAGCTAAATTAACCATGAAGTGTACTTAGCTTGGTGTGGGGCCCTCCACCCTTGCCTTGCACACTTGAAGAGATTATCAGCTACTGAAAACTCAATCAATCATCCACAGCATTGAACAACAAAAAGAATATAGAACAGGTTCCTCAAATTAACTCAAAATATTCAGAAGTCTCAATATGAAATTATACAAATTCTACATACTCATGCCTTCAATGTTTTGGCTTAAATAGAGAAATATGAAACAAACTGATCTAAAATGTCTCTAACAGCTATGTCTATCCTTATCCTATCTATCTAGGTCAATTTCATCCATCCAATCACTCAAAATCTGGAAAATCCCATGAAATCCTAAAATTGACCTATTTCCTAGGGATTTCTTAATCACTGGTCATGTTTGACCATCTTTGACCGGGCATATTTAAGCTCAGTTTGACCGAACCAATAGGAACATGTTCAATCTTAGTTCCCAAGATTTCTATAAATGTTCTCAGCTCGTGCCCAGGTGTCCTGCAAGTATGACATCAATGAAGCCATTACGGGAATTTCTGGTCCTGTCCAAAAATGCACTTAAAATCCAATTTTTGTAAAAACATCTAAAAATTGCAAAACTTAATTTATATACCTGAATATGCATAAATTGGTCAAAATGGGGTGTATATGATGGTAAATTGATGGATAACATGGAAATTAAGTGTATTTAATTAAGCAAAATTGGATCAAAAACGAGGGCCAACATCTCCCCCTTGCTGATGTACAAGCATGTCCTCATGCTTGCTTCTTTCTCTTGGACCTTCTGAGCTCTGATGTAAACCCTGTACCTGATCCAGATGCCTCCTATTGTGCTGCTTGTAGTAGACAGTCAATTCCCTTGTACTGCTCTTCCTTGTAGATTGTAGCCTTGACTTTTTGTTTTTCATACTTGTTCTTCCATAAGTTTTTGTCTTTGAGCCACCTAAAAGCTTGCCTGCAAAGAAGATCATTCTTTGTTTTTAGTTTTCCAACTTCCTCATTTAGCTTTTCATTTTCCTTGATCAATTTTGCATTGTTTTTCTTGTATGTCTTGTTTTCTTTCTTCAAATGCCTCTCTAGAATTCTGCTTATCTCCAATTGATCTGTTAGCTCTTTTATTTTGCTAAGGTGCAACTCTTTCTCCAATTCTTGTGTGTCTTTGGCAAATGAAGTGGCTTCAACATTATCAAAGTATGAATCTTTCTCCAATGTCTTTTCATAGGCTTCTTTTTCCAATCTCTCAATGATTTCATCAACTTGTTTTTCTGTGGAAGGTGTTTCAACAATTTGTACCTCAGGGTCTTTCTCTTTACTACTTGTCTCTGCTGGACTTTTTCTCCTATGCCTCCTGGGAGTGGATATGAAAGATGCTTCTCTCTCAACCATGATAGTATTTTGTTTCTTTTTGGACCTTGTCCTTGGATAGAGAGGTGAGTTCATTATGCTTCTTGTTTCATGAACTGGTTTATACTTTTCCTCTATGGCATGTTCTTCAAAATGATGTTGAACTAAAAACTCTTTCCATACTACACCCTTGGTTTTCATTTGATATTCTACAAGAATTTTGATGAGTCCTTGGTGATAGATTTGTGATTCCTTGGGTTTAGTTTCATTTTTCACATTCTCTATCATTTTAATCAGATTCTTAGAGAAGAAATATGGAAAATTGATTTTCACTTCTCCTTTGATATGTTGGAGCAATCTGACATGATAAAGATGCACCACATTATGCCCTCTGTCACATGTGAAAAACTTCTAAATAATTAAAACCAATTCTGCCCAAGGCTCATTAAACCATTCCCTAGGTATGCCCTTGGTTCTATCAAATGATCCCTTCCTATTTTTCTCTAAAAAGAAAGTCCATCCCTTTTCTTTAAAGTGTAAGCCCTTATGATATTGTTCCCCTAATAGTGGTAGATCTAAGGCCTGAGAAATGAATTCTGGACTCAATGGGATAACTAGGTTTCCCACCATGGTTTGGTCTTGTGCATAATTGTTTATAAACTCCCTGGTGATGCTTTCATTGTGCCCATTAAACTTTTGGAGGAAGCCTATAAGACCAGCCTGATAAATTTTTTCTATTGTCTCTTTTTCCCAATGCTCAATCTGGAATTCTTTTGGTTCTACCCTGGTAGCCATATGCTCTGAAAACCAATTTATATAACCTTGCACTGTCATCATTCTCATTTTGAAAATAAAAATTATGCATACATACAGATCTTTGTTGATTTATTCATGCATTATGGTGATAGGGCTTACCTCCTCTCTGATGCTCTTCAAAAAAAAAAATGAAATCAACCTTGTTCAACCTCTGTTCTGCTGCAAAAAAACGGTTCACTATTCTTCAAAACCCATAAAAAAAAAATCATTTCTCTCTGTATGCAAAGATCATAAAAACATTTTGACCATGTTTTTATTGCTCCTTATCTCACAATTCTATCTCTGTTTTTGCCAAAATTCATCAAAAATCCCTGCTCTATTTCGAAAATTTTCACTATGCATATGAATGAAACGAATTTTCCCATACAGACCATACTTGGATGAAACGAATTATGCCCACTGTGTGTAAAAAATAGGAAAAATTTGTTCTGTGTATGTATCACAATCAAAATCGAAAACTCTGCATTTTCACATACAACCACGCATGAAGAGATTGCGAGATTACCTGATCTGGAAGTGATTTTATGATATTTCTGAGATAACTTGAGTTCCTGTGTTAGATAGCACCAATTCAATCAAAAATATTCTTCGATATTTCCCAGGATTTGTTCATTAAATCAATGGAAAATACGTGTTTAATGGTGGAAATCGCTCAGGTTTCTAAACTGGAGTTTTAACTTGTTTTAACTTGTTTTAACACGAGTTTTGTTCCTTGAAATCTGTTAACAGCTTATGACAATCTGGAGGCGATCTCTTACCTTCTTTTATGGGATTTCTGGAGTCTGGTGGAGTGCTCATTCAACTTAAACATTGAGAAAATCGCGGTCTCCTATCCTCTTGAAAATCGATGCCTTCTTCCTTCCACAACTGCCTATATATTCTGTGTTTCTTCCTTTGTTCAGGGTTCTTGCTTTACACAACCCTCTCTTCTTCCTTGTTTTCATTTTGCTTCTTATTTCTCCTTCCACAAGAGTGTTGTATGCATGCGCATAAATGCACAACGTTCTACACCTCTACCTGAGCAGAATTTGGCTATGATGGTGGGGAAAAAAGCGTTTAATACAGAGTAGTAGTTTACACAGTGAGAAAATAGCATAGTTTGCAGTGTTTGAAGCGTTTGTATGTTTGTTTGAAGGCTTTTGACCATTTCTACCTTCCAGCACATAGTCTGACTGCATACCTTTGGCTGCCATGTGTCCTGTTGACAATGTTTCCCCTTCATCCTTTCCTCCACGGTGTTTATGCCTGTCTCATCATCGTAAATCGTATTCTCTGCTCTTTGTATGCCCATACCTTCATGTAATCAACCATTTCGTTGCATCATTTAACCAGTCATTCATTTGTATGCCCATTGAAATGCATCATAATATCACTGCATACCTTCGTTCCCTTGCATTTTGTTGCATCATTTCGACCTTGCATTTCATTGCATCATTTCGACTTGGTCCTTAATCATTTTACATTGTGCACTTGGTCCTTAATCATAACTTAGGTATATTGCACTTTTCATTGTTTTAATTTAATTTTAAAATGACCCTAGAATGGTCATGTTTAAAATTAAATTTTCTATGACACTAACCTTTGTTGTTTTGTTGTAGGTCAACAAGGATTTGAATATTGAACCTTCAATTTTTTATCCATATGCTTTAAGAAAATAATTAGGATTAATGTGATGGTTTTTTTTATGATATGGAATGATGGTATAGGGAATGATGGATAAATGTAGAAAAGGCTAATGAATAGGTGATGATAGTAGTGGTGATAATAATGAAGGTAGGAATAGAATGAATATCAAGTAGTAAATTAGTCTTAACAGCTTCTAGAAATCGAAATTTTAAGAGAAATTTTTTTTACTTACTGTACTTGTACTCCCATAAAATATTTGATGTTAATGATGTCTTCTGGTCAAATGATAGTTGACAATGTCTTTGATGGCTCTTCCAGGATATATTGAAATGTAGAGACTTATTTCTGCTTCATTTTTTCACATCTGACATTGATTCAGGATCTTTGAATGTTGATGTTGTTCAAGTCCCTTCTACAGTTTGTAATTGATGTTTCAGGTCCCTTCTAACATGTACTTTTCAACAATTTTTGTATGTTGCATCTGTCATATAATACATGTTCCTTCTGCATAATGACATCTCAAGTCCCTTCTGCACAATATTTTCAATGATGTATTAGGTCCCTTCTGACATGTAATTCAGGTTCCTTCTGCAATTCAATTGCTCAAACTATTTGCATAGTTTTATTACAACTTCCCCCTTGCTTATGTTAAGACTTGTCCTCAAGTCTTGCATTTCTTGGAGGATTATTTCTGCAAAATCAAACACAAGTAAGAGTAAAACAAGGTAAAGAATTCATATAGGCCAAACTAGTTGGTTTTCCTATATGAATTCAAGTTTGCTTTGTGCCAGTTTCCTGGATTTTCACAAGCAAACTTATTTTTTATTTTTTATTCTTTTGGAATTATGGAAGGCATATTGCTATGTTGTTCCATTATTTCCAGATCAGTGTCTGTTGAAATTCTTTTCATAAAATCCTCTTTATTTATAGGCTTATTGTAGACTTTAAGCCTATGTCCATTAACTACAAATGAAATAGATGCTTCATCAATTGTTTTTATTTTGACAGCTCCATTATCAAAGATCTCTTCTATCTCATATGGCCCCAGCCAATGAGTTGTAAACTTTGCTTTGAAATCCTTAAACTTGGAGTCAAACAATAATGCCCAATCTCCTTTATTGAATGTTTTATTTTTGATAAATCGATCATGCCATTTTATTCTTTGTTGCTGCACAAGAGATGTGTGCTCTACTGCTTGTTGTCTTATTTCATCCAGTTGATTTAATTCCATGACTCGTTGTTGTTGTGCTTCAGATAATTCCATTCCCAACTTTGCTGCTAGTTTGAATGTATGTATTTGAAATTCTATGGGTAACAGGACTTCTTTTCCATACACCAACTGATATGGACTGAACCCAGTTGTGTTCTTCCATGTTATCCTATATGCCCATAGTGCATCTCTCAATTTCTCTGACCAGTCCTTCCTATTCATTTGTACAGTTTTTGTCATGATATTCTCCAGGACTTTGTTTGTTGACTCCACTTGTTCATTTGCTTGAGGATGGTACGGAGTTGATTTTCTATGTTTGATCTTGTACTTCTCTATAAGATCTCAAACAAGTTTGGAGGTGAACTGTGTGCCTTGGTCAGTTACAATCTGTCTCGGTACTCCAAATCTGACAAATATTTCCTCAAAGAGGAATGTGACTATTGTGTCTTTTGTTGCTCTTGCTACTGCCTTTGCCTCAACCCACTTAGTAACATAATCAGTACATACTAAGATGTACTTCTTTCCATTTGAAGGTGGGTTTATAGGTCCCACAAAGTCTAGAGCCCATTGCTCAAATGGCTCTATGAGTACTTGTGGCTTTAATGGCATTTCATCTGATATTATTGGCCTTCCTATTCTTTGGCAGTTGTCACATCTTTTGACATAAGCTTTGGAATCCTTGAAGATTGCTGGCCAGTAGTAGCCAAGTTTCAGCACCTTGTAGGTTGTCTGCTTGTCTGCAAAATGACCACCACATGGCTCATCATGACATGCTTTCAAAATATCTAAGATTTCATCTTCTCTAACGCATTTTCTTATTATCATATCAGAACTAGTATAAAAGAGATCACCATTGACCCAGCTATATCTAGCACTTTCTCTAATTATTTTTCTTTTTTGTTTATTTGTGAAGTGGGATGGTAATTTTCCAAAAGATAAATAGTTTTCTATATCTGCAAACCATGGTGTTTTGACAGTTATTGCAAATAGATGTTCATCTGGAAAATTATCTGAAACAGGATTCAGATCACCAAGTGAATGAAGCCTTGAAAGAAAGTCAACTACTTGATTATCTTTACCTGGTCGATCTTGAATTGTAATGTTAAATTCTTGCATTAACAATAGCCATCTAGTAATTCTACCATTTGTAATTGCTTTATTCATTAAGTATCTAATGGTTGAATGGTTTGTGTGAATGAATACTTGATAGCCTGTTATGTAATGCCTGAATTTATTAACTACATGTACTACAGCTAGCATTTCTTTTTTTGTAACCGTGTAGTTCAATTCTATCGGTGTTAAGTTTTTACTTATGAAATATATGGCATAATTAAACTGGTTTTCTTTCTGTCCAAGTGATGCACCTATAGTTGTGTCAGATGCATCAGTGGAGATATGAAATGGCAAAGACCAATTTGGTCCTCGAAGAATGGGGGCAACTGACAATTTTTCTTTTAATAATTGAAATGCATTTTGACAATTATTTGTCCATTGGAATTCAACATCTTTTGCGAGTAACTTGAATAGAGGCAAAGCTATTTTACTGAAATTTTCAATAAATCTCCTATAGTAGCCTGCATAACCCAAGAAACTTCTTCTTTTTGAGTTGTAGGTGGCATTAAATTCACAATGACTTGTATTTTTGTTGGATCCACCTTAATTCCTGATGAAGAAATATGGTGTCCCAACACTATCCCTTCGGTCAACATCATGAAGCATTTTTCATTGCTTAGGGATAGATTTGTCTCTATGCATCTTTTCAAAACTTTCTCAAGATTTTTCAAACAATCATCAAATGTGTTTCCATATACAGTGAAATCATCCATATAAACTTCTACACATTCATGGATTAAATCAACAAAGATTGCAAGGACTGCTCTTTGGAAAGTAGCAGGTGCATTACATAACCCAAAAGGCAAAACATTGTATGCATATGTTCCCCATGGGCAAGTAAATGTTGTTTTGTCTTAGTCTTCTAATGCTATTCTGATTTGATTATACCCACTAAATCCATCTAGAAAAGAAAAGAACTTCTTCCTAGCTAATGAATCTAGTACTTGGTCAATAAATGGTAGCGGGAAATGATCTTTTAATGTGGCTTTGTTCAATTCCCTGTAGTCTACACATATTCTCCACTTCCCATTTTTCTTTGGCACTACCACTAAAGGAGAAACCCATTGACTATTAGAAATAGGATAGATGAATCCAACTTGTAACAATTTCTGCAATTCTTCTTTCACTATTTCTTTCATCATGGGATTCATTCTTCTTTGAGGTTGCCTTACTGGTTTGATATGATCATCAGTGTAGATGTGGTGGATACATGTTTTTGGATGAATCCCCTGCATGTCTGTGTAATCCCAGGAAAAAGCTTTTGAGTATTTCTGTAACAATGCTATTACCTCTTGTTCTTGTGATGATTGTAAGTTATTACCAATATTCAAATTCTTTCTAGGATAAATCTCAATGATTTTACTTTTTGAATTGGTAATTGAGTTAATAGGAAAAATATTTGTGAATGAATCTTGCAATGATTGAATTGTGCAATTTTCCTGAAAACAATGATTCAAAAGATTACTTGCAGCTTCATAATGAGTTAATCTAATCTGCTCTAAAATATCTGGTTCTAAGATGAAAAAGTCTAATAGATCCTCATTCTCTTCTCCTTCTCTAAGATCAAAGACTTGATTAATACTAAGAACAAAATTAGTTTCCTGTTGTTCGTGTCCTTTAAGCCATAATAATAAATAAGGTGCTTGTGCTGGATAATAGAGTGTCATGTGTTTCCTTTCATCCCCATGTGCAATAATCATACTTCCTGATCTGCATCCAATGAAGGCATATGCAGTGGCTAACCATGGTCTACCTAAAATTAGAGGATGGCCTCCTAAATTTTTTTTTGGTTGCAAAATGAGAAAGTCTACAGGATACTCCCATGAATCCAGAGAGACAATGATATCTTCTAATATTCCTTCTGGTACAATTTTAGATCTGTCTGCAAGCTCTAGAATTGTAGTAGTAGATCTAATGTTGTTTAAGTTCAAATGTTTCATAGTCTCTATAGTCATAACATTTATAGCTGCTCCCAAATCTATTAGAGTATTTGGAACTGAAAATTTATTAATATAAATAGTAACCATAGGGATACCAGGGTCAATATATTTTTCAACTGACGTTTTTGTAGAGATGAGGCTAGCCAGTTTTCCAATGACCTGGATTGTAGTAGGATCTTTTTTCATTTTACCAGTTTTCTTGATTCATAACTCCTTTATTTTCACATAAATTGGATTTTATTGCTTGCAACAAAGGAATTTTGACATAACCATTTTTCAATTCATCCAAAATATCAAATTCAGGAAGATATTTGAATTCTCTGCTCTACTGACCTCTCTAGATAGGATGGTGTTTGATTCATTATAGTTTTTCCTTTCTGATTTTGATTTTCTGAATGAGATGTTTCAGCTTGTTCTCCTTATTCAGTTGGTTCTTCTATGATCGGAGGAGAATTTTTATGTAATACTTTCCTAGACCTTAAATGGACATCATTTATGGGAAGAATAGAGTATGTTGGAAAATATGTTGCTTCTTCCACATTGTATGCTGGTTTGTCCATTTTGTTACTCGGATTTTCTACTGGTTGAGCTGGTAGTTGAGTTGGTCTAGGTGGGGGTTGATTCGAAGGTAGCTGAAGCTGCTGAGGTTGAGTTAGTAATGGTGCAAGATTTTGTTGTGGAAATGGCATGGATTGTGGATATTGTTGGAACTGTTGGTATGGAAATGATTGTTGATATGGTTGTTGATATTGTTGCTGGTATTGTTGTTGGTATTGTTGAGGATACATTTGTTGAGGTGACTGGTTTCCATAACTATATCCCCTCTAACCTTGTGCAGGTTTCTTTTGATATTGTTGTGGAAGCCAAGTCTGCCACGGCATTGGGGTGTTCCATGAATTTTGAGAAGGATACTAATAGTTTTGTTGAGGGAATTGCTGAGGAATCCTTGGCTGCCAAGGTCTTCTTGGTGCCATATAGTAAAGACCATCTACCCCTTGTACTTCTTCCATTGGATTCATTTTCAATTCTTTCAACTTTAGATAGTTTTATGTTGAATGGTTTTCCGTGCAAATACCACATACCTGAATACTATCTAAAGGACATTCTCTTAATGGATGTTTTTTCCTACACTTGGGACAAAAGATTGCTAAGATTTGATCTTGTTCTTCTTTCTATTTGTTAGCTTTGAAAACATCTACTTGTGTCCTTAAAGTGATTAGAAGATCAGTTTTAAAGTTTTCCAGCAAGTTCCCTATTTCTGCTCTTAATACTCCTCCTGCTACTGACTTTGAAGCTTTTGAACTAATATCTCTCCTTCCAGTTTTTGATCTTCCTCTAGAATATTTTTGACATAGTTCTATAATTTCATTAAATGGCAAGTTTGAAATATCTCCCTTACCCATTAAATTAATAATGTCAAGATATTCATCTCTTATACCTTTAAGAAAGATTGTACGAATGGTATCAAGGTTCAGAGAGTGTTGTTTATATTTTTGAAGATTGTAGAGAAATATTTCCAAATACTCTTCTAAACTTTCATCTTCTTGTTGTGTCATTCTAAAAACATCCTCTTTCGAGTCTCTAGGCCTGCAATAGGCTTGATACTTTTTAAGAAATATTTTCTTCATGTCATCCTAAGAAGTAATTGTATGTTCTCCTAAACCCATAAACCATTTTAATGTTGCTGCTTTCAAAGTAGCAGGAAAGAGACGAAGCTTGTGTGTGTCATTTGTGTACCCATAAGTTCTACACAAGATATCAAATTCGAACATAAATGAGTCAGGATCTTCTATTGACATTCCATAAAAGTTAGGCAACACAGAAGGTGGAATGTTTTTCATTTTCACTTCTTCTCCTAATATTGTTGTTGTATCTAATATTGGAAAGCCAAAAGTAGCTTCTTGATCATCATTATTTTCTTGTTCGTTATCATGTAGTCTTTTGTTATCATACTCTGTTTTTCTCTCTTCTTCTCTTTTTCTTTCCGCTTCTCTCCTTGCTTCTTCCTGCCTTTGTCTTTGCCATTCTTTATGTTGTCTTTCATATTGAAGTCTTTGTTCTAGAGTGAGGATAGTGGATCCTTTCCCTTCTTCTATCATAGTTTCAACTATTTCTATAAGGATTTGAGATTCAACTTGTTGTTTATTTTCAAAAATAGGTTGATCTATTGGTTCAAGAATGGGCTGATCTAATTGTTTAACAATTTTCCTTGTTTCCTTTTATTTTTCTATAGTTGTTGTTCCTTTTGGGGTTTGTTTTCTTTTTACTTCCAAGGCTAACAAGGTTTGTCGTTCAATTAAAGTCAATATTTGTCCTGATATTTGTTTCTCTTCTAATTCCTATAGAGTTGGTTTAACAGCAACCGTGTAGTTAGTTCTAATTGTCCTACCCCTATGGATGGTTGAATTTTTGGGGGGTTTTTCTTAATGAATCTACCTTTATGATCTCTATCTCTAGGCATAAAGAAACATAACTAAAAGAAAAACTAAATTTTTGTTGTTTTTGTTGTGTTTTTATTTTTTATATTTTGTTTTTATCCTCTAATTGACTATGTTGATGAATGCTTCCCTGGAAACGGTGCCAAAATGTTGGGTCAATTTATTGAGTAAATTAACACAAGTATTTTAAATATCAATCCAGGTTTGTAGAACTTAGAAGCATGTCCAAAATATATGGATATCAACTATAATCAGCTTTAGAAGATAAGTTATGGAAACTAAAGGAAATGCAATTATAAACTAATTATAAGTGCATATTACAAATATAAAATTCAACTAAGTAATTTCTAATTCAATATGTAATAAGCAGGAAAAGTGGCTCCTAACTTAGGAGAACCAAATTGACCTTCTTTTACAATACTACTTCATGAACAGAAATCAAAAACCACTAATGAACAATAGTTTAAGATGCATAAAATAATAATAGAAGAGCTCCTATCTAAGGAGGTCCTAGTTGTTCTTCATTACAAATTCATTCATCACTAATGTCATTGTTAGAAAACTGGAAATTTAGAAAATCACTTGAAAGCAAGAAAGATGAATTTTAGTTTATATTCTTTGATCAGATAGAATAAGAGTTTAACTTAAACACCAGTTTTTCCCTTCTTATACAAATTAGAATTAAACCAAGATTCATCAGCAAACATAATAAATAATCATACATCTAATTAAATAAACAAATTTGGAGAAAAATTAGTTTGTGAAAATTAAGCTAAATTAACCATGAAGTGTACTTAGCTTGGTGTGGGGGCCCTCCACCCTTGCCTTGGACACTTGAAGGGATTATCAACTACTACAAACTCATTCAATTATCCACAACATTTAATAGCAAAAATAAGATAGAACAGGTTTCTCAAATTAACTCAAAATATTCAAGAGTCTCAATATGAAATTATACAAACTCTACATACTCGTGCCTTCAAAGTTTTGGCTTAAATGGAGAAATATGAACAAATTGATCTAAAATGTCTCTAACAGCTATGTTTATCCTTATCCTATCTATCCAGGTTGAGCTCATCCATCCAATCACTCAAAATCTGGAAAATCCCATAAAATCCTAAAATTGGCCTATTTCCAAGGGATTCCCTGAATGACTAATCTCGTTTGACCATCTTTGATCGGGCATGTTTAAGCTCGGTTTGACCGACCAATAGGAACACGTTCAATCTTAGTTCCAAATATTTCTAGAAATGTGCTCATCTCATGCCCGAGTGTCCTGAAAGTATGACATCAATGAAGCCATTACGGGAATTTCTGGTCCTATCAAAAAATGCACTTAAAATCCATTTTTTGTAAACACATTTAGAAATTACAAAACTTAATTTATATACCCGAATATGCATAAATTGGTCAAAATGGGGTGTATATGATGGTAAATGGATGGATAACATGGAAATTAAGTTCATTTAATTAAGTAAAATTGGATCAACAATGAGGGCCAACAGTTTCCAAATTTAGTTTCTTGGCAATGGCCTCTCAAATAAGGTTGGCTTGGGATCCACTATCAAATAAAGTATCTACTTTGTTATGTTTTGTTATGACCCTAATATGGAAAATCTCAATTCTTTCTTTTTCATTTTGAGTTTCAGTGGGCTTGCGAGAAGAACTAGTACTTGCAATATAATACTTACCTCTCAATCCCATGGCTGTGATTTTGGTTTCATCTCTGAAATCAAATCTTAAATCATGTTGATTTGTTGCAGCATTCTTTATTTCCCCTTGCTATTAAAATTCTTGGTTCTCAACTCTAGGTGAAGTTTCCAACAATGGTCTTCATCATGGCCTTCTTTTGAACAGTTTTTACATGTGAGTTTTTCTCCCTCTTTCTTAACTGCAACATTCTTTTTACCCTTGCCTTTCAACTTCCCCTTTCCTTTGTCTCCACTCTTGAATGGCTTCTTGCTAGTCTCTTGAGGAACTTTTGTCCCTCTTGCTTCTAAATGAGTTGCTTGTACACAAACTTCATTTTGCTTTTTAGGGTTAAACATAAGAATTTTATGCCTCAAGTAACTATGCAAACCACCGATGTATTTAACAAGAGTGTCTTAAGAGGATAAATATACACCCAAAATGAGAGATATTCTTCTAAATCTTGGGTATAATTTTGAACACTCGTACCTTTTGCTTGCCTAAAGTTTTTCCAGTCCATTATTTCTTTCTGTATATAAGCTAATGGATAAAATTGTCTCCTTAATGCAGCTATGAAATCATTCCAACAAGAAATTATCTTACCTCTTTTCTTTAAATCCTATTGAGTTTTGGCCTCCCACCATATGAGAGTTTCACTTTCCAAGCAAAGAGAGACAAGTTGGAACTTAGTGGAATCATCTTCAATTTGTTGAATCCTAAAATAGAATTCAAGCTGACGAACCCAATTATCCAATTTCTCAGCATTTACTTCCCCATTGTACATAGGAAAATCAAATTTGACATCAAGCTTTAACAAAGGTGTTTTAACATTTCCTTTTGGAGTTCTTGGAGGAGTATGTGAAGGGGTTGAAGTAGAAGAAAATGAGGGTGAAGGAAAAGGTGGAGGTAGAGGTGGTGGTTTGTCACCATTTCCTCCATTACCTTTTGGAGGATTTGCGCTCTCTCCTTGAAACCTTGTGTTCATCTCTTTAAACAAAAACTTTCACCATTTCAAAGAAAGATTTTCTGAAAGTTCTGTCATCCTCATACATCATCTCATCTCCTTCTTCATGTGCCATGACTAGTGAAGCTTGAGGTATGTGTGGCTTCCTTGAACCCACTTGAGGATTTGGCTCTTCAAGCACTCATTCTCCTCTTTTCAGCTTCAACCTTGTAAGCATCAGAAAACACTTTCAAACAAAATAAAACCTTCAAAATAATCTTTAGCTCTAATACCAAACTGATATGTATTACAAACATGAAGGTTTATGGAAAATTTATAAGTAAATTTTTATGTCTTTTTGGCAATGGATCAGTTTGAAAAAGTACATAAATTAATGGTTTTTAAACTTAATCTGTAGCATAAAAACAAAGACAATTATACCATACACAACAACAGAAGACAACAAAATGATAAAGGATTTCACCTCTCCTGGGCTACATCTCTTGGTCCAACTTCCAATGCTGGGCCTCTTTCATTAAGTGCTCAAATATGTGATTTCATGGATTTGCAGTGCTTAGAATTCAAAAATAATATCTCCAATGGCTCTAGAAGACCCAAAACCCCCAAATTGGGATTTTTTTGGGCTCAAATTGGCCAAAAACTTACAAAGTTATGGCTCAGAGAAGTTTTGCTACTAATTGATCTACAAACTGGAAATTCTGGCTAACCATGTTATGTTTTTCACCATTCTAGAGACTGTCAAGCGACAATTTTTCCTAGTACTGGTGGGATTTGTGCCACAAACGGTGCATATTTTTGAATTGTTAGTTTTCCCAATAGCGCCTTAGCGCCAAAAACTCTACCCTCACTCCTAGTCTCATGGCGC